>JAENPR010000216.1:0-600000 GCA_018135685.1 Themeda triandra
GTTCTCTTTATTATCAATACCTGAGGGAGAGCACTAACCTTTGTAAGCTGGAGGACAAGGAGGAAAAGAATAACAATTTCCGACAACTCTACCAAAAGTACAAGCGGGTTAGTAAAGATCCTACCCATCTTTTTTGTGGCAAGAAATACTCTTACGTCTATCCTAAAATTAGGGGATTCTGCAGGAACTGTACAAGGCCGAGGAGTTTGAACAGAGCCCAAGGGAGCAGTTGGATCTCTTCAAAGAGGCCTGCGCGGTGTACCATGTGGTGTACGAGTATGCAATATCCCGGAACGACGTTGCCAAGTGCGGCTTTGCGTGGAAGGTGGCCGGCCGCGCCCTGTGCCGGCTATATGCGCTGAAGTGCGGCGGCGACACCGCGCTCTGCTCCTTCTCGGTTCTTGAGGATGCTTTCAAGAGGAACCGCACCTAACGAGGCATGCAGTTCGAGTGCCTTTTGTATATATGAGAAAAAATATAATGTCGTAACAGCAGTGTGGTAGTGGTGGCAGTACAAATAATTAGGAGATGCACAAACATGTTCGGTATTATATCTGTACCTATGCAGACCATTTTTTTTTGTATAAACGTACTTATATTATATCAGTTACTATAGAAGATCTATATATGAAAATGTATTGTAGCAGAGTTATATTTATTTGTCTTGTCAGAAGTGTAGGCGAGTCCATGGTGGTTACAAGCAGTAAATCTGTTTTGCACAATTGCACGTACCGGCCACAACCACAAATACTTGGTCGTTGCTTATAACCCGCTGCATCGATCTATCTATCACCAGCCGTACGCCGACCACGGCATCGATATCAATAATGGCGTCCGACCTCCCCGTTGATCTCCTGGAGGATATCTTCCTCCGCCTCGACGACACGGCCGACCTCGCCCGCGCCTCCGCCGCCTGCACTTCCTTCCGCCGCGTCATCTCCGACGGTCGTTTCCTCCGCCACCGCCGCTTCAGGTCCCTGCACCGCCGGCCCGTCCTTGGGTTGCTGCTCGACGATCGACACTACGAAACAGGATTGTTCCGCCCAGCCCAGTCGTCGCCGCGGCAACGACGTCAGGCCGCATGCGCAGCCAGCTTCGCGAAGGCCGCCGACTTCACCTTCTCTTTCCTCCCTGACCGCAGCCGCTGGCGCGTCTGCGACGCTCGTGACGGCCGCGTCCTCCTGACCCGGTGTCGTGGTCCTCATTACACGTTCGAGGACCTTGTGGTGTACGACCCCTTGCACCGGCGGCACGTTCAGATCCCGACCATCCCCGGTGACCTCATACTATCCTGTGGCAATGACGAGGCAATGACATTCGATGATCCCTTCCTCGCACCGGTCGCCGGCGACGAGAGGATGACGGTGAGGGTTCAGGTGATGTGCACGGCTCTGTCCAGAACCAAGATCGTGGTGGCCTTGGTCTTCTCCTCAGCCAGCGGGCAATGGCAATGTGTCGCGTCTTTTAGCAATCCAAGTGTCGCGTCTTTTAGCAATCCAAGCTGCGCGTGGACGAACATACCTAAGATTTGGTCTCGCCAGTACGTGCACAGCTGCAGATGCTTCTGCTGGACAAATGAAGATGCAAACGATATGCTTGTGTTCGATACGCGTGTGATGAAATTCTCCATCACTGACCTCCCACGTAAAAGCTATGGCAAGTTTAAGATGGCCGTGGAGGCAGGGGATGGAAGGCTTGGTCTAGTATTTCTCAGAAACCACAGTAAGGTGGATCTGTATAGCAAGGCATGGCAAGGCATCCAGGAACCGGAAGAGGGGCCGTGGCAGCGCGACGGTTCTTCAGTCCCAGTTCGTGGCGTTCATTTGATGCTCGCTGGAGCAGCCGAGGGCTATGTTCTCCTGCGTGGGATTCCAACAAAACAGCGTAAGCTCTGTAAAGCACATTATTTCATTATGGACCTCAAGACATTGCTAGTTGAGAAGCTGTGTGTGGTGGAGTATAAGAGTCACGCCTATTTTCTCTGGGCAAGCTTACCGCCACCGCTTTCGTCGCCAATGGTATGAAGTCGTATTTTTTCGACAACTGGAAAAGGTGATTATATATATATATTGAGAGCTGCATTATATTAGTACGAGCTTTAAGGGCTGAGTTTTTTGCTTTCATAAAGAGAGAACATAATGGAGTTGATGGTCTTCTTCTTCTTGGTGAAAAACGTACTTATATCAGTTGTTATTATAGAATTATATACAAGATCTATATAATTGCCAAAAATGTATTGTAGCAGAGTTGTATTTCTTTGTCTTGTAAGAAGTGTAGGCGAGTCCATGGCGGTTACGAGCGGTAGTAAATATGTTTTGCAGTTGCATGATTGCGCCTACCGGGAGCTGCTGCATCGATCTAACTTTGGCGTGCGCCGACCACGGCATCAATGGCGTCCTGTTAGAATATCTGATGTACCGTGATTAATGGGATGTGTCTACGGCTCCGGTTGTTAGGATAGGAAAGCTTAGGCTTGTTGACTCCCTGTTGTATACGACTTGTGATTCCTAACTGTTGTACAGATGTGAGGCCTCGCCAGGGGCTGTTCCTGGCTGTCGCCTTCGGAGCCGTGATCCCGAGAGGTATCACGTTAACCTACTATTACATGGTAATCGGAAGCTGAGTTATTTCACTCACAATCTCATCCATGGCGTCATCCTCTTCCGCGCATCCTGCATCGTACTTCTTGATCGGATGCCCGGTCACGGAGAAACTCGGGAAGAACAACTTCCCTGCAGCAGCGCAGGTGTCTCAGCCATCAGAGCAGCATGCGCATCCTCAACGATGCCACGGCGGCCAAACCGGCATGGAGGTTCCTGTGGCCAGGCGGACAAGCCGGCCCGAACTCGTCGCCAATCCGGCGTATGACGAGTGGATCGCCAAAGACCAATGTGTCTCACTATCCGATCTCATCTCGTTTCCCAGGATGTTCAGATTCAGTGTGTCGAACGCCACCACCGGCTGTAACTCGGGATGGCGATCCGTGAATAGACGGCCTCTCTCGGTCCGCGCAGCGTCATCAGCACTTATGTGGCTTTGGCCCATCAGAGCTCCTCCACTGTGCCGAGCTACTTCAGCAAGATGAAGAGCCTCGCGGACGACATGTCCATGGCCAAACAGAAGATGGAGGGCGGAGATTGCCTCGTACATCCTCGCGGGGCTTGATCAGACCTATGATCCCATTGTGTCATCTGTGACCAATCGGGATAGGCCGATCACCATGGGTGATCTCTACACCCAGCTTGTCAGCTGGGAACAGCGCATGGATCTCCAAGGAGCGGATCACGGATCTTCGCTAACAACTTTGCGGCACGCAATGGTGGTGACCGCGGTGACCGCGGTGGTTTTACCGCCGGTGGCAAAGCGGCCGTGGCGGTGGTGGCCGTGGCCGGTGGCCGCGGCAACAAGAACAATGGTGGCACCAAGCCTCGGGCGACGTCATTGCGGTGCGCCTAAGAGACCCATAGTGTCATCCGGCTGCTTCAAGCGGTCCCCAGCCCCGCTTCCCTTCACCGGCAAGACCGAGCAGCGCCAAGCCTCCTCCGGGGCCTCCTACGGTGTTGATACAAATTGGTACACCGTCTTGGTGCTACCGATCATATCACCGGTGAGTCGGAGAAGCTCACCACGCGCGACAAGTACCACGGCACCGATCAGGTGCACACGGCAAGTGGCGCAGGTATGAGAATCAGTCAAGTTGGTCAGAGTATTGTTCATACCCCTGAACGCAACCTTCTTCTTAATAATGTCCTTTATGTTCCTCAAGCCAACATGAATTTGGCTTGGTCCATCGTCTTACATCCGATAACAATGCCTTTATTGAATATCATCCTCAATATTTTTGATCAAGGATCAGTCAAGAAAACTCTGCTTAGAGGAGAGTGCGGGGGCTCTATCCGCTGAAGTCATCTAGTTCATCTACAAATAAAGAGTCGCTGCTGCCACAAAGCCCTCCACGTCTAGGTGGCATAGCCGTCTTGGTCATCCTTCGTCGTCCCGTGGTCCAACAAGTCCTTAGTCGAGTCATGTTCCTTTTGTCTACGAGTCAAATAAAGAACAAGTTTGTGATGCATGTCAACAAGGCAAAAGTCATCAATTGCCTTATCCTGTATCTACTAGCTTGTCTTGAGTCCTCTTGAGTTAGTGTTTTCGGATGTATGGGGTCCACGGCACCACGTCGTTAAGCGAGAAACAATTATTATGTTAGCTTTATTGATGATTTCAGCAAATTCACTTGGATCTATCTTTTGCGTCATAAATCTGAAGTTTTCGAAGTTTCATGATTTTCAATCCATGGTTGAACGTCAATTCAACAAGAAAATCCTTGCGATCAGATGGATTGGGGTGGCGAGTACCAAAAATTGAATTCTTTTTTCCAACGTGTTGGTATATCACATCATGTCTCTTGCCCGCATGCTCATCAACAAACGGTGCTGCTGAACGCAAACACCGTCATATTGTTGAAGTCTGTCTCACTTTGCTTTGCTTATGCCTCCATACCCTTGAAATTTTGGGATGAAGCCTTTATTACCGCCCACTTATTTGATTAATAGGCTTCCTAGCAAAGTTATCTACGGCAAAACTCCTTTAGAGCGTCTCTTTCATCAAACCCCAGATTATATGAGCCTTCGCACTTTTGGCTGTGCTTGTTTGGCCCAATCTTCGCCCATTCAATTCTCGGAAACTTGAGTTCCGCTCCAAACAATGTGTGTTCCTTGGGTATAGTAATATGCATAAGGGGTTCAAATGTCTAAAGGTTTCCACTGGGCGTGTTATACTTCCCGTGATGTGGTGTTTGACGCTGTCTATCCTTTTTCCACACTTCACCCAAATGCGGTGCTCGCCTTTCGATCAGAAATTTTGCTTCTTCCTCCAACACTTCGCCTGTTTCTTGTTTTGGGGGTGACAATATTTCGATTCTCTTGATAATGGGTTCCCCGCACGCCTGGATCGTGTTGATGAAGATGCAGGTTCAGATGCATATTTGGACGTACGAGGCGCAAATTCCGGAGCCAAACGGCCATGATTTCATGCGCCATGGACGCCTTCCCGTTTTGGAAAAGGACGGGCGCCCGATCCCCGGGCGGATCCGCCCCGGTTCCTCCCGCCCGTGCGACCGTACGCGCAGCGCCGACAAGATCGACTTCGGGGTCGGGCCTCGGTCCCCCTCCGCTCTCCACTTCGCCGGGGCGCCACACAGCGGGTCGGGTCTCCGGCCGGTGGGACACGCGGGCCGAGCGGATCTTCGTGCCGCCGGAGCCCCGTTCCGCCTACGGGATCTTACGCTCCGGCAATCAAGAAGAGCCTGTTGTTTCTCCTCCACCGGTACCGCTAATGGCCACGCACCCGCCTTCAACAAGGGATTAGCAAACCAAAACGGTACACTAATGGTACTATCGGGTATGGGAACATTGTTGTTTCAGAAAAAAAATCCCTCATTGCGTTTGCGTTATCGACAAAAATTGGAAGAGTGCTATGGATGCCGAGTTCTTGGCATTGCAGAAAAATAAGACATGGCATCTTGTACCTCCTCGGAAAGGCCGGAATGTGATTGACGCAAATGGGTGTATAAAATCAAAGGCGGTCGATGGTCAGATTGATAGATATAAGGCACGCCTAGTTGCCAAAGGATTTAAACAGAGGTATGGTATAGACTATGAGGACATGTTTAGTCCCGTAGTCAAGGCCGCTACAATTCGACTTTGTTTTGTCTGTTGCTGTCTCCAAGGATTGGTGTCTAAGGCAACTTGATGTGCATAATGCCTTTCTTCATGGCTTGCTTGAAGAAGAAGTCTATATGAAACAGCCTCCGGCTATGAAGACAGTAACAAGCCCCGCTACTATGTACGCAAACTTGATAAGGCTCTATATGGTCTGAAACAAGCACCACGTGCATGGTATTTTCGGTTGTGTCGAAGCTGCGAGTCTCGATTTTATACCTTCCAAGGCAGACACGTCACTCTTCTTCTATAAGAAAGGCAATGTGATTGTTTTCATACTTGTTTATGTTGATGATATAATTGTAGCAATCTCTTCACAGGAAGCAGTCAATGCACTTCTTCATGATCTCGATCAGGACTTTGCCATCAAAGATCTTGGAGAACTCCACTACTTTTTGGGGATACGAGTTCAGAGGAAAAAGGGTGAGTTGCTCATGACACAAGAAAGGTATGCTGCTGATATACTCAAGAGAGTCAATATGCAGTAATGTAAACTGTCAATACACCGTTACCCACTTGTTGACACTAGATACGCACACGAAAGAATCAAAGAGAAATAATCCGCAAGCGCACGGATATCGGTGAGCACTTCGCCGGGAGATAAGTCACGAGTATCGTATTTGTTTTTATCCGATAGGAGAAAACGTGCAATAGACTAACCCGATCTTTACTACTACCCCCTTGGGCTGCTAGTCAAGTGAGAATTAAGCGATATAGAGAGAACTCCTTAGGTGGTCTTCTTCCAACCTATGGCAAGCTTTGAGACTACGTTCTAAGGGTGTACACGAGGAATAGACACCACGAGAGGATGCTAAAACCGGGCACAAAGGACCTACCTTACCTACCAACGGGAAGTGGATTACAAAGGTAATAAAGGGATTGTCACTTCCCTCACTACTACCACGGTTTCAGTAGAATAGGGAGCATCTACAAGTGAACCTAGCCTAAAGCACCACGCTTATGCTAAAGAACGATTACTCTATTCCCAAGCGGGCGAAATAAAGTAAACTTGTAAACCAAAGAACAATAATAACAACGAACTTACTAGTATTAGAAGTTGAATTGCCGAATGATTACGGGTAAACCAAGCCTCGGGTTAGGAGACTTGATCCCGCAGTACGGAGAGGAGACAAGACGTAGGGCTTCCTCCAAATCTACCTCCACTCTATACTCTCTCAATCTCTCTTGATACTAATACCCTATAGAGATAGATCCATTCGAGGGACCCTTCTCTATCTAACTCTCTCTCGGATTGAAGTCTTGAATGAATAGGAGAATGAATTAGGGTTTCACCCGGGGGCAGGGGGCTCGCTTATATAGCCCCCTAGGATTAACCCACGCCCTCGGATCAAACCGAGCCTAAATGGACGATAATTATTGATCTTCAAAGTCGGTGGAGGCGGGGATCGCGAGACTCCACGATTGGTGGAGATGGGGAGTCGGCCGACTCACTCCTGGTCGGCCGACCCCGGCCGGTCACCCGGAGTGGGCCCAGTGTCAGTGTCGCCTTCCGGAGTCTTCTAGATTATACTTTTTCACCTGTTCGGTCTTTCTCTATGTAAACCCGACATGTGGGCCATCTTGGGTAGTTTTCAGTGTCACCTGCGAAATAGATATTCACCAAAACTCGTGGAATTCGTCGGTGGTAACCCTATATCTATCAAGTATTTATGAATAGGTCCATTTGCATGCTAAGTTGACGGTTAATTTTATGAGTTAATGACCGTCAACAAACTCCCCCACACTTGTCTTTTACTCGTCTCGAGGAAAAGGATGGATTACTTTAAGCATACAGCCTCAAACCAAGACATCGACATTAGATTATCCACGATCATACACTTGCTGCGGGATTCAAAAGTGTCTACCATTGAACTTTGGGAGTTGAAAGATGGAACAACGCGAAGTAGAGATCCTTCTTCTATCAATCCTGTCCTCGAGTTTTTATAACATTTTTGCAAAGAAAACTTAGCTTACCCTTCTCCATCATGTAGCACACTCGAATCACTCATTATATGTGGTATTTGTAGAACTCACCATTAAGTATAGAGCACTCAAATCTCTCAATGTATGTAGTATTTATGGATCTCACTTGAGGCATGTGAAGGGTATGCCTCCTATTCTACTAAGGCTTATGTATGGAGTTTAAGGTATGTCAAGGAATAGCATTTTTACTGCGTATATTGATTAGTCAAAAACGGGAACCACGGAGAGGGGGACCTTACTCTAGATCAAGTGTGTGCAAGTGTGTGGAATATTTGGTGGCTAAATTTATGATAACGATGCTCCTTCCCTCTCTTGCACACTCTTCTCTTGAACATTGCTTTGCTTGATCTTTTCTTGAATAGCTCTTTGAGCTTCTTTGAACTTTCCTTCTCTTGGGATCACAATACTTAAGAGCTCATGGGCTATCTCTTTTCTTTTCTTTCTTCTTCTTTTTTTAACAACATTATTTTTGCATAGCCCATGTCTCACTCTCGGACACAATAACTTTCTTGAACATGATGATGATGTTGACAATAATAATCTTCTTGCACATACTAGACGATGATAATAATCCTTGGAGCATATAGAAATCCTAGAAAGTGTATGTATCCTTCTCCCGGTGTAGGAGATGGATGAATGGCGGAAAGCATGTTTTTGCGTACTCCCGGTGTAGTAGGAGCGGTATATATGTGGGTGTAAGTGCACTTGATCATATGAGTAAGAGACCCTTCTCTAAGGCTCTAATACCGCCAAGACTATTCTCAACGCAAATAAAAAGCTTATGTCTTTGGTCTTATAGAATTTTGTCGACGAGGCTCTATAGGCATTTATAACCACATAGAGGAGAAGTATAGCTAACATTTTAAGATTTTCGAAAAGAAATTCTCCAAACAACTAGACATCAAGAAATCGGGTTCTCATGGTCCATGCTATATCACCGTCCTCAACAACTTAAGTAAAATGGGGTCCCTATAAATTAACGTTCCCAACGGCAACGGGGATTCCCGGAAATTATCATGGTGTGAGTCTATCTTGGGGTCATGATTAAAATAATCTACCTCTTCAATATATATAGCAAGTGATTTAATTAAAGTGTTCCCCAAACGAATCGGAAAAACGTGATTGGTATAAAATTTGGAACGTAGGGAAGCAAACGACCCCGTGGACGAAAGCTGGAGCCAAATGGGCCCACCCCGGGGCGGCCGACTCTAAATGTGGGGCGGCCGACTCGCGGTGGCCCCTCGGGGTCGCCGTCGTGCGTGATCTTTATGTCGTATGTTCTCAAATATTTTTGCTGGTTATTTGGTATCCGTTAGTTTCGTCGTCGGTTGCCTCCCCACACTAGATTCTGTTATCTTCATTCACAACAAGGTGGAGACAAAAGAGGCAACACATATGCAGTAATAAATGTAATTAAAACTTTATTTCATCTTCATTAAGGCCTGGATTACAAGTATTGAAAGGAACTAAGATCGAACTATCTTTAACTAAGCACTCTCACAAACTAAAACTTTTAATCTAAGCACACTAGGCCTTTCTGATGCTAAGATAGATCTCATCTAATCAATTCGTTTCTCTAGAGCGTCTAACTTCTTTTCTAACTTATCCGTCCTCTTCTCTAGCGCACGAAGTCTATCTATGAGTGACAATACTCTTTGCTCTGGACACATATTTATGAGTTTTTGCGAGAGATGCAATAATGTCACGGCGAGTCTCTAGCTCTGTCTCTAAGTGCAACGGTCTTGCGCGCTTCCTTGGAGCTTACGAGGCGGCGAGAGCTGCCCCGGGGCAGCTTCGGAGGGATGAACTTCACCTTGCTCGGGTGAGCACGGACTCCCTCAAAATACGCGCTCCCCGGTGCTATACTTAGCACTGACGATCTCCCCTTGCTTGTTGGTCTTCACTCCCATAAGCATCTCATTGTGCTTAGGAGGGAGAATCTTGGTGCCTTACAGGAGCTTCACAATAGGACCCTTTGGTGGAGGTCCATCTAGGAGCAAAGGCTTGGGTGCGGCGATGAATGGTTGGGCGAAGTAGCTTTGGCTATAAGCTTGAGGTTTTGGAGGGATAGAGGCTAGGGGTTTTGGCTCGGCAAGAGCGATGGCCTTGGACTTAGGCTCCTCTTTTGGGATGGTGTTGAGATCAATCCCGAAGTGGATCAATCTCCTATCTAAGTTTTACGCTCTGGCTTCATCATTCTTGCGTAGCAAGCTTGATGCTAGGAGGAGGAGGCTTTAGATGGAATGAGGTTGGCCTCGAGTGGGCTTCTTTATATAGGGGGGATGGAGAGGCATCTAAAGGGCATCTAAAGGGAATTTCCGAAGGAATAACGCGTCAACGTGATCTCAAAACCCTAATCGGCAAAATTCCCGAAGGAAGAGTATGGAAGGATCACGAATGCAAAGGCGGCGGCGAATGGGGGAGCCCAGGGTCGGACGACTCCCCTATGGGGGGGCGAAGGCTACGCGGGTGGACCTACTGCCGGGGCTTTTCGCAACCTATTTAGCAAATTTTTGTCATTCGGAAAAATATCCTGGACCGAAAAACGAAAAGTAAAAGGTCGGGCCAACTACCTAATTGAGAAAGAAGTTTAATTCATCTATTTCACCTATTTTCTCAATGGGCTCTAAGAATATTTTAAGTCGTTGACCATTTACCTTGAATATCGTACCTTCGTTGTTGCGAAGCGTAACGGCTCCATGCGATGATGCGCTTACTACTTGAACGGTCCTTCCCATTTGCTTGAAGCTTTCCTTGCCCGAAGAGTTTGACCTGGAATTAAAGTAATACCTTGTCTCCGGGTGTGAACTCCTTGATCTTGATTCTCTTGTCGTGCCATCTTTTCACTCTTTCTTTGTATATCTTGGCATTGTGATAGGCTTTCTCTCTCCATTCTTCTAATTCGGAGATTTGCATCCTCCTCTTCTCTCTGCTTCTAGATCCATATTCCACTTCTTGATGGCCCGGTGAGCTTTGAATTCCGGCTCTGCGGCAAGTGGCAGTCTTTCCATAGACTAGTTGATATGGTGACATCCCAATAGGTGTCTTGTATCTTTGTTCGATATGCCCATAGTGCATCGGGAAGCTTGTCCTTCCATGCGGTTCCCATTTCATTCGTTGTCTTGAAGAATATTCTTGATTTGCTTATTTGATGTCTCGCTTGGCCACTTGTCCGAGGGTGATACGGAGTAGCGGCGTTATGACGTACTCCATGCTTCGGTAAGTATTGCTCAAGCGCTTGTCGATGAAATGTGATCCTCCATCACTTATGATTATCCTTGGGACTCCAAATCTTGGGAATATTATTTCTTCGAACATCTTCTTGGAGCTAAAATTATCGCCTTTTTACATGGCGAGCTTCGACCCATTTGGATACGTAGTCCCTTGCTACTAGGATGTATTCACATTTCTTCGACGGTGGAAATGGTCCCATAAAGTCAATTCCCCCAGGACGTCAAAGAGCTTGATGCGAAGATTGTTGATAAGTGGCATGGCATCTCTTGAGTTAATGTTGCCATGTCTTTGACAAGGACCGCATCTCCGAATGAAATCTTTTGTGTCTTCATACATTGTTGGCCAGAAAAATCCGCATTGCCAAATCTTCGCATGTGTACGGAACACCCCATAATGGCCTCCATATGGTGATGAGTGGCATCTTTCGATGATTTTGATTCCTTCTTCAGTTGGCACACATCTTCTGAGCAGGCCATCAGAGCACACTCGGAAGAGGTAGGGTTCATCCCATATGTGAGTACGACTCTCCTGGATAAGTTTCCTTTTGTTGCCTCCTGGTGGTACGTAACCTGTAACCATAAAATTAACAATATCTGCATACCAGGGGTCAGATCTGTTGATTCCGTAGAGCATGTCGTCCCGGAGTGCGTCGTCGATGGGTAGTTCCTGTGGTTTCTCAAACTGCATTCTAGACAAGTGATCGGCAACAGAGTTTTCTACTCCCTTTTTATCTTTTATTTCTAGATCAAATTCTTGGAGTAATAAAATCCATCTTATCAAATGAGGTTTAGCATCTTTCTTAGTGAGCAAATATTTTAAAGCATGATCGGTGTAAACAATCACTTTGGCACCCACTAAGTAGGATCTAAACTTATCAATAGCAAAGACAACGGCTAGGAGCTCTTTTTCGGTGGTAGCATAATTAAGGCGAGGTCAGTCAAAGTTTTGCTAGCGTAAGCTATTGCATGATGCTTCTTATCCTTAGTCTCTGTCCCTAACACTTGCTCCTACGGCGTAGTCACTTGCATCACACATAATTTCAAAAGGTAAAGTCCAATCGGGGGTTGAATGATTGGAGCGAGATGAGCGCTTTCTTAAGGATCTCAAATGATTGTAAAGCGAGGCATCATCAAAGTCAAAAGGAACATCCTTAGCCAATAAGCGGGTAAGAGGTCTAGCGATGAAAGAGAAATCTTTTATGAATCTACGATAAAAACCAGCATGACCAAGGAAACTTCTAATTCCTTTCACATTGATAGGAGGAGGCAGTTGTTCAATAACTTCTATTTTGGCTCTATCTACCTCGATGCCTCTTTCGGACACTAAGTGTCCTAGCACTATTCCTTCTCTAACCATGAAATGACACTTTTCCCAATTAAGGACTAAGTGTTTTTCCTCACATCTATGTAATACTCGATCTATGTTTTCAAGGCACTCATCAAAAGTTTTTCCATAAACAGAAAAATCATCCATGAAAACTTCCATAATCTTTTCAATCATATCGGAAAATATAGACATCATACATCTTTGAAAAGAAAATTTGGTGCATTACATAACCCAAAAGACATCCTACGATAAGCAAAGGTTCCATAAGGGCATGTAAAGGTCGTTTTGTTTTGATCATTAGGATGGATAGGGATTTGATGATATCCGAATATCCATCAAGGAAGCAAAAGTAAGAATGGTTGGCTAATCGCTCTAGCATCTCATCAATGAAAGGCAAAGGAAAGTGATCTTTTCTTGTTGCCTTATTAAGCTTTCCATAATCTATGCACATTCGCCATCTGTGACGGTTCTTTGCGGGATTAACTCATTCTTCTCATTTTGGACAACGGTCATGCCTCCCTTTTAGGCACAACTTGACGGGCTGACCCGCTCCTTTGTGTGGCACGGGGTAAATAATCCCAGCGTGCAACGGTTTTAAAACTTCTTTCTTAACAACTTCCCCTCATCGCATTATTGAGTCTACGTTGGGGTTCTCTAGATGGTGGAATATCGGGATCTGTGGGAATGCGATGGGTACACGGGCGGGACTAATTCCTTTGAGGTCTGGGTGAGTAGCCAAAAGCTTTTTTATGTTTTTCTAGGACAACCATTAAGCGAAAAGTCTGCTCCTGAGTGAGAGTATCACTTATGATGACGGGAGTGTCTCGGATCATTTCCTAGAAAGGCATATCTAAGACCGGTGGTAAAGGTTTGAACTCAATAGGAGGCCTAGGTGGTAGGGTAAACTCGTCTAGTGGCTCATTCTCGGAAGATTCGGCTTCTTCTTCTATGAAGAATCTAGCTTCATCTTCTAATTCTGGTTTAACTAGGAATTCTAGAGAGGTGCTCTAAATTCCTCCAATGGATCATAATGTGGATGGGGCTCGGTCATAGCATTTAAAGAGTGTGAAATGGACATTGGAAAGCTGGAGTTTCTTGCCTAAACAAATGTTTAGCTTCCCGGTTTGTCCTTCATAAAGAAGTCTTCTAAATGGTTGTCCTATCAACGAGTGGAAATCCCCTATGTCAAAGACATAAAAGCTTAAGTGAACAGGGGTTCCTTCTACCCGGAGTGGTAGGACATGTAGGATTCTTAAACAAGGAAGAATTTGTCTTGAAAGATTTCTTATGAACTTCACTTTGGTAGGGTCAATGTCATGTTTCTTTGCAAATATTTTGCTAGTGTGGTAGACATGATATTTATACCCACAAGCTGGATTGTAGAGAGCGTCTATGCGATCATTGTTAATCATGCAATGAATGGGAATTGAAGATGAATCCAACCGAATTATTTCGGAGGAAAGCTCGACTCTTCTAACCACTCATTGCTCATGACGGACACTAACTCTCCTGAGGTTTTTCTGTTGGAATATCCTCATCAATATTGCATGGCTTGATTGGGTGATATTTGCCTTGTGGCTTCTTCACCTTGTGATAGTTGAAGATGTTTCCAAAATCGGAAAGCTTGGTCGGGTTCAATATCTAGCATAAAATCGGGAAGTGGAATGTCTTCCTTGTCTTGCTCAAGACATGGGTTATTTGAAGTGGATGGTGTATCGGCAAAGGGTTGTCTTCGGCTACTTGAGGTTCTACTTCTAGGAGGTAGTCTAATTCTTGGATAGGATTTGGTCTAGGATTGATCTTGCTTTCTCGGCGGAGATATGCAAGAATGATCCTCCGAAGTTGTGTCGAGCAATTTTCTACTATCTCTACTCGAGACCTTTATAAAAGTGTTGTAAAAGAATGGGATCAGTAGACTAAGGTCGGGCCTGATGCTAAAAGTGTAGTAAAACGGTTCCAGGATGAGGCCAAAATTCTTCGGAGTTCTTGCTTAATAGTCGAGAACCTTGACTCTAAGGTCGACGATTTGGGAGATGGGATAGAAATCTAGGCAAAAGTTGGAGCGTAAGGATCCCAATCTCCTTGTTGCTTACCTACGGCTTTATCATACCATTGTCTAGCTTTTCCTTTAATGAGAAAGGAAATAGCTTCCAACGGAGAGTTTTATCGGACATGCCCTCTATGCGAAGACAGTCACATGTTTGCTCAAAGTCTCTAATGTGAAGGTAAGGGTTTTCGTCTCCTTCTCCGAAAAGGATAGGCTTTGGACCAATGCAATCAACCGCGGACTCGGCCTATAGCTAGGTGTTTGGATAGGTTGTGATGACTCATGTGGCACTAATTTGGTCTCCGTGGGTGCGAGAAAATTGAAAGATAGGAATGGAATTTGAGTTATCCATACGGATAGAAAAGATAAAATGTACGGAAAAGTAAAGTGAAAGAAAAAGATAAAAGTATAGGTACAAGGTAAGAGCAAGATTTAGGTTATCTAAGCGGACGAGTCTTTCTCCCCGGCAGCGGCGCCGGAAATGCTTGTTGACACTAGATACGCACACGAAAGAATCAAAGAGAAATAATCCGCAAGCGCACGGATATCGGTGAGCACTTCACCGGGAGATAAGTCCTGAGTATCGTATTTGTTTTATCCGATAGGAGAAAACGTGCAATAGACTAACCCGATCTTTACTACTACCCAGGGTGCTAGTCAAGTGAGAATTAAGCGATATAGAGAGAACTCCTTCGTCGATCTTCTTCCAACCTATGGCAAGCTTTGAGACTTGTTCTAAGGGGGTACCTGAGGAATAGACACCACGAGAGGATGCTAAACGGGCACAAAGGACCTACCTTACCTACCAACGGGAAGTAGATTACAAAGGTAATAAAGGGATTGTCACTTCCCTCACTACTACCACGGTTCCGGCCGAATAGGGAGCATCTACAAGTGAACCTAGCCTAAGCACCACGCTTATGCTAAAGAACGATTACTCTATTCCCAACGCGAAGCGGAAATAAAGTAAACTTGTAAACCAAAGAACAATAATAACAACGAACTTACTAGTATTAGAAGTTGAATTGCCGAATGATTACGAAAACCAAGCCTCGGGTTAGGAGACTTGATCCGCGAGTACACTTGGAGAGGAGACACCGAGTAGGGCTTCCTCCAAATCTACCTCCACTCTATACTCTCTCAATCTCTTGATACTAATACCCTATAGAGATAGATCCATTCGAGGGACCCTTCTCTATCTAACTCTCTCTCTCTGGATTGAAGTCTTGAATGAATAGGAGAATGAATTAGGGTTTCACCCGGGGCGGGGGCTCTGCTTATATAGCCCCCTAGGATTAACCACGGCCTCGGATCAAACCGACCTAAATGGACGATAATTATTGATCTTCAAAGTCGGTGGAGGCGGGATCCGCGAGACTCCACCGATTGGTGGAGATGGGGAGTCGGCCGACTCCCTCCCTGGTCGTAGGCCGACCACGGCCGTGAGTGGGCCCAGTGTGGTGTCGCCTTCGGAGTCTTCTAGATTATACTTTTCACCCGTTCGGTCTTTCTCTCTATGTAAACCCGACATGTGGGCCATCTTGGGTAGTTTTCCATTTGTCACTGCGAAATAGATATTCACCAAAACTCGTGGAATTATGTCGGTGGTAACCCTATATCTATCAAGTATTTATGAATAGGTCCATTTGCATGCTAAGTTGACGGTTAATTTTATGAGTTAATGACCGTCAACACCACGAGAGAAGTTGTCAATTACTAGTGGTACAAGGTTGGGTGCTGAGGACTCAACTCGGTATAGAAGTGTTGTAGGTGCACTACAATATTTGACTCTTACCAGACAGACATATCATTCTGTTAACAAGGTGTGTCAATTTCTGCACTCACCAACCACTGAACATTGGGAAGCTGTGAAGAGGATTCTACGGTATATTAAAGGGACTGCCCGTCTCGGCATCAAGGTCAGAAGGTCTGATTCTATGCTTGTGAGTGCTTTTGCCGATGTAGATTGGGCGGGGAGACCCTGATGACGAGAAGGTCAGGGAGGCTTCGCCATATTCTTGGGAAGCAATCTTATCTCCTAGTGTGCAAGGAAGCAACCTACGGTTTCTAGATCGAGCACGAAGCCGAGTACAAGGCATTTTTGGCAAATGCAACAGCTGAGGTTATGTGGATTCATAAGTTGCTTGATGAACTTGGAATTCACGTCCTCGTGCAGCACGGTTGTGGTGTGACAACATAGGTGCGAAGTATCTTTCGCCAACCCTGTCTTTCATGCTCGAACTAAACACATTGAGATAGACTATCACTTTGTCGGAGAACAAGTTGCTTCCAAGTGTTTAGATGTCGGGTTCATTAGTACATCGGATCAAGTCGCTGATGGCTTTACAAAAGCACTCCCAGTCAAGCGATTTGCTGCAATTCGGAAGTCATCTCAACCTCACAGGTGAGTTGTGACGACGGGGTGTTAGAATATCGATGTACCGTGATTAATGGGATGTGTCTACACGGCTCCGGTTGTTAGGATAGGAAAGCTTAGGCTTGTTGACTCCCTGTTGTATACGACTTGTAAATTCCCTAGCTTGTTGTACAAGATGTAAAGGCCACGCCGGGCTACATTCCCGGCTATATAAACGCGGAGCCGTGATCCCGAGAGGTATCACGTTAACCTACTTTTACACGTCCGACCTCCCCGTTGATCTCGAGGACATCTTCCTCCGCCTCGACGACGCGGCCGACTCGCCCCGCTCCTCCGCCGCCTGCGGTTCCTTCCGCCGCGTCATCTCCGACGCCCGATTCCTCCGTCGCATCAGATCCCTGCACCGCCGGCCCGTCCTTGGGTTGCTGCTCGACGACCGACACTACGAGACAGGATTATTCTGCCCAGCCCAGTCGCCGGCCGCCGCCGGCTTCGCAAAAGCGGGCGACTTCACCTTCTCTTTCCTCCCTGACCGCAGCCGCTGGCGCGTCTGCGACGCTCGTGACGGCCGCGTCCTCCTCACCCGGTCCCCTGCTCACCACTACATGTTCGAGGAACTTGTGGTCTATGACCCCTTGCACCGGCGGCACGTCCAGATTCCGGCCATTCCCGGCCGTGACCTGCTACTATCCGCTAATAATGACGAGGCAATCTCATTCGATGATCCCTTCCTCGCACCGTTGCTCACCGACGACGAGGACGACGAGAGGGATGGTGACGAGGGGTTCCGGGTGATGTGCACTGCTCTGTCCAAAACCAAGGTGGTGGCCTTCGTCTTCTCTTCAGACACCGGGCAATGGCGACGTGCCGCGTCTTTTAGCAGCCCAAGCTACGTGTGGCACAACTTGCCTTCGCAGTGGTCTCGCCAGTACGTGCACGGCTGCTTCTGCTGGGCGCATGAAGCTGCAAACGCTATGCTTGTGTTTGATACGCGTGCGATGAAATTCTCCCTTGCTGACCTCCCACGGAAAAGCATTGGCAAGTTTAAGGTGGCCGTGGAGGCAAGAGATGGAAGGCTTGGTCTACTAACTCTCAGCAACCGCAGTTGCTCCGCGATGATGGATCTGTATAGCAAAGCATCCAAGAACAGGAAGAGCGGTAGTGGGCAGTGGCACCACGACAGTTCAGTTCCAATACATGACTTTCATCTGAAGCTCGTTGGAGAAGCCGAGGGCTATGTTCTCCTGCGTGGGATTCCAGCAAAAGAGTTTGAGCTCTGGACCGATACGAGTGCAAAGAAACCAAAAGCACATTATTTTCACGCCAAGTGTATGAAATCGTAATAACCTTTCTTTTTTTACAACTGAAAAAAGTGATTATTATATATATGCACTGAGAGCTGCATATAATAGTTGGGCATCTATATTTTCCTATTTTCTAATAATGTTGTAACGGTATTTTTGAGGAAACATGTACGAGCGCTCGCGGGTGAACTTCAGGGATGAGTTAACGTATTGTGCTTATAGGGGTGACTGTATGTGCTGTGAGGGTCTACGTTTGTACTATGATATTAAAAAAAAAAAGTGTACACATAATAGATTTGATGATCTTTTAGCAGAGTATGCTTATGAAGTTTTATCTGCCCTAGACATGCCGACGAGCTGGTTCGTCATGCCAGATATATAGACCTAGAACATTTGGGTAATGTCATGTAAATAAACTTTAAATTAAAATCTGTATAGACGATGGATTGATTTAGGATTAAACTTTTTCATGTCCACTGTTGTCGATTAGTTACATGAAAAGGTATTTTTTATATTAAAAGAAAAGGGAAAAAGTCCCCATCAAAAGGAGCGACGAGAGTGCAGACTTGGGCCCGTACCCTATGGTGAACTCAAACAGGCCCAAGTTGGCCCATTTCATCCACCAAATGAGCAGCCGAATTATTTATTTTTTGCTCAAGGATCATGTTCTTCTTCAATGCAATCTATATCTATATATACCTTATATATTATGCTAGAATTAAATCTCAAGATGCAAGTTGTCAACCTCAGCAATCGGATGTAATTATAATGCACTAGAGTACCTAAAATTATGATATACACGTCAAAGAGACATCATCCAATAACTTCTACTTAGTTGTCCATATATAAATGTGCCATGTTATCAACTAAATTTATTCTATAATAGTTTATTTATCCTTTCATATAAGTATTCATGTTGTCTAATTATAATAGTTTCTAGCACAACTAATTATAATTTTTCCAATCAAAGAGCAGGAAGTTTGATTTTGACAATAACCTCACTTTCATTATTGGTGTACTTGTGTGCTGTTAGCTTCTGCTCGTCAACGTCAACCGGGCAAAGTGCAGGGCGATATCTCTCTTCCGATCCCTTGGGATCCCATTTATCTCCTACAAGCTGGTACGAGTTGCTTTTGAGCATTTTATGCAAATCAACAGCTACTAGTTGAAAGCATCCCTGGTTGGATTCGATGGATGATTATGTGATTGCCTCAGAAATCATCGCACACACTAACATGTGAATGATGGCCAGTGTTTTTTTTTTTCCTTTTTCTTTTTGCAATAAGAACATGATCTATCGGGCTAGCTACTGCATTACGTAAGTGATGATGAGGTTGCATTGTTCTAAACCGATGGATTGGCCTGTCCAGTCCAGGAGTATGTGAGTAGCCATCGTTTGCGATCTGACACCGACCTCAGCTCTCTCAGCATCTTGGCAAGATCTCCCAGGATAGAAACGGACATCAGACAGAGATCACAGATGGATGATCTCGATGGAACCTGTCGGCTGCTGCAAGTGCATGGGTCAACTCGAATTGAAGTTGGGGAACGAGCCGTAGCTCGTTCGGTTAATTTGCTTTCCACAGTTGAGAAAGCACCGGTCACGGGTTCGAGGATCGCTCAGCTCGTGATTCCCATCGGGATTTTCCCCAATTTTCAGGTTGCCACAATAGTTAAGTGACGTGCCCGTCACAGCTCGAACGGAGCTTGGTGATTTTCGAGTATCTCTCAGCTGCGTCCGTGTCTAAGTATAGTTATAGGGTTGTTTGTTTACAGGGTGTGTAGATGAGAGGCCTCAAAAAAAAAACTTGAATTAAAGTTAGTACAGTAGGTTCCCTCAAAAAAAGTTAGTACAGTATAGACGATAAGCTCATTGACTGATGACTGGCAAATGCAAAGACTACGGCGCTGTTGCGTTCAGCGAAAGTACAAGGATCCGATCCGATCGATTCGATTCGTTCAGCTGCCCACCGGAGAAGACGACGTGGCCTAGCACTAGCTAGCAGAGGTAGTACACAGCAACTAGCTAGCTAGATAGTGAGCTCGATCGACAAGCTAGCCAGCCAGGATTCACATGGATACGATACACGAGAGAATCTTGGACTAAACGTATTGGCAGGACCGCACGACAGTGACAGTGAACTGTGAACCTCATACAGACATACAGTGTACTCTAGCTGAATGCTGATCTTGACTGATTCTTCGAATTCACGAGTGTCTGGCGGCCTTGGTTCCAGAAAACCGGCGGCCGGCCGGAACGTAGGTGTCAAAAGGGAGTAATTGTGATGACCCGTGAGTTTTTGTCATTATTTATTGTATGCATTCACTGACATATAGATTTTGTGTCGTCATGGATTGCTTGAAGATGCAGTACGTCGTTGGTGTTCAAATCGAATGGAAACACCTGCTGATGCATGCTGCGGCGTAGAGAGAAGTCTTTCTAGCTATGATATGGGATGCGCGCGAGCGTCATCTACACTACACACGATAGAGATCCTGTGATCATGAAGAGAAAACGCAATAGCCAATAAGATATATTGTATATATAGCTTCTCAACTTATTATTGTAGTTAGTTGTAAAAAAAAACTTATTATTGTAGTTGTAATACTTGGACGTCGACGTCTGTATATAGCAGGTAGCTTAGCATGCACGATCGGTTCCATGACCCAGCAGGCAGAGCGAAAAAGTATATGCCGTATGCGTGTGCGTCTACGTACTCGTGTAGAGAAATGATCTGCTGTTGCATTGCTATTTCGTAGTAGATCATCTAGAAAGGCATTTTTCTATATATTCTCAGAGAAAACAGTTGGGTTCTGTCTTCTGTGGCAAAGTCGTCGTCGTCACTCCACATGCAGTGCATACACGGCACACTACTGATGATACACGGGACATGTCTGCATGATGGTCAAAGCTACGAATCCATAGGAAGATCTACCCCGTGCCGTCTGGATCCTGCATTGTGCATGCTCCTGATAGTCATATACTCCCTCCGTCCAGGGCTTAAGAAGTCATTTTGGACAAGATTTAGATCAAATATTGGAAATATAAATAATTAATAATTTTTAAATTGTTAAATTTGGAAATATAAAAATTGTGCTTTGGACTAAACGACTTCTAAATCCTATACGGACGGGGTATATATAAACAAGAGGTTAAAACTGTGCTTTGGACTAAATGATTTCTAAATCCTATACGGATGGGGTATATATATAATATATAATGCATACAAAATATATATCATGACGAAAATATCATCTCTTACTTGTTGTGCACTATATATATGCATGCATGATATATTATTCGTGTTCTTTTTTCAAGTATAGCTCCCACGTCAACATTTGAGAATTGAGACGATCGAACGATCGATCCATGATTCGATGTGGACGTACAAATCTGCAGATGGATCGGATCATCGTCTATGACTAGCTAGCTAGCTACTTTGCTCTTGACACGTTATATATTAGCTCTCTCGCTCTCTCCCTAGATCTCCTCGAGACGAATCATTAAGGCGACACGATTCGGTGAAGACAAGATGTGCTGACGAGAAGTGTCACATGCTAGCTGCCAGTGGCGAAACATCATACAAGGGGGGCTAAAAATAGTGTAAGGGAAACTTTGGCTGCATGGGGTAGGCTAAATGTATATTTTTATGGCTAATTTAGGGTGAACAAAAGAGCTTCTAAAGAGATTTTTCAGCCTCACCCCCGTGCTGCAGCCCGGGCAGCACGAAGCGTGGATCAGCCCCTGCTAGCTGCATCGATCAACCGTCGACAAACAGTAAACAGACATACAGTATATGGTGCTAGATTGTGTCGATCCATCAATAGATCATGCATGATGCATGAGGATATAGGTGTTGTGATCTGACAATAATGCAAGCTAGCGGCCATCTAGCTTGGAGAAAGAACGTGTTGCTTGACGACGATATATACGTACTAGCTTTTGACGCAGATCTTGATGTGTAGTAACCAGCTTTATAGGACATTAGGAGTACGTGTATATATTACAAGAAGCTAAGAGAGAAGCTAGAGACCACTAACGACGACGATGACGAAGGAACACGTACACGCTGCCGAAAAAGATTCGCCGGTCGAGAATCTCATCGCCAATCATATAAAAAAATAATTACTACTCCATAACAATAATTAATAGCTAGGCCATCGACTATGATGAGTGTATCTACGACTCTACTACATGCAAGCTGGTGGTGCCTTCATGCACGTCGACGTCATGCACAGCGTGCGTGATGTGCATGACCAACCATCTGCATGTACGCATATATGGATCCATGATCCATGTGAGATGAAGAGCTAGGAGGTGGTTTAATTTTTTCCACGAAAGCGATCGGGCAGGAGCTAGCAGCCAGCGATTCAGATCTCTCTGCCTGCTGCTGTAGTGCTGTTGTAACACACAAGATCCCACAATCACACAAAAGCTATGTGGTACACTGCTAGCTAGTTCCTACCTAGCCAATCGGATCTCTTCATATATCGTGCCACTTGTCGATAAATCAAAAGCCTGATCTGTCACCTTTTTTCATCTTTCCAATCTCCATGTGTTACCCCGTGTTACAATATGTGCAATATACCCCACCTACCTAGGATATGAGTCTATTGGTTGCTTTACATTAGTCTTAGCTAAGATCCTATGCATCATAGTCTTTGTTCGGCCTCCTTTTTAGGCAACGCTTCGGCTGCAAAAAATCTACTGCACCAACCAACATTATATTGTGTTAAGCAACTAGGCAGCGACAACAACTAGGCAACCTCAAAATTATGTGTCAATGATACATTTGAGACGGCTCTGAGTAACACTCATCTTCAATATAGCGTCATCGCAGATGCTAGTCTGACTGTAGATTACGAAACCAGAGACGGTTATTTATATCACATATCTAGACTGTTTATTCTGTGACGGTTGCTGACAGCCGTCTCTGATTTACTCGTCATCTTTGTTGCTTTCTGCAGTAGTGGATTGTGAATAATACTAGCTGAACACTCCATAACCTAAGCCACTATAAAAGCATGCCCACATTTTCTTAGTTGTTAGTTTCGCATTGTATCTGATAAAAAATTGTGTTTGGTTGTTTACATTTCGTTGCATATAGTCAACCCCATGTTCTAGTTCTGGTCTTATCTTTTGGCAAGGTATGGACAACAAAAATATTTTATTTTTATGTGCACATTGACCAACGTGCAAGCCTACATATATAATAGCCTATAGAGACAACCAAACATGATCGAACTACACTCTACACACAAAGAGGTTGTATACATGCTAATATATTTAGGCAACCAACCATACCTATAGTATATATGCGTTACATATTTATATGTGTGCTAGCTCTAGCTAGCTTAATTAGGGTCCATTTGTTTGGAGAGAGGTAGAATGATGGGATGAATCCATCTATCCCTAATTTTAGGGATACGCTAGTTAATGTTTATGTTTAATTAGAAGGATAGAATTATTTCTGTTTTGATGTTTGGTTGAAAGGATGAGATAACATATCTGTCAAGATCATCCATCACCTGAGTCCCAATAGTCAGATAAGCATCCCTCACATCCCTTCTTCTCATACTTCTCCCCGGCCAATTGAAATATCGGTTGCCTTCCACACACACAGCTGGTCCTCCCATGGCACTGCCCCTGGCTCGCCTCTTCCCCACCCACATATAGAGCCTCTGCTCTCCTGCACCTAGCCCGTGGTGCTTGCTGTGGATGGGGGCGGTACTAAATATGGGACCCACTATACAACTATCTATATACTAGCAAAAATTGCATTTTATTTGTAGGAGACGACTTAATTAGGAAGCTAGAATTGAAAACTTATTCAGAGGGAGGGAGGGAGGGAGCTTGTCAGTAGTGATGGAATAATCTGTCGCCCATGATGTCATGAAATCATTCATTCATTTTTATTTCAACCAAGGTACAAACAAAAGATCCAACCATCCAGAGTTACAATATCCTACTGTGTGAAACATGTTGCTTGCATCCACATGTCGTAACATGCAACGCGCACACTGGCACCTACATGCATCATATGCATGCAGCCATGCATTTTTTCTTTTTGAAGCAACATGCAGCCATGCATTGTACCTGTACATATCCAGATATACGTATGTGGGCTGAAGCTTGTGTGTCCCCTAGGCGTGTCCCCTTCCGTATCCTGGCGCACGTGTCCACTTTTAATTGGTTCCCTTTTAGAGATGGGTCCTCGCCTATTTCCTGTGTTAGCGCCGCGCACGACGGAATCGGATCCTCTGAAGTCGGGGGAAACGACTTCTGTCTAAAGTCGGCATCTCGACCATCGATTTTGCATCCAACCGTGAGCAAGGAAACAACCAATCTCATGGGCCTATAGCCGGCCCATATCAGCGACTCCGGGGTTCGAGTTCGACTGGCTTCGCCTGTCTGCTGCAAGCGCCGCTCGTTCCTCTTTCCGACCGCCACCGGCCACTGCGACAGTCGGAGGGCACACCTAGCGAGCACTCGCGGCTTCCGGCGAGCTTTTCACAGCGGTGGGCAAGCACTCGAGGTGGCGGCAAGCACGGCGTCGTGGGTGAGCCCTCGCGGCGGCCGGTGACCTTCCACGGCAGGACTGCGACGCGATTGAGCACTCGCGGTCGCGGCTGCCAGCGAGCTATCCCGGCGTCAAGCGAGTGCGACGCGCGCGTAGCGGCTGCCGGGGCGCAGACCGCCGGGGCGAGGTAGGGAGCACAGAGCGTCGCGGTAGCGGCCGGCCGCAGAGAAGAACACCGATTCAGCCATCGCCGGCGGGCAGCAGCTATCCGTGCGTCGTGATGGGCCGGCCCAGCAAGCAAGCGGAGCAGCGTACATTTTGGGACGTACCGTTGGATAGAAATGAACGGCTAGATAAGCGCGACTTCAGAGACAAGTCGTTTCGGTCGACTTTAGAGGATCTCGTTCCCGCACGATACGAGAAACGGAGTCGCAGCTTGTCTTCAGCCATGAATGCATGTACGTCAGTACGCCGGCGGCCTCGGCTTGGCCTCTCCACTCGGAACCGGGAGTCGTCCAGCAACTTGTCTACCGCCCACGAATGCATGGATGCTGCGTCCCCGACAAGATCCGGAGGTACGCCGGCGGCCTCAGCCTGCCAAGACTCGATTGGTGCTACGGTCTAAGCCATGGCAAGGCCGTTTCGCCTCCGGCTCCGGGAGCTCCGCGGCCATGGTGCCATGATGGAGGCGTGCTCGGGTCCAAGCGCATAACCTGGGATTCACCAAGGTCCTCGTTCGGGACCTCTCCACTCCACCGGCGGCGTCCACGGCGACAACAACGAAGAGGCCGCCGCCTTCGTGGTCGACCCGGCCGCGCTTCCGTAGTTCCGTCTCCCGTCCGTCGAGGTCGACAGGTGGCCACAGAACGACGAAGCCGATGCGACGACGGTGGCGGCAGTTCTGTTTCCTTGTGATGATTGACGAGTGACGAGAGATGCGGATCGAATGAAATGAAAAGAGCGCCTCTTCTGTAAAAAAAAAAAGAAAAAGAAAAGAACGGTATGGATGTCGTCCGTTGCTGCAGGGACACAGATGGGGATGCGTGAAGGGGACACCAAAGCCGCAGCCATGTGCAGAGCTGGTGCAAATTTTCTTGTAGAAAGATTTTGTTTCTGCCACTGGTTACGCATGCATGCATTGCATCCGGAATTCCAGATGCGTGCGCTTTGGTCAACATTCATTCAGAAATCAAGATCTTGTTTGATCGATCGATCTCACGAACCCCCAGGTCCTAGACTTTGCGCCTGTCCTTGTATTTTCTACATTTGTTCAGGATGAAACAATCCAGCAATATTCTGTGTTCTGTGAATGGTTTGGAGGTGCATAGTACCCCTAGGCCCTAGCTAGGAATCATGGACCGATCACATGCAGTTGAACGGTGGCCTGTGGGGCTTAGTTCCTTTCTTGTATTTCATTTCACGTGCAATAAGACGCGCCTGCACGGAACATGAAGAGCTTGCTAGCGACTTGCTTGGAATATATGTCCAATATACATATACATACGTACTTGCAGTTAGGTTTAGCTATTTGTATCGTCTTCTCTATAGCGACTTCGTTGAAGATGAGACATCCATATCTTCATCGACATAATTACATAGAGTCTTTTATTTCCGGACGATGGCAATATCAAGGTGGAGATGATGTCACCGCCATGAAATAATTTTCTCCGCTCTCTTCTCCTTTTTGTTGGGGTTAAATCTAGCCACGATGAATGACTACTGAGGATAATTTCTGAATCAATCTTCCTCAATCTTCGGTGGCAGAAAGACGAAAGAAGAGAGCAAAAAAAAGTTTGCTCAATTCTGCCTACGGGAATGTTGGCCATCATTCACTAGGCATTTGTTCTCAGGCCACATGTCAAATATTTATCTGTACGGTTTTTCACATTGCAAATAATTTAACAGGTTATAGGTTTTGAGTTGTGCTATTTACATCATGGGTACTATTTAGAGATAATTCTTCTAAAAAAGAGAATATACAAAGTTTAGGGAGTGTTAGAGTGGCCATTATAGAGTTTCATCAGCAGAAACATACATAAATACTAGTATAATGTAACACTGATCCTCTATAGAATTGCAAAAATTGCGGAGGCCATAGCCCACCGTGGCCCCATTGAAGCTCCGCACCTATACAGCTAATAAAGTCACCGTGGCTTGCCGTGCGTGACATACAATCATCTCTAGATCTGGATGCTATTCTGCACCGTAGCCGTAGTTACGTGTTGCGCGACAAAATTGATCGAGTGCCACTAGCAGCACAGTGCGACACTGCACTGGGGAAAGGTCCTGACGGTTTTTGGGCCCGACAGGAGCCCAGTAAACGTAGCCCGCACAAAACGCTCCCCAGCCCAAGTAAATCGTCAGGAGCACTGGAGAACAGCTGCATCCACTTTCCCCCGAAGTCCCGAACCCTATCCTCAGCACCCGAACTGCATCTTCCCTCCGCCGCCGCCGCACCCCCGACTCCTTCGCTCCTGCGCGTGAATCTTCTACAACCGGAGCCGCTCGTGGGCATCTCCTCCGTCGCCATCTCCCCCAGGCTCCTCCGTTCCCGTCCCCAGCTCCTCTGCCGCCGGTGTCGCTGCCAAGCACCTCCACCATCGTCTCCACTCCCAGGCTCCTGCGGCCAGCGTCGCTCGCCATCGGCCCAAGGTTCCTCTGCTCCACACTTCCCGCAATTTTTTTCAATTAGCGACACATGAATAGATCTCGTCATGGTCTGCAGACACCCAAAATCTAGGTCTAGAGACTGCAATATCCCAGATCTGCCATGGTACTGGAATCCTTTGTCTCCATCCCTTTTTGCAAGGTTTGTTCCTGGATGCTCTTTGATATTTTTTTTTCGATTTTTACAACATTGGAACCTTCGTAGCTATGGCTGTGTGACAAGCAGAAAGTTAGGCCTAAGGAGTCTTCTTGATACTGTGAATAGATTTGTGTAATCGATCTGGTGATTGAGGTCATAAAGTTAAATTTGCCATGTAGAAGACTCCACATAAAGTATGGTCATAAAGTATGGCTCCACATTAAGTTAGTACATAACCTAATAGTTTTTTACCATGTAGAATTTGCCAAAAAAATTTAAATAGAAGCCAGACTGCATATAAGATGTTGGACACAATATTGGACACAAAAAGGAGATATAAAGAATATGTGACGCCTCATTTTCATATTTGTGCAGCCAACTGAATCATGCAATGGTTTTTGTGCAGCTCAACTTCAGTTACCGGATTGAATAACAATGAATACCAGATAACCTTGGGAACTTCGAAACACATTTGTTTAAATTGACACCTTTCACTGATACAGTATTATGATGTTGCTCATATGCTAACATGACATTTCAACATTCAGGAGCTCAATCGTAGGAATTAGTGGAACCTGTGATTTTGTCAAGGTACAGTTAGCCTATTCGCTAGCACATTTCTTCCTTGCTTTAACTCTTGCTACTCTTTCAGCTATATATGGTGTTAACCAATTAGCACATTTCTTCCTTGCTTTGTCAAGGTATCAGAAGCACTTGGCAATGTCTTCAGGCAATAGATGCTGGGTTTGAGGTAAGATAGATAGCATGCTTTCCTCTGTTTTCTGATCATGTTCTGTTACAGTCTGCCTGGGGTAAATAGTTTGATTTGTTACTTGTGCAGTCAAATTTGTTCCGCACTATCAAATAAGTTGCCACTCTCTATCAAATATTGGATACACTAGTAGACAAAAAGAATATGTGATGTCTCAGTTTCATATTTGTTTGAATTACCTATTCAGTGATTCAGTTGTCTGCAAAGAAGTGAAAAATGACTTAAAAAGAACTGGAAAATGATGCTGAGTAGTACTTGGTGTTTTTATTCACATGGAAAGATTTGTTTAGAAAACTTCTATCTAGTCAGGGATTGGGCAAGGAGAGTTTTTTATGACACTTCTTACAGTCATATGTCTGATGCTCAAATGTTTGTAGTTTGCAGATTGGTGCTGTGTCTGAGACTGACCATTTTCAACTGACTGACCATATTCAGAGTATGTATTAGAATGGGATGTTTTATGATTGTACCACTGCAAATTAGTCTCATGCTAGGTCTCAGTTGTTGGGTAATTTGAATTTGCTCTAGAAGGTATTAACTGAAAGAACTGGAAAATGATGCTGAGCAGTACTTGGTGTCTTGTATGTCTGATGCCTCAAACGTTTGTAGCTTGCAGATTGGTGTTGAGAGTCTGAGACTGATCATTTTCAACTGACTGATGTTCATGCACTGCAGGTTGATGATGCTCTTGATCTGAGCCACACCCAAAACATTGTTAGAATGATCAAGACTCATTTTTCTCACTCTCAGGTAATATATAATCCTGCTTAGTAGGTAGTGCATTTTAATATGTAGTAGTGGCTTCTAGTACATATATATTTAGTTATATCCTCTGTTATACTTCTGCTGTTACAACTTTGGCTTCTAGTTTTAACTTTGGCTTCTAGTTTTTTAGTAGTAGTGGCTACAATCTGATCCACTAAACCTTGTCATGTACTTATGTTGCAGGTACCAAACAGAATGCAATAGACTTGATAGAAAGTAATGTTATTTTTCAATTTAGCTCCCCAATTATTTAGTTGAGTCATTTACATTGAAAAAATGTATATCAAGTAGCCATCTATCGGATACCTAGATTAGGGGGTCCTAAATGGGGTGAATTAGAGATGAGCAAATCAGCCTCATCCCTCTCTAAGAATCCCAAAAGCTAATTGACCAGAGAAACCCCAATCCTTCTCACACTGGGCCGGCCCACTACCAGGCCCGCAAAGCCTCAGAAACCTTCTGGCTCGAGCAGTGGCCGCTCACCCGCTCGAGAAAGAAGTACGGAAACCGCTCGAGCGAGCGACCGCTCGAGACGGTAGCATAAACCGCTCGAGCCAGCGACCGCTCGAGCGGAGACGGAGAACGCTCGAGCGAGCACCCGCTCGAGTCTGCCCTTAATCATTGACTGAACAGAGCACCCACATAGCTACAGGGCTCGAACAGCGCCAAAGTACTCTGACACCGCCTAACCCCATGGCTACAGGGCCTGCAATGGTGGGACGTGCGCCGGTCGCCTCCGCTATTACGCCGCCCATCCCCTGGATTCAAGGATAGCAGGTGCCACTGTGGAGCCACGCTACGCACTGTGCCACGTGCGACGTCCCCCTTTAGGCGCCGTAGTCAAGCCCCCGCACCGTCAAACACGTCGTGCCGTCCCATCGCTCGGGTCGACGACCCCTCGAGCCGGCCCCAAGGCGCTCGAGGAAGTGGTGGCGGACGCGATTGGCGTACGGAGCAAGCAGTGCCCTGTCTTTCCCACCTCGACGACCATACCGCAGGGTTCTCGGGCGCATGTGCTCGGCTACGCCGGCACCGCACCTCGACTACGTCAGCCCACGACCGAGAAGGACGAGCAGGCCATCAATGACCATACCGCTACAGGCTCGAGCCGGACCACAGGGAGCGTCTACAGTCCCGATGACTTGACATGGCGCATATACCTCGACGTCACGCCCACGACAGCCCTATCTACTCTGTACTCCTGAGCCTCCTCTTGGCCTATAAAAGGGGATGCCATGGCCTAGTTCGGGGGAGGCTTTTACGCGTACACGTTTTTACGCCTTCACTCACACTCACTCACTAAGTCTCAGGACTACCTTGTACTCACCCCTGTATAAGCACCCCGGTGCAAGATAATACAAATCTCTCCCCACTGCTGGACGTAGGGCATTCTTTGCCTGAACCAGGATAAACGCTTGTGTCCATCTTGCATCACCATCCGGATTAGGGAGCACGCATAGAAATTTACTCGTTGGTGTTATACCCCCGGGTACGAAACACCGACGGTTGGCGCGCTGTAGGGGCACTGCGTGTTTTTCGCTCGATTCCCGCCATTTTCCGGATGGCATCACCCGCTTCCTCGTTTCCGTTCGCCACGGTGATCTGGTTTGGGAGCCTAGAGTTTGTGTCGCTCGGCCCAGGCCACGACATGGCTCTACTCTCGATCGGTGAACCAGGAGGGGGACGCTCGTCACCCCCACGCGCTGGTGGGGCCGTGCGCCGACCGCGCCACCACGGCTCGCCACCACGTCGCCAACGCCACCAGCAGGCACAGGGCCTTGAGCACCCTGCTCGTGTGCCCTCCCGGCTAGACGCCACGATGCACCCAGCCGGGGTGCCAAGTGTACGGCAGGGGGTGGCACGTGGACAGGGAGTCCTCGACGTAGACCCTGGCTTCACGTTCGCCATGCGCTCGCCGAGAGAGCCCGGCGTGGCGCCTCGAGCGCGCGCACGGCCGACGTCGCCCAACCTGTTGCCACACGGGCTATACCAAGCTCGGCGCAGACTCCCGTTTGGGCTCACCAACGCCGCCACTACATATGCCAACGCGATCCGGCCAGTCATGGGACCGCGGGAGGAGAGCCCCGGCCCCCTCCTGCGTGCCACTATGAACTTGGAGATCGTGTGGCCGACGTCGGTGGACCGCGGATTTGACAGAGCACCGGGCTCACAACGCCGCAACACGGTCGGGAACATGCGTCGCTGGATCGAGGAGGAGAGCACGGGGAGGCCCTGGACGCCGTCCAGCGCTAACCCAGACTCCGATGACTCAGACTCAGGGTGCTATGACCCGGCTCGCGAGTGTTTTCATCTCAACGACGACGTCCCGTCGGATGAGGAGACCAGAGATGGCGCCGCCATGGCCGTCCCTGCAGCCAACCGGGCAGACGTGACCCCAGCGGTCGGGACATCGGGTTGGAGCCCCGCAGTGATCGAGCCGCGTGGACCACCACCACAAGCCCAAGACAATCGACGACTCAAAGACGACGCCCGGGCGGCTCAATGGGCCCGGATCCGGGAAATCGAGACCAAGATGGAGGCGGAGCGCGCGAACTTGGACTTGCCGAAGAGGACCCTTGAGCTAAGCCGCTCCCCTCCACCTCGACCTCTTGGCGCTCGAGGAAAGGCCCGAGACGTCTTCAATCGCATCGTCAACGACGGGCGGCCGGAAGCGCCACCCGAGCCAGCCCACTTCCCTCGAGCAAGCCAGAATGTACTTGCGGCAGCTATGCTGCTGCGGGACATGCCGGCGCCCTCGAATCCACATGCATTACGGATACGAGACGAGATCCAGGGGCTCCTCCAAGTCGCGGCCGTCCAACAGGCCGAGAGCTCGGCCTCAAGACAGCGTGAGGCAGCTCCAGAACAACCACGGCACGAACGGGAGGGTTCCGTCCACCAAGAGGCACCCCCTCGAGGTGGTAGAGCCCCCGCTCGAGAACGCATCCTCGACAACCGTGCACCTCAAGATGCGTGTCATGACATCAACGACAACCGACGACGCAAGGCAGCGGGTGCCGAGGACCGTGGCTACAAGGCCCATCGAGGGGGCGCTTACGACGGCGATGAGGACCGGCAGCTCCCGAGCCGCCGGCCCTCGAGTCTTCGCCGAGCTATCCGCAACACGCCGTTGCCAACCCCGTTTCGACCCCCACGAGCGTGGTCAAGTACAACGGAGAAACCAAGCCGAGCTCGGCTAGCTGATTTCCGCCGGCCGCCCGATCGGGAGGGGCTCGAGAGGATAGGGCAATCATACGCCAGCTTCCTCTATTCCTCTCTGACACCGCTCGACGGTGGCTCGAGGAGCTTCCCCCCAATCAGATCTACGATTGGGCCGATCTGGTCCAGATTTTCGAGGGAAACTTCAAGGGCACCTACATCCGACCCGGCAACTCGTGGGATCTCCGAATCGCAAGCAAAATACCACGGAATCTCTCCGGGACTTTGCTCGATGTTTCTCAAAGCCGCGCACCGAGCCGCCACACATTCCGGATCACGACGTCATCCCGGCATTCGTCTCGGGCACCACTTGCAAAGAGCTCGTGCGGGAGCTCGGGCGCACCGCCCAAAGACGGTGAACGAGCTCATGGACGTCGTCGCCGACTACGCGCCGGCGGCGACGAGGCCGTGGGGGCCTTCTTTGGTGGGGCTGGGAACAAGCCCGCGCCGTCCCCGGGAGGCGGTGAGGGCTCGAGCAAGGCCCAGAAGAAGAACGGGAAGAAGAAGAAAGGCAACCAGCAAGGCAAGCGCGCGGTCGTGGAAGATGAGGTGGCTGCAGCCGAGCGCAAGAAGCCTAGACCCCCTCCGGATGGGGGCGTCTTCGACAAAATGCTTAAGCCGCAGTGCCCCTACCACAAGGAGCCGGTCAAGCATAACCTCGAGGACTGCCGTATGCTTCGAGGTTACTTCAAGAAATTTGGCCTTGACAAGGACGATGGCAAGAAGGATAAGGGTGGCGAGGACCGAGCCAACGACAATGATGACGATGGGTATCCGCCCATCACCGAGTGCTTCATGATCTACGGCGGCCCAACCACCCAGATGACACGTCGAGAGCGGAAGGCCGAGCGCAGGGAGGTTTTCGCCCTGAAACCCGCCACGCCTCAGTTCCTCGACTGGTCGGATGCTCCCATCACGTTCGACCGTGATGATCATCCAGAGCACATCACCAATCCCGGCGCATACCCTCTCATCGTCGACCCGATCATCCTCAACGCCCGCCTCACTAAAGTTCTCATGGATGGAGGCAGCAGCCTCAACATCATCTACATGAAAACCCTCACGCGGCTCGGCCTCACAAGAGCTCACCTCCAGCCGAGCGCTGGGGGCTTCCACGGAGTGGTCCCTGGTAAGAAAGCGCTCACGATCGGCCGCATCGACCTCCCCGTCGTCTTTGGGGCACGCTCGAACTTCCGTCGAGAGGTCATAACTTTCGACGTGCCTAGTTTCGAGGGGACCTACCACGCCATCTTGGGCAGACCGTGCTACACCCGGTTCATGGCGATCCCCAACTATGCCTACCTCAAGCTCAAGATGCCGGGACCAAAGGGAGTCATCACCGTCGACTCCACGTACGAGCACGCCTACCACTGCGATGTGGAGTGCGTCGAGTACGGGGAATCACTGACAAACGTGATGGGAACATCTGAAGACCTAGCCATGATGCTCGATCACATGGCGGCTGAGCCCTCTGCTCCAACGCCCAAGCGACAGGCCGGCAACTTCGAGCCCGCGAAGACACCAAGAAGATCCCGCTCGATCCGAGCTCCTCGGGGAGAAGACGCTGGTCATCGGTGCCTCCCTCGACAAAGCAAATAGGAAGCGGTGCTCGTCGACTTTCTTCGCGCAAACGCCGACATGTTTGCGTGGAGTCCTCGGACATGCCCGGCATGCCGAGGATGTCGCCGAGCACGCCTTGGAGATCCGTCCGGTTCGAGACTGTCAAGCAACGCTGCGCCGCTTCGACGAGGAGAAACGCAGGATCATCCGCGAGGAGGTCGAGAAGCTCGAGAAGGCCGGATTCATCAAGGAGGTACATCATCCCGAGTGGTTAGCTAATCCTGTGTTGGTAGAGAAAAAGAATGGAAAAATGAGGATGTGTGTAGATTACACTAGTTTAAATAAAGCATGTCCCAAAGTCCCATTTCCTTTACCTCGAATAGATCAAATCATTGATTCCACCGGGTTGCGAAGTACTTTCCTTTCTCGACGCCTACCGGCTACCACCAAATCAAAATGAAAGAGTCCGACCAGCTCGCGACTTCATTCATCACCCCCATGGGCATGTATTGTTATGTCACAATGCCTTTCGGCCTTCGAAACGCCGGGGCAACATATCAGCGCTGCATGCTCCATGTCTTCGAGAAACACATAGGAGAGACCGTCGAGGCCTACGTCGATGACATCGTTGTCAAGACTCGAAAAGTAGAAAACCTTGTCGCGGACCTCAAGTTGACGTTTGAATGCCTCCGGGCTAAAAACATCAAGTTGAATCCCGAGAAGTGTGTCTTTGGTGTGCCTCGAGGCATGTTGTTAGGGTATATCGTCTCCCAGCGCGGCATCGAGGCCAATCCCGAGAAGGTCGCGGCCATCATGAGAATGGGGCCAATTCGAGACCTGAAAGGGGTGCAAAAGGTCACTGGATGCTTAGCTGCACTCAGTCGGTTCATTGCGCGCCTGGGAGAAAAAGCCTTGCCTCTGTACCGGCTCCTCAGAAAATCCGAGCACTTTGCATGGACCCCTGAAGTAGAGGAGGCCCTCTCAAAGCTGAAGAGCATGCTCGCGTCTCCTCCTGTGCTCGTGCCGCCTCGGCCGGCTCGAGACGGCATACCCGCCGAATCCCTCCTCCTCTATGTTGCCGCAACCACTCAGGTGGTCAGCACGGTCATAGTGGTCGAGAGGCGGGAAGAGGGCACGCGCTCCCCGTCCGGCGGCCGGTGTATTTCATCGTGAGGTGCTCTCGATGCCAAAACTCGATACCCCCATATCCAAAAGTTGCTCTATGCAATCGTGCTCACCCGTCGAAAACTCCAGCACTACTTTCTTAGCCATCCGGTGACGGTGGTAACGTCGTTCCCACTTGGGGAAATTATCCAGAACCGGGAAGTCGTGGGTCGGATCGCCAAGTGGTCGGTCGAGCTCATGGGCGAGACCATCACGTACGCCCCACGAAAGGCTATCAAATCCCAAGTACTGGCTGACTTTGTCGCTGAGTGGACCGACGTCCAACTTCCCCCAGTCCAGATCCAGGCCGAGCTGTGGACCATGTATTTCGACGGGTCACTTATGAAGACAGGAGCAGGCGCGGGCTTGCTCTTCATCTCACCCCTCGGAGTACACATGCGTTACGTGGTGCGCATCCACTTTGCCGCCTCGAACAACATGGCAGAGTATGACGCCTCGATGCTGGGTTGCGCATTGCCATCGAGCTTGGGGTCCGACGCCTCGATGCTCGAGGCGACTCGCAGCTCGTTATTGACCAAGTGATGAAAGCCTCGAGCTGCCATGACGAAAAGATGGAAGCGTACTGCAGTGAGGTGCGCAAGTTGGAAGCCAGCTTCCATGGTCTCGAGCTCAACCACATCCCAAGGCGCTTCAACGAGGCTGCGGATGAACTGGCCAAAATCGCTTCATCTCGGGCGCCGCTACCCCCAGACGTCTTCTCGAAAGATCTTCACGAGCCATCCGTGAAGTGGGACTCGGGGGCTGGGGCAGGACCAGCCGTTGAGCCTGCTCCTACGACCGAAGCCCCCTCGACGGGGGCCACAGTCATGGAGATCGACCAGGTCACGAGCCCACCAACCGACTGGCGTGCACCATTCCTCGAGTATCTCATTCGAGGGGAGTTGCCAGAAGATCGAACGGAGGCGAGGCGACTAGCTCGTCGAGCCAAAACTTACGTCCTTTATGGGGACGACAGAGAGCTCTACCGCCGCAGCCCGACCGGTATACTTCAACGGTGTATCTCGATCGAAGAAGGCAGGAAACTGCTCAGAGACATGCACTCGGGGGCTTGTGGCCACCACGCCGCGCCAAGAACCCTTGTCGGGAACGCATTCCGTCGAGGTTTCTACTGGCCCACCGCAACTGCTGACGCCATCAAGCTTGTTCGAGCGTGTGAGGGATGCCAATTCTACGCCAAGCAAACGCATCTTCCAAAGACACGCACTCCGATGATCCCCTCACGTGGCCATTTGCGGTCCGGGGGCTCGATCCGGTCGGACCCCTCAAAAAGACGACGGGAGGCCACACCCACTTGCTCGTGGCCATTGATAAGTTCACCAAGTGGATCGAGGCCAAGCCCATCACTAACATCCGCTCGGAGCGAGCGGTCGAGTTTTTCACCGACATCGTCCATCGCTTTGGAGTCCCCAACGTCATCATTACTGACAATGGCACCCAGTTCACAGGCAAAAAGTTCTTGGACTTCTGCGATCGGAACCACATCCGTGTGAACGGTCGGCAGCCGCCTACCCTCGAACTAATGGCCAAGTCGAACGCGCGAATGGCATGATCTTGCAAGGTCTAAAGCCAAGGATTTTCAAACGCTTGAACAAACACGGCAACAAGTGGGTAGCTGAACTCCCATCTCGTCATGTGGAGTCTGCGGACGACCGAGAGTCGAGCCACCGGGTTCACCCCGTTCTTCTTGGTCTATGGGTCTCGAGGCCGTCCTCCCCACCGACCTCGAGTACGGGTCCCTCGACTCAAGGCCTACAACGAGCAGACTAATCAGGAAAGGCTGGCAAACGCCATCGACCAAGCAGAAGAGGCTCGAGACACGGCGCTCCTACACTCTGCACGCTACCAACAAAAGTTACGGCAATATCACGAGAAGAATGTGCGCAAGAGGGATTTCAAGGTCGGCGATCTCGTGCTCCGTCGACGCCAAGATAACAAGGGGCGCCACAAGCTCACTCCTCCTTGGGAAGGCCCGTTCATCGTGGTCAAGGTGCTTGAAGCCGGAACGTACAAGTTAGCCAAAGAAGACGGCTCGACCCTCACCAACGCGTGGAACATCGAACGGCCTACGTCGCTTTTTCCCCTAGACCTCGATGTTTTGTACATATTTCGTCTAAATGTACCGCTAGTGTGAATAAATAAGTCAGTTTCTTACTTGTTGTTCATACACAAGGTGGGCTCGACTTTGTTTCCACAAAGTCAAGCCCCCCGGGGGCTAGACCGGGGGGGACCCCCGAAGTCCCAAAAAACGCACCTAGTTTTTTTCGAAAAAACAAGTGCTCGACGTAATCTTTCCCCTCCTCGCCTCGAAATTTTTCGTAAGCTAAGTATTTGCGTCACCTCGAGCTCGTCGAGCCAGGGCGATCGAGCACAAGGTTTCCCACGCTTCCGAGCTACGGCACCCTAACTCATCCCCTCTCGAAATGGTTCGAGCACAGCGCCAACACTTAGCTAAAACAAAGTAAAGGCAGGAAGTGGAAAATGACATCAAGCGCAAAGAAAAAACTAGAGCATAACGGTTTAAATTACAAGCATCAAGATTTTAGGCCGCTTAGGCCATTCCATGACCAGAATATTTTGATTCTTACAAGGGCCTTGTCGCCCAGATTTTGGCTCGCAGGCCGGATAAAAACTACTCCACGTCAGGCGGGAGGACTTCTCGCAGCAGATCACCTCCAAGGCGGGCGCCCGGCTCCTCAGCCTCGGCCTTGAGCTGCTCGATCCGGGGGTTGACCCCTCCTTCTTGTTCGCCCTCGGCGTAGGTGAAGCCGCTCGCAACGGCCTCCATCCCGGCCCGGCGTCCTCCCTCGAGATGCTAAATCCCGAGTAGAAGATGGCCATCGTCCGCGCGCAAAGAAAGACAAGGGCTTCCCGAATACGACCCCGCAGAGGCGCCGAACTCACGGACCCGGCTAGCGTAGCTCGCAAAGCATCCGGCCCCTCGACGTCCACCACCGGAGGGAAGCCCGATTGGCGCTAAGGGTGTCGATGGCGCCGGTGATGTGGGCCTTGGCCGAAAGCACGCGGTCCCGGCGCATGGGTTGACTTTGCGTACTCACGCGCGTCCACCAAGTCCGCCTCCAAACCGAAAAAGGACGACAAGAATCAAGTACTCAATCAAGTACTCGAGCAACACGTATAAATCACGCACGAAAAAAAGAACTAAAGGACTCGAGCACTTACCGGTGCGGCGGGTCGAGAGCCCTTGCTCGCGTTCGAGCGCCCGCGCGAGCTCGTCTCCTTTCTCTCCGGAGGGCGCGCTCGATGTCGCGTTTCTCCACGCGCAGCTCCTCATATGCCTTGCCGGCGCCCGGATGGCGAGGTCCTTCTCCGTCATCTCTTGACGGAGGTTGACCGCCTCCGTCGGAGACCGCCGCCCGCTCTTTCTCCGCTTCAAGCGCGCGCGGCAAGGGCCTCCTTCTCGGCAGCCTCCCGGGTGACCGTTGCACGGAGCTCCTTCACGTAGGCCTCGACGCCGGCCTTGTCCTTCCGGAGCTGCTCCATGTCCCAAGCACTTGGCCTTATAGCCTTGCGGCGCCACGGCCGCGTCCTTCTTGAGCCGCTCGAAGGCTTCGTGCGGCTGCGCGTACTCCCGACGAGCGGCCTCGGCCTCTGCGTGGCTCGGCGAGCTTCTCGGCCCGGCTCCCGCCGAGCCGCCTCGGCCCCCTGTGCCACTCGAGCGAGCTCGTCCCGAGCTCTTCCGGCTTCTCCTTGGCGGCGTCCGGGCGGCGTTGGCCTCTCGAAGGAGTCGGGCGGACCGGTGCGGCTCCGCCAAGCATCCCGCCCCATGCGCACGTATCGTCGGATCTCGTCCTCGCTCTCGCTAAGGGCGCGGATGTGAACTGACTTGGCGTATGAGCAACTCTGCGCCGTCTGAATCACGAAAAAAGAAAAATCAGATGCAAGCTACGATAAGTCCGAATAAAAAATGGCCGTGCTCGAGAATACTCACGGAAGAAAGCCGAGGCAGGTCCTCGGAGACAAGTGACAGAGCGGTTTTCAGGGCATGCTCGAGCCACTGCCGGTGCTCCTCGGCCTCCATATGCGCCTCGAGCTCCTTTTGATCGTTCATCACGATCGCAGGGGCCTCGTGGTCGAGGGGATCGGGAAGCACCAGCGGCGGCCTTTCCCACATGGGGAACTCCTCCCGCATCTCCTTATCGACGGAGGAGTGGAGTTTCCTCACCGCCTCTAAGTCGACGCCCGCCGTCACCACTCGTTCAGCCAGGGTTGCCGGGCGCTGTGGTTGACTCCAGGAGGAAGATGCCTCTTGGGCGAGCGCCCGCGCCTCGATCCGCCTCCGCTCCTCGATGGATACGTTGGTGGGCTCGGTGCGTCCAAAACCGACCGTCCGCATATGACTGTCTATGATGGCGGACGCCGTCGCTTCCTTTGGGCCTCCCGGTGGTCGGCCTCGGACATGACGGTGAACTCCACCTCACCCGTCGTCGAGTCGGGCACGAGGTGAGGCACCATAACCTCCCTTAGCCGCGCGCAGGGCGGCGGCGCCGATACGGCACCGAGTGGAGTTACGCTGCTGTCCCACCGCGGGCCGTCGCTCCCCTAGCTCGCTCCGCTGGGCGCGCTCATCGCCACCGTGACGGAGGGCCGCTCCGCCCGCGGGCCGGCGCTCATCGCCACCCATGACAGAGGGCTGCTCCACCACTGGCTCCGCCTGCTGCTCCACCGGCTCCTCCGCCTTCTCCTCCTCTTGCGTGACGGCGGGGAGCTCCTCGAGCGCCCCCACTCGAGCGGCAGCTTGGGCCTCCCCGTCCTCGACCCTTTGCCCAGCGGAGGAGTCGACCTCCATATCTCGAGGAGGGGTTGAGGCTCGGCTCGGCTGAGGCTTAGGCGCCGTTTCCGCCTCCTGCATCTCCACATCCCCCACCGGCCGATCGGTGGCGACCAGCGTTTCCTCCTCCTCCTTCTCCCTGCGCTCCTCCTCGAGCCGCGCGGGTAGCCGGCCGGGAGGACTTGGCGCCCGAGCTCGGACTCGTCTTCGAGCGTGATGGGCCTGCTGCTCCGATCCGGCCCGTCGCCGGGATAGGGGCCGCCGGCTCGCGCCATCGCCCCTTGGTCGCCCGCGCGCCGCGTCGCCCGCGCCCGACGATGATGGGGTCTCGAGCGGGGGGCGGTCGAGGCCGTGGTGGTGGTGGCGTCCTCATCCCCCGTAGCCTTGGTCACGGCCCCGCACTCGCACGGACGGCCGCCATCCCCGCCACGCCTAAGCGCATCCTTGGCCCGCTCTAACCAAACCGGAGTAGAAGGAGGAAGGGTCACTCCACCCGGCATCGACGGGGTGCCGCCGACCCTCCCGTGGTCCTCGGCCTCTTAGTAGGCAAGCATGGGGGGAGGGACGGTAACGTCTGCAGGGACGTTTAGTCCCTGGAAGAAAGAGAAAAACAAAAATTCGTTGTGACAAAATACTCACACCCGAACAAAATGGTACAATAAGGGATAGGTCGACGGAAGACTTACCCCGCGGTCGAGGTGGCGCGCCGCGCCACCCGGCTGCCGCTCAAAGCGCTCGGGGGGCCGTCGAGCCTCGCCGCCCCCTCGAGTCACTCGAGGACTTGGGGACCTCGAGCCCGCCGCTTGCGCCGCTCGGGGGCTTCGAGACCCTAGCGGCCGCCCCTGTTCTGGCCGACTCCGTGGCCGGGACGGGCACGGTGTCCCTTACGGGATCCTGGGTCCTACGGGTCGAGGTCCGCTCGGCCCGGCGGTCGCTGGAAGGAGCCCGGCGTTGCTCGTCGGGCTGCGCAGAAGTTGAAGTGCGCACATTCGCAGCCTCATGCTGCCGGGTGTGCGCGCCCGTTGAAGAAGAATGATGGCGGGGCGACTCCTCTCGCCGCCCTGCTTGAGCCGGTGACGGCGAGCAAGCGCGGTGGCTGGAGCGTTGAGACGCCCCCCCCGCCGCCTCGCTCGGGCCGGCGACGGCGCGAGCGCCGCGACTCGACGACTCCTCTGGCTCGTCGAACCGGCGACGAGTCGACGCGCAGAAGGCCTGGCGCCAAGGCTAGCTCCTGCACGCGAGAGCGGGGAGGCGTCAGGGCTCGGGTGGCGGTGGCGCCATCGCTGTCGGTCGCCTCATCGTCTCCCCCGTCGTCATCGCAATCGTCCTCATCGGTCGACTCGAGACTAGGGCTCCAGTCGGTCGGGTCCGCCGCCAGACGTATTTCACGCTCCCGGCGGCGCCTAGCCTTATGCCTCTCCTTCTCCTCTAGCGCACGGGCTTTCTGCGCCTTTTCCTCCCTCCTCGAGACCACGGCAGCATGTTCTCGTTCGCCCCTCAGGCGTCTTACCTCGCGGTCGGGCGCGTCCTCTTTCACCGGGGCCTCGACTCCGCGTGGTCATTGATATTCCGAAAAGAAAAAGGCCGGGCCTCGATAAGGATCGCTCGAGTAAAAGAAACGACGAGGGAAGAGCTCGAAAAAACTTACAAAACCCGGCAGAGTTGAAGGCCGGACGCATGCGGAAGAGGCCGACTTGGTTCTCGCCGGTTCCTCCCACCGTCGATCGCGTCGCGCACCCGAGCCACGATTGTGGCGACCGGGAGGGCGCGTCCGACATCCCGTGGCCGCGAGCGCCGCTCGATCGGCGTCCTCCGTCATCCGGGTCGAGCCGTAGCGGGCGCTCGGCGAGCGGGAGCACCGGCGGCCGTGGAACTCGGCAACCACATGCGCAATGTTGAAGAAGAGGTTGCCGGACCTCCGGTTGCGGAGGCTCGAGATGGCGTTGGCGAGAGAGTCCATGCGGGGCGGGCGTGCCGCCGGCTGGCCGTGCGTCCAGTTGAAACCGGGCGCGGTTAGCACGGCGCCGGTGTATTCCGGGAAGAGGCCCTCCTCGTTGCGGAGATAGAACCATTCTCGATCCCAGCCGGCGTTGTTCGACGACCACGCGCCGGATAGCCAGCACTCTTTCCTCTTCAGCCCGATCGAGCAGGAACCCGCTCGAACGTAGCGGCGGACCTTTGGTTTCACCACCTTCTCCTCTTCCTCCTCGTTCTCCTCTTCCTCCTCCTCCTCGTCATCGTCATCACCGTCGTCGTCGGCGGCCTCCTTGTCCTTCACCGCCTTGGTGAAGAGCGTCGCCTTAAAAATGTGGGTGAACAGGTCCCACTGCGGCGCCATACCCAGGTACCCCTCACACACGGCGGCGTAAGTAGCCGCGAGCGAGATGGAGTTGGGGTTGAAATGCTGGAGCTCCACCCCAAAATGGTGGGGGAGCGCCCGCATGAAGCGGCTCGGCCGCGCACCAAGTCCCCGCCGGTGGAACCTGATAAAGCTCAGGATGTAGCCCGGCGGGGGATTGGGCTCGAAGTGGTCGTCGTCCGGCACCCTCCACTCCGGTAACCCTCCGCCGGATTGGGCGGAAGCAATCCACCATTCACCAAGTTGAGCAAAGATCGCCTCGGTCACCGTGGACCGAGGCCACGGAAGCGCCTCCGCCATCACCACCGGCGTGGGAGGCTTGGCGACACTCCCGCTTTTGCCCTTGCCTTTGCCACCGGCACCCCGGCCGGAGCTCGGCCCGTCTTCCCGACCGACCTCCTCATGCTCGGTGACGGGAGCGGGACGGTGGAGCAACGGCGGCGGCGGAGCACGAGGAACGGTGGCGCGGGGAACGGTGGCGCAGAAGCGAGCGCGATCGCGGGCTAGAGTGGCGCCGGCGGTCACGGCGGCGGCGGCGGCGGCGGTTGCGAATGAGGGCAGCGGCGGATTGAACGGAGAAGGGCGCAAGCGGCGGCGAGAAGCGAGAAGGGCGAGAATGCGGGGAAGAAGAACCGGGAGCCTACTCCTCCATATTTATAGAGCCCAAGCCGATCCGCGTGAATCGCATCCGACGGCCTAGATTACGCCATCCAACGGCCGCGCGCCCGGCGGACTCGACGAAAAACGGTAACCGCATTTATTGCCCTGACAAACCGCCACCTACCTCCACTTACAGGGCGCACGCGTCGCGAGACGGAGCGGAACCGTCGCCAAGCCACGATCACCACGATGCGCCGGTTTCCGCCTAAAAAGGCGCGCCGCTTGCAACGGACGGATGCGTAATGACGGGACGTCTCGACAGACGGTCCCTTACACGGTAAGAAACCCAGGGACCCCGGTCCCACAAGTAAGTCTCGAGGGAGCGGAGGCTGACCAACGGACGGGTTCGAACGGCCGCCCTCGAGCACCCGAGTCGGCGCCTATGGGAAGGAACCCTCGAAAGGTTCCGCTCGAGAACGAACCCTCGAACCCAGATGGCGTGTCCAAGGCGGGGCACTAGGTATCCAAGAGATCCCGCCGACGGGAGGCACTCGAGCCGCCGGTCCCCTCGAACGGGGCCGGTCCTCTGGAAACTAAGCACCCAGCTTTAATGAGAGCGCCCCGGGCCACGGCCGTCTCCCCTCGAAAGGAGACGAGCTCTCACTTGGACTACCCGCCATCGGCTCACAGGGGGTATGGCGCTCGCTCGGTCGCGAGTAGTGTCGACCTCTCACCACTTGGATCGATCCAAGAGATCCGGCGAGGAAGCGGATCACGACTCCGGCCCGGCCATTCGAGGCTCGAGGCTCGAGTCACACAAAACAACCTCCTCGACACGAGAGGAGCGGGGAAATACTCGGGGGCTCGAACAGTTATCAGAAATCTCCTACCTCGAGCTGCTACAACTCCAGTTAATAATACTCTTACTTAAACCCGTTCATCTCAAAGCCCCCAGAGGAATGCCTCATTCCTCTGGGGCCTCGGGGGCTACCCCCGCGGGGGACGCTCGCGCGCCCCCCACGGAGAAAGGACGAAACGACTCCTCGAAACAACATGACCCTAAGTCTAGGTACTTCAACTCCACTTCATGATCCCTTGCTTGAAGTTTTTTCACAATCAAGCAAGGGCTCGGGGGCTACTGTCGGATACCTAGATTAGGGGGTCCTAAATGGGGTGAATTAGAGATGAGCAAATCAGCCTCATCCCTCTCTAAGAATCCCAAAAGCTAATTGACCAGAGAAACACCAATCCTTCTCACACTGGGCCGGCCCACTACCAGGCCCGCAAAGCCTCAGAAACCTTCTGGCTCGAGCAGTGGCCGCTCACCCGCTCGAGAAAGAAGTACGGAAACCGCTCGAGCGAGCGACCGCTCGAGACGGTAGCATAAACCGCTCAAGCTAGCGACCGCTCGAGCGGAGACGGAGAACGCTCGAGCGAGCACCCGCTCGAGTGTGCCCTCAATCATTGATCGAACAGCACCCACATAGCTACGGGGCTCGAACAGCGCCAAAGTACTCGACACCGCCTAACCCCATGGCTACGGGGCTCGCAATGGTGGGACGTGCGCCGGTCGCCTCCGCCATTACGCCGCCCATCCCCCGGATTCAAGGATAGCGGGTGCCACCGTGGAGCCACGCTACGCACCGTGCCACGTGCGACGTCCCCCTTTAGGGCGCCGTAGTCAAGCCCCCGCACCGTCAAACACGTCGTGCCGTCCCATCGCTCGGGTCGACGACCCCTCGAGCCGGCCCCAAGGCGCTCGAGGAAGTGGTGGCGGACGCGATTGGCGTACGGAGCAAGCGGTGCCTGTCTTTCCCACCTCGACGACCATACCGCGGGGTTCCGGCGCATGTGCTCGGCTACGCCGGCACCGCACCTCGACTACGTCGGCCCACGACCGAGAAGGACGAGCGAGGCCATCAATGACCATACCGCTACAGGCTCGAGCCGGACCACGGGGAGCGTCTACGGTCCCGATGACTTGACATGGCGCATATACCTCGACGTCACGCCCACGACGGCCCTATCTACTCGTACTCCCCGAGCCTCCTCTTGGCCTATAAAAGGGGATGCCAGGGCCTAGTTCGGGGGGAGGCTTTTACGCGTACACGTTTTTACGCTTTCACTCACACTCACTCACTAAGTCTCAGGACTACCTTGTACTCACCCCTGTATAAGCACCCCGGTGCAAGATAATACAAATCTCTCCCCACTGCTGGACGTAGGGCATTCTTTGCCTGAACCAGGATAAACGCTTGTGTACATCTTGCATCACCATCCGGATTAGGGAGCACGCATAGAAATTTACTCGTTGGTGTTATACCCCCCGGGGTACGAAACACCGACACCATCCATTTAGTGCAACAGCCCAATATGTATGTATATGATGTATGTGTACTGTCAATCTGTCGACGGAATGAATTTGACGCATACAAGCGTGCATTGTATAATAATTTTATTTTTTTTATTGCTACAAACCGGATTCTCGACGGCCGCACCGTCAGGAATATCTTTCCCGACGGTTATTCCCGACGGCAAACCATCGGGAATAAGCCTGGACGCAGACGCACAGCAGCCGTCAGGAATTGCAGCGAACTACCGACAGAAAAACTTTCCTGTCGGCTAACCGTCAGGAATAACCGATCTTTCCTGTCGAGTCGTTCCTGTCGGTTCTTTCCTGACGGCTGCCCGACAGGATTACGATTCCTGATGGTTTTCAGGCCATTCCTGACGGTTTCTGGCCGTCAGGAAAAACCTCCAGTCTGATAGTGTGTACGAGTGCGTATCATATCACCGACGACACTGAAGACGCGCCGGGCCCAGAAGCAACATGCATGCATGCAAGATTTGCTATTGGTAGCTACTGTGCGTGCATGGCGCCAAAAACAGATCAGCAGCTAGCAGCTCTCGTCGTCGACGATCCAGGGAATGATGTCGAGGGAATGATCATATCGATCGATGCGGATCATATATCTGACGTCCGATCCCTGCGAGCAAGAGCAGTGCGAGTATATCCCATTTCGGTCACCGGAGCAGGCCGTGTCGGGCCCTTTCCGTCCTCTCCTCCTGTGCAGCCGTACCGCGACCGTACGCCGTCGGGGCCCTTCCGCCTTGTCTGGACGTGCGCCGGGCCCGTCCGGCTGTGTGCCGCGCGTACGGCGTCTCTGCGCCGGCCCGACCACCGCTAGTGCTCGGATCTTATGACGACGACGACGCTAACGCGAAAGCTCTAGCTGTGCGTGGTAGTACGTACGACGTACGGAGTATGGCCACCGCTATGTTCATCGATCGATCGCCCTAGGAAACAAATCAAACGATCCATCCATCAATCACCCTGTGTTCATGCTTTGGGATGACGACGACGCCACACACCCACTTACCCTGTTACTACTTTGTCGTTGCTATATATATCGATCGCCCTTGTTGCGTGCGTGTGGCAGCTAGTGATATGTGACGTGGAGGAACATCAAGGACGAACAACCAAACGCTAGTGGTTCTGTCTGTTTGTTTTCAGATTTTTTTGGTTTTCTAATCAATATGGGAATCAAAATCTTGTTTTCCTTTGTTCGAAGGGGTTGCGTTCTTTATTTATCTTTAGCTTTCGATCATTAATGGGAATGTAGATAGTTTTTACTATCCAATGCAAATACAAATCTGAATAGTACTTTTAATCATCACTATAATATACTTTATTTGCTATTTATTGATTCTACTTGATATATATATAGACAACTCTTTATTTGCATATTTTACTTCCCAATGATTGCTCTCCCTGCATCTTGCATTGAGTTACAAGGTATCCAAACCTGGATGTGCTATCTGTAATCATTGGATCAAAGGGAAGAACACAATTAGGGGTTAGAAAAATAGGGCAAAGGAGAAGGCAAGTTGAAAAGTAAAGTTGTAGATTGATTCGTGTGATTGTATTCTGCTTAATCGGTCGTGACCTTTTATATATACAGAGTGGATGGTCGATCTTATCCATTGGAAGATCAAATTTTCTTATGAATCCTATCAAAACATATCAAACTTGGACTTATGTGCCAAACGACCTGGCCTAGCCATCTTTGATAGCCGAACTTGCTAGGTTATGCAAGGTGAAATTTTTCCGATGTCACCCTTTTATTATCTAGACTCCAAATTAGATAGCCTATATATGCTTTTTGACTAACTCGACAAGAGGAACACAATGGTGGACTTTATTATGCATTTTATCAAAGTCTTTAAGCCAACCAGCTTTAGAACATGGCCTAGCTTGTTTTTTCTAAAAACTCAGGATCAACCTCGTTTGGATAACTTGGGTAGTTGAACGATAGCTTCTTTTAACACTACTATGAAAAACATGATAGTAATCTATGTTGGAGGGGCCGATCTAAGAGGTTTGTCAGGGTCTGCCGTCCCTGATAAAATTTGATCCTTTAGCAGAATAAAAATCAAGAAAAATATATATTACATAATGAAGTTGACAATATTTTCAGCTAGATTTTTTCGCCCACGTACATTGTTTTTTTACTTGTGGGATCGAATCTAATTCACATGGTTGGTAAAGTGTTTAATCTGTGTATGTAGGATCTATCTATTGCTTGAGGCAGGAACATTTCTATGTATTGCTTGAGAGAGAGAGAGAGAAAGAGATATGACGTACCAGCCAGTTGTTTGCGTACGTTTTGTGTGGTCTCGTTCGTACGCGAAATCCGGTCCGGATCGAGTCGTTTGTTGTCGTGTTGCTCTGCTCCTAGACCCTAAGTAGCATACAGCAGGCTGGTGGGGTGTGTAGTACGTCTGGGATCGTGTCCAGCGAGCACGGTCCACCACACGATCTTGCCTTCCAGCGCAACAGTGGATTTGATGCGCCGCGTGGTACAGCCTATTTGCTTGTCTGGATCTGTGCCTAAATTCGTTAGTACCACTATTAGTTTGGCCCCTTGCACTTATTAGCAGTACACAATGTCGTTTTTTCTACGTTCATTCACATTTGGCAGCACATATAGCATTTCCGAGTTGAAGCACATATAGTAGATGTTCGTTAAGTTTCCGGCTTTATGTGCATTATCATTGCATACGTACTACGTACCTTTCATGCATGGTAAAATAAAATACTAGTACTACTTTTAAATTTTGTCACATTGGCACATCGCAATTTATTTTAATTAATTTATCTTAGTTAAAGATTTTTTAAAATTTTAACTCTCACAACATGAAAGGTTATCTTCTATACTAATATATATCTAGTCAAACTTAAAAGGTCGTTTTGGAAGTGAGATATGCATTTGTTTACGAATGATGGATGAGTGTATATATCACATGCATGTGTGTGTACGCGCGCGCGCACATATATATATGGCCCAGCGCAGGCCCATCATAGATGTACGTAAGCAATCCAAGTGCACGAAGGTGCCTGAACCACTGACCCGCCCGGACATCCCAGAGATGCGGTTCTGCATTTCTGATTACTCGGCCGGCCGGCCGGCCGGCCACTATCTTTACCTCATTTCGGTCTTTTTTAATAAAATATAAATAACATGATTACATCCTAATATATACTACTGTCTATTTATTGTGTACATATATCCATGACGAGCGAGACGACGATTTTGCATGCCGTCCGTCGTACGTCCAGTTACACCTTGTGTAGTTTGTGGGCGAAACAGCACATACCATTCACAGAGGATTGACCATGATTTTTTCTCGAATATGCAAAAGATTTGCGCATCATTGTATTAAAAAAAAAGAGAGTTTTACAAATTTTTCGGGGTGTTAACAAATTTGAAACACAGCCCGCCACCCCAGAACACGTACATAACGGATTACTCACGCACTAACATTCTAGTTTGCTCGACGGGACCGGTGCTCATGCGGGGCCCCGCGGCGCCTCCGCGGTCGCTGTTGGCTCTCCTCGCCTGCGAGCGACTCCTGCAAGGCTCGAGCATCCCTTGGTCTTCCCTCGAACATCGCGTCCAGCTTCAGTTGTCCATCCACCGTCGGCTCTGACTCGATGAACCCCATTTTCCGCATGGCGAGGATCTCGCCTCTCTTTGCCACCGGGTACTTGGAGAGGGGTTGGCTGCGATGCGCCTGCTCCGCGTTGGCAGCTTGATGGAGCTGGAGTCGTCCACTTTGGCCGGAAGAAGAGGGGTGGTCGCCTTGTGGAAGATTTTGTTGACGAAGCTCTTGAGCCGCCCCGTGAGGGAGCCATCCTTGGCCGGGCTTCCCACCTCGCCGGTCGGCGAGTCGGCAGCGGACCTCCGGGAGACGGGTGTGCAGAACCCCGGCGGCGCCTCGTCGGCGGCTGCCGCGGTCCTGGGCGGGCTTCCAGAAGCCCCGCACAGGTGGGCCCTCCCCAGGGCCGGCGGCGTGTCAGCAGCACGGCCCAGTACCCCCAGGCGCCCCGCGGGTGACTCCAAGCTCCCCGCTGGGTCTACCCTGCCGGTCGTCGGTCCTCTTGCCGTCTGCTGCCCCTCGTCGTTCGGGTCGGACTCGACGGCTTCCGCCGGTGCGTGCCCCCGTGCGTCGTGGACGCGGCGTTGTGGGGTAGATCCCACGAACGCCGCAGTCCATCCGTCGTCTGCGTCGCACAGGGTCTCCCACCGGGGTGGGGTGGTCTGCCGCTCCTCCAGCTGCGGGAAGGCACCCGGGACGGGGAAGCCCGGTGGACCCTCATCGAGGTCCGCTCCCCAGTGGGCGAGGAGGGCAAGCGTGCCCTCCGTCGTGCTGGCGAGCCCACCGTGCACCGGCGTAGGCGGGTCGTCCTCTGGCAGCTCAGCGTCACCTAACGTTTCCTCAGCATCCGCGCGGTCGGCGCGGCCGAGGTCGTGCGGCGAAGCGTGGCCCGACAGCCCAGTGGCGAGCTCCTCTCCCCAGTGGGCGAGCAACGCCAACGTGCCCTGAGCATCCGGGTTCTCCTCAGCCTCCACGGGTGGTTCAAGGTTCCCCACCGAGCCACCCATGGCGGCTGCATTCTCTGTCCTCATGTCAGTCTCGCCAGGTGGGCCGGGTGGCGAGGTGTCCTGCCGGAACTCCCCCTCCTCCCAGTCTGCCCCGGGCGACTCCAGGCTCCCCGCCGAGTCCCCCGCGTTAGCGGCCTTGACGGGGGGTGCCGGCTGTGGCGCGCGCGGGCGCCACACCTGTCGCGGCGTCTTCCTGCGGTCGGCCCTTCCACGGTCGGCGCGGCGCCCACGACGTCGCGGGCGGCGCGGCCGGCTGGACTCCGTCGTCGTGGCTCCCGAAGTAGAGCCGGCGGCGGTGCGAGGAGCGGCGGTCGGCGCACCAAGTGGTGGCCGCATGTGCGTGCTCTTCGTCGTCGACGTCCCGGCCCTCTGCTGCGGGGGCTGGATCGGTGGTCCTTGGCAGTCGTGTGCCACAGCACCCTCCCGGTGTCGGGCCACAACCTCCGCCAATGGTTGGCTTGACGCTATCCGCGCGCTTCTGGTTGGGGCAGGTGATGATGAAACCCTCGGGGCACCGTCGGATCTGCAGCTCCCCCGGCTGGATCCCGATGGCCGTAGCAACCGCGGCCTGGATGGCGGCGATATCCGCGTCAAGGCCGCGCCTGGTGGCGGCGTCGGCGCCGACGTCAGAAGAAGGCGGGGGCGACAGGGCAGGCCCCTGCGCACCCACGTTCGTCCCCGGAGAGCGACGCGATGGTGACGAGCGGCCCCTGGCACATCCCGAGCTCCCGGGGTTCGCTCTCCGCTTGAACTTAGGAGCGCGGCCGGCGCCCGTGCCCCTCCGCCCGGAGGACGAACACATCCCGGGAGGCCTAGTGCAGTCCCGTGCCCGATGGCTGAGCCCATGGCAGTTCCAGCACCGGGGCTCCCGCTTGCACGTCGCGATCTGGTGCCCCGTTGCTGTGCAGTTGAGGCACCGTCCCTCAACGTCCCACCTGCGCCTGCCGGCGGCCGGAGGCTGGCGCGCGTCCCGGGTCGGCCTCGCCGCTGTCACGCGCGCAGCGGCCATCAGAGGAGGCTTGCGGGGTAGCACCTCACGCCAGCCGTCACTGTCTGGAGGGGAAGCCCGACGGTTGGAGCCAAGCCGTCTCAACGCCGGGATCCGTGGCTCCGGGTCCGGGCCGAGCCTCCGAGGGGCCGGCACGTGGGAGGTGGCCATCGGGCCGAGCCGCCGTCGGGACGGAGCCCTCGGCTCCGGGGACGGCCCGAGACGTCGGCGCGCGGTGACCCTGGAGGACGCTATAGCGGAGTTCTTGGGGGCATTCGACGAACCGCCAGCCGCCGGCTTCCGGCGCGCTCGGCGGTGCCGCCCATGCCGGTGTCACGGCGCGCCCTCGCCGGCAGACGACGTGCACTCCCCGTCTGCCAGGTCCCGCGCCGGGCGGTCGTGCGCGGCGGGAGAGCTCACCCTGGCCGAGGTCTCCCCGACCTCAAGGACACGGGTGGGTTGGGCTGGGACGAAGAGGTGGCGCGGCATCCCGTATGCAGGCTCGTCATCGTCGGAGCAGTCGGTGAGGTCGCCGTCAGCCCACCGCACGGTCTTGGGTCGGCCCTCGGAGGAGGGGAAGAAGGGGTCCGCGAGTGGGGAAAGGGCGTTGCTGCCCCGCCCAGCGGAGCTGGCGTCCGCGGAAGCCAGGGGCGCCTCAACCCGAGCCGGGGTGTCCCCCACCTCCAGGGAGGCCGTCGCCCCTGCAGCCAGCGTGCCAATTGACCGCAACGGCGGGGCGGGTCCTGCCGGACCGGCCGAGAGGACCCCTCCCTCCAGGCCGGCCCCAGCCATGGCCGCCAGCAGCTGACCAGTGGGGGTTGGCATTTCGTCGAACACCTGGTGCGCGGTCGTCCCGGGAGCGGCGTTGGACGGTGCAGGAGAGGTCCCGGTCGACATGGTCGTTGGGGGCAGCGAGGCACCTGCTGCCGCGGCCGCCCCAACGCCATCGCCGGTCGCCGGGCCGCCCACGGGCGAGCCGGGCGGCGCTCCTTCGCCGGCGGCCACGGGCACGCTTTGTCCCAAGGGCGAGGGCGGCGACGCCCCAGCCATGCCCGCCGAGGACGTCAGGGGCGGCGAGAGGCCCGCCAGAGGGCCGCGCGCCGTCGTGCCCCAGGCGGTGGGGGCGGCCCCGTGGCCGGAGCTCGGCCCGTCGGCGGCGGCGCCGGCCGGTCCGTGGCGGGCGGCGGCGGCCCTCTCGTCGGCGCGCGCACGGAGGAGCTTGGGCCGCCCGCGAGGGGAGCACCTGCCACTCCGGCCGCCAGCGCCGCTTGCACGGTGCTCGCCGCGGCAGCCGCCGGCGGCGGCCTCGCGCCGGCCACGGTACGCCGTCGGGGGTGGGGGAGGAGAGAAGCGAGAGAAGGAGCTGGGGTGGGGAGGGGGTGGAGCGGCCGTGGAGGGACCGGAGGGGGAGGGAGAGGGGGCCGCCGGCGCCGGAGCTGTGCCCGGCGGCGGCGGCGGCGCGGGTCGGGTGGCGGCCGCCAGGGGCGCGCCCCCTAGGGCACCCGCTCACGCGATGGGCCGAGCCTCATGATTGACCATGATTAAAACTATGCCTTTGCTCTCCTTAGCAATACCACCGTTCACGTGCAGCACACAACCAGCGCAGCTGCCATGGAAGAGGAAGTCTGGTTGTGTTTTGCTCTGGTCGGCCTAATTAATGAAAATAGTTTTTTTTAGAGTTAAAGAGGCCTAGCCCCCTGTCATTGCATTGCAAGGACAATATATTCAGGGTTTTTACAGCACTCAGGGCAGTCCCAATGCAGACCTATCATAGAGTCTAAACTTATCTATTACCTCGAACATTGTGGACTTAAAGTCTAAATAAGACTTGGAGTCTTATTTTTTCTCCCTCTTTCTTCATTAAATATGGTGCCACATCAGCGAAATACCATAAATAAGGCGTAATAAATAGTCTTGGACTCTGTGAGAGCAGCCGCAATGGAGTGGTAGGAAGGGGGGTGTAAGAGCTTGCTCCCAGGAAGATACATTGTGGAGAAAAAAGCAAACAGGGAATAGTTCTACCCGGTAGTAGCACTACTACCTGGGAACAAGGGATAAAAAATTCATATTTTCTCACTCATCCTTGCTTTTACTGCCTGCATGCCTGCCATCATTTGCTCCTGGCCCCACTATACTACCGGGTGGACATTGTGGGTGTGGTAGTAAGCTTATTACCAGCTGTACCTTGGTCCCACCTTATTCCCACCCCCACGAATATACATTGCGCTTGCCCTGATAGAGTCTTGCATTGTGAATGCCCTTAGGCGGTATACGCCTATCCAGGTAGCATCAGAGCAACTGCTCAAACGAATTATTACAGTTCACAAAACTTAACAACACCACGAAGCTAAACAGATTAACAATACGTGATTACTCCGACTTCAGAGGACCCAGGACAAAGCACTTCTTCCCCAGGCCATCTTGCTCTTCATCATAACCATGAGATAGCTTCAACATCATTTCAGTCGGCAAAGCTTGGACTCCTGCCTAATGAAAACAGTAGGGGGGCAAAATGGTCAATTCAAGCCTACTGACCCGTCTTAGAATCGAGTGTGCGAACGGGGAAAGCTACCACGGCAAGCCACGTTGGATGGATGACGTTATTCAGCCTAAATTCAAGATTCAACCCAAGCAGAAGCTAATAATCAGCGACAACGAAAATTTTGTGGCTTGTAAGGCTAGATGACTTGGCCATGCATGAGTCACGTACAACTCAATCGACCAGAGACAGAGTCATATACCATAGTTTTATGTGGGTATGTGACTCTGTCACTCGTCGATTGAGCTGTGCCCTGACTCATACATGACGAGGCTGGCTAGCCTTACGAGCCACAAAAATTCTATTGCCGCCCTTGGAACCCAAACTCGGATAGAGGAGATAACAAAGCCGGGATTAGCAAAGCCAACCAAAAACGTACACAAGACCAACGCTAGCTGAGGTTCAGGGATCTTTTGGCATATATACCGTGCATGCATGCATATCGACTCACTTGTGTGCTCATCTAGTCATCAGTGGCTGCACTGTGTCGTCCTCACATCCCTGCATGCACCAGCTGCATAATGCCTGTGTGTAGAATAAGAACTTGTCGTTTTTCAGGGAGGGAAGGAATCGTCGTCTGCGCGCGCTCACATGCAGCGGCCTGACTATACCCCAGTAATACAGCTAGCCAGCTCGGTCTTCTCCATAGAGGCTCCATACACACACACCCCGTCGCAGTTCGTGAACGGCTGCGGGACTTCATGCGGCTAGCCGATCAGATCGCATCATTATTAACTGATGAGTGATGACCACATTGCGCAAGCTAGCAGATTATTCTCATATATATTCTCATCGTCATCAGTCGTCGTACGTCATCGCAGCTAGCCGAATGCATGCATGTAGCTTATATCGTAATAACCATAATAATACCACTAATAATAAATTAGCACGCACGTAACCAGTCCAAGCTATTTATATATATATAAGGCCACCCACGGCTCTCCACTACTGCTGCGTACAATACATCGTCAAAACGCACGGCAGGGTAGCTAGTGACGATCGTCGATCCATCGTCGGTCATGACGATGGCAAGGGCTACGACCACCATGGTCGCGCTCTGCTTCCTCCTCAGCTGCGTTTTCTCGGCCCTCACCGTCGACCCGCCGCCCACGATGGCCGCCTGCTCGCCGTTCCCGCCGCCAAGTACCGCCATCGACGACATCATCCGAGTCCTCGCCGACACCGCCACCGCGGCGCGCATCCGCACGGACGCGGAGGCCACGGCGCTTGCGTCCACCGACTTCGGCACCAACGTGACCGTGGACGCAGCGCGGCGCCCCGCGGCCGTGTTCTACCCGTCGTGCGCGGCCGACATCGCCGCGCTGCTGCGGGCGTCCAGCGCCAGCGCTTCGCCGTTCCCTGTCTCGGCGCGGGGCCGGGGGCACTCCACCCGGGGCCAGGCCACGGCGCCCGGCGGCGTCGTCATCGACATGGCGTCACTCGCAGTAGCAGGCAGGCGCCACTCCTCATCGAGGCTCGCCGTGTCGGTGGACGGGCGCTACATCGACGCCGGCGGAGAGCAGCTGTGGGTGGACGTGCTGCACGCTTCCCTGGCGCACGGCCTCACGCCGCAGTCATGGACGGACTACCTCCGCCTCACGGTCGGCGGCACGCTCTCCAACGCCGGCATCAGTGGCCAGGCGTTCCGCCACGGCCCGCAGATATCCAACGTCCTCGAGCTCGACGTCGTCACGGGGACCGGGGACATGGTCACCTGCTCCAAGGAGAACCACGCCGACCTCTTCGACGCCGTGCTGGGCGGGCTGGGGCAGTTCGGGATCATAACGCGCGCGCGGATCCCGCTGTCGCCAGCGCCGGCGAGGGCGCGCTGGGTACGGTTCCTCTACACCGGCGCCGCGGACCTCACGGCCGACCAGGAGCGGCTCATCGACGAGCGCGGCCGCGGCGGCGGCGCGCTGGCCTGGCTCATGGACTACGTCGAGGGCTCCGTCCTCACCGACCTCCAGGGCCTCATCGGCAGCTGGCGCTCGCAGCCGCCGTCGTCCTTCTACTCGGCGGACGACGCCAATCGTATCGCCGCGCTAGCCAAAGAGGCCGGCGGCGTCCTGTACTGCCTCGAGGGCGCGCTGTACTACGGCGGCGATAGCGACACGACCGCCGCAGACGCTGACAAGGTAACACGATCGATGACACCGCCGGCCGCCGGTTTATCTAGCTTCGTGCATACGCTAGCCACATGATCGATCGGTTTCAGCTTTTGGCGTCTGACGCATGCATGTGTGTCTAGCTACTCACAACTAAGGCCTTGTTTAGATCCCCAAATTTGCCACCAAATTCACTATGCAGAATTCCTATTCTCCGTCACATTAAAATGTCGACCAGCGTCATGAAGAGATCTTAAATGTAGATGAAATCAAAAACTAATTGCACAGTTTAATTGTCTTTGCGAGGCGAACATTTTGAACCTAATTAGTCAAAATTTGGACAATTTTTATCAAATACAAACGAAATCTTCTGATCAGCGATTTGATTTGACACGGCACTATGCAAACTCCCAATTTGGGCCGGAACTTAAAAAAAAAAAGTCCTAAAACGGTGCAAGCTAAGCTTGTGGGGCAGCATCGGCAGTCGTGCAACGTCAACATCGTACTTGCATGGCCTGCCTCTTGTCGGTCCCTTGTCGTGCATATCGTTGCAAAGCTTTTTGGGCACTTTTTTTTTCCTTCTAGCTAGCTACTCCCACATGATAGTTTCAATTTTATAAGACTCGCATGCATCCATTTGAAGCATAATATAATTTTCTTATTATAAATGGTTATTATATGATTTTGTTGTTACAGACATTTTAGTACTGTGAGGCAAGTTAGTACAAAATCTGGTCTTTCTATTGTAGAGACCGATGAGTCAAATCAAACCTTGTATTTTAAAATGAATGGAATAGACTAATAGATAGTACACAAGAAAATGAAACACACACTTTAGGCCTTATTTGGATGTAAACTATAATTTTTTGGAATATTAAATAAGTATTTTGATTTTGTATTCTGTTTTTAGTTTTCAAGAACCGCTAAGTGTTTTGTTATAACAAACATTTTAGTTTCTAAAAGACTAAAACTATAGTTTTGTCAAAATCATAGTCCTTTTGGACTTTTAGAAATCGCACGCACGATCTTTTTTTAGTCCCGACCTTTTTTTAGTTCTAAACTAACGTTTGTATGACTTTAGCATATATATAACAGTTTGTATGACTTTAGCATATATAAAAGTTTGTTGATACCATAATTTTCTAAAACTACATTATCCAAACATCTCTGGATAATTAAGTAGACATTCACCCACACATCTTGTAACCTAAAAGATCACCGGTTGGGGCAAGCATGTGGTGCTTTTCATAGAGTTTGGGTACTACACACACACACACACACACACACGAAAAATAAACAAGACGACAAGCACACACCTAACTTTCCATTTTTGCTTTTGGAGAAAACAAATGTAGTTGTACATTTGTGAAATGAGCGTTTAGGGAGGAGCAATAATTTCATAAATTCCTTTTTTCCCCAAATTCTTACACAAGTTTTAGTTGGCCTAATAATCTCCTATATGAATCTTAACATAAAACAAAGAAATAAGAAATACTCTTCACAACAAGTTAATGTAAATTCTGTATATAACTTAGACCGCTAACCTTAATTATTACTCTAGTTGGTATATTTGCAGTTGGCTAAGGTTTTTGATAATACTATTCTAAATGGATAACAAGAGTAGTAAGTAATGACCACATATGGAGTGGCTAGCTAGAGATAAATGATACTGCACAGCTTGCATTCACATACTACAAAGCTATATATATATAGCTGGCTAGACATGCATGTGAGTACACTTCATCATAAATATTGCACAGCTCGCATTCACATACGAGCAAGCTATAGAGATAGCTTCTTGGCATAGCTTCTTGGCCGCAATCAGCTCGATCTGCCAAGGACGACACAGATCTGTTTGCATTGCAAACGACCCCAGCAACAGTGCTGACCGTGTACGTGGCTATATAGACACTAGCGTGTCAATTGGACGCCTCGTTTTTCCACGAAAGTGACCGTGCAAGCAGTCGAGCACCACACAATCTATCACCCGTCCATATCTCACCATATGGCTGGACCTGGACGGACTAGACTACCATATGGTGCAAGTTGACGTGTACTCGCGCAGATCCCGGCATGGACACATGCAAGCTACAGACCTATTCTAGTGACCGAATCTTTGCACAGAACGTGACACTTGTCCATCATATCACGATCGATCAAAAACCACTCATCTCATCATGCATGCAGGGCGTGGAGGTGTTGGTGCGCGAACTGCGGTACGCGCGGGGGTTCGCGTTCGTGCAGGACGTGTCGTACGTGCAGTTCCTGGACCGCGTGAGCGCCGGCGAGCGCAAGCTCCGCGGCGAGGGCCTCTGGGACGTGCCGCACCCGTGGCTCAACCTCTTCCTCCCGCGCTCCCGCATCCTCGACTTCGCCGCGGCCGTCTTCCACGGCGGCGCCGTCACAGGCGGCGGGGGCCCCGTGCTCGTCTACCCCATGAACCGGGGCAAGTGGGACGGCGCCACGTCGGCGGTGCTCCCCATGGACGACGACGACGACGACCAGCAGGACGAGGTGTTCTACACGGTGGGCATCCTGCGGTCGGCTGTGGCGGACGGCGACCTGCGGCGCATGGAGGAGCAGAACGCGGAGGTGGCGCGGTTCTGCGACGCCGCCGGCATCCCGTGCACGCAGTACCTGGCCTACTACGCGACGCAGGCGGAGTGGGCGGCGCGACACTTTGGGCCCCGCAGGTGGGACACCTTCCTCCGGCGAAAGAGACAATACGACCCCATGGCGATCCTGTCGCGTGGCCAGAGGATTTTCTCGTACCCACTTGCCTGATCGTCGTGTTGCTAGCTCTCGATCTGATGATCGTCGTGTTGCTAGCTTGGCCAGCCGGCTGCATGAAATGATGCAAGCAAACAAACTAAGCATCAAGGCATGGCTGTGTTTTGCGTTACTGATGGGTACGTAGTCAAGTGATATAGTTACTAAGTACTAATAGCTAGTTTGTGTAGGTAATAGTAATAGGCATGCGTGTCCACGTCAAAAGTTGATCGAGTAATATATGGGTGCGTACCAAGAGTGTACTATTGTGGATATATGACCACTGATGAGTATGAGTGTATGACCACTGCATAGATAAATAAACAAATGTGCATACATAGTGGTACTATAGTATTTTACTCCATTCACGAAAAGATACAGCTTATGCACTAAAATTTTTTAATCAAGTTTATACTAAATAGTATTAAGTCTTCAACTAAATTTAGAATTAAAAGTATACGCATGCATGCATAGATAATTAGATCATATTGATTTGGTATGTATGGGCCTGTTTGGGAGGGCTTAGCTTCACCAGTGAAGCTGTTTTTTTGTAAAACAGCTCCCCCAACAGCTCTCTACCAATTCACTAGTGAAGCTGAAGCTGTTTTGGAATTGTTGTTTGGCAAAATGGCTTCACGAACAACTAATTCATGGCTGAGAGAGAACAATTGTCCAATATAGCCCTGACTTCCTGGCCGGAATACAGACTGCTCACGCTACAAACCAACTTGTTCCACTCACGCTCACGCTCCAACATGCATCTACCAGAGCTGCTCGCTACAGAACAACAACGCTACAGAACAGCAAAATTCACGTAACATTAATCAAAGAAATTCGATGGCAACGGCAAATGTGAACACCGCATGTCGTCTATCAGTTGATTTGATTGGATTCTCCTTCTATTATTTCGTGAATCAAGCTTTGATTAATGTTACCTATGCCGTTTCCATTTCTTTGATCTGGTTCTGCAAATGTGAATACCGCATGTTGGAGCGTTCACGGGTGGAGAGGCACAGGCGAGGGAGCGTTCGTGGTGGAGAGGCACGGGAGGGACCGAGGGAGCGTTCACGGGACGAGAGGCACAGATAATTTGATGGCAATTCACGTAATTTGTTTCAACTAGGAGGGTAGTGTGGTTGGAGGCTGGACAGGGAGCTGGGAGGAGCTACTATTTTCAGCTCCCTCATATCATATTTCTTTGTGAGAGAGGATGAAAAATAGATTCACCCATGAAGCTATTTTGAAATTGGTTGTTTGGCAAAAAAATAGCTCCCTGGAGCTGTTGGGAGCTCTCCCAAACAGGCTCTATATGAGTATATCTCTGCTTCAGTGGTGGAACAACTTCTTTTTTTTGCTTGAAACACTTTTGGATGTTTCATAAAACAGCTTCTGCAGCAGTACACGATGGACGGTTTTGTCACTATTCCATGGACATTGCTAGATCTCAGCTAGATCTTTGTTGTACCACCTACGAAAGAAACAGGCCAGGCACAGATCCGTCGTCGAGCCCATCACGTCATTCCCACAGGCCCCGGTTGAGACTTGAGAAGCTCCAACGAGGCAACGAGTGATCGATACAGACAAGATTTGCACGCAGCTGCAGGAAGAAGAAGGGCACAAGTTTAGCTCGGTGGCATGGAACACGTACGTACGACACGTTGAAATACATACAAGGCCGAAACCTTGCTAGCAGAGACCAAAATAATAATAATAAAACTAAACACACAATGGTTATTGTAGCACAGAACAATGCGCGGGAGTTTTCTACAACTGGAACAACAAATTACAAGTAGCATGTATAGATTGGAAATCTTTGGAACAATGAATGTGCTACTGGCCGAACAACAAATTAATTGACGAGAATGAAATAATTCAAAGAATAGAACTGTTGCTACAATATCATAATAAAACTGTTGTCCTCTCAATGGCCCAAAAAAAGTTTGATTTTGACAGTAACCTCACTTTCATTTACGTTTGCGATCGATTATAGTTTTTTGCGTACGTCTTCAACGTCAACTGCATAATAAGTGCAGGGTAGCTTTTGCTTTCACTTGGAGTTGGAGCTGGCACGCCCGCAGGGGGCGGATTCGCTGCATCGCATCTGTAGAGTTCATCCGCTACAGACGTATCTTCAGCGATGGACGCGTGGACAGAAGTGCATCGAACGCTCGTGATGACACCGGCTTCTCCCGTATGTAGCACACTCGATCGGCTTGGCTTCATCAGCCTTGCGGCTCGTCTGCTGAGCGAGGCATATTAGCTGGCCCCTTCCTTACAATGCAAGATACCGACCGGCCTGTTCTCCTTCCACCACAAGATACCGGCCTCTTCTTGCCTTGAGAAGCAAGATGATAACCGGTGTATGCATCTATGTACACGAAGATTAGATCTTGTCTTGCCAGTCGGCGTTGAGTAGGTCAGCGAGGTGCTAGCTGTTGCGTCGTCGTTTCCATGGACGACACAGCCGGCATGACAGGAGAGGGAGGCCAGGAAGGTGGTCCTTGCGCCGTCGTGCCCATGGAGGATGCAGCTGACAAGATAGAAGAAGGATGCCAGGAAGAGAATTTGTCACCATCCCAAGATAAAACCGTCATCCATGGTTTCTCCCTCTGTTTGTGGAGCTAAGGAAGAGCAGGTTGATATCAAGGAGGATACAGTCTCTTGCTTGGAGTTGATGAAGCTGCTTCAATCCATTCAACTACTAGGAAATGGCATTTTAGTGGAGTGTGAAATCATGAAATTAAGTAACATATGTGTGTTATTTCATAATAATTATGGAATGTTAGTACTGAATTGTTTGTTTGTTTCCAGTAATGCTACAACTTAGAATTCTTTTGTATTAGGAATTTATATATTATAAAACTCTCTTGTGTATATTTCATAAATCAATATCACATTCCATACTTCAAAACCATTCAAATGGCATGTTTTTAACTCAAAAAAAGGATATGTATTTCACATTCAGAACTGTTGTTTTACATTGTAACACAGCCATCGCATTCCAGACTTCAAAACCATCCAAGATGTCATATGTATTTCGCACTTAAAATAGTTACATACATTAATCATATCAGATCATTTACAAATAGATCATTTGACACAACAGTCATCCACACGGATCCTATCTCTACAAATCTCTTTCTATTTTGCACCATATGTAGAGAACAATTGCTCCCAGTGTAGAGAACCTAACTTCCTTGTCTTCTGTTCAGTATAAAAAACAGTCGGACGAGGCGTTGTGGAGACATCAGCAGTTCACAAGGTTATTGGTTTGGTGCAAGCACTCGATGAACACCTCATTTAGTGACTCCGGTCCGGCTGCTTGTTGCTGATCTGTATCAGAGAGGGGATTGCGATATATTGTGTTAGGAAAACATCAAGAGGGTCAGTCCTCCACAATTCATTAGGAACAATAGAAGATCTTCTAGCAAGGAATAAGCTTTGTGGTCTCCTCGAGTAGGTACTTGGATTCAGCTGCATAGTCGGTCAGTGCCTCAGTCCTGCACAATGACAACAAATTTCAAGTTAGGTCAAGGAGAGATTTGATGATATACCTTGGAAGTCAGATACTATTTATTACAATGATGGTTGAAGCTGAACTGTCAACCATGGACAAGAGCACATTAAGAAAGTGGTCTTTCTTATTTTCTTTTGATGTGCAATAAAAGCTATAGTTACTCAATTCTGTAGTTACATCAAAGAAATTGAGAAATGAATCGTCAGGCAGAAACCTATAGGTTGGCAGCATAAAGTATTACAAAAACTACCCTCAAGATATATGAAGAACAATCTTCTTTGCAGCAAGTAAAGATACTTAACGGTTGATAGTAAAAAAATGAAAGGTAAAGAAACTGCTGGCTTGCTGCGCTAGGACACAGCTGCTATAGCCTTGTGGGCGTCATAACAGATGTATGTGGGTCATCTAAAATTCTACAATTGCATCATCACAAAATTGAACCAAGACCAGTAGAAAAATGCATCACCTTTCTGTTTGTGAGTGGACCTTCTTGGAATCCATCATCATCATGTTTTATCCTACTAACTAGACAAGGAAAACTCTGAATGATGCAGCAGCAACATTCATTTAAAAAAATGACAATGTCATTTGCTCCTGCTGCCAAATTGACTGCATTTTTTTACAAAAGTAAATGTTGCAGAATTCTTAGTGCTACCAGTACTATCCATTATTTGCATCACCGATCTTCTATTGAGGCAAGGCCAATTCTTCTTTGCATTGGGATTTGAGACTAAATCAATTTTACTGCTACTAGAACAGCTGCACAGAGACCAAATCACTATGATTCAGTTAAGTCACCTGCAGTTTTGAAACAAAAATTTAGAAACCCATTTGTAGCTAGGTCACATTTCACAAAATATAAGTGACCACAAACTATTAAAAAGGCCAAGCCAAAATATATGTCAAACGATATAGTGCTATCAAATACTAAAAGTCTGCTCTTCTGAATCTGATATTATATCATCATTAGGTGCAATGTTCTATAATTTCACCTTCAAATTGAACAAGCAAGCCGTTGGCAATGTATTGACCTGGATGAAGTATTGGAGGAGGCTCAAATGAATCTTCCTCTTCACCAACAAAAACATTTGATCAAAGATTGAAGAAATAACCTGCAGACAGCGCTCCTTCAGGTTGTAGTCATGCTGCTAGCTAGCGTTGCTGGCTTGCTGCAGAGTGCGGGCTGCGCGACTGCGGGTAGCGTCGATGGCGTGGGGAGAAGTATGGCGATGACGACGAGGCGGCCACCACCGCTGCAAGATCACAGGAGTCGCCGAATCGCGACGACAGCAGGAGCGGTGCAGCGGCAACGGGAGCAGATCCGGCGAAGGGGGAGGCCAGATGAGCGGATGCGACGGTGCCGACGGGGGCCGGCGGACGAAGCGGCGACGGCAGAGGAAACGAGATCAGCTGCTGCGAAGGGGGCGGCGAGCTGAGCGGATGCGATGGCGGCGACTTTGGTCAACCAGACGCGTGCTTGTTGGCTCGCTGCGTAGGAGCCGAGCCCTGAAGTTGGGCGTGATTTGAGCCTGACTAAGCCGAGCCAAGCAAGGTGTAGGAGGCGGGCTTCGTTGTCGTCATGAAGCCAAGCCGAGCGCCGTTGCCGCGCGCCGTCAGATTTGTTGGGTGTCGATGTGTCGCGTGCTGAAGCTCCGTATGCAACAGATGGGGACTACAGACGCGCTGCACCCAATCTTCTTCCACGGCCGCACGGGTTGCTTTCACACATCATATGCAAACCGACGATAGGTACTTGAAAACATCCTCGTCATGGTCAGATTCGATAGATATGTACTTGCCTCTCAGAAATTAATCGCTCAAATAATCCTATTAGCTTGACTTACTGTAACAACATTCTTCCTAACTCTTTTTCTGAAAGGGAATAACATATATTTACTGAACAGTAGGTAGGATCGATGGCTAACGCGATGGCGACTGATGGAGCTAAGCTAACGATGGATCGATGGATGTATATATGACATATGTGTTTGGATTATATTGTCCAGCCGCCGTAAGGACATGTACAACGGAGAGACAGCTGGTGTCTGTAAGTTTTTAGAATTGGCAACACAGACAGCTAAAAAGACATTTCATACAACCCACAGACAGCTGCTGTCTATTTTGGCTGTCTACAAATCCTTTAATGCTCGCAGGTAGCCATGATCAATTGTGAATGTCATTCCTATATACCATGGTGTTGCTAATTGGTACAAAACAATTTCTTCAATTCAAATCATATATTACATATTTAATGTAATATAATATATCTCATCAATCAAATATAACACATCTCTTCTTTCCCGTAAATCGTTTTGTTGCCTTTGCAATATATATATACACGTGATGATCAAATTCCTGACTATGTAGACATATAGAAATAGAAATAGGATAATCAAATCAGGCTAATATTCTTGGCGCCGTGGTCATCATCTCCTGCCACATGCACTGCTCAAGTGCCAGCAGCCACAATTGTGTACGATAATTTGAGGGCAGGAAGGCAGGAACAAGAACAAGGATGCATGGCGCTATGGACACAAGTGCGCAGTAGATGAAAGGCAGGGCACATTGTTGCATAAGTATTAGACGAGCAGCGCAGCGGATCACACAACGGGCGCACTGGCGTTTACTTTTACTTTGGAGCACGAGCCCTGGCTGTCTCTTCATGAGACGACGGCAACACCATCTCACCTCATTAAATTGGACATCATACAGACAGCAGAAAAACCACCGTTGTACGTGCCCTAAGTAGCCATCGTTCGAGATCCGATCGATACAGATCTCTCTGCATCCGATCCTGGCAAGGATCTGATAGATCTCCTAGGATTCAGTGCGGATGTCTGCCTGCTGTCTGGACGACGATCGACGATTGAACCTGTCGGCTGTGGCGTGCATGCATCAGTGCAGTTCGTTAGAGATAGTGTGTCTCATATATAGTGCGATTCAGCGAAAGTTCAATTCGATCCTGGCTCTACTGAAACAGGAAGCCATATCTTCTGAGTTTTGACAGGTCGCGGATCGGATCCGATTTGTTCCTTAGCTTGCAGAGCGAGCAAACTGACACTGGTACCATCTATCGCTCGTGCGCGGTCGTCGTTATCGGAGAAGTCGACGTGACCTAGCAGAGCGAGCTATTAGCTAGATCTTGACACAGGTCATCAGGACGATTCAGATGGGAACATGTGAATAATGATCTTGTACGGGAACGGATCGGCCAGATCGCGGATGGACAGTGACACTGAACCCCAGCTTTTGTATGTCCTAGCTAATTAACCAATTCTTCAATATCAGTATGTACACGTGTCTGGTCTTCTAGAAAACTGGCGGCTAGTGTCGAGCTTAAGAGGGACTTTGTGAGCTTCCTAGCTTAGCTTAGCTTCTGATTTCTCGTACTGATTAAACGGATACTAGTGACTAGAGTGTATAAGTTGGTTACAAAAACAAGTAATAACAAATAATATATACCATACTATTACTGAGGGCATTTTGACGAGGTGATCATCCACGGATCCTTTTGACTGGGTTGACTCCAGCGCTCTAGTTCCTTCCGTCGTAAATTGTTCATTGTGTAATTACAATCTCGTGTCATTTGGGGAGACGAAGGACTCGGTACGTAACCATGGGGTTACCATTCCTTCGGTTGATGTAACAAACTATTTTCTACTTAATGAAAAATGCTTCTAGTGCTAGGTGTGATCGCAAGAAAAAAGGGCGTTCATGCAATCAGCTACTGTACGTCGACATCGAACACAGCGCATGATACACGCCTATGACTGTACCTAGGTTGGCTAGGCAACTGTAGGATCTCTGGAAGGGTAAATGGCCTGGGGGGGGTTTGAATAGGCCTGTCAAAAATCAACTCGAGCAGAGGTCAGAACCTCGGGCGGCACTGCCGCTCAGATTGGGCGACACTGTCGCCCAGCAAATAATCAACTGCTGAATCTGAAACTTGACTGGGTCAGACTACTCACAGAGCTTTACTTACTGGTAGATTTCTAGCTATAAGTCCAGCTCGAAGACTGGCTCCCACAGAAAGGTAGCAACCTTGAAGATCTAGAGAAACAACCCTAAAACAAACTCAACAACAAGAACTGCAGAGAAGTAAACTGAAGCACGCGAGACAAGCTATTTATCCCGTGGTTCAGCTCGCCACAAAGGCTTGTCTAAGTCCACGTTGTTGAGGTATCCACAAAAGGATTGGACGTCACCACAAAGGTTGGTCCTTCCCTCGATCTCAAGTCAAGAGAGTGAACTCTTGAGATGAGAGGGTAATTTCTTTGCTGCAGATTGAGGTTACAAACCTCCCAAGGTTGCCACACAGGTTGGCAACTCAAGGGCGACGCCTAGCCGTCTAGGAGCAAGCTCCAAGAGTAACAAACCCTAGGGTTCGTCAGCCAAACGTGCACCAAATGCTCTCAAACTTTGGGGATCAGTGGATCTGCTCGTCGATTGAAGTTTGCTGCCTTTTTCCTCAAGATTTGCTGGTGGGATTTGCAGATCGGCTTGAGGAAGGTGGAAGCTTCAATGGAGGAGAGAGGGAGAGCTTTGGTCTGTTCTTAGTAAGAGTGAATGCGCAGAGGAAGAAGATGACCGTTGTGAGAGAGAGCTGCTGTATAAATACGGGCAGCTTCTGCAACGGTCACAGTGGGCGACACTGCCGCCCATTATGGGCGACACTGTCGCCCACCATAGAAGGCTGGCCTGAATATGAATTTTGGCTGGCTTCTTTGATTTGGTATGTGGATGTATTTGGTAAGTTTTGAGCACTTGGTTGCACACTTGACCAACTAACCTAGAATCCCCCTTGATAGTACGGCTTTTCCTAAAATCAAGATTCGAAAGTAAAACGAATTAAACCTCCTGAGCCCGGTAAGCCATCCTTGAAGATCTGAGGGGTACCTGCAACCTGTTCACCAACATCCTTCTGCATCTCCTGCTTGTCAACTCGACAAATCTCATTAGTTCTCTAATTAAGTGATCATCAACACCAAAACCAACAAAGTGGCTTGATTGCACTTACAATCTCCCCCTTTTTGGTGATTGATGACAACCCAATTGGAGTTTACAAGACAAGTATAAATAACTGAGATTTTTCGACACATGGATGTAGAGGCCTCCCCCTGAAATTGTGAGTGGAGATTTGAATTCTCAGGTTTGACTTAGAAGTCAATACTCACAATTTTAGGAGAGAAAGAGCCTCCCCCTACATCCATGCCAGCTGTGGGTGACTGAACAAACAACAGAAAATATGAGCTAATACTAGCAGTTCAGTCAAAACAGAAGCAAATTTGGCTTCACAGGGAGTGGGCGGCACTACCGCCCAGCAACAAACAAGCAGATTGAAGCCAAATTTTCACAGCTCTAAGAATGCATCTAAAGCAGTAAAACCACACAATATGACAAGCTAGAAAGTAACCTCTAATACAAGTTCAAATCTGAAGGAAACTTAAGTCAAAAGCTTAAACTTATTACAACTAAAAAAGGTTCTCAACGATCCTCACATAACCTAAAATCTACTCTCAACGGATCTGAAACTGAAGCACTGCAGCTAGATCTCCATCGTCGAAAAAGTGACCCCTCTAATTTTCTCCCCCTTTGGCATCAACCGCCAAAAAGAGAAGAGAAAAGAAGAGAGAAGTCACTCGCTGTCACTGTCATGGTGCTGTGGCTGCTTGGATGAACTTGGAGCATCCCTTGGAGCCCTCCTACTGTAGGTGCGAAACTGAGCAGCCTGAATATTTGGATCCTGTTCCCTTGCTGGAATCTCTGAACTGACAGTGGGATACTGTGGAGCCTGAGTGGATGACTGAGGGGGATAGCCAAAATATGTAGATGGATCATAGTAGTCATACCCCTGATACTGCTGCTCTGGCTGCCAATATGGCTGCTGAGTCCTCCTGTCTCTCTGTTCCTCATTCTCAGAATCAGTGTCAGACATGTGGGGAAGATTCACCTTAGGAGGAGACTGAATAGGTGGTAGTGGTGGAAGACCAGCTGCCTCTCTAGCTGCCCTCTACTCTTGTCTCCTCTCCATCCTGTCCTCATAAGCCATTCTGGACTGGTATGAGCAGTAAGTAAACATGCCCTTCAGATAAGTTGCCATCTTGGACCACTTGGAGTCAATTTTCATCCTTCTTTCAGCAGGCTGTGGAGGCTGCTGCTGTGGTATATGAGTCTCCTCAGCTGCTGCCCTGCCTCCCTTCTTCTTCTTGATATCATAGACAGTGTGCTCAGAGTCTTTGGGATAGGATATTCCAGTCACCCTCTCAATTATATACATAATGTAAGGTGCATAGGGAAGCTTCCTTCTACCATTATGAATTGCAATCCTCAGCTCATCCCAAATCCACCTAGAGACATTGAACATCTCACCACTAGGAAATCTGGACAATACATTAGTGATTAAGCCATTAACATTTGTAGCATTGTCCTTTGGGTTGAGGGTGGTGGCAAACAAGTTGTTCATGATGTAATAATAGCTCTTCAAGTGAGTTCTAGTCCAATTAGGAACAGCCATATTCTGATTTTCCCACATGAAGCTCACTTCAATTGGCTCAAGTCTCCTGACATGCTCACTGTGAATCCTCTCATACCCAAGATGCTCATCACTGAGACCCAACAACCTGTGAAAAGTCACATAATCAATCTTCCAGTGTTTGTCATCAGTCATCCAGTGCATCTCATCCTTCTCCTGATCACAAAAATAAGTGGCATGAAACTGAGAGATGATTTCCTTGTTCCAGTCATAGCTGAACTCCATGATGTTTGCCAGATCAAAGTTGTACAAGGTGGTGATGGCTGCATTGAAATCTGGATCATTCCTACTCTGCAACTCAGTGAGATCAATGTACTGCATCTTGCATATTTTACCTTTGTCCCCCTTGGACAGGATAGCAGTCTCATAATAGTCAGCATGGAAAGCTGTCCAGAACCTGTAATCAAGTCCTTCCTCTCTGGCATACTCATAGATATTTTCCCTTCTTGCTTCTTCAATCTCCCTTGTCTGATTTGCATAGTTGATGACCCTTCTGTTGATTGAATGTTGTGGCTTTCTCAGAAAGTACTCACTAGTTTCTTTTGTCAGCATCTCAACATCAAATTCTCCAAGAATTTCAGGTTCCTGCGGAGGAAATCTGATAGTATACCCTGTTTCTTGGCTTCCTCCATCATCACCTTCTCTCATACCAACATATCCTCCTTTTCCTCTGCCTCTCTTTGGCTTTGCCTTTTCAGCCAGTTTCCTTCTTTTGCTGCCACCAGCAACACTCCCACCTCTTTGCTCCATCTATGCATTCAAACATATCTCATTTAGAAACTGTTACTATGGTGTGAGTACAGGAAGAAATGCTAACAAGAGTTAACTGTAGAACTTGAGTTGAAACCAGAACTGCAGGATTTACTGAAAAAGTCTTCAGCATTGATGGGCGACACTGTCGCCCAGTTGGGCGACACTGTCGCCCAATAAAAAATTGCAGTTTTGAGTTCAAACCAGTTTCTACAGTTAAACCAAGTTTTCATTTATCCCTATGCATCACCATTATCTCAGATTCTAACTCCAAGTAAAAATGTGCATAAATCTAGGTATGGTTCAGATTGCTAGAGAAGGAATATGTGATTTTGAATCGATTTCAGTTTGTGAATCGATTTGATTCTGTTTTTCATCAACTAAATACACCTAGGGCAGTGGTTTGAATCCACTTGGAGCCTTCAAATCAGCCCCTAAAGAGGATGCTTCATCCTCCCCCTAAGTCATTTAATCGGTGAACCCTAGAATCAAACCAACTCACTTCTAAAACTGATTCTAATCCATCTAATCTCATCATTGCAGCAAGAAACCATCCCTAAATCAAACACATGGCATAGATCGAAGAGGGTTAGTGTTTCACCTTGAGAGCACCTCGTGGAGGGAGGAGGAGAGGAAAGCAAGCCCCTTGCCCAAGGGGAAGACACCAACTCGGCCGGGAGAAGACTTGCCGAGGTGGAGCGGCACTGCCGGCCACCAATGGCGGCAGTGGGGCGCTGCCCTTCTTCTTCTCCAAGAGGGAGAGAGTTGGAGAGGAGGAAGAGGAGCTTGGGAAGAGGAAACTGAGGGAGGAAGAGGTGGCGGCGCGGGTCAGCCAGGGATAAGATGGAGAGAGAACCCACCCACGCGCCTGAGAAATCTGGGCCCGTTCTGACATCAGAACAGTGGGCGGCACTACCGCCCATAAGGGGCGACACTGTCGCCCAGCCCAGAAAGCAGGGAATAAGCTCAAACTTTTTCCTACAGTTTCCTTCAGACTTAAACAAGTAATCCACCAAGTTTCATGACCAGTAAGCATACAACAATTCAAACTATGGTCATGCCCCTTGTTAGAGATTTGTAAAGCATTTTGAAAGACTTGAAACTGAAATTTTCTGAAAGATTTTCCTATCATACTAGTGATTCAAAACAGAGGCATGCTATATTTCAAGCCAAGTCACTAGAATCCAAAATATTGAGTTCACCTCGAAGTTCACAAAATCTTGACTCACTCAAAGGCTTAGTGAAGATATCGGCTAGTTGCTTTTCGGTTCTCACATAGCGTAATTCGATATCTCCTTTGGCTTCGTGGTCTCTCAAGAAGTGATGTCGGATGTCTATGTGTTTTGTTCTTGCATGGTCTACTGGGGTTGTTTGCAAGCTTTATGGCACTTTCATTGTCACACAAGAGTGGGATTTTGGTAAAGTGACATCCGAAATCTTGAAGGGTTTGCTTCATCCAAAGTAGTTGAGCACAACAAGCGCCGGCCGCAACATACTCGGCTTCAAGAAGTGGATATGGATACACAATTTTGCTTCTTAGAGCTCCAAGACACTAGGGACCGTCCAAGGAATTGACATGTCCCCGAAGTGCTTTTTCTCTCTACTGTGCAACCGGCATAATCAGAATCTGAATAGCCCAGTATAGTGAACTTGGAGCCCTTGGGATACCATAAGCCAAGATTTGGTGTGTGAACTAGATATCTTAGGATTCTTTTGACAGCCGTCAAATGACTTTCTTTCGGGTTGGCTTGAAATCTAGCACACATGCACACACTAAACATAATATCAGGCCTAGATGCACACAAGTAAAGTAGAGAGCCGATCATGGAACGATATACCTTGAGGTCCACGGCTTTCCCTTTAGTGTCAAGATCAAGATGTCCATTTGTTTGCATGGGAGTATTAATTGGCTTTGCATGCACCATGTCAAACTTTTTCAGCATGTCTTGGGTGTACTTGGTTTGACTAATGAAAGTTCCTTCCTTCAATTGCTTGATTTGAAAACCAAGGAAGAATTTTAGCTCACCCATCATAGACATCTCAAATCTGTCCGTCATAGTCCTACTAAACTCTTCAACATACACATGATTAGTACTACCAAATATTATGTCATCGACATATATTTGGCATACAAAGATATCATTTTTAAGCTTATGTGTAAAGAGAGTAGGATCGGCTTTGCCTATATCAAAGCCTTGCTTCAGCAAGAATTCCTTAAGGCATTCATACCATGCTCTTGGTGCTTATTTCAGCCCATAGAGCGCCTTTTGGAGTTTGTAGACGTGATTCGGAAACTTGGGATCTTCAAAACCCGGTGGCTGCTTGACATAGACTTCCTCTTGTATTGGGCCATTAAGAAATGCACTCTTCACATCCATTTGGTGTAGCTTGAAATCATGGTGTGCAGCAAAGGCTAGAAGAATCCTTATTGCCTCAAGCCTCGCCACTGGTGCAAAAGTTTCTTCAAAGTCCAAACCCTCTACTTGAGTGAAGCCTTGAGCTACCAATCTTGCCTTGTTCCTTGTCACTATTCCATTCTCATCTTGCTTGTTGCGGAAGACCCATTTTGTGCCAATGACATTGGTCTTGGGTCTTTCCACTAAGGTCCAAACTTTGTTTCTCTCAAAGTTGTTGAGCTCTTCTTGCATAGCCATCACCCAATCCGGATCCTTGAGTGCTTGATCTACCTTAAGAGGTTCCAAAGAGGAGACAAACGAGTAATTTTCACAGAAATTTACAAGATGTGAACATGTTACCACTCCTCTTCGAATACTCCCAAGAATATTGTCCACCGGATGGTCTCTTTGAATGGTTTGTCGAAGTCTTGGATGCTCAACATCTTCTTGGTCATTTACTGGACCTTCACTTCCTTCTTCTTCAAAGATGGGATCTAGATTTATCCCTTGATGAGTTGATGCAGGAGTTGCTGGAGCTGCTACTGAGGTAGAGGGGGCGGCACTGCCACCCATAGGGGCGACACTGTCACCCTGCTGTTTTTCAGCAGGTGTGTGCTGCCCTTTCTTACAGAGTTTGTCAGCGAAAATTGGTGCAGCAACAGCTTGAGAATCTTCATCATCTGAAGCTACATTTTCTTGTGGCCTTACATCTCCAATTGCCATGTCCTTGATTGCCTTACAAGGTGTATCCTCTTTACCTACAACACTTGCATCAACTTGCTCTACTTGAGAGCCATTAGATTCATCAAATGTCACATCTACCGTGACTTCAATTCTGCCCATGGCCTTATTGAAGACATGGTAAGCATGCTCATTTGATCCATAACCAAGAAGAACACCTTCATCAACTTTAGGTGCAAATTTAGAGACTTTGGCCTTCTTATTAAGTATAAAACACTTGCAGCCAAAGACCCTAAAGTATGACACCTTAGGTTTGTTACCGGTTAGAAGTTCATATGATGTCTTCTTGTACTTCTTGTGGAGGTAGAGACGGTTGATGGCATGACAAGCGGTCTTGACAGCTTCATCCCAAAAGAGGTCCGAAGTCTTGTACTCATCAAGCATTGTCCTTGCCATATCAATGAGTGTCCTATTCTTCCTCTCTACCACACCATTTTGTTGAGGGGTGTAAGGAGTTGAAAACTCATGCTTGATGCCCTCTTCATCAAGAAAATCTTCAACTTGAGTATTCTTGAATTCGGTCCCATTGTCACTTCTAACTTTCTTGATCGGAAGACGAAATTCTCTTTGTGTCCTTCTAATAAAGGTCTTCACCTTATCTTGTACCTGACACTTATCATAAACAAGAAATACCCAAGTGAAGCGGGAATAATCATCAACAATAACTAAACCATATTTGTTACCCCCGAGACTCAAGTAGGCAACCGGTCCAAAGAGATCCATATGTATCAACTCCAAAGGTTGAGTGGTGGTCATGATGCTCTTTGGTGGGTGAGGTACACCTACTTGCTTTCCAGCTTGGCAAGCACTGCATATCCTGTCTTTCTCAAATTGAACATTTGTTAGTCCTAGGATGTGGTTGTCCTTTAGGAGTTTGGCCAAGTTCCTCATCCCAACATGAGCTAGCCGGCGATGCCATAGCCAACCCATGGATTTTGCCTAAACGGGTCTCAAGCTTAGTCTCACTTTTGTTGAAATCAACTAAGTAAAGCTTATTCTTGAGTTGGCTTTGTAAAGACAATAGAGGAATCCTCCCTCTTAAAGACTTCCACACCCACATCGTGAAGAGACAATTGTAGCCCATCTCACACAGGCGAGAAACAGACAACAAATTGTACCGCACCGCATCAACATGTAAAACATTTGAAAGTGAATGCTCATGAGAAATAGCAACTTTACCAAGACCAACTACTCCCCTGTAGAGTTGTCACCAAAGATAATATTGTCGATTGATCTCGTAGTTGGGGAGTAGCTCATGAACATACTCTTGGCTCCGGTCATATGATTTGTACAGCCACTGTCAAGCACCCAACTTGACCCACCGGAGGAGTATGTCTGCAAAACAGAATTAGTTTCCATTTTTAGGCACCCCTAAGTTCTTGGGGCCTTGCAAAGAAGCAACAAGAACTTTGGGAACCCAAATAACAGCATTTCTATAAACATTTCTGCCATTTCCTATGAATTTTGCAACCACACCACCCTTGCTGTCCTTCTGCAAAACAAAGTTAGAGTTCACAACATAATCATGTGATTTTACACTTGGGTGGTTGATTTTCAGTTTTTGATTGACATCCACTGTTTTCTTCTTCTTCTGGATGTTCTGCTGCACTTGGTAGACCTTCTTCTCGGGCTGGTTCTGAGCAGGGAAACAGGAGGTGGTCTTCCCTTTTCTGTGGGGGGCGACACTGCCGCCCTTCCCAGCGGCACTGCCGCCCAAGAGTGGCTGTGCTGCTCGGGCTGGCTTTGTGTCACCTTCTGTGCAGACCGCTCTGTACCTCCTAGACCCCTACTCATGAACTGAACACACTCAAATCCATTTATTACCTTTCTCCCATTGGTTTTACCTCCATGAGTGAGTCCAAGCCCATCTTTGATTCTTGGATTTCTACCATCAATGTATTTGGGCTTCTTTGCTTGTTCAGTTCCTCTTGCGCGGGTTCCTTCCCCTTTTTGGATCGATTTGCGCAGAGCATTGAGCCTAGCATTCTCCTTTTTCAACACTTCCAAGCTAGCAAGGTTAGTGGAACAAATATTTGCATCATTTTGACACTTACCACTTCCCTTGCTGGTTGAAGCTTTAGTAGTGTCATTTGAGCTAGAAGATGATGAAGTGCTCTCCCAAAGAATACTATATTGCTCTTCAAGTTTGTTGTGCTTTTCATTTAAGACACAATACTTTTCATTGAGAGCAACATTTGCCTTCCTTGCAAGAGCTAGTTCTCTTTGAGCCTTTTGCAAGGTCTTATTCAAAGAGTCCACTTCACTATCTTTAAGCTCAAGAGCTTCCTTGCTGCCTTTGTATAACTCTTCAGTTTCCTCAAGAGTTTCATCCAATTCGGCTGGCTCAGCTTTGACACTATCTAATTCTTCTAAGGTTTTGGTGATAAAGATTTTTGTCTTGGGATCAAGGTTCTTTGACAGTTTAGCACATTCTTTAACACCACTTGACTCTTCCTCCCTAGAGCTATCACTTAGATCACTACTTGAAGCATCACTAGGAGGAGGAGAAGATTTCTTGGATTTCTTTACCTTCTCATGCTTTGCCATAAGACAAATATGAGGTGAACGACCATCATCATCGGACAGGTTGTTGAAGAGTCTTGGTGTGGAGGATGATGCTTGTATTGCAACTGCAGCTATCTTCTCATCCTCATCACTTGACTCTTTAGTTGAGTCCCATTCATGTCCAATGTGTGCTTCACCTGCTTGCTTGTATCTTCTCTTGTGCTCATACTTCCCATCATTCTTTTCCTTCTTGTTCTTGATTGGGCACTTTGCAACAAAGTGCTCGGTGCTGCCACACTCAAAGCAAGTTCTCTTTTTCTTGTTGGAGAACTTCCTCTGGATAATCTTGTAGCCATTCTTTTTCAGTCCCTTGTGGTAGTCCTTCAAGAACAAAGCCATATCATCAATCTTCTTGTAATCAGCCCCATCATCTTCATCTTCACTTGAGGAGGTGCTTGAGTCATGATGTTGATGGATTTGCTTGTCTTCCTTGGGCTGACTTGAAGTTGCTTGCTTGCTGCCCTTTTGCTTGCTGCTGCTTGTACCCTTGTTTGACTTGTTTGCTTTGAGTGCTACCTCCTTGATTTTCAGCCCATCAAGTTTGGTTTGCAACTCTCCAAGTCTCTTCCTCTCATTTGCTTCTTCTCTTTGCATATCAAAGGTGAGAAGACGTCCAAGCACATCATTTGGAGTGAAGTGCTCAAACTTCTTCTTATCTCTAATCAAAGTGACCACTATCTCATTTCTTGGTGAATAAGCTTCTAACATGACTTTGACCACCTTGTGATCATCAAGCTCACTACCACCAAAACCTCTAATCTTGCCAACTAACACCATTAGCCTATCAAACATCTCTTGTGCCCCTTCTCCTTCATTAATCACAAACCGGTTGAGCTTTGCCATCAAGAGATCAATCTTGGCCTTCCTTACTTTGTCCACACCTTCATGTGCAAGGATCAAAGTATCCCAAATCTGCTTGGCCACATTGACATTCATCACCCGGTTGTACTCATTACCATCAAGTGCACTTAGAACGATGCTTGTGGCTTGACTATTGAATTGGACAGCCATGAGTTCTTCATTTGTTGGTGACTTGGGATCTTCGGGCTCTTCAAAACCTTTCTCAACCACTTCCCAAAGACCTGGATGAATTCCACAAAGATAAGCTCTCATCACATGCTTCCACTTGGCATAGTTTGTCCCATCAAAATGAGGCAACTTCCCCTTGAAACATTGATGAAAGACTTGCGGTCACGGTTAGATAAATAAGAATAATTAAAGGATATAGCAGAGTATTTCTTTTTGCTGCTACCATCCTCTTTCTTGCTGCTTTCATCCTTGCTCTTGCTCTTGCTCTTGCTTTTGCTCTTGCTCTTGTTGGAAGCATGATATGAAATATCATCATCACCATCATCTGAGCTGCTAGAAAGCTCACTAGATGATGACATTTCCTCTTCTTGCTTCTTCTTCTTCTCCTTTTCTTTAGCAAGTTCTTTGGCTTTTCTTCTTTCTTCTCGCTGTTCACGAACAAGCCTTCTCGCTTCTTTTCTGCTCTTCTTCTCATCGAGCTCTTTCTTCTTCTTGATAGCTTCTCTTCTTTCATTCTTCCTTCTTCTTCTTTCGGTGTCGCTCACATCTGTGGTTTTGTCACCATCACGAACAGTAGCATTACCTGCAGTTCTTACCGATGCATCGCTACTGTCCTCTGAGGTGTGCACATCGACACTCGATGCTTTGGGAACGGTCTTCGATCCTCCGGCCTCTTCCATACTTCACGCGGTTAAGCGTTTACGAAGCAACCACGCTCCGATACCACTTGTAGGATCTCTGGAAGGGTAAATGGCCTAGAGGGGGGTGAATAGGCCTGTCAAAAATCAACTCGAGCAGAGGTCAGAACCTCGGGCGGCACTGCCGCTCAGATTGGGCGACACTGTCGCCCAGCAAATAATCAACTGCTGAATCTGAAACTTGACTGGGTCAGACTACTCACAGAGCTTTACTTACTGGTAGATTTCTAGCTACAAGTCCAGCTCGAAGACTGGCTCCCACAGAAAGGTAGCAACCTTGAAGATCTAGAGAAACAACCCTAAAACAAACTCAACAACAAGAACTGCAGAGAAGTAAACTGAAGCACGCGAGACAAGCTATTTATCCCGTGGTTCAGCTCGCCACAAAGGCTTGCCTAAGTCCACGTTGTTGAGGTATCCACAAAAGGATTGGACGTCACCACAAAGGTTGGTCCTTCCCTCGATCTCAAGTCAAGAGAGTGAACTCTTGAGATGAGAGGGTAATTTCTTTCTTTTGCAGATTGAGGTTACAAACCTCCCAAGGTTGCCACACGGGTTGGCAACTCAAGGGCGACGCCTAGCCGTCTAGGAGCAAGCTCCAAGAGTAACAAACCCTAGGGTTCGTCGGCCAAACGTGCACCAAATGCTCTCAAACTTTGGGGATCGGTGGATGCGCTCGTCGATTGAAGTTTTGCGCCTTTTTCCTCAAGATTTGCTTTGGTGGGATTTGCGGATCGGCTTGAGGAAGGTGGAAGCTTCAATGGAGGAGAGAGGGAGAGCTTTGGTCTGTTCTTAGTAAGAGTGAATGCGCGAGAGGAAGAAGATGACCGTTGTGAGAGAGAGCGCTGTATAAATACGGGCAGCTTCGCAACGGTCACGGTGGGCGACAGTGCCGCCCATTATGGGCGACACTGTCGCCCACCAAAGAAGGCTGGCCTGAATATGAATTTTGGCTGGCTTCTTTGATTTGGTATGTGGATGTATTTGGTAAGTTTTGAGCACTTGGTTGCACACTTGACCAACTAACCTAGAATCCCCCTTGATAGTACGGCTTTTCCTAAACTCAAGATTCGAAAGTAAAATGAATTAAACCTCCTGAGCCCGGTAAGCCATCCTTGAAGATCTGAGGGGTACCTGCAACCTGTTCACCAACATCCTTCTGCATCTCCTGCTTGTCAACTCGACAAATCTCATTAGTTCTCTAATTAAGTGATCATCAACACCAAAACCCACAAAGTGGCTTGATTGCACTTACAGTAACCAACCACTATCAAATCAGTGCATGATGCTGCATGCGTGCATATGATCCATGTGATGAATAGCTATAGCTAGGCTGCCGGCCGAGCAAACAAACACACATTATTTCTTTTTTTCGAATACGCAAAAGATTTGCGCATCATTGTATTAAGAAGAAGAGAGTTTTACAAGTTTTTCCGGGGTGTTAACAAATTTGAAACACAACCCGCCACCCCAGAACACGTACATAACGGATTACTCACGCACTAACATTCTAGTTTGCTCGACGGGACCGGTGCTCATGCGTGGCCCCCGGCCCCGCGGCGCCTCCGCGGTCGCTGTTGACTCTCCTCGCCTGCGAAGTGACCAAGCAGGAGCTGAGCTAGCTGCCAAAACGACTAGGATATTGTAACAGAACCGACCAATTAATATAAAAACAATGTACTAATGAGTCACCGAAGCAACTTAATTAGCACATGGCGCTTATATCAACCTGGTAGTCCGTGAAATCACGAAGGATTTCAAACTTTCCACAATACAGCCCAGACCGAATTGAGTTCAACATACAACAGTTCATAGTAATACATAAGTTCTCAAATAGTCGATTACATCGGAGTTACGAAATAGTTATTACAATACCAAGTTCAAATCCAAATTGCGGAAGCAAATAAAGTTTTAGTTCACAAATGCACACTTAGTTGAAACATAGTGCCTGGTCCAACATCAAATCCAGCAATAGCATAGAGGTACGATAGATAGATTGATCGTGCCCATGATCTATTCATCCCCATACGCAGGGAAGAAGCAAGTCGGGCAATAGCCATAGAACATCTCACCATCTGCAACAACAAGGGAATAAAACCTTGAGTACAAGAAGGTACTCAGCTAGACTTACCCGTCATAAATGAAAATAAAGTGACACCAAGGAGTATGCAAGGCTTTATAAGTGGGGTAGCTGACTCATTTAACTTGCAATAAAAGGTGAGCTTATTAAATAATCATTTAGTGATAAAGGACTCTCTAGCTTATCATCTTTTAAGTTGGATCTGTCATCACTACATTAGCTCTGTACTACTCCAACTCCAGGATATGATCAATCAACACTATCTTATCCTTCAGGTTGAGCATACCAGCATCAACAACCTTAGAAACATAACCATCTTTCTTTGCACAATGATTGGCGACAGTGCCGCTGCTCGGTCAAGTGTTCACTGTCCAGGAACGATGGCGATTATAATCGATTGCAAACCAGCTGGCGGGTATTCCTCACACAAACCACACTCGCCGGCCAGAGCGAGTGACGGTCACCTTGGTCTATTCGGGTGGAAACACGGATTTCAACAAATACGATTGCACCAGGGCATGCCCGGCTACCAGGTACCTCCGGTGTGACCGGCCACTGGGATTAATACCGCGCCTGTGGGCAATACACTCAACTCTGCTGAAATTCCGGCCCAAACATCCTCAAGGCTTCACGGTCGGATGATCGCATCCTTCCAGCTATCTGTGAGGCATTGTTCAACATGATCCGAGGACGTACAAAGTCATATTTCTTTAAGTGACATAGCCGGAGCTTCCATGGTCTAACACACCACAAACTCCGACTAGTCGTGATTTAACATGGCCACATGGTTATGTTCTCTAAACCAATCTCCATAGTATCAACCAGAGGGTAGTAACCACCTACCTCGCGGATGAGGGTCAATCACCCGTCTTTTACCGATCTAATTAAGCAGTGCTAAGCATAAGCGCGATCCTGAACTTAATTAGGGTAAAGGTATTCAGGTGGATCAAGGTACTCATAATGCATTAACAGTTCCAACCAACGCCTATTAACTTAATGCATCATAATAAATAAATGACTCAAGTAAAACATTTTGAAAACTGTAGGATTAATGCTCCGGGGCTTGCCTTTTACAAAGGAGCTAGGATGGTGGTTAGGGCACTCAGGCAAGTCAGCGTCCGGGTCCTCGTCCTTTGCTGCCTCCTGCAGCACTGCTCCCTGCTGCTCCTCTCCTTCCGGCTCCTCGGGAACTACTCGCGTTACTTCTTCCGGCAATCCTGTATGATGCATCGGTGCGTATGAGTATCGGGAATGCAATACAGGATTAAAGCGTATGATGATGATGATGAACCCAACATGAAGTTACAAGGTATTCAACATCATCCTAACACGTTACACCTTCTGTAACCCTAATTAAGCCTAGCAAGACACTAATTAACCTAGACTTCGACGAATAAACGACGACGATTACTCGGGGGTACAACAGCAACCTATAGCTAGACTGCTCAGAAAAATCTACAAAAATTACAATAGCTTAGCTAGGTAACATGATGCCTACCATAAAATTTTCAGGCCAAAACAGTAAACCATTTATCCTATACAAAAAAGACAAGGCAGCAACAAATCAAGGCCTAAAAATACTTTGTACTACGAAAAGTGTCAAACAACAAATCTCATAGTATTAATAGCTACTAATAAGCATAGAAACACCCTATAAAAATTATCAAGCATTTTCCTTGCATAAATAATTAATTATGAATTTCCTAATACCTAAGCAAAGCAAGCACAATAAATAAACAGGGCATTTTCTACACATGACATATACAACTAATATTTTTCACAGATAAAGCATCTCATAACTAGAGCAACAAAACAAGATTCACATTTTTCTGATGAACCTATAATTACTTATGCATTTAACAAGATATCGGCATTTAAGGTCATTAAATAATACTATACAGAAAAGTATTTCAGAAAAATAAACCAATACCCTACATGCATAAAGCTCCTCATAAGAAAAATATAGAAATTTGAATCACCCAAAATGGACTTAAAATGAGGGAGATATGATTTTTGGAAGATTTAAACACATTTTCTTTAATTCATTTTCAAAACCGGAAAATGCCTAAATTGCTACGCGCACCCGGGGCTATCCCCGCTGCGGGCGACGCGCAGCCGTGCTGCTACGCGTACCCCGCGCTGCGCACACGGAGCGCACACGCGCCGAGGCGCGCCGACGGGTGGGACCGTCGGCGGCCCTGTCGGCCGCCGGCCCGGGACCTCGCCGTCGGCCGAAAGCTCGCCGACGGCAACGAGTCCGGCGACGCGGGTGGTACCGGCGGACTCAGGACGACGGCGCGAACATAGGGGTGATGAAGATGGGAGCTAACGCGCACGGGAACGGCGGGCGCGACGGCCGGCGGCGAGATGGCGGCGCGGCCCGACGGCGGCTCGCCGGAGAAGGCCACGGCGGAGCGCAAGGAAACGCCTACGGGCTTGCCTAGGCCGAGGCGGAGCTAGCGCGCGCGGTTAGGGGAGAAGATGATGGCCGAGGCGGGCGGACGGCGGCGCCGAAGTGCCTCGTCGGCGCTCGGCTCCCGACGGTGGGAAAAAGAAGGCCGATTGGCTCTACCTCAGCTCGTTTTCTTTCGATTGACGGTGGTCGGAGGTGGAGTGGAGTGAGGCGAACACGGTGATGCACTGAGGGGTGAAAATGGTGGAGTGGGGAGGCGGCTAGCCGGAGCGGGGTGCGGCGGCGGCCATGGCGGAGCTCCGAGGCTCGGTGTGGGAGCGAGTGGAGGTGAAATTGGGGCGGAGCGAGTGGACTGGGGAGCGAGGCGGAGCTTTTAAGGCCACTTGGCGCTTTCAATTTTGCCAGAGGGGGGTCACGGGCGCGGGCGGAGTAGTGGCGGCCATGGCGGACGGTGCCAGGCGCTCAGCGGCGAAATGGGGCAGCGAGGAAGCGAGCGCGTCGCTGCGGCGGGCGCGAGGAAGCTCGAGTACCCTGCGGCGTGGCCGTTGGGTCGTCGTGGCGTGCTTGGCGCGTTCGCTTGGCGGGACATGGCGAGCGGCATTGGCGACGGCAATCCGGCGGCGCAGCGAGGCAGCGAGCAGGGCGGCAGCGAGCAGGCGGGCAGGCGAGGAGGACAGGGCGCACTTGAGTGCGCACGCGGCACTCCCGGTCGGGCGGGGCGCGGCGGGGCGGCGGCGAGCGGGGCAGCGCTGCGGCTCTGCGGCGGCGGCGCGCGAGGCGAGAGAAAGAGAGGGAGAGGGGATGATGACGGGTGGGGCCGGGTGGGTCCCACCCCGGTCAATTTGAACTGGAGATTTTGACTCGCTGTAGTTTGAAAAATATGGCGAATTTGAAAAAGGTCCAAACATGAAAGTTTCTCAAAATGATGAGAGGAATAACTTTCATGTTAAAAGTTTTTGCTAATTCGGCCTAGATTTTGAAAATGAAAATTTGGGCAAATAAAATACATATAAAATTGATTTTTAAAATTAGGAGGGACTATTTTTGGCATTTTTGAAGCCCTAAAACTCATTTTCATGACTTGGGGTAAAAACAAAAGTTTCTCCAAATAATTTTCTCCATAAACTTTGTTAAAGCTCCATTTTGAGAAAAGCATCACAAATATGACTTCTAGCATCAATTTGAAAATCCCTATTTGCATTTTAAAACAAGCACTCAAATAATTTGCTACACAAAATGCAACAATGATGCTTATGTGATGATCATGCTCATGAGATGCAATATTTAGCTAAGCCAAAACTGGAGTTGTTCTGACCTACCCCCTTAAAGAAATCTCGCCCGAGATTTGAGCGGACTAACCATTGCTTATAAAAACACGGGTAAGCGTCTTTAAGATTGGCCTCGGTCTCCCAAGTAGCATCCAGATCATCATGATGACTCCAGCACACCTTGTATGTTGTAACTGTTTTGTTCCGAGTCACTCTCTCCTTAACATCCAGCAGCTTTACTGGCTTCTCCTCATAGGTCAAGTTTGGCTGCAGTTTGATATCTGTCATCTTAATCTTTTCCTTCGGAAGTCGCACACACTTCTTGAGTTGAGATACATGGAACACAGGGAAAACAACACTCATTTCTTCAGGTAATTCAAGTTTGTTGGCCACATGTCCTTTCTGCTCAATGATTTTGAAAGGCCCTACATACCGAGGTGCTAATTTCCGTTTCACACCGAAATGTTGCACTCTTTTCATAGGGGACACCTTCAGATACACATGATCTCCAACTTGAAATGTTACAGTCCGTCTTTTCTTGTCAGCATAACTTTTCTGTCGGGACTGTGCGGCTGCAATATGCTGACGAATAAGCTTGACTTGCTCTTCTGCTTCTTTAATTAGATCAATACCATAGTATCGTCTATCTCCCGTCTCAACCCAACTAGCAGGGGTTCTGCAGCTCCTACCATACAAGGCCTCAAAAGGCGACATCTTTATACTCTCTTGATAGCTATTGTTATAAGAGAACTCTGCTAATGGCAACCATCTTTCCCATGAGCCCTTCCAAGACAGAACACAAGCACGCAATAGATCTTCTAAAATCCGATTCACTCTTTCAGTCTGACCTGAAGTCTGAGGATGATAAGCAGTACTGTGCAACAATTGTGTGTCCAAACCCTTCTGCAACTGATCCCAAAAGTGAGCCACAAACTGCGGTCCTCTATCAGACACTATCTCTTTAGGTACACCATGCAATCTGACAATATGTTGGATATAGATCTCAGCATACTGATGCGGACGATATGTTGTATGAACAGGTATGAAATGTGCTGACTTGGTTAGACGATCCACTATGACCCAAATAGAATCATGACCCTTGGGTGTAGTGGGTAATCCAGTGATGAAATCCATACTAATACATTCCCACTTCCATTCTGGTATTGGCGGCGGCTGAAGTAAACCACCAGTCTTCAAATGAACAGCCTTCACCCTACAACAGGTATCACACTCGGCTACATACTCTGCAACATCCCTTTTCATGTGAGACCACCAAAACTGACGTTTTAGATCATGGAACATCTTACTGCTACCAGGATGCATAGATAACTTGGACAAATGAGCTTCATCCATGATCTGCTTTCTGAGTTCCTTGTCCTGTGGTACAACTAGACGCTTATCGTACCACAAGACTCCTTGTTCATCTTCCTTGAAGAACTGAGATGGCATACTTTTGATCCTTTTCTTAATTCCTGTGATGGTACTGTCTGACTTTTGACCTTCCTTAATCTTATCTTCTAATTCACAACTAATTCGAATATTGTTCAAGATCACAGGGTGCATAAGATTATGACCTTCTACCAGCTCTGACGGAAGAGCATCACACTGTGCCTTCTGGCTCAAGGCATCGGCCACTACATTGGCCTTACCAGGGTGGTACTGCAACTGCAGATTGTAATCCTTGATCAATTCCAACCATCTACGTTGCCTCATGTTCAAGTCCTCCTGGGTAAAGATGTATTTCAGGCTCTTATGATCTGTAAACACATTGCATGTGTTTCCAAGGAGGTAATGTCTCCAGATCTTCAATGCATGCACTACAGCAGCAAGCTCAAGATCATGAGTAGGGTAATTCACTTCATGTTTCTTCAACTGTCGAGAAGCATAAGCTATGACCCTTCCTTCTTGCATAAGCACACATCCCAAACCTATCTTGGATGCGTCACAATATACATCAAACGGCTTCTCGATATCCGGTTGCGCCAGAACAGGAGCAGTGGTCAATATTTCCCGTAGGGTGCGAAAAGCTGTTTCACACTCTTCTGTCCAAGCGAACTTGTGCTCTTTCTGCAGCAAATTGGTCATTGGCTTGGCAATCTTTGAAAAGTTGGGAATGAATCTGCGATAATACCCTGCTAAACCGAGGAAACCTCGTACTTCATGAACTGATTTGGGTGTCTTCCAATTCAATACCTTCTCTATATTGCTAGGGTCTATAGTTATCCCTTCATCGGAGAGGACATGTCCAAGGAATTGAACTTTCCGAAGCCAGAACCCACATTTGCTAAACTTAGCATACAACTTATGCTTCCTCAGTCTCTCCAGTACAATCCTGAGATGCACAGCATGGTCTTCCTTATTCTCCGAATATATCAAGATATCATCAATAAACACTACCACAAACTTATCGAGCTCAGGCATGAAGACCGAATTTATAAGATACATAAAGTATGCAGGAGCATTGGTTAATCCGAAGGACATAACCAAGTACTCATACAACCCATATCTTGTAGAGAAAGCGGTCTTAGGAACATCTTCTGGTCTGATCTTAATCTGATGGTAACCTGATCTCAGATCAATCTTAGAGAACACCTTAGCTTTGGACAACTGATCAAACAGGATATCTATACGCGGTAGAGGATACTTGTTCTTGACTGTGACTGAATTAAGTAGGCGGTAATCCACGACCATTCGCAAAGATTGATCCTTCTTCTTCACGAACATAGCGGGACTACCCCATTCCGATGCACTAGGATGAATGAGACCCTTATCTGCTAACTCTTGCAACTGCTTCTTGAGTTCTCTCAACTCATCAGAGGACATACGGTAAGGTCTCTTGGAAATTGGGGCTGTTCCAGGTAACAATTCAATGCGGAACTCAATCTCCCGATCAGGTGGGAGACCCGGAAGCTCATCAGGAAAGACATCCAGAAACTCACATACTACTAGAATTTCATGAAGAGGGGTCACTTCAGTTGCATATACCACAGTTTCTAACTGAATCTTCCGAGGTAAGGGTACCTGGAAAGTACCTTCCCCAATAGGTTTCCGAATAGACACTAGCCTATTGGTGGTATCCAAAACTACACCCCAATGATGCATCCAACTCATTCCTATGATAACATCCACACCTAGTCCAAGGCGAGAACAATCGGGTTCATCTGGAATCTCCACTGATCTAACTCCAAGGCTGCATCAAATACCATCTGTTTCGTGGTGATGTCAGCCCCAGCTGCACTCACCCGAAACTCTAAATTCAACTCTTTTATGATTTGACTATGCTTCTGTGCAAATGCTTGACTCATAAATGAATGCGATGATCCAAAGTATCAAACAAAAACAAAGAGGAATCGATTCACAGGGAACATACCAGCTGTCATGGGTTCTCCAGAAAGAATCTCCTCCAAAGATGTGTGATGCACACGAGCGGACATTTGCTTCTTGGGAAGAGGGCAATGCTTGATGAAGTGTCCAGTCTGACCACAGTTGAAGCAAGGACCCATTGCTCCGGGCTTGGCACCAGCAGTATTGGACTGTCCTGGTTTTCCTTGAGGCACAGGCATCCTGAAAGGCCAAGAGAACTTCTGTTGATTCTGAGCAGGAACATTCTTCTTCTGTGGAGGCCTAAACTTAGACCCCGAACCTTGGTGGCGAAATGGAGGACGGTATGCAGGTGGAGCCCTCGGCTGGGAGGAACCACCTTCATTAGCCCTCTTACGGCTCTTAGCAGCAGCATGCAGGTTGTTCTGATTCTCCTGAGTGAGACAGTCATTGTAGAAGTCATTGAAAGTCACACGGGTAGAAGTACCCATAGTCTTCATCAGCTTTGTACTGAGACCCTTCTTGAAAGCAGCAATCTTATTGGCTTCAGTACTCACAAACTCAGGGGCATAACGGGACAGGTTATGAAATGCATGGTGATAATCCTTCACAGAACGATTCCCCATGGTCAAATTGTGAAACTCAGACTTCTTCATTGCCATAAGACTGGGCGGAACATAAGTTGCATGGAATTCACGAACAAGCTGATCCCAAGTGATAGGCTGACCCTCAGGAAAGGTGTGGCGATGTGTGTTCCACCACAACCTAGCATCACCTTCAAACATGTGTGCAGCATAGGTAGCCTTCAGTTCCTCAGATAACCTCAATAAAGAAAACCTTTCTTCCATGGTGTTGATCCAAGCATCAGCCATGAGTGGATCTGGGGCATCCCTGAACACTGGAGGCTTGGTGTCCATGAAATCCTTGAATTCACTGTACTGATTAGGCTGATGATCCTCACGGCGTTTGTTGTTTGCTTCAAAGTTGGCACGCAGAAGTTGCTCAATGTTGCGCCGACTTCCCGTAAAACCGTGCAAACAACTGCTCAGCGGTGAGGGGAGGAGGGGGTGGTGCACCATGCGCTTCTTCCTCATCACGACCACCACCACGACCATTGTTCCGACGGGTGTTTGCCATCTGCACGTTTCAACCATAATAATGACCCACTATTAGGAGCTGAATTTTTTGAGGGTAAACGAATAAATAGATCATGCCTTGCGAAATTAATTGAAAGAAAATTAATTCATACAATTAACCACACATGGCACAATAATTCATTTTTCCACATCACAGCTGCACTAATAATATTATTATGTCGAAATATCACATAGAGCTTTACAATATCCAAGGGTGCCAGCACACACTACACTGGACTTATGGCATTACGACGATATAACATTACAACAACGTGATCCATGGTCACATCCAACTCTTACTAGCGTACCCTACAAACAGCCATACATAAACAAAAGAGTCGCAACGGACCACTAAGGACAGCAGTCCGGCTAACACTAGCCAACACACTAGTCTAGGCGCACACGACTAACACACTCCTGACTAGCAGCATCACCGAGCGGAGACTCAACCCATTCTCCGTGCTGTCTCGCGTAGAGCTCCTCACGCAGGGCGTCGATGTAGACCTCCTTCTCGTGCAAGTCCTCCCGGAGAGTGTGCTGAGCAGCCCTCAAACCACGTGCCTCAGTCCGGGCTGCATCCCGCTCTCCAACTGTATGGGCCAAAGTGTCTCCATACTTCTGAATAGTGGCGTCACGTCTGCCAACTCTAGCCTGAAGCTCCTGGACCTGCTGCAAGGCCAACTTCTCTCTCTGAACAGCCTGGTCTCTCTGCTCAGTCATCAGTGCCAACTCTTCTCTGAGCTCCTCAAGCTTCTTCTCGTACATCTCCTGTTGCTCTTCTTTCTCTCTCTCGACACGCTCCAGCTTGTCGTGCCTAAAGAGAGCAAGGTCCTCCTGTGCTGCATACGCCTTCATCAAGGCGAACACAACACTCTGTGCCAGAGTACTGCCACAGTCTGCCTCCTGAGGTCCAGCCACTAGTGCCATTCCTGGAGCCTGCCTCCACGTGTCAATGCGGGGGCTAGCCAAAGGAAAAACACTAGGGATGAGCCTCTGCACCTCATTAGGCAGCTCCATCACCATCTTCTCAAGCAACAGAAAGGCAGCATCCTGAGCACCATCAAAAGCAGTGATGCCCTCACCCTTAACTGTCCATCCAGTCCACTTCTCATCAAGACCCAAGCGAGGCACCACAACCACCACAGAAACAAAGCCATAGTTCTTCCGGTCACTAGCGTCCCAGTAGTACTGTGGCTCTGTGCCCAGAGGGTAACCAGCACCGTGCAGGAGCCTCCAGAGGAGAGTGGGCAAGCCACTCTTCTCCAGAAAAGTGCCAGCCTCCCTGAGCTCGTGGGACGGCACCCGACGCACCACAAGAGAAGCACTCCCACGGGAAGCAAGCTTGCGGTGGCGGGGTGGACGCGAACTCTTGCTAGCGGTCTGCTTGGTCCGAGCCATCTGAAAAGGAGTTTTATTTTCAATGAGCAACAATTTTAATAATTAAAGCATGGAGATACGGAATCGAGACAATTTAATTATAAGGGAAGAGGAGAATGTAATGAATGACATGAGCATATATGTGAATCATGATGCATGCACGTTCTATACGTCCTCACTGCCTAAAATTATTATCTAATAACGTCTAGGCGGTGGCATACAAAATGTGCTCTCATATAGCGGTATCTAGTCGGGCTACACGTTTCACGTAGTTAGTGTACCTGCAGAAGATTCATTTCAGCCCAATATCCCATGAATGCAAGCGACGTAAAAATCCAAGCACCTTCCGAACAAGGTGAAACCTCCGATTACTTGCACCCATTCCCAAGTGCATACTACCCAACAAGTCATCAGAAGACGACACCCTCACATGGGGTACCTTCTTATAAACATGTGTGAACATGTATATAATCCAAGCACCAATAAGCACTCCCCTAGATCGGCATTGCGTCCGATCATGCTCTCACAACTCACACTTACCTTGGCGTAGAGGCAAATCGAACCATACACAACCATTCAAGTGAATGGCCCCCATACAAAACCGTCATGTATGAGCGCGACAATTAAAAATATGATGCAATAATCCCCCAAGTTAGTACTTATATAAGCCACACGAAGTCCTTAATTGGGCATAAAGGATATGATTTGGTCCAAGGCACATATATAAGTTTTGAAAACCACACACCTTTGAAAAACCTATATATGAGATTAACTGGCTATAAGTTCATAATTAATGTTTGTAAAACAAATTCTTTTAGTTTTAAGTATACTTATGAACAAGAATACGTTGAACCCGCTCCGATGCAGTACATATGAGAACCGACCAATTAATATAAAAACAATGTACTAATGAGTCACCGAAGCAACTTAATTAGCACATGGCACTTATATCAACCCGTAGTCCGTGAAATCACGAAGGATTTCAAACTTTCCACAATACTGACCATCGAATTGAGTTCAACATACAATAGTTCATAGTAATACATAAGTTCTCAAATAGTCGATTACATCGGAGTTACGAAATAGTTATTACAATACCAAGTTCAAATCCAAATTGCGGAAGCAAATAAAGTTTTAGTTCACAAACGCACACTTAGTTGAAACATAGTGCCTGGTCCAACATCAAATCCAGCAACAGCATAGAGGTACGATAGATAGATTGATCGTGCCCACGATCTATTCATCCCCATACGCGGGGAAGAAGCAAGTCGGGCAATAGCCATAGAACATCTCACCATCTCGCAACAACAAGGGAATAAAACCCCGAGTACAAGAAGGTACTCGGCTAGATTTACGTCATAAATGAAAATAAAGTGACACCAAGGAGTATGCAAGGCTTTATAAGTGGGGTAGCTGACTCATTTAACTTGCAATAAAAGGTGACCTTATTAAATAATCATTTAGTGATAAAGGACTCTCTAGCTTATCATCTTTTAAGTTGGATCCTGTCATCACTACATTAGCTCCTGTACTACTCCAACTCCAGGATATGATCAATCAACACTATCTTATCCTTCAGGTTGAGCATACCAGCATCAACAACCTTAGAAACATAACCATCTTTCTTTGCACAATGATTGGCGACAGTGCCGCTGCTCGGTCAAGTGTTCACTGTCCAGGAATGATGGCGATTATAATCGATTGCAAACCAGCTGGCGGGTATTCCTCACACAAACCATACTCGCCGGCCAGAGCGAGTGACGGTCACCTTGGTCTATTCGGGTGGAAACACGGATTTCAACAAATACGATTGCACCAGGGCATGTCCGGCTACCAGGTACCTCCGGTGCGACCGGCCACTGGGATTAATACCGCACCTGTGGGCAATACACTCAACTCTGCTGAAATTCCGGCCCAAACATCCTCAAGGCTTCGCGGTCGGATGATCGCATCCTTCCAGCTATCTGTGAGGCATTGTTCAACATGATCCGAGGACGTACAAAGTCATATTTCTTTAAGTGACATAGCCGGAGCTTCCATGGTCTAACACACCACAAACTCCGACTAGTCATGATTTAACATGGCCACATGGTTATGTTCTCTAAACCAATCTCCATAGTATCAACCAGAGGGTAGTAACCACCTACCTCGCGGATGAGGGTCAATCACCCGTCTTTTACCGATCTAATTAAGCAGTGCTAAGCATAAGCGCGATCCTAAACTTAATTAGGGTAAAGGTATTCAGGTGGATCAAGGTACTCATAATGCATTAACGGTTCCAACCAACGCCTATTAACTTAATGCATCATAATAAATAAATGACTCAAGTAAAACATTTTGAAAACTGTAGGATTAATGCTCCGGGGCTTGCCTTTTACAAAGGAGCTAGGATGGTGGTTAGGGCACTCAGGCAAGTCAGCGTCCGGGTCCTCGTCCTTTGCTGCCTCCTGCAGCACTGCTCCCTGCTGCTCCTCTCCTTCCGGCTCCTCGGGAACTACTGGCGTCACTTCTTCCGGCAATCCTGTATGATGCATCGGTGCGTATGAGTATCGGGAATGCAATACAGGATTAAAGCGTATGATGATGATGATGAACCCAACATGAAGTTACAAGGTATTCAACATCATCCTAACACGTTACACCTTCTGTAACCCTTATTAAGCCTAGCAAGACACTAATTAACCTAGACTTCGACGAATAAACGACGACGATTACTCGGGGGTACAACAGCCACATATAGCTAGACTGCTCGGAAAAATCTACAAAAATTACAGTAGCTTAGCTAGGTAATATGATGCATACCATAAAATTTTCAGGTCAAAACAGTAAACCATTTATCCTATACAAAAAAGACAAGGCAGCAACAAATCAAGGCCTAAAAATACTTTGTACTACGAAAAGTGTCAAACAACAGATCTCATAGTATTAATAGCTACTAATAAGCATAGAAACACCCTATAAAAATTATCAAGCATTTTCCTTGCATAAATAATTAATTATGAATTTCCTAATACCTAAGCAAAGCAAGCACAATAAATAAACAGGGCATTTTCTACACATGACATATACAACTAATATTTTTCACAGATAAAGCATCTCATAACTAGAGCAACAAAATAAGATTCACATTTTTCTGATGAACCTATAATTACTTATGCATTTAACAAGATATCAGCATTTAAGGTCATTAAATAATACTGTACAGAAAAGTATTTCAGAAAAATAAACCAATACTCTACATGCATAAAGCTCCTCATAAGAAAAATATAAAAATTTGAATCACCCAAAATGGACTTAAAATGAGGGAGATATGATTTTTGGAAGATTTAAACACATTTTCTTTAATTCATTTTCAAAACCGGAAAATGCCTAAATTGCTACGCGCACCCGGGGCTATCCCCCGCTGCGGCTGACGCGCAGGCCGTGCTGCTACGCGTACCCCGCGCTGCGCACACGGAGCGCACACGCGCCCGAGGCGCTGACGGGTGGGACCCGGTCAGCGGGCCCACCTGTCGGCCGCCCGGACGCAGGACCTCGCCGTCGGCCGGCGAAAGCTCGCCGACGGCGACGAGTCCGGCGACGCGGGTGGTACCGGCGGACTCAGGACGACGGCGCGAACACAGGGGTGATGAAGATGGGAGCTAACGCGCACAGGAACGGCGGGCGCGACGGCCGGCGGCGAGATGGCGGCGCGGCCCGACGGCGGCTCGCCGGAGAAGGCCACGGCGGAGCGCAAGGAAACGCCTACGGGCTTGCCTAGGCCGAGGCGGAGCTAGCGCGCGCGGTTAGGGGAGAAGATGATGGCCGAGGCGGGCGGACGGCGGCGCCGAAGTGCCTCGTCGGCGCTCGGCTCCCGACGGTGGGAAAAAGAAGGCCGATTGGCTCTACCTCAGCTCATTTTCTTTCGATTGACGGTGGTCAGAGGTGGAGTGGAGTGAGGCGAACACGGTGACGCACTGAGGGTGAAAATGGCGGAGTGGGGAGGCGGCTAGCCGGAGCGGGGTGCGGCGGCGGCCATGGCGGAGCTCCGAGGCTCGGTGTGGGAGCGAGTGGAGGTGAAATTGGGGCGGGGCGAGTGGACTGGGGAGTGAGGCGGAGCTTTTAAGGCCACTTGGCGCTTTCAATTTTGCCAGAGGGGGGTCACGGGCGCGGGCGGAGTAGTGGCGGCCATGGCGGACGGTGCCCGGGCGCTCGCGGCGAAATGGGGGCGAGGAAGCGAGCGCGTCGCTGCGGCGGGCGCGAGGAAGCTCGAGTACCCTGCGGCGTGGCCGTTGGGTCGTCGTGGCGTGCTTGGCGCGTTCGCTTGGCGGGACATGGCGAGCGGCATTGGCGACGGCAATCCGGCGGCGCAGCGAGGCAGCGAGCAGGGCGGCAGCGAGCAGGCGGGCAGGCGAGGAGGACAGGGCGCACTTGAGTGCGCACGCGGCACTCGATTCGGGCGGGCGCAGGCGGGGGCGGCAGGCGAAGCGGGGCAGCGCTGCGGCTCTGCGGCGGCCTGGCGCGCGAGGCAGAGAAAGAGAGGGAGAGGGGATGATGACAGGTGGGGCCGGGTGGGTCCCACCCTGGTCAATTTGAACTGGAGATTTTGACTCGCTGTAGTTTGAAAAATATGGCGAATTTGAAAAAAGTCCAAACATGAAAGTTTCTCAAAATGATGAGAGGAATAACTTTCATGTTGAAAGTTTTTGCTAATTCAGCCTAGATTTTGAAAATGAAAATTTGGGCAAATAAAATACATATAAAATTGATTTTTAAAATTAGGAGGGACTGTTTTTGGCATTTTTGAAGCCCTAAAACTCATTTTCATGACTTGGGGTAAAAACAAAAGTTTCTCCAAATAATTATCTCCATAAACTTTGTTAAAGCTCCATTTTGAGAAAAGCATCACAAATATGACTTCTAGCATCAATTTGAAAATCCCTATTTGCATTTTAAAACAAGCACTCAAATAATTTGCTACACAAAATGCAACAATGATGCTTATGTGATGATCATGCTCATGAGATGCAATATTTAGCTAAGCCAAAACTGGAGTTGTTACAGATATCGTTCTGTCCACAGGCTTTACATGTTGATATATGTGTGTTGTACAACGAGATCGATCCCACGCAAAATCTAGCTACCTGCTAACCGATCAGATCTCTGAGAGGTCCCACGCGCGTCGCGAATTGGATATCTACGTCTCAAACTTAATCTTAGCTAGGGCTCAACGTACTTAAACTAAAATCTGAAAACTACAGATTATCTAGTAAAGATGTATATTTAAAAAAAAACTCGACGCGGGGATAAGACAGCTCCCGAGCATTTGTGCTCAAGAAGAAGATTTTTCTCACGCAGGTCGAGAAACCCCCAGAACCCCTACCCCACCCATACACAGCGACACTGCAGCTCACGTGAGACTGGCTGGCCACAAACCAGTGCTTTGGCGTGAGACAGACAAGGAGGTCCTTATAATATGCTCTAACTTTACATGAACCTAGAACTAATCCGGTGACCCTCCAGGTTCGCCGGGAGTGCCCCACATGAGATGGTAGACTTCTTCTCGGAAGCTCATCCCCAGCCACTACGATCAGGTTTTGACTCCTTTTTCCTCCTCGTTGGTTAGATGTCATGGAACAAAAGAAATATATATGAGGACGTCCAATCGAGCAATCTCCACGACACAATAGCTGATTAGGTCGATCAAGGAGGAAGCAATGTTTTGGGTTTAAGCGTGAAACATGCAGTTTATGCCGCTGGAACAACGGAGGGTGAGGTTGACCACGACACCGATGGCGCAAATTTTTTTTCCTATGTAGAACTTGGCGGAGGTTTGGGTGTGTGGATGTGTTTGGTCTTTGTGGGGTTTGGTAAGTTCAGGCTTTTCATTATGTCCTTCTGCAAACGTTAATTGCTCGTCTGCTTAATGAAAAACATGCTAAACCACGATATTAAAAAAAATCCTCTTGTTTTCTTCATCCAGGTTCACACGGAGAAAAGTGGGTCCCTGACTGTTGTCATGGTAAAAATTCAAGAAGACCTCAAGTCCTCCGGCTCACCAATATACAAGGGCACTACTCCCTCCGTCCCATATTATGTGTCGCCGGGGAAGCATGCACGAAGAACAAGGAGAGAGTTAAAAGACCCTGGTGCCCCTATGAATCGTACTCATGACAGCGACACTGCAATAGTCATCTCTCTCATTTGTTGTTCAATAGCCATCTCTCTCCTCTGCTGTTAGGAGCAAGTGGTTGAGAATGGGGGTGGGATGGGCCGACCGGGGTGTGACCACATGCCAGTAAAAGGCTGCATGCAGGCCTAGACTAGGTGCGGTACTCATGCAAGTCTAAAACGACAGATAAACTCGGACACCGCACTGTCGCTAAAACGACAGTTAAACTGGGACGGAGGGAGTACAATCTAATATCTTGCTCCGTCCATCCAGACATAGATTCAACCGGTTTCAAAGGTTAAGGGAGGTCAATTTAAACAACCAAGTCTAAGGAGGAGGATGTAATTTCGATCAAATTTATAGGATGTAACTTGTTTTTTTTTTCGTTTTCTGCATACTTACGTTTTTTGCGTAGCAATTTATTTTTCGAGGAATTTGGCGTAGGAAAAAAAAAGTAAACCCTGTCCGGCTGAGCTGGAAAATGCGCAGTATTTGGAATAAGGCCTGGCCCATGATCACAAAGACGGCCCAGCAGAAGAACTGGCCTCCACTCCACTCCACACCACTCCGCAAGCATCCAACTGAGCCCGCAACCAGCAGCATCTCGCCGGACCGGATGCATCTCGCCGCCGACCTTCCCCCGCACCGGGGCCGAGGCAGCCCCGGCGCCGGGCCCATCGCGCTCGCCTTCGCCCTGCTCCGACGCGAGAACCACCGCCGCCGCGCGCTCGCCTGCGGGGCCGTCCTCGCCTCGGCGCTGGTCCTCGTGGCCACACCGCGGTTCCGCCACACCCCTGCGCTCCACCTGTTCGCCGACATGCGCAATCTCCTCGGCGTGCCCAACACGCTCAACGTGCTCACCGCCTACCCGCTTCTACTCGCCGGGGTCCCTGGCCTCGTCCTCTGCATCTGCGGCAGCGGGTGCTTTGGTGTCAGGTGCTCCCCTCACTCGCCCACACGTTGTTTGATGAAATGTTGAGTCAAGTGAACAGATCGATGATCCTTAAATTGAGGAATTTGCGGATAACCAATGTTTTTGGCATAGTGGTTGATTTGTTGTGAGTCCACTACTCCACTCTGTTCAGTTATCCTTGAAAGCTTTGGGAGGCAATACATGATTAGTTATTTTTGCTACCGTGTCCCAATGAGGTTCCACTAATTCAGTGGATTTTTGAGTTGGGAATTTCCAGTGAATCATATTGAGATCCTTTGCTGTTATAGGCACTTAAGCTTGCAAGCATATGCTTGCTTTGCTTCAGAATGTGCAATCCAATCTTGCCACAATATAGAATGGTCCGGATAATGGGATTTGAATCATGAGTGTTCAATTAAAAGTAGGCTGGTATGCTTCAATGGAAGCCCGTAAATGAAATGTGTCTGATCTTACTGCTTGTTCACATATGCCACTTCATGTGAAACTAATCTGGTTTTCTGTGAGGTGTGCTGTTTCAATAAATTTCCTATCATGATGATAACATGTCACTTTGTGGAATCATGTAGCTTGAGGTGGGAGGCCTTGGGATGGTTCCTCTTTTATGCTGGGAATGTAGCAGCAGCATTTGGCTCGGCTTACTATCACCTCAAGCCAGATGATGACCGCTTAATATGGGACAGGTTGCCGGTACCTGAATACTACTTTCTTGCTGTCATCTTCTCCTCTTTTGTTTACTCGTTCCTCGCTTGGTTTTAGTGCATTTGGTTTTTGAGAGATTAGTGATATCAAATGCATGTATACACATTAAATATAAATCTTTGACCATATATAAAACTGATGCAGACACATTATTTGAGTTATTTGTCTGCATCACAAACCGTGCAGACCTGGGTTTTCAGGTCAGGGTTTTTAAGTTGAGACTGTCAATTGCTAATAAGTGATCTGAGCTGAATAATTCATTTACGAATAGACAATGGGATGGATGAATATCGAAAAAAAATGTTTTGGTTATGGATACTTACTGAATGCTCTTGCGATGCAGATGATGATATCCTCCTCCTCACTTTTGTCAATATTAGTAATTGAAAGAGTTGATGAGAGGGTTGGGCTGTCTTGTTTGATCTCACTCCAATCTCTTATATTAGTGAGCAGTGCATGTGAAAGGTATAATGTCTCACACTCCTTCAGCTTGTTCCTCCTACTGTTTATCTCGAAATGAATACTGGATATGAATCCTCATCGTATGTTCTGGTTGAATAGGGTTCTTGATGATATGCGTCTATGGGTGATTCTGAACTTTGTTCCTTGCATTGCCATTCCTGCAATGCTATTCTTGTTTCCTCCCAAGTATACACATTCAAGATTTTGGTTCCTTGCTACAGGTAGCTGTAACCGACCCACTGCAATCAGTGTCTGTTAGCCCTTGGCGAAAACTTTTATTTGATTGACATCTGGTTGCAGGCTTTTACCTTCTGGCAAGATTTGAAGGCCTTGCTGACAGGAAAGTTTACAGTGTGAACCGGTACTTCATCAGCGGCCATTCCCTGGAACACCTTTGCTTTGCCCTGGTGACGTTTATACTAACTGTGATGCTGACATTCAGAAATATTAAGATTGCCAGGTAACCACATGATTAAATGTTATGGTACTTCAACTCTTTGAATAAATGTTATGATCACATGATTGTCTAGGTAGGGTGGATGTCACCCAGGCAACCATGGTTCGGCTGTCACCTTGTATATCTATTAAAAATGCTAGGATGGACGTCTCTCCCCCCTAGTCGAGTTTTTCTTATGAACACATGACTATTCTGCTTGGTTTACTTGAGATAGCATATTCGAGCATAAGTCCATATTTGTGTGAGCAACTTCATGTGCTTTTACACTTTCACGTTTAAAACTTGTTCTTAAAACTTTCATACCATTTCCCTGAAGTTCAAGCAGTATCTTGTTCTCTTTTTTTTTATTAATGATTATTCTGCATCTTCTCCACAGGGACTCCTGACCTGTTGCTGATTGTAACATGGGTGCAGAAATTCTGTGAAAAATTGCAAGTTTGGAAGACGGACTCTGGGAGGACAAAGAGCTCCGCTAATATGCCTAGTAGATAATGTACCTTAACATTGTTCCGGTTGCCGGGGTTGATTCACCTTTCCCCGTGTTGTTTCAGACTGATGGTGGCATAGGTCATATAGAGGGCGCAATTTATTGGTCTGTCCAATTCATACTGTGAAAAATTATCTGTGTCCGTAGTTTTGTAGACATGGAAAAACTGGACGCCAAGATTCCATTGTATACACACATCCAACTGTGAAATGATTTCTGTTATTGTGCCATTCGTGCTCTAGTGATAATTAGCTGTGGTCTGTCACTCAAATCGCTGCTCTGGTTGTGTACTGGTTTGCGGTATATATGTAGTTTTATGATAACCGATTATCTGTCCACTTCGGTGTGAAATTTTACAAAAATGTTTTTAAGTATGATGTGGAAATGTACTACGGCTGATGAGTCGGTTGATTGTATTTTTTTTTATTTTATTTTGTTGTGAGCGAAAAACATTGTATAATGACCGATAAGTTTAAGTGAACATGCCTATAAGATTTCAATTTAGCAAGAAGAAGGTTGGATTAATTCATTGGGGGCCTGTTTCCATCTCGAGAATTTTTTTTCTGCTCTGCGTTTTTCCAGTAAAATTGAACCGATTACTGAAGGATAATTTAGCAGACCTCATGGTACGCTGATTGATCTCGTTCTCCATGCGTCTCCTTCCCGCGTCCTCCACTGCTCTCCGCCGCAACCGCCGCCTGATTTCCGCCATCGCCGTCAACCAGCAAATCCGTTGCCACCCGCCGATCGACAGCCCCGTGCCATGGAACAAGCTCCTCCGCGACCACATCGCCGGTTCCCGCCCGGGCCTCGCGCTCGCGCACTACCGCCTCATGCGCGCGCTCTCCCCCGCGCTTCCCAACTCCTACACGCTGCCGCTCGCCCTCCGCGCCGCGCCTTCCTGGCGCCTCGTCTCCGCCGTGCACGCCCACGCGCTCCACCTCGGCCTCCACGGCCACCCGGACGTCGCCGGCCAGGTCCTGGCCGCCTACGCCAGGCTCGGCCGCGCGGCCGAGGCCCGCCGCGTGTTCGACGCATTGCCGGTGAGGAGGAGCACCCTCTCCTGGAACACGCTCATCTCCGCGTGCTCCGTGGGGTGCGACCCCGACGCGGCGTGGGCCGCGTTCGCGCGCATGGTGGCGGCCGGGGCGCGCCCGGACGCCGTGACGTGGACCACGCTGCTCTCGGCGCACGCGAGGTGCGGGAGGCACCCGGAGGCTCTTCGGCTGTTCGGGGACATGCACCGCAGTGGGTGCGAGGGCAATGCCGAGGCCGTCGCTGTGGCGCTCTCGGCGTGCCCATACGCCGGTGGTCCTGCGCTGGCGAGAGGGAGGTCGATACATGCCTATGGCTTTGTGAAGGGCGTCGTCCATGGCTACCTGTTCGTCACCAACTCATTGGTATGCATGTACGGCAAGCTTGGAGAGATGGAGGAGGCCGAGAAGATTTTCTGGGATGCCGGCACGAAGAAGAATGCCGTGACATGGAATGCTCTCATCACTAGTTATGCTGCTGCTGGGTTGTGCGGTGAGGCGCTCGGTGTGCTTACCCTGATGGAACAATGTGGCGGCATGATTTTGCCCAATGTCGTGAGCTGGAGTGCTGTCATCGGCGGGTTCGCATCATCAGGGGACATGGAGCAAGCACTGCAGCTGTTCTGGCAAATGCAGCAACAGTGGCTTTTGCCCAACGTGGTGACATTAGCGACAGTTCTTTCAGCGTGCACAGAATTGCTGGCGTTGCGGCTGGGTCAAGAGGTCCATGGTCACACGATCAAAGCAGCCCTAGACTGGCACTCGCTGGTCCAGAACGGCCTCGTCAACATGTATGGAAAGTGTGGGAGGTTGGCTGCTGCGCGCAAGGTGTTCGATCGGATGAAGAGCAGGGACTTGATTTCATGGAACTCGATGATTGGGAGCTATGGCACGCATGGTTTCTGTGACGAAGCCCTTGCAGTGTTCCAAGACTTGACTGGGACTATGACTGAGCCTGACGGCGTTACATTTGTCGCTGTGCTGTCTGCGTGTAGCCACACAGGGCGCGTCGCAGAGGGCCGCAGCTTGTTCGACCAGATGGTTCGGGAACACAAGATCTCCCCAACCATGGAGCACTACACCTGCATGGTTGACCTCCTGGGGCGTGCCGGCCTGCTGAAAGATGCGTCTGATCTCATTGAGACGATGCCGATGAGGCCTGACCTGTGCATGTGGGGTGCGCTGCTCAACTCTTGCAGGATTCATGGGGATGCCACCGTGGCCGAAGCTGCCATAGCCAAAGTTCTGCAGGCTGAGACAGAAACCACCGGTAATCACACGCTGATCACAAACCTGTATGCCGCATGCGGGATGTGGGATGATTCCAAGAGGGTGAGGGTGATGACTAAGGAGGCGGGGTTGAGGAAGAATCCGGGGCAAAGCTGGATTGAAGTGAGGAACAAGGTGTTCGCCTTCACGGCCGGGAGCGCGCCGCTTTCTGAAGCTGAGGAGGTTTTCAGGGTGCTTGACGATCTGTATGGGGAAATGGAAGACGAGAAGCGTGCTATGGATGATGCCATTGCAAACATTGTGTAGAACAATTGCCATGTAGTTTGCAAGGTCAGGCAAGGGACACATCTCGTCATACAGAAAGGAGCAAACTGAAGTCTGAAGAGCTTGGCTACTAAAGACGTTGTGAACCGAAGGAGAGCGTCAGGGTCTTGCAGATCTCCGACGGTTCTGCCATCGCGCCGTTGCCGTAGTCCCCGCAGGCCAGGCGCTTGGTCACCGGCGGGATGATGGACATGCCCAGGTCGCGCAAGACGGCGAGGTGGCGCGCCGTGAAGGGGTTGTCCCACATGAAGGTGTTCATGGCCGGCGCGACGTAGACGGGCTTGCTGTAGTCCCAGGCGCGCACCACGCAGGTGAGGAGGTTGTCGCACAGCCCGCCGGCGACCTGGCAGCAGGCAGAGTTGTCATGTCAGCGGTGGGGTGGGGGCGAGCGCGACGCAGCAGGAGGATCACCAACCAATCCGAACCAAGCGTCAGTTGGCGGTGCGCCGGTGCGTACCTTGGCGAGGGTGTTGGCCGAGAGCGGCGCGATGACGAGGGCGTCGGCCCAGCGGCGCAGCTCGATGTGCAGGACCTCGTCGCCGACCCGCCTCCAGCGGAGCCACTCGTCGTCGTCGGTGTAGATCGGGAAGGAGGGGTCGCCGATGAAGTGCACGGCGGACGCGGTCGCCACCGCGCGGACGTCCGCCCACTCGGCGACGCTGCGGCAGAGGGCCTCGAACTTGATGGCGGCCACGCTGCCGGAGGCCGCCAGGAGGACGCGAGGGCGCCGAGGAGGCACGCCCGCCGAGGACGCGGGCTCCTGGTGGGCGGCCACGCCGCCGGAGGCTGCCAGGAGGACGCGAGGGCGCCGTGTAGGCACGCCCGCCGAGGACGCCGGCTCCTGGTGGGCGGCCATCGCAAGAGCAATGTGGAGGGGGAGAGGAGAAGACGCGCAAGGCAAGACTGTCTACGAGATCGAGAACGCCCAAGAACTGCACTAGAAGAGTACTCGAAGGAAGCAGGCAAATCCAATTCAATTCAAACTGTTATCGGAAAAAAAAAATCAAACTGGATAGGCGGGAGTCTGGACCGGGAGGCAACGAATTGATGATGTACCCGATCACCGGGGAATTTATTTACGTTTTGTTATACAGGACAAATTCAGATTAGATCCTGAATGCTGAAACCACGAATCCAGAATAACAATTTCCAGACACGCACACGTCTCTTCAGTTAATTTTTTGAATTCGTCTCTTCAGTTAATTGATAGCGCTCGCACGTCACAGCCAAGCTGGGCACAGGCAAACACACCAGTGGTGACCAGCGATCGTCAACTGCAGATCTTGCCAGGCACCAGAAGCTCTAGCGAGTAGTGAGAGAACAGGGAGGCAGGCACGAAATGTATCACGATTCACGACACAGCTCTTTTAATCTGCCCAGAATCAGGCAAGGAGACTCCTAAGTGACGGGCCCAACATCTTGACAGACGAGCACGGCGTTGCACCAAATGGTTTGATGTAGGCATACAGGGCAGCAGCTGCTCTTAAGGAGCAAGCTAGGGTTTCATGTTTAGCCTACCGATGTTAACGACAATGCTAACGATGTTGGGACCAGCTATCGTCAGTGCCAAGTAGGGGCATTGTGTCCTACTTGGATGAGAACGATCTCAGCTTCCCATTGTGCTGCCAGAAGGCGGTGTCCTCCTTCTCCTTAGCCAGCAGGTCCTCGAATGATATTTCTGGGGGCTCTATCTCCATAGAACTGAGCTCCATGATCTGCCATGGTAAACAGTCCAGAGTCACAACCAGGACGCTGTGAGGTGGTTACTGACTTACAAAGAGAAGAGAAGCAACATACCGTTTTGTAGTGTTCTGACTTTTGAAGACGTTCTTGAATAAAGTTGTAGATGTCAGCATCTTTCTTTAGGTTATCACGCTCGGTTTCCAATCTACGTACCTATGAAAATGCCCGAGGGTACAAACATGAGTTATAAACTGAAGTTAGCACAGACAGTATGTAGCCCTACAGGTAAAAGTTTGCTTAGTTGCCTTGGCAATTTTATCCCTCTTTAAATGAGACTAACCTGTTCAAAGAGGCGTTCGTATGAAGATCTATAGTTTCGATGGTTGGATAGCATTGCCTTCTTTATTTTGAAGCTTCTTTGTACATTCTCGTACCTGGTAAAAAGTAAGATCATAGGAATAAGATTATTGGAGGTTTGCAAAACATTTGAAGTTGTGGATGTAAGAAGGTAAGTTTCATGTAAAGAGCAACGTACCTCTGCATCAACTCGTTTCTAGCATCTATGAGACAGTTAACAAACTCATTAACCTGAAAAACAAGGCAAAGAGGATATACCTTTGTAAGTACAGTCCGTGACTTAAAGAGCCCGATGAGAAAGAAAAAACATTTCAGTGGTCGCAAGCATAGTAGAATATTCATTAGGTGCACTGAAACTAGTTGTGACCCTAATAAAAAAATATGCAGACCTATGGTTATAGACTTACATATAAAATAATGGACATTTTTGTTTATGAAGTCACTTTTTTTCATCGATCTGAGATTCTGAATTTAGTCATGCAATTTTGTAATACCAGCTTTCTTCTATTCTTTTTAAGGGCCTGTATTGCAGCATTACAGTCCATACTCCATACCCTTTCATAAAGCAATCCTGGGTAAAATGAATGAGATCCACCACACTGGTTCGGACCTAAAATCGTTGGCTGACACCCATAGTTATGTGACAGGTGGCAGAACGCTTGGATGAATTAGCATACGGAAAGCAAAAGGAATACCAGGAGAAGTTCCAAAAAAAAAGGAAGAAAGAATAACAGCAGAAGCATCACATGTTGCAATAAAGATATTGGCTTTTACGACCTTATTCCCTCTGTTCCAAATCATGTCATGTTGGCTTTTCTAGATCAAGACATAGCATATATCTCGGTGTATAGAAAAAAAAAACTATGTACCTAAAAGGCCAAAACAACCTATAATATGGGACAGAGGGAGTAGTTGGTTGTCAGGCAACATACGGAAACTTAAGCTATGCAACGAGGTGTCATGCCCACCATCCACCATGCCAATGTCTTGCAAGCCGTTTGGACAGGGTTAATTGCTCTGGGAATTTAGTTGAGATAAAAAAAACTGAGGAATTTGAAATCCAACACAAACAAGTCCTTCACTCCATGAATAATGAACTAGGTAACTGATGAGAGGCATTTCTGTTTTAGATATTGACCTTAAATGTACCCACGATAGGGCCTCTAACCTGCACTTTCTCATTGAAATATTTTCTTTTAAAAAAAAATCTCTCAATGAAATCATCTTTTTAAAGGGCATATAGGCTGAAAGAAGCAAAACCACAGTAACACTTTGTTTGTCAAGGTTAAGATGTTTACATCCAGTTCAGACTGAGAGTATGAACAAACAAAACTAGTGTCCAGGACCTGACCGTTTAATCAGGTCTACAAGGTTGTAATTGCAGCCATGATCATACATTCATACAACATATACAGGGGCATCATACACCACAAGAATTGAAATTTCAAAAGATTTTTTTCAACAATACATTAGACTTTTTTATATGTCCAATTAGTTAAAAGCTAGTAATGTTTTTGGAATATGAATACATGTAATCAATGTGATTTAGTCTTGACCTAGATTATCTTTATACGAGTATAAATTGGCCATATGAAAATCATAAACACATTTTTGCCTTAAAAACTTCAATGATATTAAAACATGTATTAAACATATAATAGGATGATAAACACGTGTTGTTTCCCCCACAGGCGGCGGGCAAGCTGCTTTGTTCGCGGGCGGCAAACTCCACCTCTGCGTCAGTGGCGGTTTGGAAGGCGCTCCCCTTCCCGTCTATCTCTTCATTGGTGGGAGCGCTTTGCCAAACGCCGTCGTTTTTCGTCGCCAGCCGCCACGAGGGCGCCTCTGCTGGCTGTTGTTGCGGCCAATTTCCGGTGGCCGTCCATGTGCTCCCCTTTCGTCCAGATGGCGTCCATGGGATCCAGGTGGCTGCACATGTACAGGTTCATCACGCGGAGGGTGCCCAACGTATCTTCAGGAGTCCGAAATAAAGAGTCGTATTTTAATTCCGAGTCGCATTTCAATTCCAGGTCAGAATAATAAAATAAGCCGAGATGTAAAAGGCTTGTTTTTAGGTGTTAGGTTTGTGTCTAGCGGAGTCATTATCGTTAAGTTGTAGCTCGAGGTCGAGCTGCATGTCCAGGTGGGGTGTAGTGTTAGAGGAGTCAAGGGCCTATTGGGCCTTAGCCCATTAGGGTTAATTAGTCGCTTGCTTAGGAGCCAAGTAAGACCTCTCTATATAATGAGAGAAGAGGTATCAATCTAAAATCAAGCAAGAGATTAAAAGGAAATCGCTTCTCTCTTGCCGGCCGTGGGCAGATCCCCGCGGCCGGCGTTCCTAGCGACCAAAACCCTAGCCTCCTCTCTCTCTCTTTCGCAGCCGCCACCCTGCGAACAGTACCCGCGGGTACTGTAGCGCGGGTACTGTTCACGCCGCCAGCCGCCGCTCCCTCAATCCCAATCAATCTCCCTCAACCCTAGCAGCCACATAACACATGTTTTAGCCATTTAGCTTTCTCAACAAATAGTTGATGTAAAAGTAGGCATATCATGATCTAACAACAACAGGCGTTAGTCATAACAAAAACAATAAGCACAGATATCCTCCATAGAACAAGCTGTCAGTTTACAAAGTCAGAGAACACATTGTCAAGAAAAGGAATGCAGTATTTTAGAACTCAACTCGTCAAGTAATAACATTGAAGAGAAAGCCATCCTTACATGCTAAAGACTCAGAAAAACATGTTTTGATATTTCAATTCACATGCTAACCACAACATCTATGATCAATATAAACACTGAACCTACCCACTTCAGTCAAAGTGCACCACTGTCTTCTGAAGTAACATTTTACAGTCTTAATTATGAATAGATCTTGAACTAACAAGCGAACAATATGCTACTACATTTGGTAACTTCAATCCTAAGAACTATCAAGAGCAGTAGGGCTGTTAGTAGATATACTGTATCACTACAACTCATGCCTTAACCAAAAAAAAATAATAAAAAAAATACATAGATAAAGAAGCATTGGAGAACTATGCCACAGCTTAGGGGCTAAAAGTTGCCTTATTTATGCTGCAAGCTGAGGGTTCAATCTACTTCAACTTAATAAGGAGCATTAGAGTTAACTCCAACTCTTCAAGAAGAAAAGAAGAACAAGCAGATATTTAATCCTGCTCATTTGGTAAGTGATGCAACTCTAAATACCTTAAAACAACTGGGACAACCATTCTATTAGCTTGTTTGGATCAACACAAATAAGGCTCAAGTTGGTGAACTAACATTTCATCATACAAGCTCTACAGTCACCAAAATTTCATAGCCCTTGTCTTACTGGTACCCATATGGCTAAATAACACCAGCATCTCAAATCAAACAGAACCCAAAAGACTCAAACAAATCTATGGATAATTGATAGAAGAAACTGCAGAAAGAATCTACGAACCAGATCTTTTGTAATCATAGCATAAGAAAACTCAGCATAAATATAACTGATCCGTCGTCTCAACACACAGCTCAACATCAAGAGGGGCAAAGGCGGCTTTTCTGTCATCTGCTTGGTTTTTGATTCTTTGTTACTCTCCTCAACAAGTGGAATTGATGGTTCGCCTGATTCATGATTCTGGCGGTGGCAGCGGCAGCGGCACTGATTCATCATCAGTGACATGAGGAAACCAAGGAGGAAGCGAGCGTAACATTTTTCCATGGCTGCAGGTTGTGGTGGAAGGTCAGGGGCGAAATCCTCAATGTTGAGGAATTAGTCGGCCAGGCTATCCTGTAATCAATTGTAAGGTATCCGCCGAGGGGAAAGGGCAGTGAGGAGGTGCGAGGCACGCCGCACGCTCCCATTGGGGATTTTTTTATATTTTTAAGAACGTCAAAAAAACAATAAATGCTGCTAATGCTGTCATTAGCATTGCCAAAATTGCACCCAGAGGTGACAATTAAGAAATATAGGTAACATTTTGACACTGTGTACTAATCTCTTCTAACTAATTTAGTAATCTGACAATACAGAAGCATGACAAGGTCGACTTGCGGGTGTAGCTCCCAATATAGTGTGTATCTGCATGTACATGTGGAAGAATCCACTCCATAGTTTGGGTTACTTTGACGCAAGGTGACAGTATGATGTTAGGTTGTATACGTGAGCACCAATGCAACTAGGATACATGGCATTTCATGCCCATGTGTTAAATGTCATTTCACAGTAAATTCCAGGCGTCATGACAATAGACAAATTCTATAAGCATCCTAGTAGCCCTCGCCAGGCATGAGGCATTGAAGCCGAATTGGCATGGAAAATGGACATTCCAAGGGCTAACTCTATCCCTAGATTGCAATCCGAGTGAAAAAACAGGTCTGGAAATTAGCAGCAGGTCCAATCTCGCCACATTGCAGGCAGCAACACTTGTCCCCCAAGCAGCGAGTCTACGGCCTACGTTTACCTCGCAGACACACTGAGAAGCGAAGCAAAAGCATGTAGAGCCCTGGCCGGGCCCCTGGCAGAAGCAAGTGGAAGGGTAGTGCGATGCGGCGCACCTGTTCGATGGTGAGGCACTGCGCCTCGCTGGCCCGCGCGAGGTCGTCGTACCGCGCGTTGATCCGCCGCTGCAGCGCGCCAGCCACGGAGGCGAGCGGGAACTGCGGCCGCGGGGGGAGCAGCTTCTCCTTCCCCGCCGCCTTCGCGGCGGCGTCTCGGTCCCCGTCCTCGCCGTGGCCACCACCCTCCGCCGCCGCCCCCTCCTCCTCCCCCTCCTGCTGCTGCCGCTTCCTCCGCGCCCTCCTCCGCCGCCTCTGTGGCCTCTCCTCGCCGCCGCCTTCCTCCTCCGCCTCCCCCGCGGCGGCCGGCTCGAGCGGCGGCAGCAGAGGCGGCGGCGGCGGGGCTTGCTGCGGGGCCCTGCGGCGGCCGAGGAAGTGAAGGCAGAGCCTTGCGACGGCGAGGACGAAGTTGAGGAGGATGAGCCCCGCGAGCGCTATCGTCTGCGGCGGTGCGGCCATTGGCGGCGGGCGCGCGTCATTCCCAGTCGGGGCGTGCTGCGATTTCCACTTGCTCGCTTTTTTTTTCTCTCTCTCCTCCTCACCTCTGCCTTTCTTTTTTTCGTGGGAGTGCGCGCGCCGTGTGCTGGCGTGATGCGTGGGCGGAGGCGGACTTGGGATTCACTCTGTGCCGCGTTTTTTAAAAGCGTCGGGCGGCGGGCGGCGGCGGCGGCACACTTGCCCGAGATGGGAGGTGGTGGTGGAGTTGTTCCCTACGGCGGATTGCGCGGGCGCGGCACGCGCACTTTGCACCGTTGCACGGCACGACTTGCTTCCGCCGTGTCGGTCGTTCGGGTAAGGACGAGGAGAGCTTTTTTGAGACTGATGAGGCATGAGCTTTCGATCAGAAAGTTCAGAACTGAGGGCACAGTGGCCCTGCTCCAGCATATACTGTATACAGATAACAGAAGGAGGAACCAAGGCCTTGTATAGTTCCCAAATTTTGCCCTAAATTCCACTATGCAAAAAGAAGATTCTCTGTCACATCAAAATATTAGCATATACATGGAGTACTAAATGTAGATGAAATTAAAAATTAATTACGCAGTTTGATTGTACTTTACGAGACGAATCTTTTAAATCTAATTAGTCAATATTTCACAAATACAAACGAAACGCTACAGTGCACTACAGTGTCGCACGTCAAATTTGGTGTCCCCAACTTGGAGGAACTAAACAAGGCCCAAAACAAAGGAAGGCAGCGCATAAAACTGCCGAGGCCATCCATTCCCACAGCATCTTAGCGCTCAGAGCTTTAGCTTGTCGACATAAATCACAGGAAGGGAACAATCATCACAGATTTTTGAAACAAATTCACATGACATGGTTAATTACCTACGTACACGAATTTCAGTCGATTACAACACCCCAAATCCGGCCTTCCTTTTATATGCCATTCACCAATCACCGAAGACTAAGATCTCCCACACTTGAGCTTCTTTGCAAACATCAAGCTATCATATTTGCAAGCCCCAGGTCAGCACAGACACTCAGTCTCTTTATTTTTGGACGGTCTCCAGATTTTGTGCGTATCTATGTTATCCATTCACAGAAACATGCTGATGAATATATGGTGGTGGTGTTCCCTAACCATTTGCCCCCAGTCTCGCTACTGCATCTGCATGCGCTGTGACTCATGTGTCCTCTCGGTCATTGAGGTTAACACTAGAAAGAAACCTTTGTGCGAGCGTGATACCGATATCGTTACACCTCAGAGCTGTTCACTTTGTTGCAGGTTGTGGAGATGTGGCAGAAGCTGGGGTTGTTTTCCTGCCAAAGATAGTTCATTAGTACTAGCCCGCTCCTCCTAAAAGACTTTGAAAATAGTACTTATCGACCAAGGATGCTTTACTGGAAACTTGAGCGCAGCTCGTCAGCAATATGTTGTGAAGAGGCACCACTTGTGAAGCCCAATTGAAACATCAGTTGCTCTAACCGTTTGAAATTTGTGAGGTAAAGGTATCCAATCTAACAGAAAACAAGGTCAACAATGTCACAATTAGCCTCAACACAAATTGCAGCATATAATAGAATAGTACACAATTTTAGAGTATTGCACACCAGTGTTTCAAGTGAAGATGCCCGATTGTAGACTGCAATTCCTGCACGCTTTCTGGTGCGAGTTTTGCTGCTAACAATATTCCTCCCCCAACGAAGTATGTCCCTACAAATGTGATTAATCATGTAACTCAAAGTACATCTTGAAGGCTCGTTATTGAATAGGCTCGAGGCCTGGACAGTGTAGAAAAAGCAGAGAGACACAACAATATTTTCCCCAAAACAAATATGGTAACAACCAAATACCCATGCTAGTCTTGACAAATGGCAAAATGCTAACATTTTGTATAACTGCAGCTGCAGGCATGCATGTTAAGACTACAGAAGAGCACTCCTCTATAGAAACTATATTGCTGATAGCGTTGCATAAATTGTATAAGATTAGCATTTATGCTTCACCTTTCTTCTTCAGTTAGAAAATCCTCTCCAAGAAGCTTGTTCAATAAAAGGTCCTGGAGCGAGGAAAAAGCAAACAACAAGATCTCTGAACAACATATCATTGCACAGAACTGGCTATATTTAGAAAGATGAACCGGAAAACAACAAATGGAATGAATAGCTTTTGGAATTCTGGAAATCTAACCATATAACCAAGATTGTACGTGAAACAACATACATGAAAGAAGATACACCAATAACCCACGATACAAATGCTTAGCAGCATTAGTAGATCATAGAATTTATTCTGACATCATGTCATATAATTACTAATATATTTGGAGTTTTTACTAATAAAAAGGATAGGCAAACCCATACCTGTGACTCACACTTCACAATATCCATCACACGTTTGTTGTACTCATTGATGCTCAGAGGTGGAAAGAAGAAGTGCCTCCGAGCATAAAGCTGCACCAGAAAGAGAAAGAATCAGATCTTCCTATTGAAAGTAAGCTTCAACTTGGCAACTAGTACACTTCAATATCGGTGTTCACATGGCCTGATTCTTACTTCATAAATGCAGTCTCCCAAGTAAGCAAGTGATGCTGCACTGTAGAGTGATCGAGGTTTCTTCACCACTGGTGGAGGTGGCAACCACCATTTCTCAAAGCCCATATATGTGCTCTTCTTTACCACTCCTGTATCAACCACATTAATCAAAGATCAAACTTGAAGCTTATGGTGAGTAATAATTGCAAAATACGGGTGAATGGACCGATTGTGAAATTTTTTTTGCAAACGGCATACAGTACAACAGTTGAACACATTGGATTAGTTAGTCACCATCATTGCTTTTTTTTTCTTAAGGTGGAGTGACGAATAAGATATAAAAGATCTTTCAGTTCTTCAGAGGTGCAAACTTGGGGGAGTTGTTGGAAATGCTATCAACTATTCAGCAGACTGATGCTGCTATGCTAGAGACATGAGGTTTATTGGGGGACTGAACCAAACAGGTAGTTACCTAAATGTCACTCTATAACCTGATTGGTTCAAGTGTATCGTAAATACTCACTTGCAGGATATATGGAGTGCTAACAGTTTTTAACAAGCTGGCCAGTAAATCTGCACTGAGTTGGGGCGATGAAAACTCCGACCCTATTACTTTTAACTACAGACTGCCCAATTTCTAGGAGTTTGTGGATACAGGCCTGTGCTGATTTAAGCTGGTGCTTCCAGTAGTGAGCCAGGAATTCAGGCCTGTATAACCATCTCTGCTATCACGGCGTCATTCTAAAAAAAAACACAATCAATTGTATTCTCACTCGTCAATGACATAATCTCCCTGACACGATTCGCTTCAAACTCTCAGTACCTTAGTAGCCCTATGCCTATGCAGTTTTGGTGCCCCTCACATTACAAGTTACTGCAGCGACAGACAACGAAGTGTGCAGAAGCTTCAAGAGGCCAGGCAAAGCACCGAGCACATGGTTCGGACAGGACGGGAGACGGTACCTTGGCCCTCGCTGGAGCGCGCGAAGAGGTCGGCGTGGGTCGGAGGAGGCGGGCGGGCCGGGGTGGTGGTCACGGGCGGCGGCGGCTTGGCCTTGGCCTTGGAGGGCTTGGGCGTGGCCACGGTGGCGGCGCCCGGGTTCATGTCCCAGGCGGCGCAGACGTGCAGGGATGCGCGGGCCCGGGGCTGGTGCGTCGCCATGGTCATGGTCGCCGCCGCGGTGGCCATCGCTGCTCGCGCCGGCGTCGAGGATACTACTGGAATGGATAAGAGACTTTTACCTGTGTGCCTTTATAAATAATAGGCCGGTTCGTTATGCCTCTCAAAAAATCATTCTCTCCTCTAACTCCAACACCGTTTTCTTTTTGCCCTCTGTGCCCTTCCGTCCACTTTGTTCTCTCACGGTGTCAAACTGGCACGGAAAAAGTCTAAAATGCCCTCAGAACTAAGCACAATGGCATGTGGGCCCATTTTCTACCCCTTCTTCAAGTTTGGGCCACGCCCGCGAGCGCACGGCGGACTCCTCCGCACGCCGCCGCGAGAGCACGGCTCCTTCTTGGTGGGATCCGAGCATTGCAGTGCTCCTTCCTGGAGGACTCGGCCACTCGAGGTACGGCATCGAGCATTGCTGGCGGCTGCACCTCTCCAAGCGGTGGGGTTGACGGCGAGGCCGCCGCAGCCCCCGGCGGGCGGCGGGCGCTGGAGATGGGCGGCGGTGGCGTCCTCCATTGCGGCACGCGGTGGGGATTTGGGGCGAGGTGGCGGCTCGGGTCGTGGGCGGGACCGCGCCGGGCCGAGGAGCTCGGGGAAGGGCGCACGGCGGACGACCTCAGTCCCGGACGGCCCCAGCGCGGCAGCGCGGCGCGCGCCCTCCGTCCGCCGGCCCCGCTGCAAGTCTGCGACCTGGAGCGCGCAGCCCACCCTGCGCGACCGGATCCGCTCCCCGCGCCCGCGGCCCGCACCCGGCTCGGAGACGGAGGGGAAGGGAGGCGGCTGCGCGACGGCGGAGCTCGCGAGGCCGGGGAGCCTGTGCGCGACGACGGTGCGGAGGCGGTTGCTGCGCCCGCGCGCCGGCGAGGCCGCGGTGCCTCCATGGCTGCGCGTCGCGGACATGGAGTCGGCGGCCAGGCGGACCACGTCGCAGCCACTGCGACGGCGTGGGGCAGAGCGCACGCGGCGGAGGCCGCGACGCCGGTGCTGCGGAAGGTCCGCGCGGCCGCACGGGGGTGGAGCAGGGCGCTCGTCACGGTCGTCCGCTCCTCCTCTCCTCCGTCGCCGCCGAGGTCGTCCACGAGCAGCAGCAGCGGCATGGCAGAAGTCCCTGCGAACTGCCCCTTCTTTTCTTCTTGAGGAAGAAGAAGATGTTCTCCCAATGACAGCTTGGCTCCACCGGACGGAGAGAGAGGAAAGAGCTCCTTCTTTTGAGATAAGGGTATTATAGACATTGTGACTGGTCGGCCCCATATGTCAGAGCGAAATTCTAACAGAAGGTGAACAGAGGGCAAAAAAGAAAAAGTGTTGGAGCCAGAGGAGAGAATGATTTTTTGAGGGGCATCAAGGATCGGCCATCTTTTATAAGGGCACAGAGGTAAAAGGCTCACTGGATAACACAGCCGTCAAAGATCTTCTCCCCCACTTTTCTCCGTGGCAGTCACGGGCCCCACCTGCCAGTAGCGAAACGTATCCTAACGAATACGTTTAACAAATGTGTTGGCGTAATTTAGGTAATACGTGTTCAGGACCTCGTCTCGACTCGAGCGCTTCGACGCGACTCTCCGCCGCTCGCCGCCATCGAGTTCACTCGCTTCAATTCGAATCACAAATTCCACCTCCTGCAGCGTTGCTTGCTCCTGCAATCTTCGGAACCGAGACCACCGCGCCACGCACCGAACCAAACCCTACCGCCCGCGGCTTCCCATACCATCACGCCGGCTAAACCCTAGCCGCCGTGCTCCTCGCCGCCGGCGACCGCCGCCGCCATGAGCCGCTACGACGGTCGCGCTGCGGACGCGGGCTCCTACCGCGACCGCCGCAGGTAATTGCCGGGCTCTAAACCCTAAGCCCTGACCGTGGCCGCCGACGCGAGCTGACTGACTGACTCTGCTTCCGCTTGTGTTCCGTCCAGCGAGGGGGCGTTCGGGGGCGGGTCGCGGGCGTTCGCGGCGCCGAGCAAAGCGGACGCGTCCGCGGCGGCCTCGGAGCTGGATGCGCTGCCGCGCTTCGAGAAGAACTTCTACGTGGAGTCGCCCGCCGTGGCGGGGATGACGGAGGAGGAGGTGGAGGCGTACCGCCGCCGCCGGGAGATCACCGTCGAGGGACGCGACGTGCCCAAGCCGGTGCTTGACTTCCGTGATGTTGGCTTCCCAGGTATGGTTATGAGGCGGCTGTTGCCGTTTGCAACTACACAAGTAAAAAGTTTGGTGAATCAGGAGCTGTTTTAGTTTGTTGAATGTTTTATTAGACTGTGAGTTGTGACACTAAACATGTAATAAACTCACAGGGCCTCATCTTATCCTAGTACATCTAAACACCTATAATACTAAAAGAGCATGTATATGCCCAAGCCACAGAATGTTTGATTAGACTTCTTAGTTGTGACACTAAATTCAGAGCGCGCAATCTTATCCTATTACATGAGTTAGATTAGTGTTGATGTAGCTACTTTGAGTTCCTTGCAGCACTCAATAGACTTTTATTTGGACTAAGCCATTGATCACTTTCGTGATTCCATTCAAATAAATTGTATGCAACTTATAGGAGTTGCAAGGAAAGCCAGATAGGTCATTGAATTTTAAATGCATGGCTTTTGCCAACGACTTGTGGTGTGTTCCATTATGCCTCTAGGCCTTTTGATTTTGTGACACGTGAGAGAAGGCGCTTTCCATTCTAATCTTGTGTCTTGGAGGCAAATGCATTGATTCTTGACTTGGTGTATTCAAGTATATCTTAGCCTACAAATGTGTTCCTGTGGTTATTTTTGTTATCACTTATGGATGGTGTTATGCAAGCCATTGTAGAGTTTGATGATTTTACTTGTAAGTGAGATCAGAATGGCATCTGTTTTAGAGAAAAATATTGACAAGAAATCGATAATAACTGTGTTAGGGCATATTCTTGTGGACATACTGAGAGATGAAGGATTCTTTGTTTCATTAGATCCTAGAGTTGAGAGCACACATTTCTCAAAGCAGTGAGTTAAGTTGAGGAAGCACCTGAATTGAATTCTGTAGAAATGGGGAACCTGGCTAGTCTTTAGAGCCTCCCAGGGCTAATTATCCTGTATGAATTGTCCTATCGATATTAGTTTCTGCACTTAAATATTTTATATGTGAATTATCAAGATAGGATCCTTTGAATTTGGCAGTGCTCCTTTTGCATGTAGCAGGCATTGCACTTTTCGTCTGTGTGGGATCTTCATATGTGCATATTTATAGCTTTGAATGCTGACATTAGTGGTGTCATTTTTTCAGAATATGTGTTGCAAGAAATTACAAAAGCTGGTTTTGTGGAACCTACACCTATCCAGTCGCAAGGTTGGCCAATGGCACTGAGGGGCCGTGACCTTATTGGCATTGCAGAGACAGGATCAGGGAAAACTCTTGCTTACCTTTTACCTGCCATTGTTCATGTGAATGCTCAGCCTATTCTTGGTGAGAATATGTTGCACTGATGCTTTTCCTTCAAGATCATCTTTTGGGAACTTCCTGCCCAAAATTCTGAACACTTACAGCTTTGTTATTGTTGAAGGTCCTGGCGATGGTCCAATTGTCTTAGTGTTAGCTCCTACACGTGAACTTGCTGTTCAGATACAGCAAGAAGCAACCAAGTTTGGTGCATCATCAAAGATAAAAAGTACTTGCATATATGGTGGTGTGCCAAAAGGTCCACAAGTTCGTGATCTTCAAAAAGGTTTCTTCTTCGTCCCTCTGCATGAAGGAAAATCTGTTGGTCCATAACAATATATATAACTATATAAGTCATAATTGTTGGTTTCTTATGTGTAATACTAATATCACAAAATTCATTAGACGCATAGGCGAGGTATAACTGAGTGTTGGGAGATGGAAAATTGAAGGAAAATGACAGCATTGCACTGATCATATTAATTTTGTGTTATTTCTTTTATGCCAGGTGTTGAAATTGTTATAGCCACACCAGGACGACTAATTGATATGATAGAATCACATCATACAAACTTGCGAAGAGTTACATATCTTGTTTTAGATGAAGCAGACCGGATGCTGGATATGGGATTTGAACCTCAGATTAAGAAAATTGTTTCTCAGGTACACTTTTGCTGCTACATGAAATGTTACTGCATCTGCTGAAAAGGATGCAATTCTAGAAATAGTGATGTGTTAAAGTTTGACCAAATTTGTTTTTTAAAAATACTAGTATCTATCGGACTAAATAGATATTGTTAGATTCATCGTAAACCATATTTTTGTAGTATACATATTGAAGTCATATATGTTGATACTATTTTCTATAAAGTTTGTCAAACTGAGGACAGTTTGATTTTGACCAGACCTAGAATTACATTCTTTTTAGGACGGAGGTATTGCACTTTATATTGGTTCTCACCCCTATTGAATATACATGTAATTCAGTGCCCTGATATATGCTTGTTGTATGTTTCTGTATCTTGCGTTTTTGTCAGCCTGGATGAATTTAGTGGTTTTATGTTGAGATGTCTGTTACTTTCATTGATCTATGAAAAATAAATTTTGGTTATTGATTTACATGATCCAACCCTTATCTGTTAGTTCAGATTCGTCCAGATCGTCAAACACTTTACTGGAGCGCTACATGGCCAAAGGAAGTTGAGCAGTTAGCAAGGAATTTCCTTTTTGACCCATACAAGGTACTTACTATAGCCCACCCAACATTTTGCAGTGCATCTTTTCATAATTTCATTTCTACTGCATGTCAACACTGCTGAATTTAATATGGTGCAGGTCACTATTGGTTCTGAAGTCTTGAAGGCTAATCATGCCATTGTTCAGCATGTAGAGATACTATCTGAGAGTCAGAAGTATAACAAGTAGGATTTCCACAAACCTTTTTCCCCGTTTCATACACATCATTCAAACAATGTCTTAGTGGTACTTGTATGTGTTCAAGGCTGGTTAATCTACTGGAGGATATAATGGATGGTAGCCGAATTTTAATATTTATGGACACCAAGAAGGGATGCGATCAGATTACTAGACAGCTTCGAATGGATGGTTGGCCTGCTTTGTCTATCCATGGTGACAAGAGCCAAGCAGAACGGGATTGGGTCCTTTCTGAATTTAAGTCAGGGAAAAGCCCTATTATGACAGCCACTGATGTTGCTGCTCGTGGCTTAGGTATGCACAGCTTTTAGATGTGATACACCTTATATTTCCTGAAGAAACTGATACATATTTCTTGCCCTTCGGAAACAGATGTCAAGGATGTGAAGTATGTCATTAACTATGACTTTCCGGGGTCGCTTGAGGATTATGTTCATCGTATTGGTCGAACTGGCAGAGCAGGTGCAAAAGGAACAGCTTACTCCTTTTTCACTGCAGCTAATGCCAGATTTGCTAAGGAACTTATTAGTATTCTGGAAGAAGCCGGACAAAAGGTCAGCTCTGAGTTAGCTGCTATGGGTCGTGGTGCACCTCCCCCTTCTTCAGGTAAGTTTTTGGATGTCTGTTTTCATTTTCCCCAAATGAAGGTCTGTTATTCCTGAAGTGGCATTGATTTCTGAATGAATTGGAATATTGTTCAATTTTCTGCAGGTTACCGTGATAGATATAGGGGGTATGGGGGTGGCCGATCGTGGAGTTGACATTCACATGCTTAGTTGCTTCTAAGATTAATGCTTTACCTTTGTTTGTGGATGGATATGTTGTTTTGGCGCACTGAACATTTTGACTGGTATCCGGCAAAGATGGATTCATATACTCTTGGATATTGACTTGTCTCGATACTAGAAATGTGGCATGATATGATGCCAGCAATATCATTAGTTTATTTTTAGGCCTAGTTTTCAGATGGACAGCATCGCTCACAATTAGCTCATAGCAGAGGTAAGAATTTGTAGTAAACATCAATTCATCCATGATTTGACCCAAGTTTTACTCTTTTGGTTGCTGGAACAATGGTGATGAGTTTGACATACTTTGTAGTTTTGCAAAATGGAACATCTTTGGAGCATAGTCCCCCCCCCTCCGTTCTACATCTCGTTTGTCAGATCTCAGTTGGAACTGTTTTTCTTCTGGTCCAGTAGGTTTTTCCCCTTTTCCGGTAGTCAAGCTGGCAGATAATGCGCACCTTGTTAGGAGTACAGTAACTTCTAGGTTGTTTGGTAGAGCAAGGAGGGTGTGTTGGCCACACCTTCTATGAAGATATTCTTAGGGGGGGGTGGTGGGTTGTGTCCATTTGTTGTGGTGATGATTCATGAACACGCTTCGTGCTGGACAGCTATACATGGTTGTGTCATTTGCTGTCTGCCCAGCATAGGATTCTTTTGATACACATCTACTATTATATTATTACTGACCCTCTTCGTCACAAGATATAAGAAATGTCCTTGTCAGCTCTCAGCTGGGACTGGGAACTTCAGAAGGACAGAAACTCTGTCTCATATCTACTTCAATGCATCATAATTCAATGTTCATCGCTGAAATTGCAGTCTGAAATTAATAGCTCTGTTACAGCATGTGGTAAGCAAGGATCTGGCAAAAGATGGGTTTGTCCTCATATCTGCTACCAAAATCTAATACATCTGTCCATTGCAGCGTGGTAGCCAAAAAACTGCATTTTGTTTGTATGGACAATGGAGTCGTTCATTGGTTGGTTGCAGTGTGGTCCAGTCCATGGGTTCTTGTTTCACAAATCGGCTGCATGGTTGCGTAAAATCTTATCATCAACATCTATTGTTATTTGGATGATGCCATTTGTTTGCATTGCCCTTGTTATAACTGTAAAGCCTTTATTAAACTTGTTTCCATAACTGTTTGGCTACTCCAAAGAGTTGGTTTTTATAGGTGGGTCAGAGATCGATTCATTTCTGAAGATGATGTTTTTTTTTTTTTTTTGAAACTCTGAAGATGATGTTTTGAAAGAACTACATGTAGTAAGCCTTAGCTGAGGCTGTTGTGTCGTGTACTGTTGATTGTTTGTCTTCTGCCTACCATATCTTGTGTGCGATCTGTTGGTACTGTATCTGCCCACGGTGCGCATCATTCATGCCATGTTTGATGTTTGAGATCTCTCCCCCTGGAACCATGCTTTGGGCCGCGGTCGGAAATGAGAGCCTAGCCTTTTGCAAGGAAGGATTTTTCTTTCATTGCGTGCAGCTTTGGTGCAGAGCAAAGCCAAGGCACGCCCACATGTGGCTGGACCATGAGGCCACCCAAGCGTGCGGGCATGAATGCTCTGCCTTCCCGTGTTCCCAAAAGCTGTGTCGCTGGTCTCGCTCGCACTGCAGAGGTCCGGGCCAGGCAAGGAAGGATTGTAGTGTAGGACTGCAGAGGTCCGGGCCAGGCAGACATCGCGTACGTGTTCGCCTTAGGTTATGTTATTTGTAGCATAGCTGCTGCAGCAACTGTTGGATCTTGGACCAGCACCATGGCCGTTTTGCCCTTTGCCAAAAGGGCGTAAGCACCAATGATCGTGTCGAGAGGAGAACGATGCAAGAAGGTTCCAATAGCATGCGAACACGCATATATGCACATGTGGCAGTGGCATTGCATGCACACACAACGGAAGTTAACCGAGCTCTGGAGTTCACTCGAGGATGGGTGAAAGTCAACTGACATGTTTGTTCTCTGAAATTAGAAAGGACCATGAGAGCAGGTGATCTTGGGATGGTGCATTAGCATATATGGTTATGACATGAGAGCGGGTGATGTTGGAATGGTGGGTCAATTACTCAATTAGCCATTGCTGGGTAATTAATGGCAGGCAACCTGAGTTATTGGGGTCCCTGCTTGCCTGCCTACTCATCTGTTCACTGTTCTTCAATGAAAGGGCCGAAAGCGTCCCAAAAGGGATTAACTGCTGTTACCCTTTTCCTCCAGTGGAGTGGAGGGACAGCATTTTTGTTGTTCTTTTTGCATCTTCAGCATAGTGTATGGAGGAGCTCAGGAGCAGGATCACACAAAGGCAAAAGTTGGGTTGGATTGCCTCATCACTCTCCAACCATCCATTCTATCCATCAACCAATATCCATCTCTCTCCATTGTGCATAATATACGACTGTTTGCTTGAACTTAGTGTTTTTCTCTCACAACAAAACAACATCCTTATCAGCCGTAGAAACCATAAGTCGAACAACCCTAATAAGTCAAACTCTTTCTAAGATTAGATAGAATATAAAAAATGGTATCGATATCTTATATCCCTAAATAAGATTAAATGTGAAATATATTTCAAAATCAATGTAGTGATATTTGTTATGCATCATAAATATTATTATTTTTATATGTTTATTTAACTAATCGAGAACTAAAGGAACACACCATATATTATATATCATTCTCTCTGTCCCTTATTATATATCATTCTCAATTATCAGAGATGTACTCAAATTTGACCATATATTTAACAAAAAATATTAATATTTATGATATATAATTAGCATCATTAAATACACTACTGAATTTATTTTTTAAAAAATATTTAAGGATATAAATATAGTTAATATTTTCTATAATCTAGCAAATTTAAAGAAGTTTGACAGGTACGAATCGAGTACTGTACTCGGATGTGTCATGTTCTGCTTAGACCTCTCTCTCTAGGCACTATATAGTCATACTCCCAGCCCCAAGCAACGCAGCAGCATGTGACGTACCAGAGACAGACGCAGCAGCAGCATGCAGCGGAGAAAACCCCAGACAACTTTCCAGTAGTCAAAGTTAGCAGTAGACACTGGGACCCGGCCATTCCTTTGTGCACAATTCATTTCGTTCCAGTTGGGATTGATGTGGAGCATGATCCCAAATTCCAATTACTTGTGGCATATAACTAGTAACATATACTACAGTACTCTATAACACAATCAAGGCCTTTTTGCATGACCATGATGGGTCTTGCGCATGCATGCCTATTGCATTGCCTAGTAGTATAAGTAAACACTAGCTACCACACTAATTAATACTCCTCTTACTACTACCGATTACTCGAAGTCGTAGTATAGTAGTGTGCCACTCTTCCCGGGTCGATCAATCTGCCTAACTCCGAGCCTCTGCTTCCTCTCTTCTGTACATGCACGTACCCCCACATCCAATACATGCATATAGCAATGTGGAGCAGCAACACATTCGGCAGAACGACCCATCGATCACGATCAGTGTGTCGTAGACGCGCCTTTGCTGCCATAATGGTTCTTCTGAGGGTCCTCCTGGCTCCTCTACCGTTGCTATATATATATAATCGTAGTGTATATATATTTATAAAGATGTGCTTGTGTAGGAAGTTGCTAAGCCGTTGCATATGATGTGATGACTGAAATCTGCATGCATGAGGCACAACAGCACAAGCAGCTAGCTGCTAGGTGTAGCTAATCTTTGCTGGTGAGCCTGATGGGCATGCCTCGCTTGAGCCGCACGGTGGGGAAGTTAACGATGTGGTCCTCCTCCGCCACCCACCTGCAAATATGCAATGCAACCAACAAGCGGCATCGATCAGATCATCAGCACGTAGCAGAGCATCAGAGGGTATCAATTCAATGCTTCTATTTGCCTGCCATCCATCGACCGATCGATCCTTCTCCATGCAAACATGGACACAACAACACGATGCGAATCCATTTGCCACCATTCATGCATGCCACGGTGGTCGAAATCACCATGGAAACGACCTCTGTCAGCCTGTCACTGCAGGCTGAGCTGGTGTTTATGCCGGTCGACAGCCGGGGCGGCCATACCCTGCTGCCTGCTGGCACGTCGTCGGTCGAGGCATGCCACCTTGACTGATCGGTCAAAGCTAGCGTCAACATAATCTGGCTACACGCCTAACTACTATATATATTTATTTATTTATATACTTAATTTATTCTCCCGGTTCCCAGCTGCTGCATGCCTGGACCCTGCCGGATCATCATGCATGCATGCTCGTGTCGTGCACCGGACCCGGCACAAAGCATGTCACCCATCTGATCTGCTGATGGAAAATATTTTCAACGAAGCAAGGCAACACGGTCACAGTACTATCTCCGTCCCATTAAAAATGTCGTTGGAAATCCGTACAGGGGCGGATCCACGGGGTGGGCTGCCCAGGCTGTAGTCCCCCTGGAAGCTCAATTTGCATGTAAACTATTATACATTAGTTCCTAAATTAGCATTAGTTTCTTAATTTAGCCCTAATATTTATCATTTAGCCCCCGAGAAGGTAATCCTGGATCCGCCCCTGAATCCGTACTCCTCTTACTAATATACTTTCTGGGCGACATAGGGAGTACTCGTACTGTCCTGCTCCTGCCTTGCCATACCAAAGCCCCGGCCATGCACTGCGGCTGTCGGCGCAGTGCAGGGGCGACGACACACGTGCGGCTGCCGGCGCTGTACCTGCACACGGGTGCCCCTCCGCACGTGTGCTGGTGGTGGATGCCGTCGTGCGGTCGTGCCTACTGCCGCCGCGGCACAGCCACAGGCACAGCCGCCGACAGGCCATCACCATACTTCCCTGGCCGGCCATGCATCATGCATGCATGATGCAGCAGCGGCTGCAGGCAGGCAACCGCCGCTTGCCTTGGGGGCACACACACGTGCGGCCTCTCGCACGCGCGCACAGGCAGGCAGCTACTGTACTCCTAGGACTGTAGGTAGGCGCACCTAGCAGCACTAGCAGCCCTAGGTTATGTTACATGTGTGTGCACGCACGTACGATGAGTTGGTGCCTCCGTGGTACTTGGGCGCGCTGCCATGGCCATGGCACACGTGTGGCCCCACATCACCTAGCCCGCTCTACGCCTAGACGGGGCCCCGGCTCCGGCCCGGCCCTCTAGTGTAGGGGTCCCGCGTGCGTGCATGCATGAAGCAGCGATCGACCTTGCATTTCACAGATGGACTGGACCTCCCTAGCTAAGGGCCGGCCTCCCTATCATCTGACTGCACTGTGTACTCCAGCGATCGAAGATCCAAACCTCGATTCGCATTCGCAAATTATTGGATTCCCACGACATTTTCAGTTCGAGGTTAATAATGCAAACCCGTCGATCGGTCGAGATCAACCAGCTCATCCATCATGCATGAGAAGGCCTGGCTAAAACAGAGTTCCTCTGATTGAGTTTGTTTTCATGAAAATGGGGAAAAAAAAGGAAACTTATATAACCAAGACCCTGTTTGGATTCACTATCTATAGCTAGCTGGTAATACTTCAGTATCTGATTTGATCTAGATAGTGGGATAGTTGCTATCTTAAGGTCCAACTAACAATTAGCTAACGTATTATCTATATCTGTTTAGATCCAAAAGAAATATAATTTTACATAATTATTAGTGGACAACAACTACCTATAGGAATCCAAACAAGGCCTAAGTGTTTGTTTGGCTGGGTTCGTGCTCCATGCTACAATAGCCGAGGAGAGAAAAAACAAAACTAGCTTCACCCGTGTAGTATCTTCGCCACACACTATCACAACTCGCTCAATAAGGGAAAAAGAACACCGAGCACAACTAGCATACCCAAAAGAAAATAAGGAGAAAGGAATTGAAGAATCATACCAAAAATAATATCGTTAATGATGGACTATGGTTACATGGGCGGGTGAGACTGATCCATACCTGAAGCTGGTCACCAAGTGATGGAGAAAGATGGAAGCTTCCAGCCTGGCCAGATCCAGGCCTGGGCACAGCCTCTGCCCACCGCCAAAAGGAGTGAAGCTGCTGGTGCTTGTGTCCTTCTCCTGTTCATCATTAAGTTGTTGACCAAATTAACGCATTATTAGGTTCCCAAGAATCAAATCACGATCATTGCAAGCTTTCACAAGTAGATAGCTCGCCCCACAACATTCACTTGTCGTCACCAATAATCAGTTTAGAACTCATCTATATATGGCCTGGTAACATCCAGACACTTTAAGCAACCATGAGCACAAAAAAGAGATATCGATAGTCGTTTCCTCAACCAATGCGTAATTGAGTACTTATTCCAAAGACCAATGCATAAGAACTAAGTTATTTCTTACTTATAATGTCAAATATGCAGTACAGTCATTTTCAGAAACTAATTAAGCAAAGTTGAGCATGACAAGAACAGCAATATGCAGAGATTTGACAGTGAATGGTCTCTGTTATTTACCTAATATACTTACTAGGTGTTCGTACAGGGCAATTCCATGATGAGCTTACCCATATAATAGGAGTAAATTAACCCACATGCATGTTAAGAGACCCACAAGCCCCACTCATCAAATCCCAATTATGGTGGTGTTGCCTAAAGGAGTAGCAATTGGATGAACATCTCTACCGAATGTGGGGCTGAATCTCACCTTCCACCTCCATGGATTGAACCTGTAGGGCTCATTGTAGCGCCTGTCGTCGAGGTGGACCGATCGGAAGTACATGAACACGCACCAACCTTTGGGGATGAGGTGCCCCTTCACCTCGACGTCCCGCACCGCCTTGCGCATGATCCCGTTGATGATATTGCCCATCCGCAGTGTCTCCGTGATCACCTATGTATGACCAAAATGTTTTTTATCCGTATAAGATTTGATTGGTAAACTGGAAGAAACTGCACATGCATATCTTCTAATAATGAAGTCCATGATCACTGATGACAGAGAAATTTTGGAGCCTCAGGGACAATTGGGTCTACTTACATGTTGTGTGAATGACAGTGACATGTAATCTGTCCACTGCAAGGTCTCTCCCATGTCGGTTTTTTGCCTCTTGAGCTGCATGTTCTCCTCCTGACAATTGCAATTTGTTTGGTGAATTGTTGCAGCAAATGATTAATGAAGTTAATTCTATTGCCTTTTTTTATTCCTCAAGAGAAAGAAATAAAAACAGAGAGGCATATCCATGTTCTTTAACAGTAAAGAAAGACGCAAGCAGAGATATCATTGAGTTCGTTGTTTCATTCACGTGGGATAAAATCTGAACAAGGTGGACAGGAGAGTAATACTAAGCACTGTAGAGCTGTAAATGGAAAGCAGTAAATCAAAGGATGATCTTTCTAGGTAGTGGAACCTTTTGCCCTCTAGTTTTGGTATGAAAATATCCATGCTAGAGAATTAGACCTATTTCGTTTGTCCAACTGATGGCACGTGCATCGGTTTCATGTTTAGGCGCACATCGCCATCAAATGCACTAGACGAACAAATTAGCCTTGTCAGCATACAAACCATTGCCAAAAGCAAGGTAACAAAGAACTAGGTTAGGTGGCATGACACCGTCTAATTTGAATGAAGTGATTAAATGCGCAATAAGCATGACTATCTATCGACCAGAACAAGATGGCACAGCACATCACGGCGCGCTGGTGCAGAGCCTCTTGTGGAGCCAGACCATGACTACCAGTGATGTCTATGTTCACTATGCATCGGACCTTAACAATGCATATTGTGCTAATAAGGCACAATTATTGTGCTAGTGCTGACTTGTCGACATTAAAAAGAGGGAATATTTGACAAATTTGTGTTAATGTGTTATGCATGTATCTCTCTGCCGACAGTCAAAACAGATGCTAGTGCCTAGTTGCTATCCATAAACTAACTAGAAAGAAAAAAACATTCTAAAAGGAAATATAGAATGCTACACTAGTGACTAGTACGTACTGAGTAATTGTCAGACAACAGAGACGTATACAGAGATGGGAACTGACATACAGAGTAGTCACATACCTCGAGTTGTTGCAGAGCAAGCGGGCTCTCGCTGAGATACTTGACGGCGAGCGTGATGAGCACGGGCACAGAGTCCTCAGCGGGGATCATGAGGTCGATCATGTTGTCGGAGATGAGCTCGTCGGTGAGCTCGTCACTGCCGCCACTTATGAGCACGTCGATGGCGTCACGCGGGGTGCTGGCCTCGTCGCCAACGTCAAGGGCGGCCCTCCGCCGCCGCCTCTTGTCCTGTATGATCCCCTGTATCAGCCTGGCCATCCTCTTCTTGGCCTGGCAGAAGGCAAGGAAACAAATTCAGCTCCTTGAGTGCAGTGTCTGTGACTGTGATCCATCGACAGGAGTAGAAAGAAACCCAAGCAGACTGAGGTGCAGCGAGCATGGTAGAGGCTGTGTAGTTGTAGTGTAGTTGTACCTGGAGGGACCTGTAGAGCCTAGTCCCGGGGAGCTTGATGGGGAGGGACATGAGGCCGACAATGAATTCCTGGAACTGGTGCTTGAGCTGCTGCATCTCGGGGCCTGCCTCCAGCCCGATCAGACCCTTCACCAGGATCTCGAACACGATCTGCAGTGCCCACAAACCACAACAATTCATTCATTACTCACTGCGTACTCCATGCACAGTGATCCATCGATAGATACATTGTACTGTACATACACAAACACCATTTCCCTCAACTGTTATCTCTCTCAGTGTGTCTGTGAGACTGAGCCAAGCAAGCCATCACGAGCAGCCTGAGCTCCTCCTATTGACTTATCAACCATGATATAATGTTTTTCTCTCACAATAAAACAGACTTATCAGGCTTATCAACCATAACAAAACATGCTTATCGCAGAAACCATCAGTCGAACATGCTAAAAGAAAGGAGTGCCATGTACTGTACTGAACTGTAGGCTGAAGCTGCCACTGCCAAGCACCTTTTTTTTTTTTGGTGCTGGGCAGGCTGCACCCCACCGGGGAAGGGGCAGGGTATGTAATGAAGGCGCGCGTGTGGGGAATTGAATGGGGGAGACGAGAGGGAGAGGAGAACAACAGGTAGGCAGCAGCAGTGTGCAGTAGTGTACCCCCAACTTCCCCAATCCCAACATCTTTCTCCATTGAAAGATACCATACCATACCATACCAGCACGCCCACACGTAGTACTGTGCAGTACAGTTACTCGGACGCATGGACGAACAAACGGATGGATGGATACCAAGAGGCAAGAGTATGTGTGTGTGGAGTGGAGCATGGCAACATGGCAAATTGGCACGGTGGAGTGGAGTGGAGAGGAGTTGAGAGCGAGAGCGACGGGGCCGCCGCCCCCACCCCTCGGATAGCGGCTTCCATGTGGTGACACGGCAGCGCACGTGTGCACGCCGGCTGCGCCCGTCCTTGGTCCGCGCGCCACCATGCCATGCCCAAATGCCGATGCCGATGCCAATGCTACTGCAAGCCGTTCCTCTCCACGATCGATGCTAGCTCCTGCTGCTAATTCAATTGCTAGCCAAGGACGGGGCGCGATCGAGGGCAGAGCACGGGGCAGGGGACGCGGCCGCCGGCAATGGAGGACATGGCCTGAACGAACCATGAGGCTGTGCGGTGGTGCGGGCTGTAGAGCATAACACGCAAGCAAGCAAGCACGTACCGTCTTGGCGTGGTCCTGGATGCGGAGCGGCGGCGCGGCGTGTCCCCGAGCGCGCCAGTCCGCGAGCGCAGGCGCGAGGCGGCGCTGCATGTCGGCGGTGACCTGCGCCTTGAGCTGCGGCGACTTGAAGAAGGCGCCGACGAGGCCGTGCACGCGCCGCTGCAGGCTGCCGTTGAGGAGCAGGATGGAGGACTTGCCCATGAGCTCCGTCAGGGACCGCGGGTACCAGGGCACGAAGGAGCGTGCGTCGCTCTGCAGCACGAACCGGCTCACCTCCGCGTCCGAGCTCACCACCGTCGCCGACCCGAACAGGTGCGACCGGAACACCGCGCTCCCGTGCCTGCCGTTGTCGTGCGTGTCAGCCCATCATCATGCCCATGCGTGCCGTGTCACGAGAAACGGACGCGCACACGTGCGTGCAGCAAGAGAAAGAGAGCAGAGAGAGCACTTACAGGAGGCGGCGCTTGTCGACGAAGGCCTCCGGGCGGGAGGAGTAGGCGCAGGACACGAAGTCCAGCGTCTCGCCGACGACCGGCCACCCGAAGCTGCCGGGCGGGAGCCGGGCCGCCGGCTCCTTCCCTCCGGCGGCGCTGAGCCTGCGGGACAGCAGAACGCACAGGCAGATGACGACCACCGCGAGAAGCAGGGGCGGCAGAAGCATCACGGCGGCGCGCGCCGGCTCTGGCGGCCACGGAAGCAGCTGCAGGGCGGTGGACATGGCAGGCAGAGGCCGCTGCTGGCTGGCTCTGTCTCTGTGCGCGTTTGCACCCACCGAGGCCGCGAGGCTCGCGAGCAGTGAGTGAGCGAGCGAGTGAGGAGGCCGCGCGAGACGAGGGCGAGGAGGAGGAGAGGCACGGCAGTCGGCAGGCAGAGGCCACTTATATGTAGCGTGGCGTGGCGTGGCGTCAATGGAAGCATGGAATCGAATCGGCAAGTGCAAAGTACACTACACACTACAGGGGAGAGAGAGAGACAGAGTAGAGAGTGGAGAGTGGAGAAAAGAGGAGAGCCCCGGATTTAATAATTTTCAAAATGTATTACTATATACAGTACGACCACTGTAATGATTCAATATTTTTTCGATCGATGGATAGGAATTTTAAAATAGTTTCTAGCTATTTTTAAATGCCTTGTGTCTAGTCCCCACTCCCCATGTCTATTGACTGTGTGTCGTGGCAAGGGGCAGCCGGGCACCGTTGGTTTGCGAAGCCAGGTGAGAGTATCGAGCAGAGATGAGGTTGAGTGAGAGTGATGACCGCTGCTGACTGCTCAGCTCAGCTCACCTCACCCCCTCGTGCACAAGAGCCCAGGGGGCCCACACCCTTAAAAAGGGCCATTTACCAAGACGCCTATTTTTATTTGATGATTGACCAATACCAGAAATACTCCTAGAAACAGTACTGCCGCACGACACCAAGGTACGAGTATGTATTCCTAGTATTTGAAAACTGAAAGTTCATCGTATTGACAAAAAAATCAGGTGAAATTCAGGCATATCGGATAGTGTCAAAGATACACCTCGAATATCGGATAGTGTCAAAGCGGTGTGGTGCGGTGAAGGGGATTTTTGGCGCCGGGAGATGAGACCAACAACTCCTTGAATATTTTTTTTTAAAAAAAAACCTCCTTAAATAGAGTGAGCCTGTACATGAGCCACCAAAAAAAGATTCCTGAGTACTGTACGTAGTGCTAGTGTTGTAGCTCTCCTAGCTACTCCTAGGCGTAGGAGTACAGAGCTAGGCCTCCCACAGTGAGTCAGTGACAGGCCCCAATACGTACGTCCCATACCACGACAAATCTGCGCGCACGTTCGGTTTTGAAAAGACTTGTGGCTGTAGTGCCATCCCAAGTTCCCAACTACCGTCCCTTTTCTTCTCGGTTTCATTTTTTTCTTTTTTCTGGAAAAAAAGATAATCAGAGGATGAGCGTTAGGATATGTTTAAAGTCCCATAGTATAAAGTTTAGCGATTAAAGTTAAAAATATTTCTGTGGTAAAGTCTTGTAAAGTGATTTAAACTTTAGACAACACCTTAGACCTATGTGTAGAACATCTAAAATGGTCTCAAGATTACTTGTTAAAGTTTAGACTATGAGATCCAAAAACAAGGCTGCGAGAGTAAATTTTCCATTTCTCGGTAAAAGGGATGCATAGGGCCCTATTTGGATCCATTTGTCATGGCAAAATTTTAGCCCTAAAAGCTACCCCAATGCACTTTTAGCCTAGTTTAGAGACTCTTGAAGAGTAGGTAAATGGGTAAAAGAATGGGCTATAAGGCCCTCCACAATGTGGAGTGACGCCACAAAAAATTTTGGGTCCCACCTTCTATTTCTAGCACTACTCTTTGCATGCCACAATGTAGAGGATTATTCTCATTATTACTAGGACCCACTGAGTAGGAATAAAAAAATAGCATGCATGTATGAATTGATGAGCACCAGCATGAAGAGCAAAGCATGCAAGTACCACAGAATTCTTATTTTATGAAGCAAGCACCAGAGCAACTACTTGCTCCGCTCTAAGTTTTTCTGGCGTCGCTCAAAGTTGGCACCACTACATGCAGTGTAGGGAGCGGTCCTAATTCTTCTCTCTCCTTTTCTGGCTGCACTTAAGCCACACATTGTGGAGGGCCTAAGTGCATCAATAGAAGGGGCGAAGTAGCCTTTAGAGGTTAAGGTTTTTATCATAACAAGTGGATCCAAACAGAGTCGGAGATACCTTGATAGTTAGAGTAGAAGTGTAGCATTTGTTCGGGCTTAGCTTAGCTAATGGGGCCTCATGTGGTGAGTTTTGTTTTAGCACATGTGGTGCCCTTTTCTTTGGTTGTCGACTCAGTCGATAGTATCAATATAAGAGAAGGTGGATAAGGCACGGCTGTGCCAATCCAAACCTATCGCTAAACTAACATTTAGATTCCCCTATAACCGGGCACCATCATTAAAGATGGACTAACCTCCAACCCCAAATATAAGCTTCATCTTATAGGTCGTCATCAGCAATCGATAAAATTAAATCTATATGTGGGCTCGCAGACTGGCCCACTAACATCCCTAATCATCATAACATATAGGGTCCATATGCTATCATGTCTTTGGTCTACTAAACAAAGAGCATCACACACACACAAAAGGAAAAAGATCCTATAGCATTCACAATTTGTCTATAACATTCTGAATTTGTCTAAAAAAGGAAGATCTTATAGCATCAAGAGTTTATATCTAAAAAAAGGACAGTAAAACATCGTGTGATATTGTGCATTATCCACTACGTATTTCTTCGTGGGACAGACAGAGTATATATGTCCATACGGACCATGGAGAACAGATCGAGAACGGCACAAGCCATCACATACAGCTCCATGCCGAAGCCGAAAGCCCGAAACGCAAGAATGATGAGCCATCATTGATTGAGGCGGCTTTGCAGTTGATTGCATACATATACAGTCAAACCGCATTATAGACACGTGTGCATACATAATCAGGAAGGGAAGGAGGCGAGTATATATACGGCCCCCTGAAGAATCTAATGCAATGAGAACAGTAAGATCAAAACAAACGTAAAGAAATGGAGGCACTTTCTTTCGTCTATGATAAACAAACGTAAACAAGGCAAATCATCCTTTCGGCTGGATAAACATATTTTTCATGTTATTATAGAAAGAAATGAAATCGTTACTCCTAGGCAACTTGCCTCCTCTATTATGATACTACGCCATCATTACACGTGAACAGGATTTACAATTGGGTTTTACATATTGACCACTTTGTTTTTGACAACATCATTGACCACTTACTTTAGGTATGCACTCCTACTGGAGTATACTATGGGTCAGCAGCGTCTTTGTCTCGATTATCTACGGCGAGTGGGCATAGATATATTCGATTTAATTAGATACGATCTGAAAGAATTAATATGTTTTCGTGTGGCCCTAACACTTTCCGGGCACGACCAAAATTTAAGGACGGATGCTGCCAACAACCTACAGCCAGCTACATGCTACAGTAGTGACGTAGTCTAGTAGAGATAATATAGGTTTTTTCTGCAAGACGAAGAAGACGACGAAGACGATCCTGTGGTCGACTCTACCGCTTGGTGGACGCACCTCGCTCCGGTCCAGAACCAAGAAGAAACCATACCAAGCGACGCTGGCACGCTGCATATGCCGAAACGAAATTAAACGTGCTCGATCAGTCACGGACCCCCGGCAGCAGAGAACATGCGCAACGGCAGCGGCGGCACACGGCGCGGGCGAATCACCAATGATCCCCCGGCCGGCCGGCGGCCGGGGCACGTACAGCTACAGCGCGTCGTCCTGAGGGGCCTTGGCATTTGCCGCGCGGCGGCGCGGGGTTTGCGGGTCCTCGATCCGATCGGCCAGTCCGCGTCGGACACGCCCTCAGCGGCGGCACCTCTCCGGGCCGCCGTGTTGGCTTCCGGTTTGCCGGTGGCCGGGGGCTAGTACACCGCCGTACGTGGTACCGACCGCTACTGCTCACTGGCAGCGATCGTCGTTCATCGTTCGCCGCCAGAGCTGCGGCCTGCGGCTGCTTCGGCTGCTGCGGCATCGTCTGAATCGGAGTCGTGTCGAAAGGCCAGTGGAAGAGGGTGGTACGTGTACTACAGTTCTACTGCTACTCCCGTTGTCATCGCTACCCCTTTTGACAGCGAGTGGTCAAACAGAGCCGAAAGCAAACAGTTCTAAAGCACCCTCTCGGAAATATCATCAACAGATTGGGAACTGAACGTCTCACAGTGAAATCCAGATTTCAATGAATTTCATAGAATGAATTCCACAAGAATCAATTCAATTTTGTATACAAGAAAACGAACATCGATCTCCCGCTCGAAAGAGACCTGCTGGACAAAAGGACCCCTCACTAACCAAATTCCAGGTTTGTGCGGCACTAATCTTGCAGTTACCCCCAGATCCGGAGCCCTAGCCCACAGTATACGACTCCTTGCCGGCTTGCCACCAGAGGTGCAAAAAATAGCAATATATGTGTCAAAGGGGAGCACAAATTCTTGGTCAGTGCGGGTAGCAGTATATATCAAGCAATGGTCGTGACCAGACGCAACCCCACCGTACCAGCTCCAGAAATGATGCACGTCGCACTCCGATCACTTGTTAAATGGTGCTTTCATTCTCTTCTTCTATAGTTCTATTATATCTGACCCCACGTCTAAATCACTAGCATTAGCATCCATAGTTATTATAGTTTTCTAGTAGCTCCAAGCCAACTCCTGTGATTTGATTAACACGGACGCCCCCACGGCTGGGGGCCAGCCGGCCAGGCATTGGAGCCTTTTGGTTTCTGTTTTCAGGCGGGTCACCAATTGATCGTACACCTAACCTCACGGTACCTGTACCTCAGTGGGAAAGCAGGATCACCGTCGTCCTCAATGGTGGCTTAACTGAGCTTAAACGAGGCATGAAAAGTTAGTTGGTCTGCTAGCTAGGGTAATAAGGGAATCATGAACCTACGGATCTATCTAATCTTAACTCAGTGGGAAACCAGGATCACCGTCGTCCTTAATGGTAGCTTAACTGAGCTTATATGAGGCATGAAAAGTTAGTTGGTCTGCTAGCTAGGGTAATAGGAGAATCATGAACCTACGGATCTATCTAATCTTGATGCAATAACAAAGGAAAGACCAGAGAGAAACCACTTGGGTTGTAGATGGAGTTTTCCAGGTTCAGGTCAAATCCACTTGCAAAAAACGAAGGGTGTGCAGAGAAGCTGCTAGTTGCCGCACTTAGTATTACTATGCTTAAAAAAAGGTCAGTGGGATGTGTTCCAAAATCTTCCTCCCACTAAATTAGATTTCTTTTTTCAATCGATTTGACTCTGGAAAGTAGCAAGCTGCAATCTTAAGAAATGAAGATATGCAATGACACCTTACCTGAATTTGAAGCCGACAATGAGAAAGCACAGATATGGGAGATGCCATTGCTCTGCATTGCAAAAGAACAGCTAGTTTTTGGATCCTCCAGAATTGCTCATAGGTAGTAAGCCTTGAAATTATATCCTATATATGTATCGCACATGTCACTATGAAAACTTTAGGAAAACTATGATCAGGACATAGTAACACATAGCATGCAGAGGTGGAGATAGCCCCAGTTTTGGATTTAGATTAGATTGGCGCCAATCATTGGGATTTGACAGGAATATCTCGGCCCTTGACCCAAGGTGATGGAGAGTGCCAGCTTGATAATGCTCCGACAGTCACTGAAACATTCTTCTAAACCTAGCCCTAACAAACAGAACAGGCTAAGCTAGCTACTGTACGGAAATCAAGACACCTTGAGGCTTCAGATACCGATTTGACGACGACCCCCTACCCAATCCTTGGCACGGTTAGTGGAAGAAAACAGGAAAGTCACATGCAAGAAAACAAAACAGCCCGTCGTGTTTGCACAGGGGCATCGCATTGGGATCCTAAAAGAACAAAAGGAATCAATGATGGGCGAGTGCAACAAGGACGGAGCCTGGAAAAAAATTATTTCTGGGCAGCAGAGCAGTGGCCAAATGCCAAAGGGGGATCTCAATAGTGACCTTGCACAGCCACCTTCGCTCCAATTACATGCAGCTGACCAGGACACTGATGAGTTGCAGTTTAAGGCTTTACAAGCACAGGTCCAAGAGACATGTACAGGTGCAAGATGGGCTGGGAGATTGATTGAGCAAGACCAGGAGCAAAGGATCTCTGTAAGTCTGTAGAATATGGGGCAGCAGGAGCAAGTACGGACTCACTTTCGGTCCCCTTGAAATTAGTGCCTACAGATTATCCTGCAGTCTTGCAATATTGTGGACTTGCTACGTATTGTAGTGTTTTCTACTACCCCCTCCTTTCTAAATTGAGACGTTTTGGTTTCCCTCTGTTCTAAATTGAGACGTTTTGTTTTTTCTAGATACATTGTTTTTACTATGTATCTAGACATAGACATTGTGTATATTATCTAGATGCATAGCAAAAGCTATGTAATTAGAAAAAACAAAATGTCTTTTAATTTGGAATGGAGGGAGTAGTTACCATGGTAGTGGTCGTAAAAGGTATATGCAAAGGCAAGCTACCTGCTTTGATGTGAATGCTGGGTATGGAAGTATTGCAGAATGACAATGGTGAAAGAAAGGAATGATTGGTGAGGTAAATTTTACTACTGACCATGAGATCTATAGAGCAACAGTATTGTTGGCATGAGCAGGCTTGCTTTGTCTTGTGAATTGTTTACTGAAGATTAACAGCTGGTAGTTCCTGCAGCTGATGCCAGTACACCTGGTTCTCACAGCACCTCATCTGTCCTCTTGAATAAATGAAAATTATGTAGGTAAAATGTAATGAGGGGAAAATTTACTGGGTAGTAGAAATAAGAGTCTGGTGCACAAGTACTGCATCTTTTTACAAAAAAAGGCAGAGTAAGTAGATATATTGAGAACTTAATTGTCCATGCAAATCTGTTCTGACTAAATGTAAGCCAGTACTTAATACATTAGTCTTCAAAAGGAAGACACTATTACCTAAAATAGGCTAATCCAAACAATGAAACTGTGAGAATGGTAGAGAAAGGGCCAACAGTCCTTGTCTGATCCAGTTGATACAGTAAAGCATTCCTAGGGCCAACTAAGCAAATTAACTAGTATGAATCCAAACTACCAGAAACCAAATCTGTAGATTGTCTATACCACAGAATCAATTAAAGAGCCTAATAAAACTAACCAATTGGGAGGCATTTGGACCCTCATCATTTATAGCACACAGCGTTTCACTATTACCATGTTACCGGTCCCTGCAAGCTTGGAAAAAGGCCACGTTTTCAAGTGTTCACCGTCTCAATATGTCCATGACATAGTTTAGCACACCCAGCTTATGGCTGGCACCTCTTCCTTGCATCATGCTGCCCAACTATACTGAAATAGCAATGGATTGCATGATCATTGTGCTCCTACTGTGTTGCATTTATCACTATGTCACAAGCCACCTCAAGTTAAATGCACAATACATTCAAGCAATAGGACGTGTAAACAAGATGACAAATAGTTTTGCCAAAATATTTGTTCAAAAGTGTAGTTTTATGAGGTTTCACAGTTGTAGTGTAGTATGCTGAAATAACACAATAAAATTAGATTCAACTAAAAGTTAGACAAACGGGTCGCTATCAAAGCATCAAGCCATTTGTCATGGCTGTTTCTGGAAGTTACAATGCAGACAGTATCACACAGCAATGAGTCAATCAATCATATATGGACTGAAACAGTAAAACAAGATAAAAAGTGTAACAAAAAGACAGGTGGTACAAGTACAGGTGTTACCATTTAAAAGCATCTACTGACCTTATACTCTTGAGCCCTGCAGATTGGAGAAATCCAAGTTATCTCATCAACATAACTCTGGAGTCTGGACTCCCATGATATAGAAGTGATAGGAAATCATCAATGCTGTTGTTTTCCTGGATCCACACTACTTTTCTTGTTCAGTTAGAAAATCTGAAAATAGTCAGAAACACAAGAATTTAATTTTAACATAGAGATTGCCAGCAACATGTCCAATTTAACATGTCCTATTTGGCAATTCTTGAATCAACCATGCCTTTGACTTCTACTATTCATGCTATATGACAAAACTAATCACTATTTCAAGAAAATATCTGCAGTATCAATAGAACAGTACACAGTTAGATAATATGTACTGAATATGAAGATGTTTTTCTATATGTAGTGATGCTTATTTGCCCTATAAGGCTTTAACTGGTAAGGTAATTCAATCCAAACCTAGCACATATTGCTGAGAAGTGACCATAAAAGCTTTCTCACTGCACCTGCTTCTCTAGCATCTACTGTTTTCATTAGCTTGTGACAGAAAATACTTGTCAGATAGCGAGTATGGCCCAAATGTCTCATGGATGATGAAACCAGGCAGAATAAGAAGTAAACAAAATTGCAAGACCGTCATGGGTCTTTCGTGGTGTCACAGCAGCTAGAAATGCTGAGGTTGCTACAATATTATTTTAATCTACAACACCTGTGCTTTCAGCAAAACATCTTTCCTGAGAGAATGAGCACATTCAAGTTAACTCAGCCAGAAAGGCCTTTAAGGAATAATGTCACACTTCCACACTGGCATAGCATCCACACACAGAACTTCAGAAATAATAAAATATAAGTGCAGGAGAACGGAAGAACAATGCAAAGTACTGAGGCAGATTAGATAAACAACAAGATAATCTGGCTCAATGCATCAATAACTTTTCAACACTCATTGCATCAATAAGACCAGATAAAGAAGCGTAATAAGCTTAGGCTCAGCAAATGAAACCAATAATATTAGATAAAATTTAAAACATGCAGGATAGAAAAGAAAGGATAAGCATAGAATGTAGGGGCAAACAATGACAAAAGCAGTAGGTGCGTGAGAAAATGTTGCTTAATTTTTAATGAAAGTAAAAAAGTGTATTGCCGACAAATAGTCCTTTGGTTAGTTCAACTATATGCAGAAACAAACTGTTAGGGGACAGGCACAGAGACCAATTATTGTGTTATAAGGACCCATGAAAGCTCCAAGTCAGAACAATATAGATTTGACTCTCTCATGTAGTCTTCAGCACAAATTCAAATAATCTTTGCAGAACTTGTCGTGGTCATATTTTACTTCTAAAAACATAATGGTTCAACCATACACCTCGGATTTGTGAGTTACCAGGTGTGACCCAGAAAAGTAAAAAGGATCCAAAAGATAATCAAATAAGGGAGAAATCACCCTTGGTCGCCTAAAAAGTGAAAGAGCACAATTCTCTGGACTGTTAGCTTTCATCATCAAAGCTAAACAAAGAGCAGTAAGGGCTTTTGTTTGCTGACACAGTACCAGATGACGATGAAAGCGCAGAAACAGAAAAACAGGGCACCTCACAAAAAGTACAAACATTACTTTAAAAGAAGTACAAACAGTAAGGGTAAATAACTTAAGATTGCAAGGTGGAAAAAGATTCCGCTGCTTAACGTTTGTACAATTTGCTTACTGTTTGTATATGTTTGCTGACACAGTACAAGACAATTTGCTGTTATGGTTTCATATGTTGGGATGAGTAATTGAGTGTATCTGTGTTAATGAAATAACACATATTCAACTTTCTGGTTCATTGACAAGTGATAAACGATATAAGACCAAAACGAATTATACTATAATGTAATACAATGGTTAAAATAAGTACCACGACATGTGAAGCAATGCCTATGTTATCAACAGGACGAGCATCAGCATCAATTAAAGAGAATATATGGAGCTCGAATGAATTCATATGAAAAATCCAGGACAACTGAGCAGCCAGAAGTTTGATGTGGATCGTGTTCTCAAATGCTGTCTCTAGAGAGAAGAAACTCTCCACTAGCAGCATTTTGTTCAGATACAGTGAATAACCAATGGTTGACAGAAGTCTAATTTAAGAGGTACAACAACAAACAAAGGCAACAGGCATCCATGTGGCCTTACTCCTACAAAACCACAGCTCATACTATCCATGATCATTTGGTTGGCAAAAGAATCGTGCCAGGGAAAGAAGCTGAACCATTGTTCGGGGCTGGCTTCAAATTGAGAATGGAAGCCACGACATTGTATATCTGCACATTCTCAAATGAGGGCACAGTTCTACCTCCCTGAAAACGAGGTCCGTGTGCGGCAAATATGGTCCTCATTGAGAAGAAGGCATTGTCGTACCCATGTGCCCCTCCACACTCATTTTTCTTGGAGCGTTTCTTCTCGATCTTATACCCTTCCGCCACCAGCCCGATGATTGGTGGGATCCTGTAGCTCTCTGAATAATGTAGGCGAGTAGGCAAGTCCTCTTTTAAGTACATCTTCAAATATTTCCCATTGTTCACTTTCCCAGATCCAAGCCCCTCATTCATCTTGGCCACAACCTCAGCTGGCGACACACCATCTGGTGGCCTGACTGCCAGCAATGGCGTCACTGACAGAATCCAATCTGACTCCAACTCAATCCACGGAGCCAACTCTTCAAGAACCACGAGCTTCGTGTCGCAGGTCCGAACCATACCATGATCCCCTAGCAATATAATGTTGACATCCTCAAACACTCCCCTAGCCTCCAAACCAGCAATGAGCCTCCCGAGCATCTCATCGATATTTACGACCGCATCGGTGATGGCCGGATCGTCAGGACCCACCTGGTGCCCCTGGTGATCAGGATCCTCAAAGTAGAGCGTCAGGAACTGCGGCATCTGGTCAGACGGGATATCGAAGTAGCCCAGGATGGTCTCGACCCTCTCCTCGAACGGCACCGAGCCATTGTACTGCTGGCAGTACTTCTGGGGACAGCTCCAGGAACCCTTGTGAACCTCGGAGCCCGGCCAGAAGTAGGTGGCGGCCAGGACCCCCTGGTTGGCCGCGGTCTCCCAGAGCGGCTCCCCGAGCCAGAACCTGGGGTCGTGGTTCCCCATGTTGAAGTAGTCCCCCGAGACGGGGTCGGGGAAGTAGTTGTTGATGATGCCGTGGGCGGACGGGTAGAGGCCCGTGACGATGGAGTAGTGGTTGGGGAAGGTGAGCGTGGGGAAGACGGGGATGAGGCCCTCGGCGGCGGAGGTGCCGTTGGCGAAGAGGCGGCGGATGTGCGGCAGCGCGGCTTTGTACTGGTACCCGAAGCGGAAGCCGTCCGAGGATATCAGCAGCACCACGGGCTTCGGGAGCTTGGAGAGCGGCCGCGCGGCGGGCCGCGGTGGACACGGCGGTGAGGGCGGCGGGCGGCGGCGGGCGGAGCAGGACGAAGGCCGTGGCGGCGGCGAGGACGGCCAAGGTGAGGAGGAGCAGGAGGCGGGGGAAGGATGAGGCGGGCTGCGGTGCGGCCGCGGAGGAGGAGGAGAGGAGCGCGGCGGTCGGCCGCGGCGAGTCGCCGGGGGGCCGGCCCTCGACTGAGTCGGGCGGAGACGCCATCGCCGCGGCGGACTTGGGGAGAGTGGGAGTGGACTGGATCTGGGAGATCGTGCGGCTGGCGGCTGGCTAGCGACGTGCCGTGTTTGAGTTAAATGGGCCCCCAGCGTCTCCGGCTCGAGCGAGAGCCCAGGAATTTACGACCCGTGGACCAGTTTGTTATTTTGGACCGTGCAGTGCATATCTGATCCGAACAAATTAACAAATTCGAAAAAAAAACAATCGGGCTCTGGGTCGTCAACCGCTCGTGTACAGTGTCCACGAGACCTCGACCGCTCGATGCACCTACCCGATCCATCTGTGTCGAAGTCGAACCGGGTTCCGGTCCACGTCTCGAAACTTCACGTAATCACGTTCCATTTAACAAAGAAAAAACGAATTCACGTTCCCGTGTCGCGCAACTGGCACGGGACTGGACCCCGTCCCGTACGGCATCGCACCCCCGCCCCGCAGCCGCAGGCCGCATCTTCCTCGCGTGCTCTGCGCCTCTGCCCATTCGTTGATCCCATCGGCCGCCGGCTTCCCCTTCCCCGATCCCCATCCTCCTCCGATCCCCTTCCCCTCCTCCGCCTCCGCCGCCGCCTCCGCCGCCGGCCATGTCCAAGTACGGCACGATCCCGACCTCCTCCTCGGCAGGCGGCGGGGCGCCACCCCTCGGCGCCTCCCCTCTCGACTTCATCTCGCGCGCCAAGGCCCGAGGCGCCTCCGCGCTGGCGACGCGGCGGCCCTGGCGCGAGCTCGCGGACCTCCACGCCGTGGGCCTGCCCCCGAGCCTCGGCGACGCGTACCTGCGCGTGCGCGCCAACCTCGCGCACTTCGCCATGAACTACGCCATCGTGGTGCTCGTCGTCGTCTTCCTCTCGCTCCTCTGGCACCCGGCCTCCCTCATCGTCTTCCTCGTCTGCATGCTCGCCTGGCTCGTCCTCTACTTCCTCCGCGACGAGCCGCTCGTGCTCTTCGGCCGCGTCGTCGCCGACGGCTACGTCCTCGCGGGGCTCGCGGTTGTCACGCTGGGCCTGCTGCTGCTCACCGACGCCACCGCCAACATCCTCTCGTCGCTCAGCGTCGGCCTCGTGCTCGTCCTCGTCCACGCCGCGCTCCACAAGGGCGAGGATAACGCCGCCGACGAGGTCGACCGCTGGTACGCGCCCGTGTCACAGCAGCCGCACTAGGTGTGTTATCAGATCCTCCCTCTCCCTTATGTATGGTTTGTTAATGTGTTCCTGTCAATTGTCATGCTGTTGCACGAGCACAAATGTTACAAATGTTTACAGATACTGCTTTGCTATGAATGATTTAATCTTAGCGTTGCTTCTCTACACTTTCAACGAATTTAGTTGTCTTGTAGCCATCAACAGATTACAGGAGCTGTTTGTGTAATTGGAGCTCCAATTTTTACATTCATGTGACTCATGTGCAATTGTGCTGATTTTAATCAGTTCCTTGAAGGAGAAAATCCCATGGTCAAACAAACCCCCCTCTCGATCAAGGCTTTCTTATGCCATATCGTCAGTCGCTATCGTCCTTCACCATTGTAGTCTATCTATGAATTCCCCAAAGTGATGATTGATAAGTAGCTCCCTTTCGAACATAGATTGAGACATCTTGTATTTCTGTGTGCCGGGTTTGTCAATACCTTTTTGTAAAGAAAAAGTGAAGAAACCTACAACTAGTGTCTCTGCAACATATCAGAAATGTTAAAATGATTAGTAGAGTGAGGTTCAATTGGGAATATGCGGAGACAGACTGATTCCAAGCACTTGTCACCTTCTTCTTAACCATACCTAACCAAATGCACACAAAAACAGTCCTAGCAATCATGTCATACATTTTCACATCTATCTATAATATATTTCTTCTGGCCCCTATTGTTTTGCCAATTTTATATCTGTTTATTATCAGCTGCCTTAAAGGTCATTTCAAGTGCCAGCCAAAAGGGTATGGACGTGGGGCAGCTATTTCCTGGATCAATATGGTGTACTAATTTTATTGAGAGTCAGTAGTTTGGGAAGGAGGTGGGGGCAGTTCCTTCCCTACTTTTCCAGGCATTAGGAAGGTACAGATAACCTGACACTGAATTGAAGCAGCTTAGCTGTTAGTGGGCTGAACCCCGACATGTTGCCTAGGGGATCAAATCTTCAAAATTAGAATATAAGCTCATTCGGTCTTAGTTTCCATGAGTGCTGACTTGCTTGGAGAAGCATTTCTGTTGTTCCAATTTTGTTTTTCTAGTTCCTAGTTGTCATTTTATTTCTGGGCTTATTAACCAGATTCCTTTGTCATGATGACAGATGTGCATTTTGTATTCCAAGTTCATTTATTCAGTTCCTAGCAGCCATCATTTATGAAACTTAATAATTAGATTTCTGGCGTACTTTTCCTTTATTGTGATGGGTGATTGCATTCTTATGTCATGAAAAATGATGTACTGTTCAAATACGTTCTAGACTTGCTTTAAATCTTTATCATCCATCATGGTCATGGTGTCATTTATGCTTATTCTCTTTTTGCTGCAGTCTGCAGATATACTCCTATTTCTGTGTTATGATACTTTCCTAAGCAAATAGCCTAAATCAGTCTGTTACCATGATGTTTAGTTACATACTTCTCTAAATGTGTCATACATGTCTTCTTTGTTGAATACTGACACTAATAACCCAGGAATGAAATGTTAGTAATCTTGTTCCTGGATCTAGAGACTTCTCTTATCGAATTTCATTGACCTGGCCATATTACTACTAAACAATAATAATAATAATGGATCACGTGAGCTGTGTTTGATCGATCACCTACCAAGTTGACTTAAAAATGATTAAGAAAAGAAATCCTTCTCATATTCTGCTGTTTTTAGTCATTTTTTTACCTCAATATAATGGCTTAGACATCCATGTTGGGCATGGCATTCCCACTTGAATCTTCCAAACAGGAATAGAATGACTTGATAATGGACAAATATTCTCCATTTGTTCTTCTCATGTTACAGCTTATATATCCAGTAGTAAACTGAGACAAAAAAAAATAGCATTAGTTGCTTTGAGCTTCAAAATTTGAATACACAATGGCCTGTAGTTCTCCTCAATCTGCTAGTATATTTCTCTTTCTGTTTTCTCACTAAGTTTAGCATTCAACAAACCAAATTTGGGTTTTGAAAACTGAGAAAAGTCCTATCTGTGTCTTGCAGGTTCTGAATGTGTCCATTCTTCGCCTCGTTTTGATCCTGTTCCTGTCCTGGACTCCCCGTTTCCATGTATTCCTCCAGCTGTACAAGTTGGGCCATTCCCATCTCATCTGCGATGAAGAACCTGCCCCCTGTTGATTGTGATTCACCTGCTGCCAGTTCCATTGGAAGTTTTGGATCCAGCGACGATGCAGGGCTGTTAAACCTGTTCTCCACGCCCACTTATGTGACCCGTTTTTAGCGTCTCATTCATGTGTATCAAATCCAGACTGAATGAAATCTAGTGTACATTTTGAGTTGAAGAAATGTGATGCCAGGGACCTGTGTTCAGATTTTATCGACGCCATGTATGTAGATGTAGGCAAGTAATGCTGATATTTCAAACATGGTTTTATTATACGTGGTGTCTTTCAAACTGGTTTTAAGCATGGGAACTTGGAAAGGAATCTCATCTTGTTTGATTACTGGTTTCTTTGTTTGAAATAGAAATAAAGTGTAACTCCGGGATTGGGCTGTATCCCAGTTGGTTCGGCTGGGCAGGCACAAAACAAGCGCTACTTAAGCTACATTTCTGGGCCGGGCAGTGGGAACTTTGATTCCCCGTCCTCAGGCCAATGGAGTCCTAAGAGCAGTCGGAGTCTACACACCCCTCACGCGTCAAAATTTTACACATCAGAAATTCATATCCTCTTTGTAAGATTGATTTCAGATTTGATGTAATGAAAGTATTCATCCCCAGAACATGCATACTTGTCTCATTTTCATGTCTGACTAATCAAACTCAGCAAAGCACGACACAGTCTGTCTCAACTCAATGTGCAGAAACCTTTGTAACGAGTTTATTGCCCGTTGCATTGTTTATAGTATGATGATATACATATATGTTGACATGCAATTTCAAGAATTACTGGCTTTAGCAATACTTTCAATCTTCTCTGGTACAAAATAGCTCTTCAAAAACTATCATGGCACACATTAGTTTGAATGCTCAGCTAATTTCTAAATTTCCAGGGCTCAGTGGAGCACTTTTGTTTTGAGACAGGTTCACAAAAATATACAAGGAAAGTGGACTGGACTTTTGGTAGGCCAGTGTGGTTGTAAAATGAGTACTCTTGTAAAAGCAGATGCCTTCTTGCTTAATCTCCATTGCCCAAAGCGTTGCGCTTATTCAGCTTCTATGTCCAATATTCTCCTCAAATATTCCAACTGTTCAAACTCACCTTGTAGTTCCTCCCACTGTGATGGAAACAAAAAATAATCATGGTAAGTCTCAGAACCAAAAGAGAACCTTTCAGCTATGACGGCTCAGTTAATCTACTGAAATCTAAGCCAGAGCCCAGTGTACGTTCAAATCTTGATGAGGGGTGGTGACATATTATTCCATGGTAACAAAGTTTGTTGAGAGTTTGTGCATCAATGAAAATTGTAACACAATGCACATCAGGTGTTTGAAGTTCAGAATGGAATAAGTGCGTGCAGAAGTAAACGCATAGTGGTTTCCAGCAAAATACTTGGGGTGCCTTTGTTTCAAAAACCAAAAAATAGAATTGTTACTAATTTCCCATGTGCTTTCCAGACCTTTTATTATGGAACTCTGGTCAGAAAAATCCTACAATACTCCAAAAAACAATTGCGAACCATAGCCAGGTTATAGCACAAATTCATAACAACTACCCATTAGTGTCATAAATGACTATGAGCATAGGACTAACCTCTTGAAGAGACAAGGAAACCAACTTCCACCCAGAAGCAGTAATGTAGCGTCGTTTAAATGCTGTATGGCCTAATGGTGTACCTGCAAAATCATCACACTTCAATTAGTTTCTTCTTTGATATTTCAGAAGGACATTGATGAAAATGTCAGTCTGTAGCTCCATCAGGATGGCACACAAAAGCAACAAAATCATACCTAAATTCCTAGAGAAGTGTGTTGGCCCATCTATCTCAAATGCAAGCTTCTCATCAACTAACACGGCATCAACAGTGTAACCATCGATTGCATATTCTCTAACCCACTCATGCCCTGTACTATAGAGAAGACGGCCAACCTCCTTTTGAAATGAAGAAGTTGTCTTCTGATTGAACCTTTTGCTCTTTCCAGCTTTTGTTATTTTCTCCTCAAGATCACTTCTTAAGCACAGTCCAAGGTTTTGGTATTCAAGCTTCAAAGACTGGTTTGCAAGATAAACTTGTGAAGCAAACATCATGTCTTCTCTATATTGGTCCGAAATCCGTTGCTCTTCGAATTGACTCAGAGTTTTCCACATATGTGAAAAGAATGGACGGTCCATTTGCCCAATGACAGCATAGGACCAAGCAATATTCCCAATCTGATCTCGGCTGAAGTTCAGTGTACGGGCACTGCTAGTGCTACCATCTTCTCCACCAGAAAGTTCTTCTGCTGAGCTCCAATGCGCGCTTGATTTTAAATCAGATACATGGCACTGAAAACTGGTGTCATTCTGAAAAGCAGTGTCTAGTGCATCAAGCAAAGGATGGGGGCACTCGTTCAGAGAAGCACAGCCCCATAAGAATTGAGCAAGCTCTTGCTCCTTGAATGTTGGCAGTAGTTCTGCTGCTCTCAGGGCGAGAGCTGAAAACAGCCCCGGTGCTGATTGGCGCATGGAAGCGAACGCTCCTGCAACATTGGCAACATTCTGTGCATTGAAGTCTTGAACCTTGGTCATGGCCACATCGGCTATCCTATCCATCTCCGGCAGGTATAGCAGGTCACCGCCAATCTTGGACAAAGCCCAGGCGATGTTGGAGACACCCTGTGACGAGCACTCTGGCAGGGCCACCATGGCCAGACCCACGAGCATGGACATGTCCCTCTGGCGTGCAAAGGCAAGCCGGTGCGTCTGCATCATGGACACCGCCTCCATGTTCCTCGCTATGCGGTGGAGCGCAGTGGCAATGTTGAGCGGCGTGAGCGGCGAGGGGCTGAGACCCTTGGCGACAGCGGCAATCACCTCTGCCGTGAGGTCCAGCACCTCGTTGGCAGTCTGCGCCTGGACAATGGAGCGGTTCAAGGAAACCTCTTTGCTCCGGTTGGAAGGCGCGGCCGAGAACCTGGACAGAGTCTGGACGAAGGCCTCCCTGTTTCTCTGGCGCTTTTCGTCGAACATGCCGTCGGCGAACTGCGCGACCCGGAGCTCCAGGTCGTCCATGTTCTGCAAATCATCAACGACGTCATAGTCGTCGTCATCGTCTTCGTCTTCGTCTTCCTTGGCATCATCCACCTCCTTATTGCGGCGCTTGAGCGCGGCGGCCGCCTTCTTCAATTCATTCTTCTTGGTAGTCTTCTTTTTTTTCTTCTTCTTGGGCGGTGACACCATCCGCTGCAGCGAGGGCGCGAGTCCGCGCTCCTCGATGGAGCGCAGTGCGGAGCGGCGCGCGCGGACGCACCAGTCGTTGGCCTCGGCTGGGAGGAGGTCCTCGTCATCCTCGTCCTCAAGCTGGCCCGGGGTCACCGCGCTCGCCCCAAGAAAGTCGAGTTGCCACTGCGGCGTGGCGTCGGCGCGGTCCTCGGAGACGGCGCGGGACGGGAAAAGCGCGAGCTTTCCGGGGACCCTGCCGAAGCAGCTGAGGCTGGGCTTGGTCGCAGATGCCGGTGCGGAGAAGCTGCAGATGCCGGTGCTGCCTCGGGGAAGGGCGAGCCCGAGGGGGATTGCGGCTTCCATTCCTGCTCGGCGTCGGCTGCGAGTGGGAAATGCGCCGCTTTCGAACGCGCTCGCCTCGCGCACAGGATAGCTCGTCGCCGTCGCAGCCTCGCACGCGGTCTCCGCTGCCACCAAGCGGGGCTCGCCGATGCGGCCGCCGGAGCCTCGTCGGAGCGCGCTGGGAAGATTTGGAAGGGCCCGACGGAGTTCGCGCGACCTGAGATGTGATAATATCACTGGATAAGGCTGGAAAGCAACGTACGGCCGCGATGGATGCTGTCGAACCAAGGAACGGGCAGGATTGTGGAAAGCAACGTACGGCCTCCAGCAAGCTCTCTGACACTCTCAAACTCTATTTTGAAAAGCTGGAGAGAGAAACTAGATCAACTCGGTTCCTACCTGTCTCTCAAAAAATGTCTAATTGGAATGGATTGGTGTGAAAAAAGAACCAATTGTGCACCTATCTGCCAATCGATACGAATTGATGTAAACTAGTGTGTGCAACCATTTGCTAGGATCTCACCACCTGGGGCTTAGTTTGGTGAATCGATATGCAGAATTACATACTCAAAATAATATAAAAACCGAAATAAGAAAGAAATAACATTGTATCCAAATCCTTTCATCACCATCTTTTGGTTGAATGCAATCAATACTGTCATGTCGAACATGGTGCATATAGACTCCTCGCCTGACCTAAGTGACCTCCTCAGCACATCCAACACTAACATATTCGTAAGGCAAGATACATGTTAGACAATACACTGAACATAAAAAGCCATGATATTTTTTGTTTGTCCATTAGCATAATCAAACATATATGAATATTTCCAACCAATCAAAGAGAAATTAAGTAAGCGTCTAACGGATTATTCAGAAAAAAGCATGTCAACAGGGGCAAAGGAAATACTCATTAAATCTGTAGCTCAAGCCCTTCCAACTTACCTTATGAGTGTGTTCCAACTTCCTCTAACGCTTTGTGATGAGCTTACAGGGCTGATCCGGGAGTTCTGGTGGGGAACGGAAAAAGGTAAAAGGAAGATGGCATGGCTCGCATGGGACAAAATGATTATGAAGAAGTGTGGTGGTGGTCTTGGCTTTAAGGACCTTCGTCTTTTTAATCAAGCACTGCTTGCCAAACAAGCCTGGCGTCTTATTGATTCTCCAGAAAGTCTTTGTGCAAGACTTATGAAGGCTAGATACTTCCCAAGAGGACATTTGCTGGATACCGCATTTTGTTCAAACCCCTCGCAAACTTGGCAGTCTATCTCGCATGGATTAGACCTGCTAAAGAAAGGGATCATCTGGCGAGTGGGTGATGGGAAACAAATTCGTATTTGGAGAGACCCCTGGATTCCGAGGGAATATTCACACCGGGTGTCAACACCGAGAGGAAGGAATAGGTTTCGCTGGGTGGCTGACTTACTGGACGCGGAAGGTACAGATTGGGATTACCAGAGAATTTCAGGCATTTTTAATCCAGCAGACCAGGAAGCAATTACAAGGATCAGACTAGCGCCTAGGAGAACTGAAGACTTCGTTGCTTGGCAACCTGAAAAGTCTGGTAAATTTTCCGTTCGAAGTGCTTATAATATTGCATTAATGGAAAAGCTAAGAGAGAATGCTCAAAGCTCAAGTGCTTTTCCGGATGGGGAACGAAAGATTTGGAATAATGTTTGGAACGCCCAAGTGCCGCAAAAGGTTAAAATCTTCGCATGGAAGCTTTGCCGGGACATACTTCCAACAAAGCAAAATAAGCATAGAAGAAATCTGGAACCCTCACCGATATGTGACCTGTGTGGGAATGGGGTCGAAAACAACTTTCATGCAGTCATTACTTGCCCCCATGCGCGTGCACTTCGTGAGGCCATGCGCCAGCACTGGCCATTGCCGAAGGAGACACAGTATAGATATGTTGGCCACGAGTGGCTTCTAGTGCTTTTGGATGCTTGCAATATGGAGCAACGGAATCTATTGCTCCTCCTCCTATGGAGAGCCTGGTACGTACATAATAACCTTGTTCATGGTGCAGGTCCCACTTCGGTGGGGGAGTCCGTTGGCTTTCTCCTTAGCTACTGGGAGAGCCTGAATTCACCTGCTGGCAGCAACGCGGATGCATGCACACATAAGGGGGTCCATCAAAACATTCGGCAGACACCAGCACTGCCGCTGACAGGAGCAAATAGAGACAACAGAAGGCAAATAACACTTGCACGTTGCTGGACAGCGCCACCTGACGGGTGGACTAAGATTAATGTTGATGGCTCCTTTGCTGAGGGTTCAGGTGAGGCGGGTGTTGGCGTTATAGCAAGAGATTCAAATGGCAAGGTCATCTTTTCAGCATGGAGATACTTTCACCATTGTGGAAGTGCAGCAGAAGTGGAGGCGTTGGCATGCGTCGAAGGACTTCAGTTCGCCATCCATTGGGGAATGACACAAGTGATCATCGAGACAGACTGTGCAAGAATCAAGACGGCGCTGACGAGTACAGACAGGGATACATCAGAGATTGGTGTCACTCTTGCTGAAGCAAAAGGCCTCACGCACCTGCTGCGGGATTGGAGAATATCCCAAGTAAAGAGAGATGGAAACAAAGTAGCAAATGATTTAGCTAGTTTAGCTAGCTAGGCGAGGTAAATTCTCAGAAGCTAGATGGGGATCAGCGCCTGCGAGCGCCGAGGATCTACTTATAGCTGATTGTAACGCATTGTTGCCTAGTTAATAAAGCTCTCTCTTTACCCGCAAAAAAAAAAAAAAAAACATATATGAATATAAAATGAATCGAAGAAGTCTCAACTATTGTGTCAATTACTATCACATATGAATGAGATAAAAACACTTTGTAATTTGGTCTCTCAGCTTGTACATCGATCGGACACTTGCCCTCTACTATGTATGAAGCCATAATACGATATTGATACAAATATATTTGTACATATACACACATATACGTGGTGATCAATAGGTATGTGCATGCATGATGTTAGGAAAAAACTTTGGCCTCAAGAGCATATGCTCTTCTGTCGTGCACTGAGATATGTGTACATTAAAAAAAGTTAATAATGGTAAAAATAATAATATATACACATATGAGGAACATGCGTCCTCAAGGACAAATTTTGTTCTCTCATATTTCTAGCTATTGGAAGCCCTAGCTAGCTAGTTACTTTTATATGAATATGTGTTAGAAATTTAGGCAAATTCACGTTTAATTTAATCCATAAAAATGACGTAAACATGAACAATATGATGTCATTCAAGAGCTTGATCAAATTAAACATCATGTATATGATATAAGTGCTAACCAGCACGGTATGATAGCAATTTCCATTGAAATAAACCATGTCTACCATACTGTTAACACTAACCAGCAAGGATATGATTTGAATAACAAAAACAACGAGACGTTTAAAGAGGTTATACCCTGCAGCAGATCCGGAAGCACCGTTAAGCGACATGGTGCTTAGTCGATGTAGTTGTTCCACTCGTTGCAGTGCCGATAGGAAGACGTGCAGTCCTTGTCGCCGCCGGGAATAAGACGATCACGATCTTCAGCCACTGGAAGAAGTCTTGCAGGAGGAAGAGGACGGAGGAGAACTAGCGAGTAGTCGTGCCGCTGACGGACACTCCCCAAAAACGTGATTGCCGCCCTCACCCGAGCAGATGAACTCGATGGACGGAGACGTTCCGGAGGCTCTACTCTTCCATCTCGTGTGCGCGCAGGAGACGGAACGGGGAAAACTTTTGGGCAACGGAAGCTATGGTTGTGTGCTCAAAAAGAACTCACTTTGCATATGGGGGTGCTGGTATATATATACACACTGTCCTCGCCTACCGCACGGATGAGAAGGCAAGGAGCTCACGAAGAGCAAGCGGCAACGAAACAATACCACGCTAGTGAATAAAACTTCCAATTCATTTGCCAATTAATTAGTGGAAGGAGTTGCAAGTTACTTTAGTAACTCATGCAAACATTACTTTAGTAACTCATGCAAACAATTATGTTAATTGGCAAAGTGGAAGAGAATTCAAGCGTTGTAAGCCTTCCCGCTATCCTTGCTAGCGGCCACGGTCGGGCCAACCGCCCATGATGCAAGCATGCATGTGTCCCAATATGGTAATAAACCAATGACAATTATTTAATACAAATTATAGAGTTTGTTGATTATTTAATATATTATATGGATCGACCATAATATATCAACAATCCCCACCAAACTCTAGGATTTGTAGAAAATAATCTCAAAACCATAGTTCTTTGATATACCGAGTTTCAACGGGATTTGTTAAGTTGAACACCCATCTAGAACAATAGCTACACTCGGCCACAACCGAACAATGGACAAAGCCTTGAATTGACAGTTTTGTGTGAGATGAGTTTCACTAAAGTTCTTTTCGGTACTAGGCCGCAAAGAGCATCCCCTCCGTTTGAAGCTTATAAGTCGCACTTCTTAGCCTTTTCATGAGTATCTAGAGACTACCCACATCTCATAGGTTGTGACTAGCAACCGAACTCATATAGGTGTGTTCCTTATAGGATGTCCTGTAGGACAACATCCCTGCTTAACAAAGCCACTCGGATCACATTAAGAATTTAATCATCTTGCCTTACAGTATTGGAGAGACAGTGCATCTCAAATGAGTTAGACTTAGATCTAAGGAGTCTCTCCTCGGTCATTCATTAGTTTGTTTCACCATCCTAATTCACGGGATCTCCGATCACATAGAACAGTTACCACTATGAAATGACTTTTAAGTGGGTCTCAAGCCCAACTCCTCGACGCACCTTCTATCACATTACGTGATAGTCCCTTAGTAAATTGATCGCGTTATTATTAGATGTATGGACATAGTCCAATGCAATTACTCCGGAGTTTCTCAACTTTCGACGGTCTTCGCACGCCTTTTCACATGCCTAGAAGACTTCATGTTGTCCTTAGAACTATTGACTTTAGTTATCACAGTTTGATTGTCACAGTTCATGGAAATAGCCGGTATAGGTTTCTCTACAACCGGTAAGTCCATCGAGTTCACGAAGCCACTCGGCCTCGGCGCCAGCAGTATCCAATCCGTCGGCGCTTCCATTGTAGACTTCGTTAAGATAGTCTCGCTTGCAAGACTTCCAGAAACAAAGCACCACCTCCAAGCGAGAACGCGTATCCGCTCGTGGCATACAGCTCATCGGCATCGAAATCCAATTTGCATCACAATAACCCTCTAGCACCCTTGGGTACCCGGTAAAGTGAATGCCATAACTCATTGTGCCTTTCAAATAGCGCAATACTCTCTCAAGAGCATTCCAATGATTATCTCCGGATTTGACACAAACCGGCTAAGTTTGCTTACAAAAACGAAATATCCGGCCTTGTAGCGCTAGCCAAGTACATAAGTGATCCAATAATTTGAGAATACCGCAGTTGATCTCTTGAAATTCGGCGATTCTTTCTTAATATCACACTTGGGTCATAAGGGGTAGGCGCAGGAGTACACTCACTGTACCCAAAACGACTTAGCACCTTTTCCACATAATGGGACTGCACGAGAGTTACCCCACCATTTCCTTCATCTCTCAAAAGCTTAATGTTAAGAATAACATCAGCCACACCCAAATCTTTCATCTCAAAATTATTAGATAGAAAATCTTTCACTTCTTTAATCACATCAATATTATTACCAAAGATTAAAATATCATCCACATATAAGCACAGAATGACACCATTACCACCGCCAAACCGATAGTATACACATTTATCGGCTTCATTTCTCGCAAAGCCGGTGATGTTAAAGTTTTATCAAATTTCTCATGCCCCTTTGTTTTGGGGCTTGCTTTAGGCCGTACAAGGATTTTAATAACTTACAAACCTTACCCTCTTGACCTTTTGCAATAAATCCATCCGGCTGATCCATATAGATCTCTTCCTCAAGCTCTCCATTAAGGAAAGCTGTCTTAACATCCATCGATGAATGAGAAGACCGTGTGAGGCGCCAAGGATAACAACACACGAATGGTCGTCAATCGGGCCTTGGTGAGTAGGTATCAAAATAATCCTCTCCTTCCTTTTGTGTATAGCCTTTGGCAACTAGCCTAGCCTTGTACTTCTCAATAGTACCATCGGGCCTCGGCTTCTTTTTAAATACCCATTTACACCCCACGGGTTTACATCCATACGGACGATCAACCACTTCCCAAGTCCCATTAGTCATAATAGAATCCATCTCACTATGAACAGCTTCCTTCCACAAGTCGGCGTCGGAGAGGAATATACCTCAAAGCAATGGTTGTGGGAGTGTCATCCACGAGGTATATAATAAAGTCATCTCCAAAGGATTTTGCAACCCTCTGTCTCTTACTCTTGCGAGTTACTTTATTATTATCCTCCTCAAGAATTTCTTCACGGGTCTCATCATCGGCGTGTACAAATGGTTCGAAGAATCGGGAATAGATGTAGAGTCATGACTAGATATTCTAGGTGTATTCATTTTCATGGGAAATTCATCTTCAAAAAATGTTGCATCTCTAGATTCCATAATAGTACCAACTATCATCTCAGGATGTCCAGAGTTTACAATTAAAAATCTATAACCCACGCTGTGAGTAGCATAACCAAGAAGAATACAATCAACAGTTTTGGGTCCAAGCTTTCGCTTTTTGTTTATTGGCACACTCACTTTTGCCAAACAACCCCATGTGCGCAAATAGGAGAGATTTGATCTCTTCTTTTCCCATTGCTCAAATGGTGTGATTTCTTTGTTTTTAAATGGTACTTTATTTAGAACATGACAAGCTGTCAAAATTGCTTCACCCCACCATTCCATAGATACTCCCGCATGGTCTAACATGGCATTTACCATCTCAGTTAGAGTGCGGTTCTTTCTCTCAGCAACCCCATTGGATTCTGGTGAGAAGGGTGGTGTTCTCTCATGAATAATACCATGTACCGCACAAAACTCAGAAAACTCATTAGAGAAATATTCCCCTCCGCGATCTGACCGCACATGTTTGATTTTCTTATCAAGTTGATTTTCTACCTCGGCTTTATAGATCTTAAAATAATGCAACGCTTCATCTTTTGTTTTAAGTAAATACACATAGCAATATCGAGTGCAATCATCTATAAATGTAAGGAAGTACCTCTTACCCCCTTTTGTCAATACTCCATTCATCTCACAAATATCAGAATGAATCAATTCAAGAGGTGCCAGATCTCTCGCTTTAGAGCCTTGTGAGGCTTTCGAGTTTGTTTTGTCTCAACACAAACATGGCACTTTGAACCTTTGATCACATCAAATTTAGGAATTAAACTTAAACTAGCTAAGCGGGACATGGAACCAACATTAACATGACATAATCTTGAATGCCAAATATTTGTCTCAACATTATTAACCACATGATTCACGGCTTTAGAACAAGCATCAATCAAAGACAAGCGGAACAAGCCTCCGCTCTCATAGCCTTTACCAACAAAGGTTCCAAACTTAGACATGACGCACTTATTAGACTCAAACACAAGTTTATAACCATCACGACATAGTAGAGAACCGCTAATCAGATTCTTTCTTATTGAGGGGACATGATGCACGTTCTTGAGTTGCGCGGTCTTTCCCGAAGTGAGCTTCAGATCGACCGTACCAACACCACGAACAGCCGCACGCGCCCCGTTCCCCATCAACAAGGAGCCAGCCCGCCCGACCTGGTAAAAAGAGAACAAGGAAACATCAGCACACACATGAATATTTGCACCAGTATCAACCCACCAATCAGGTGACGAACAAACTGAAAGAACTGAAGGCAATGAATTACCATACCCAGATGTTCCTTGTTCAGTCTCAATGGTGTTTGCTGACTTCTGTGGAGGAGAGGGCTTCCACTTAGCCTCAGGACACTCCCTAGAGAAATGTCCAGTCTTGCCACAGGTGAAACAATTCATCTTTTCCTTGTTCATCGGCTTCTTACCCTTCTTGAAAGAAGTGGTAGGCTTCTGCTTAAGCTCTTGCTGAAATTTCTTCTTATGTGGTTTAGGACGATTCTTTTGCACCACATGTGCGCTAGAAGTCCCTTCATTGGCTTTCTTGCCTTTCACATCCTTTGCTCTAGCCTTGTCCTCAACATCTAGAGTCCCAACAAGTTCAAGCAATGCTAAACTCTTGCCTCTTGTGTTTCGAGTAGTTGCAAAGTCGAGACCAAGTAGATGGCAACTTTGCAATCATGCAACCCGCCACAAACTTGTCGGGAGAGCACACCCATATAGCTCAAGTTCCTTTACCGGTCTGTATTTTATGAGCTGTTCAACTACGGGACGGTTATCAACCATCCTATAGTCATGAAAGCGCTCCATGACATACGGCTCGAACCGGCATCGGCAAGACCATAGCGGGCCTCAAGTGCATCCCACATGGCCTTACCAAGTAGTAAGCGGCACGTATGCATCAACTAGAGAATCCCCAATAATGCTCAACAAGGCAGCCTTGCAAGTTGTGTCATCATGATCAACCGGCGCCGCTCATCGCGGATCGACAACAACGGCTTGCTCACCAACCACATAGAAACAACGCATAGCGGTCAACCACAAGATGGTTTTCTCGGCGCCATCTCTTGTAGTGAGTGCCCTCAAACGGCGATGGTTTTAGCAAACCCGCAAAGCCAACAGATGAAAATTGCCTAAAATTATCACGTTTTTGGATTGTTAGAAATTTAGGCAAATTCACGTTTAATTTAATCCATAAAAATGACGTAAACATGAACAATATGATGTCATTCAAGAGCTTGATCAAATTAAACATCATGTATATGATATAAGTGCTAACCGGCACGGTATGATAGCAATTTCCATTGAAATAAACCATGTCTACCATACGTTAACACTAACCGGCAAGGATATGATTTGAATAACAAAAACAACGAGACGTTTAAAGAGGTTATACCCCGCAGCAGATCCGGAAGCACCGTTAAGCGACATGGTGCTTAGTCGATGTAGTTGTTCCACTCGTTGCAGTGCCGATAGGAAGACGTGCGTCCTTGTCGCCGCCGGGAATAAGACGATCACGATCTTCAGCCACTGGAAGAAGTCTTGCGGGGAGGAAGAGGACGGAGGAGAACTAGCGAGTAGTCGTGCCGCCGACGGACACTCCCCAAAAACGTGATTGCCGCCCTTCACCCGAGCAGATGAACTCGATGGACGGAGACGTTCCGGAGGCTCTACTCTTCCATCTCGTGTGCGCGCAGGAGACGGAACGGGGAAAACTTTTGGGCAACGGAAGCTATGGTTGTGTGCTCAAAAAGAACTCACTTTGCATATGGGGGGGCTTGGTATATATATACACTGTCCCCGCCTACCGCACGGATGAGAAGGCAAGGAGCTCACGAAGAGCAAGCGGCAACGAAACAATACCACGCTAGTGAATAAAACTTCCAATTCATTTGCCAATTAATTAGTGGAAGGAGTTGCAAGTTACTTTAGTAACTCATGCAAACATTACTTTAGTAACTCATGCAAACAATTATGTTAATTGGCAAAGTGGAAGAGAATTCAAGCGTTGTAAGCCTTCCCGCTATCCTTGCTAGCGGCCACGGTCGAGCCAACCGCCCATGATGCAAGCATGCATGTGTCCCAATATGGTAATAAACCAATGACAATTATTTAATACAAATTATAGAGTTTGTTGATTATTTAATATATTATATGGATCTGACCATAATATATCAACAATATGAGTATATAATAGGACCCAAGAAACGATATTCACTTATGCATGCCTGGCCATGCAGGTCTATAAAAATTCCACATTAATCAAATCAACCCAAACACTTTTATGTTTTCTTCCTGCCGTTGTTTCGATAAGCTTTGGCTTACGCTGGGATTGTACGGGCTATTTCACCTCTGCTTAATGAAATATATGCCAGCGACATATTCTCGCAAAAAAAATCAACCCAAACGCTCTTGTGAAGGCAGCCATCCATCGTGCTCGTGCATACTGCATGCGTAGTTGCGTACGTACGTCTATTTTATGCAAGTGCGTGTTAGTGTCACTCAAATGGGCCCTGCACGCACCGAACGAGTTTCTGTATATAATGGGCTTGATCATTATCTTGTTGGGCTGAGAAGATCTTCGCACCATGGCCTTTTAACTGATTATTAATGGGCTTGATCATTACCTTGTTAGGCCGAGACGATCTTCGCACTATGGCATTTTCACTGGTTGGGCTTGTAATTGTAAGTGTTCTTGTTCTCGGCGAATGAAGATCCAGCCAATAGATATAATCGTTAAAAAAAAAAACGTGTCGTGATCCTAAAAAACAACCATGTACTTACATGATTATAGGGAGAACTCCAGCATGGATGCGCTCGCTCTTGTAATTTCCGTTTCTTCTGGAATGGAAATAGGGGATGCCCTCGAGTTAAAAAAAAAAAGCATGCATGCGCTCAATCCATTTTCTCGTGTACGTGAACATCTCATATATACGGCCTTATTGTATTCCTAGCCGGGTCCCGTTGAGATCCTAATTGGATTTAAGAATCCCAATAAAAAATAATCTAATGTCTATTATTGGATTATGTGCATAAGCAAACCCTTCTCTAAAAAACAAATATACTAGAATTCTAACATGTTTGAATGGGATTTTAGGATTCAGAGATTCCTTTTAACTATACATATCTCTTTTGACATTCAAACTGTCCACTTAAACTGTCCACTAACACTTTCAATTAAAGTTCACTATCACAAATAATTATGACATCAAACACATCATCCACTAACATACTATTAGCTATTCACATCGGTATGCCATACTATCCACTAACATTAGTTTGTAATAGTTAATCACTTCATAAGATTTGCATGGACAGTTTAATCTCATTTCAAATCGTAGTTCCCGCAACAATGCACGGGGTATTCTCCTAGTTCTTGAAATAATAGAGTCCCATGGTAACAAAACCACACCTGAATTCCAAATATGGTGTCAAACACTTCTTTCTCGAATATTATCGCATTTACAAATGAGTGATGTTCACAAGTCAAGTCATGATATTAGTAAATCCATCACTTGATATGTAGGTATAAACACGGGCTCGAAACCCCGTTCTCGAAAGAAAAACTTGATATGTAGGTATATTAATCAAAGAAATGTGTGTTTGCCTTATGGATATCACTTCTTTTTGTATTTTATTCCCATGGATTGTCTAATGTCAAATTTGTTTTCATATTGATATCATGTCGTTGTGTTATACTAATTATATGACGTTGCTGACACCTTTTATTCAAAAAAAAAAAACGTTGCTGACACCTTGCACGACTTTGAAGAAACTGAAACTTCTAGAAGCTCACTTCGTAAGAATATTTCTGCAAGCAATTAATGATCTTCTAGAATCTCGGTTTTTTTTTTTGTAATGGAATTGACATTTGTATATATCATCCTCAGTTGTGTAATAATCAGTCGATAACAAGATATGCATGACGAGAGCTTTGACATACTTATAAGTTACACACAAAACTTCAGTATGAACTGACGGAAGAGGGATGATAAATTGGAGATTCTTTTGGAAACAACGAGGAAATCTGCTAGACTAGTTCGGTTACGATAAGATAGAAAACACCACCATTTTGCCCACAATGCAGGGTCACTTCGCGACTGACCTTTCTATTTAGCCTCTTGCATTTTTTTTCTATGTATTATAATGCAAAAAATGACTGCCACGTATAGCTAGTTCTTATGACTGGAAAAAACGAAGTAGTGATGAGTTGCGTTATATTGACATAGACTTGTCTGCATGACTGAAGTTTTTTTTGGGGTGACCTAGAGATTTTTCAGGTAAATCCGTTGTGCCTTTTTTACTGCGTCGTGATTGAATTGAGATTGTCAGTCCTAAAGGTTGCACTTTTCCTCTTTTCTTGAAGGAGAGCATTTTATTTATCCATTTAAAGCTTTGTTCTGTATGTGTAAAAAGAAAAAGTCTATGGAAAACTGCATTCTTTACCTTTAGTAAGATGACTTTATCATGCCAGTCTATCGAAGTTGTAAGGATCTGTGTGTCCTGATAAGCTAGTAGTTGACTCATGCCACTTCTATGCCAAAGAAAAGTCTATGGAAAACTGCATTATGTACTTTTGTGGGCAAAACTTACTTGTTTCTTATCTCCACTCTTTTTCTAGCTATAGTCCTCAGCACAATGCAACAAGGATCCAACACAGGTCATTTCTCGAATACGCAAAAGATTTGCGCATCATTGTATTAAGAAGAAGAGAGTTTTACAAGTTTTTTCTGGGGTGTTAACAAATTTGAAACACAGCCCGCTACCCCAGAACACGTACATAACGGATTACTCACGCACTAACATTCTAGTTTGCTTGACGTGACCGGCGCTCATGCATGGCCCCCGGCCCCGCGGCGCCTCCGCGGTCGCTGTTGACTCTCCTCGCCTGCGAGCAACTCCTGCAAGGCTCGAGCATCCCCTGGTCTTCCCTCGAACATCGCATCCAGCTTCAGTTGTCCCTTCACCGTCGGCTGTGACTCGATGAACCCCATTTTCCGCATGGCGAGGATCTCGTCTCTCTTTGCCACCGGGTACTTGGAGAGGGGGTTGGCGGCGATGCGCCTGCTCCGCGTTGGCAGCTTGATGGAGCTGGAGTCGTCCACCCTGGCCGGAAGAAGCGGGGTGGTCGCCTTGTGGAAGATTTTGTTGACGAAGTTCTTGAGTTGTCCCGTGAGGGAGCCATCTTTGGCCGGGCTTCCCGCGTCGCCGGTCGGCGAGTCGGCGGTGGACCTCCGGGAGACGGGTGTGCAGAACCCCTGCGGCGCCACGTCGGCGGCTGCCGCGGTCCTGGGCGGGCTCCTAGAGGCCCCGCACAGGTGGGCCCTCCCTAGGGTCGGCGGTGTGTCGGCAAAGACGGCCCGGTACCCCGTGCGCCCGCGGGTGACTCCAAGCTCCCCCCGCCGGGTCTACCCCGCCGGCCGGTCGTCGGTCCTCTTGTCGTCTCGCCGCCCTCGACGTTCGAGTCGGACTCGACGGCCTCGCGCAGCGTCCACCGGTGCGTCGTGGACACGGCGTTGTGGGGTAAATCCCGCGAACGCCGCAGTCCACCCATCGTCTGCGTCGCACAAGGTCTCCCACCGGGGTGGGGTGGTCTGCCGCTCCTCCAGCTGCGGGAAGGCACCCGGGACGGGGAAGCCCGGTGGACCCTCGTCGAGGTCCGCTCCCCAGTGGGCGAGGAGGGCAAGCGTGCCCTCCGTCGTGCTGTCGAGCCCACCGTGCACTAGCGTAGGCGGGTCGTCCTCTGGCGGCTCAGCGTCACCTAACGTTTCCTCTGCATCCGCGCGGTCGACGCGGCCGAGGTCGTGCAGCGAAGCGGGGCCCGACAGCCCAGTCGCGAGCTCCTCTCCCCAGTGGGCGAGCAACGCCAACGTGCCCTGAGCATCCGGGTCCTCCTCAGCCTCCACAGGTGGCTCAAGGTTCCCCACCGAGCCACCCATGGCGACTGCATTCTCTGTCCTCGTGTCAGTCTTGCCAGGTGGGCCGGGTGGCGAGGTGTCCGGCCGGAACTCCCCCTCCCCCCAGTCTGCCCCGGGCGACTCCAGGCTCCCCGCCGAGTCCCCCGTGTCAGTGGCCTTCACGGGAGGTGCCGGCTGTGGCGCGCGCGGGCACCACACCTGTCGCGGTGTCTTCCTGCGGTCAGCCCTTCCACGGTCGGCGCGGCGCCCACGGTGTCGCGGGCGGCGCGGCCGGCTGTACTCTGTCGCCGTGGCTCCCGAAGTAGAGCCGGTGGCGGTGCGAGGAGCGGCGGTCGGCGCGCCAAGTGGTGGCCGCATCGTCGCCGTCCCGGCCCGCTGCTGTGGGGCTGGATCGGTGGTCCATGGCGGTCGTGTGTCACAGCACCCACCCGGTGTCGGGCCACAACCTCCGCCATGGTTGGCTTGACGCTGTCCACGCGCTTCTGGTTGGGGCAGGTGACGATGAAACCCTCGGGGCACCGTCGGATCTGCAGCTCCCCCGGCTGGATCCCGATGGCCGTAGCAACCGTGGTCTGGATGGCGGCGATATCCGCGTCAGTGCCGCGCCTGGTGGCGACGTCGGCGCCGACGTCAGAGGAAGGTGGCGGCGACGGGGCCGGCCCCTGCGCACCCACGTTCATCCCCGGAGAGCGACGCGGCGGTGACGAGCGGCCCCCGGCACATCCCGAGCTCCCAGGGTTCGCTCTCCGTTTGAACTTAGGAGCGCGGCCGGCGCCCGTGCCCCCCCGCCCGGAGGACGAACATGTCCCGGGAGGCCTAGTGCAGTCACGTGCCCAGTGGCTAAGCCCATGGCAGTTCCAGCACCGGGGCTCCCGCTTGCACGTTGCGATCTGGTGGCCCTTTGCTGTGCAGTTGAGGCACCGTCCCTTAACGTCCCACCTGCGCCTGCCAGCGGCCGGAGGCTGGCGCGTGTTCCGGATCGGCCTCGCCGCTGTCACGCACGCAGCGGCCATCAGAGGTGGCTTGCGGGGTAGCACCTCACGCCAGCCGTCACTGTCTGGAGGGGAAGCCCGGCGGTTGGAGCCGAGCCGTCTCGACGCCGGGATCCGTGGCTCCGGGTCTGGGCCGAGCCTCCGAGGGGTGGCATGCAGGAGGTGGCCACCGGGCCGAGCCGCCGTCGGGCCGGAGCCCTCGGCTCCAGGGACGGCCCGAGACGTCGGCGCGCGGTGACCCTGGAGGCCGTTGTAGCGGAGTTCTTGGGGGCATTCGACGAATAGCCAGCCGCCGGCTTTCGGCGCGCTCGGCGGCGCCGCCCACGCCGGTGTTGCAGCGCGCCCTCGTCGGCAGACGGCGTGCATTCCCCGTCCTCCAGGTCCCGCGCCGGGCGGTCGTGCACGGTGGGAGAGTTCATTCTGGCCGAGGTCTCCCCGACCTCAAGGACAGGGTGGGCTGGCCTAGGACGAAGAGGTGGCGCGGCATCCCGTAGGCAGGCTCGTCATCGTCGGAGCAGTCGGTGAGGTCGCCGTCAGCCCACCGCACGGTCTTGGGTCAGCCCGCGGAGGAGGGGAAGAAGGGGTCCACGAGCGGGGAAAGGGCGCTGCTGCCCCGCCCAGCAGAGCTGGCGTCCGCGGAAGCCGAGGGTGCCTCAACCCGAGCCGGGGTGTCCCCCACCTCCAGGCAGGCCGTCGCCCCTGCAGCCAGCGTGCCGGGCGACCGCAACAGCGGGGCGGTGTCGATTACGGATAATCGGCAGTCCACCACGGGGTATCCCACGGTGGTGAGTTGTTGACGTTTCTTAGCGCAATCACCAAAGATAGATAAGAAGTCTATCCCCGGTAACGGCACTAGAAAACTAGTTGGCACTTCTTAACGTGTGCAGAAAGAATCCGCAAGCGTACGGAAAGTACCGTTGTAGCTTTCACCCGGAAGTATTCAGGGTATCGTATTTTCCATAGGGAACGGAGGTATTTCTCCTAGCTAATACGTCCAAGGACAACCCAAGGGTAGAGTTGGTAGGAGGGGGAGAAGGATTCTATGGCTTTTGGGTCTAAGAGTAGATAAACTACACCTACACTTGCTCACTTCGGGCACCGGATCGCACCTGGTCTGCCAAGTGATGCCGGCCTGTAGCTCTACGCCGTAGCCGGACGTGGGGATTACAAGGGACGGGTGGCTGCCACCACCCGCCGCCTACCACCTCAACCGTGGACTACGAGGCAAACGAAGGTAGTAGCCGGCCTAGACACCACGTCTATGCTATTAGCTACTACTCTAGCGTCGTACAGGAACATCCGTCTCTATCAGGAGTCCTCTACTAGAGCAACCGTTCCGAGGACGGTCGACGAACCCGCAAACAAGTATAAATGAAGAATAAATACCGAAAGACTTATTACCAAAGAAAACACGAACACTCACGTAGCGGGAAAACCCAACGAAGTGTAGCACGGGTGTTCGTTGAGGTACAAGGTTGGGGAGAGACCGACAAGTCCGGCTCTTCCCCGCTCTTCTTCCTCACATCTCTCCACTACCAAGCTCTACTAGCTAGCTAGGGCCTAAGCCCATGGAGTGTGGCTCTTTATTCTCTAGGTGTAGTAGCTCTTGATCCTTGGAATCGTGTGTTGAATGAGGAGGAGGGAGCCTCCTTTTATAGGTGGAGAGGAGGGGGCTCTATGCAAAAGGGTCATGCCCATATGGAAAGGTCCAAAACCGACCTCTAGAGGCGGTTTCGTACCTTCCATGTACAAAGCACCAGCAAAACCGACCTCCACACATCGTCATGGGCCATCTGACCAAAACTGGGCCTGATCGGGCACCAAACAGGCGCGCCCGCGCCTGGGGCGCGCGCGCGCCAGGTTTGGCTCCGATGGGGCCTATCTTTACAGGCAGGTGGGCCTCGTCGTCAGCTTTCCGTAGCCTGGTGAATTGCGTCAATCGGAGTCCGGATAAGGGAGTTATGGCCAAATTACTACACCCCACTCCCGCAGCCCATGATCGAGTTGGACTAGGTTTTGGGCTTCCATTTCTTGGGTCCATGCTTGGCATTTTAGGCTATGTTTGAGACCCAAATTATACGGTAGGTGGGTCACCTTCTTACATCATAGTTTTGCTCCAGTTCTTGGCTCATTTTTGGTGTGTTTCGGTGTTGACCAAAGCAAAACAAGAATTCTCGCGCCACACTATGGAAATGGTTAGAGTAGAGCCCTATTCTAGGTGAGATTTAGTTTGCCTAGGCTAAAGTTGGCGGGGTTAGAATCGAGTTAAGGACCGCCAACAACTCCCCCACACTTAGCTCTTTGCTCGTCCTCGAGTAAAGGTTGAAGAACTAAGGTGGTTGTATTCTCCCAAGAGTTGACCTCGCATACAGATTATTCCGAGCTTTTTCCCGCATTTGTGAACATTCATGGTGGCTACCAAGTTATCTTATAGCCATTGAAGGAGGAATAGCTTGAAATCAAGTCAACTCACACTACCCATGCTTTGAGACTTGGGGTTTTAGCATTTTTGCAAAGATAGCCTTAGCTCCTCATGTGATACTCTCAAGTCGCTCTTTTTTAGGTGGCTAGTCCTATCCAGGTGTTCTTGATCATCCTACCACTATAGGCTGATATGTGGAGTTTTGGGTATGGATGATGAACAGGTTCCAATGTCAAGCCAACTGGACTCATGAAGAGAAGGCCATATCCCTAGATGATGCAAGTGCAAGTGCAAGTGTAGAAATATTTGTGGACTCCTGATCATGTTTCTCTCCTTATGAAGGAATATGCAAGAAGGTATGGACTCGAAGAATATCTCTAAAACTTGCTTTATTTCTTCCTTTCTTTCTCTCTCTCTTTTTTTTTCTTTTCTTTTTTTCTTTTCTTTTCTTTCTTCTATCTCTTTTTTTTCTTTTATATCTCAAGGCCTTGGGAAGAAAAGAACTCTTCCTTATTCACGAACTATGCTTTCTCTTTGTAGGAATTTTCTGATAACAGTCCATACCCTTCTTGAATGAATGATGGAGAGAGAGATGCATGATTTGTTGATAGGAGTATTTTGGTGGAAGAGGGAGAAAAATGTGGAATATATGTGCTCAATTCTTAGTGTAAGAAATGAGCATTTTTGGTGGAATGGTGGGTGAACAATATGCGCGGCCCTCAATGTGAGAGTCGGCATATTTATTTGGCGGGTGAATGCTGTGCGCGGCTCTCATTGTGAGAGTCGGCATGTTTATTTGGTGGGTGAATGCAATGATCTTGGGGATAAGGCCATCTCTAGCAAGAATCTCAAGACTTGACATTGCTAAAAGTGGCTAAAAAAGGTTTTGTAATTTAAGCGTAGATATTTGGCTCTGGTAGGACATAGCACTTATCACACGAGGAGCATTTGCTAAAAAGTTTTTGAATTTTTGCATAAAAATGGCCCAAGTCCATTGCACGAGTTGGTGAGCATCATATCATTCTACTATATCTCACCTGCCAATAACTTAGACAAGACATGGGGTCCCTATTGCAAGGTTGTTCACACAATCAAGATAGCAAGGAATAAAAAGTATGCAACTCGCTCTCAATTGGTGAAAATAGGAGATGGAGTTTTGCAAAGTTTTTAGTTTTATTTAATCAATTTAAACTTGAAAATTTTAGGAGATGCGAGGGTAGAGTTGCACAAACCACCGTTGAAGGTGAAGGAGCTGATGAAAGTCGTTTGCTCTCTCCTTCTGCATGATGAGTTGCTTGATGTTGTGCATTGTGGTTGGGGAGATCTCGAATGTGAGAGTTAGTTATTCTTGAGAGATCTCCCCCACACTTGTTCTTGTACCTGCTTTTATTTTTAAAGAAACAAAAAAGAAACAAACATGTGCTCTACTGGTTGGAAAACCAGGGAAATTTTTTTCTTCTATATTTGCTCAACCAGCTCGTAACTCAAACAAGGTCAAGATTAAGTTGCAAAGTAAAACAGACCTTGATTAATCTCCAAAACAGATTACTTCCTATTGCTTATGGCAACAACTCAAATTCATTAATCAAAATTCAACACCATGCCGAAATTTTGATCAAAGAAGGCAATTTTAACCTAAGCACCATGCTTAATTTAAAAAGCCTATGGATGTATTGTATATCGTCATATACAAGCACACCCAAACCAGAGCATATGACATAAACATGAGAAGCAAGAATTTGTATGATCACATGGAGACAAGAATGAGTAAGAGAGTTGGTGAACTTTTATTACCTTTGCTTTACCCGAGTGTTCTTCCTTACCGGCAGCATGTGGATGGAAACTTCAGGTGGGCTGCAACAGTGGCTTGTTCTCATGAGCTCCACTCAAATAATTACCAAGGCTAGGTCATATGCACAACTAGTGCGCACAGGCCATAGGCTTTAGTAATTGCAAGGGTCTAGAAGAGGGAGGCTCTTCTTCTTCTTCATCATCATTTTTTTCTTCTCTTTTTTTTAATCTTTTTTTTCTCTTTCTCCTTTTTTCTTTTGTCATCATCATTTTTTTTCAAAGTCTAGGGACCTTCATGTGTCCCTCTTTTTTTTTTTTTTAAGTCTATGGACCTTCATATGTCCCCAATTTTTTTTTCAAAATCCGGGGACCTTCATGTGTCCCTCTTTTTTTTTCTTTGTTTTCTAGCAAGGCGAGGCTAGCATCAACTTTCTCTCTCTTTTTTTTCTCTTTTTTTTTGCTTGCATCTTGGTGTGATTGGAACTCAAGATTCTTGCCGTCCTTCCCCACACTTGGACTTTTATATAAAAGTCAAGTGTGTTGGATCAGGGTCTCTTTTTCTTTCTTGGAGTGTGTCCTATCACCCAAGGGCACCGAATTTTATAGTTGACGTAGCTTCCATGTTTTTCAAGCGTCATATGACCCGTGCCCCTATAACGGTTAGCAACAAGAATACCCGAAGGTGCATACGAACTTGACAACATGCCCTTGCTTTTATTGAAAAGAAAAGTTTCTCATTATAAAAAAATGATAATAATGAAATTAATTATGATGAAGAAGATAACAACAACAACAACAACAACAATAATTTTTTTTTTAGATAATCCGGGGTATCTCCGGCAAAGTGCTTAAGTTATGGTCTTAAGCTTGACCGTGGGAACTTTCCCTTGTAGCGATCGATGGTGGTGTAGTTCCCAGTTTCACCACCATTCCTTGGTCATTCAAGATTAAGCTACAAGGTTAGCACCATCGTACTACTACGAGATTTGCAATGTTTATGGTAAACATAAGCATCGACAACCATCCTCTTAAATAGTTTGACAAGGAATGAAGAGGCGGTTGTGATTCTCGTATGAGTACGTGGTGCCAAGAGCAACAAATATTGGAGACTCTAAAAAGGAGCATGAATCTTGAGAAGTTTTAAACGAGAAAGTTTCATGCTCAATTGAGGAATCCTTCTTGGTCTTCAAATTTGGTGCTCTAGGTTTGTCCATGGCTTGTGAGTTTTCATTCTCAAAGGATATATTATGAGGGTCAAACGTTGATCTTTGATCACTAACAAGATCAACGTTGTGATGGCCAGAGGGACAAATCTTGTGTTCGAGTGAGGAAGATGATGAATGTTCAATTTCACAAGGATGTGAAATGAACGGGGAAATGAACTTTGCCTCCTCGAACAGGTTATGTTGGAGATGCTCCACCATTGGAATTCCTATGTGAGTGGTGGGAGCAATCTTTCCCAATATTTCATCAAGGCCCCCATTGGATGATTCTTCTTGACTAAGACTTTCAAGAGGGTGGCCTATGAGAATATCAAAATCGAGGATGGCGTAGATGTAAAAATCCATGTAAACCTCGGCCTCATGAATTGCGATTGGCACGGCCCTAGCGATCCCACAACACTCAAAGATGAGTCCTGATGGACCTCTAAAGAGTTTATCATTCGGGACTAGCGGAAAATTTCCCAACAGGGCTTCCGCAAGGAATTGTGACATGATATTTGTCCCAACCGTGGGGTTGTGTAGGGCTTTCATGGAAGTCCTTTTAACGAACAAAGTATGGTTGTGGATGGTGAAAGAATCGAATTGCTTGCGGAAGAACGTTTCACTTCCATCAACCATTCTTTTGATGGTTTTTCGTGAGGAAGGCTTCCTTAGAATGAAATGTAGAATTTTCGTGCCAGGACATGTTCGAGGTTCTGCCATAATCCTCGAAATTGATAGCGAACTCTGAAGGATAAAGCATCCCTTCCTTCAGTGTTCGTGGCTCGGGTGAGGGCTCATTAGTCGAATCTAAAGATGGTATGGGTAAGGATTCGGCTGATGAGGACTCCTCAAAACTTGACATGCCCTTCTTTTGGAGAGGTTTAGCCTTTACGACAGGAGAAGCATGCTTCTCTAGGAAGCGATTAAGGATTTTCCTCTGTTCCGTCGTAGTTTTATGTGAAAACGACCCTCCGGCGGCTGTGTCAAGGCATAGGGCGGCATCTATGTCTAGACCCGAACAAAAGAGATGCAATTGCATGCTTTCGGGTAAAGACAAGACTGGGTCGGCATGTACTAATGTTGTGAACCTGGCCCAGGCTGCACCTATGGATTCCTTCTCGTTCTGCTCGAAGTCAAGGATTGCCCTTAGTAGAGAAGTGATGTGAGACATGGGGAAGAATGCAAGATAAAACTTGTCTTTAAGTTCATCCCAGTCTCCACTCTCACTTTCTACGGCATTAGTGTACCATTGTTTTGCCTCTCCCATGAGGGAGAAAGGAAACAATTTCCACTTAAGAGTTTCTTGTGTCATGCCGGGGAATGCTTAGGCATGAACAAATTTCCTCGAAATCGCGAGATGGCTAAAAGGGTTTTCGTGACCAAGCCCTGAGAAGGGTTGTGCCCGAACTATAGCTTTCAAACTAGGGTGGAGTTCATAGCCAGATGAAACTTTTGGGTTTGAAAAAGATTTTGGCTCAAAGAACTCCCCCTTTGAAGCAGAAGGATTTTGAATTGGTATAGGCTTCATGGTGGAACAGGTAAAAGGAATATTTTTGTTTTGTAAAAAGAAAACAATATTTTTTTATTTTTTTAAATAGATACGAGGACGAACTAGGTTCGAAGAAAATAGCAACCGTTCCCCGGCAACGGCGCCAGAAAGCTTGTTGACGTTTCTTAGTGCAATCACCAAAGATAGATAAGAAGTCTATCCCCGGTAACGGCACTAGAAAACTAGTTGGCACTTCTTAACGTGTGCAGAAAGAATCCGCAAGCGTACGGAAAGTACCGTTGTAGCTTTCACCCGGAAGTATTCAGGGTATCGTATTTTCCATAGGGAACGGAGGTATTTCTCCTAGCTAATACGTCCAAGGACAACCCAAGGGTAGAGTTGGTAGGAGGGGAGAAGGATTCTATGGCTTTTGGGTCTAAGAGTAGATAAACTACACCTACACTTGCTCACTTCGGGCACCGGATCGCACGGTCCGCCAAGTGATGCCGGCTGTAGCTCTACGCCATAGCCGGACGTGGGGGATTACAAGGGACGGACGGGGGCTGTCACCACCTGCCGCCTACCACCTCAACCGTGGACTACGAGGCAAACGAAGGTAGCCGCCAGCCTAGACACCACGTCTATGCTATTAGCTACTACTCTAGCGTCGTACAGGAACATCCGTCTCTATCAGGAGTCCTCTACTAGAGCAACCGTTCCGAGGACGGTCGACGAACCCGCAAACAAGTATAAATGAAGAATAAATACCGAAAGACTTATTACCAAAGAAAACACGAACACTCACGTAGCGGGAAAACCCAACGAAGTGTAGCACAGGTGTTCGTTGAGGTACAAGGTTGGGGGAGAGACCGACAAGTCCGGCTCTTCCCCGCTCTTCCCTCACATCTCTCCACTACCAAGCTCTACTAGCTAGCTAGGGCCTAAGCCCATGGAGTGTGGCTCTTTATTCTCTAGGTGTAGTAGCTCTTGATCCTTGGAATCGTGTGTTGAATGAGGAGGAGGGAGCCTCCTTTTATAGGTGGAGAGGAGGGGGCTCTATGCAAAAGGGTCATGCCCATATGGAAAGGTCCAAAACCGACCTCTAGAGGCGGTTTCGTACCTTCCATGTACAAAGCACCAAAAAACCGACCTCCACACATCGTCATGGGCCATCGACCAAAATCGGGCCTCGATCGGGCACCAAACAGCGCGCCGCGCCTGGGGCGCGCGCGCCAGGTTTGGCTCCGATGGGGCCATCTTTTACAGGCAGGTGGGCCTCGTCGTCAGCTTTCCGTAGCCTGGTGAATTGCGTTAATCGGAGTCCGGATGAGGGAGTTATGGCCAAATTACTACACCCCACTCCTGCAGCCCATGATCGAGTTGGACTAGGTTTTGGGCTTCCATTTCTTGGGTCCATGCTTGGCATTTTAGGCTATGTTTGAGACCCAAATTATACGGTAGGTGGGTCACCTTCTTACATCATAGTTTTGCTCCAGTTCTTGGCTCATTTTTGGTGTGTTTCAGTGTTGACCTGCAAAACAAGAATTCTGTGCCACACTATGGAAATGGTTAGAGTAGAGCCCTATTCTAGGTGAGATTTAGTTTGCCTAGGCTAAAGTTGGCGGGGTTAGAATCGAGTTAAGGACCGCCAACATGAGTTTCGGCAAGGGCACGTTACGATCCGCGATCTGGACGTTGAGAAACAAGACAAACCAAGGACAACCAGGTTTACCCAGGTTGAGGCCGCTCGGAAGCGTAATACCCTACGTCTTGCTTCTCGTGTTATGCCGTATGATCAAGTATCGGAGTACAACGTGCGCGGACCATAGAACGGTTCGCGCCAATTGATGAAGAGTGCAGGAATCTCCGGGAGGAGAAAGTCAACATGCTGGCGCAGGCGCAGGTCTATGAGACCCGGCTCACCGAGAAGGAATCTGCCCGGTTGGGGCTGGAGCAACAGGTGACCGAGCTGGCGGAGGGCCAACAAGGTATGTGACCGTGTCCTCTTTAACCGCTGGGTAAAGTTCTGTTGCCGTGAAAATGTCGTAAATTCTGCCTCTGCACTAGGGCTAGAGGAGAAGGTTGCTGCCTTGGCACAGGAGAAGGCTGCTCTGGCGAAGCAGTTGGAGGCCGCTCAGGAACAGGCCAAGGCGGACAGCACGCAGATTGCGGAGCTGATCAGTAAGTTTATACAATTTGGAGTAATTGCATGGTTTGTCTGCCATGTACTGGATCTAACAGCACATGCTAACCACTGTGTTGTTTGTAGCAGAGACGAGGGATCGCCGCCTGGCGCAGTTCCAGTGCCTGCGGGAGACCTGCGCCTACCTCCAGAAAAAGATTGACCGGATGACCGAGCACATCAAGCCGGTTCTCTGTGTCGTCTTCCCAGAGGAGGTGCATCCGGTGGATCCTGCTGGCGAAGCCACACCTGTTGCTGACCAGTGCCAAAGGCTATGGCCGGCGTTGCAGGACCTCGTCACGCGGGTAGGCACGTATGCGGTGTCCACGGCGCTGGCGGTGGTCCGCTCGAGGGTGGAGGCGGCTAATCCGGCCACCGTCGCGCTTGGGATTATGCCGGAGCTCACCGACGCTGTTGCCGAAGAGCTCCGCACCACCTTCATCCCTGTTGCTGAGCAGCTGGTCGGCGACATGACGCTCATTGAGGACCCTGCAGAGGAGGATGGTGGTCAGTAGGGCCCCTTGTTTTAAACATGTTATTTAAAACTTGTATATAAGTGGTGCTGAGCACGGGGTGCTCGAAACAAAACTTAAGGCCGTGTTTAAGATGCAGACGTTGTAGGCATACTTAAGGGGGTGATAAGTGTTTTGCCATTTTTAAGTTATATTGTTATGCGTAACTCGGTGCATAACGTTTTTAGAAAATTATGTCAACAAATAAGTTTTGCGCCCACTCTTGAAGCGATTAGCTCTGTCAAGGTGACAAAGGGACGCACTAGTGAATAGCGCGGTACGCTGGGATCACTAGGTACGATCCTAAGTACCTATTAGAGGGTGCCTGTCGGATCTCCTAGTGCCGTGTAGCGCAGAGCTGTAGCACATCGACAGAGGACCGAGACGCAAGACCTTTTCGAATCGTTCTCGGCGAGTAAAATGCAAAGTTTAGATGTGACTTATGCAGGGCGCATGTATGCAAGGTAGTGCGAAATTTCAGAGTAAGAAATTGCAACTGGACGAAAGAGAGACGACAAAGAGGAACTTTGTTAATGGAAAAAAAAATTAAGTACAAGGTACATATCTTTATGGGTAAAAGCGTATGAGCATCTCTATGTGCCAAGAGTTTGGCTCTTTGACTCCTTCTAGTGTCTCCAGCCGGTACGATGTCGGGCGTGTGACAGCCTTGACTTTGTACGGTCCTTCCCACCTTGGTGATAATTTGTGGAGGCCATCCGTGTTCTGGATACGACGGAGCACAAGATCGCCGACCACGAACAAACGTCCTCGGACGTTGCGATTATAGTAGCGGCGCACCGTGGCCAAGTACTTTTCAGTTCGAGCACATGACTCGAGGACCTGCTCTTCCTTAGCGATGATATCCACCTCTCTGGCTTCGTCGGAGGTGTTTTCGTTGTGGTATGCTACCCATGGCGATTGGAAAGCGACCTCGGCTGGTATGACAGCCTCTGAGCCATACACCATAAAGTATGGTGAGACTCGGTGTTGCGGGCCGGTCCGAGTACGGAGTCCCGGACCACGGCGAGATAACTCATTGAGCCATCGGCCAGGTTTGAGCTTAGTGTCAACCTGGAAAACTCGTTTCTTGAGTGCGTCGAGGATCATTCCATTAGCACATTCAACTTGTCCGTTAGCTCGTCGGTGAGCGATGGAGACGTACTTGACCTTGATTAGGCTATCATCACAATAGTTGAAGAACGCGTCGCTCATGAATTGTGAGCCTAGATCGGTGATTATGGTGTTCGGGACACCAAATCTATGGACGACCTCGTCGAGGAACCGGATCGCCTTCTCGGCCGTGGCTTTTGACTCGGTTTGTATTCGATCCATTTGGAGAATTTGTCAATAAGCACGAAGACGTTTGTATGGCCACTAGGAGCTGGTTTGAAAGGGCCAATCATGTCCAGTCTCCAGCATGAGAAGGGCCAAGCAGCTGGGATTGTTTGTAAATCATGTGCTGGGACATGAATCTGCCTGGCAAACATTTGGCAGTTAACGCACCACCGTACGTAGTCTTCAGCGTCAGTAACGGCCGTAGGCCAGTAGAATCCTGCCCGGTAGGCTTTGCCGACCAGTGTCCGGGATGCTGCATGGTTACCACAAGTGCCCTCATGAATGGCTTTGCGGAGCTCTATCTCTGCTTTCCGAGTAATACACTTCTGGAATATGATGGACTTGGGTGCCTTGCGCATCAACTCGCCATTGACCATAGCATAGGCCTTGGCTCTGCGGACCAGCTGTTGGGCAGCAAGTTTGTCCTCCGGGATGAGGTGGTCATTCAGGTATCTGACAAAGGGCTCTCTCCAGTCGTCCTGGAGAGGCGTCGCCTGGTCGGCTAACTCTGTACCCTCATCATCTGCCTGCCGGCTGAGGAGACCATCGTCGTCCTCGACGTTGGTGTTACTGAGCAGTGTGGTCAGGTAGCTGTTGACATTTCTAACGCCACTCAGTGTTAGGTTGTCATCCCCAACATGGCGCCAAAAATGCTGGTACTAAATAATGCAACTGCTACTAGAAATAAATATGGGATCCGCAAGCGCACAGATAATACCGATGTAGCATTTTAACCAGGAGTATCCAGGTATCGTTATTTATATTTTTACCACTGGGAAGGGAATGCCTTGGATAATGAGTGATGAGCAATGCACATGCTTTGTAATGGAGAGCTTAACCTTGTCTCGTATCGATCATCTCATACGGGGTAAGTGTCACATAAAATATAGGAATGAATGATAAATGACATAAGATAAATGAGAGCAATTAGCCACATAAAATAATAGTAATAAGCCATCTCAACTTAGCACTCTAAGCTTATAACACTAGCATGGACTAGGTCGATCTAGGGTATAATCCTATGTTATTCTAACTATAAGGTCAAAGCATACAATGATTAGTGCAAGAACATCTAGCAATCATGGCGGGAAAAGGTTACATCTATGCATAGTGATATTACCAGAGAAGACAAGAGACATAGCAATGACTTCAATGTAATAGGTTATTCTACTAAGACCTACCAACGGGGGATGGAATACAAAGGACTCAACGGAACAAGATTTGCCTTCTCGATGGATCACTTCGGCTATCTTCTACATTGAATATATCAACAAGATTTGCAGTCTCGAGCTCTTCGGGTTGTCCTGCCAGTTTACCTTGACCAGTGGAGGGAGCAAGGTTAACAAGCTGTTGTACCTGCGACTCAAGTATCTTGTTGAAGCTAAGCTGACTCTTGATGGCATTGGAAAAGCCATCCATTCTGTTGCTGAGTGTCTCTAGGACCTTGTCATTTGATGTCGCTTCTTGGGCCATTGTCCATTGTCTTGCCTTGATTCAAGCACTAACTCTCTCAAAGGCGGCTGGTTGTAATTATTGTAGGAGGAGTTGTTACCTTGATAGTTGCCCGAATAATTGCCCGAGTAGTTAGGCCTCTGCTGCGATTCCAATCTTGATTCCGCGAGGACGATAGTAATTATTATTGTTGTTGTTGTTGAGGTAGTTCACGTCCTCCTTCGGCTACGGGCGTTAGCACCTGTGTGCCCGGTCTCTCCACACTCTTCGCATGTCATGCGAGCATCATGTATATGCATGACTTCTTTCTTCTCTCGTGGCTCTCTCATCGAGCCTCTTCATCAGCAAATCCATTTTGGCGACAAAGCATGTCTACCTCCTTCACTGGTGCATTCCTCCACCTCTCTTGCGGGTCTCGAGTTCTTTCTTCACTCCAACCTTGGTTGGATGCCATCTTCTCCACAAGAGCCGTGGCTTGAGGAATAGTGAGTGATAAGAATGCACCTCCAGCGGCAAAGATCCATCGTCTCACGTGTGCTTGTTGTCGAGCCCATGGTAGAATGTCCGCATGAGCAGCCAATTCTCCATGCCATGATGAGGACACTCGAGGATGTAATCTTGAAAGCGCTCCCAAGCTTCGGGACAGTCTCATCATGGTGTTCTTTGAAAGCTTGATATCTTCCCACGAAGAGCATTTGTCTTGCCCATGGGGAAGAACTTCGCCAAGAAATTGGTGGAACATAGTGCCCACGTAGGATTCTTCTCCTTATTGGCGTAGAACCCTTCGCTTCGCTCTCCCCAAGAGTGAGAATGGGAAGAGGCGAAGTAGTATAGCATCTCTCGGGGACATCCTTGATAGTGAATGTGCTACAAATCTCCGGAAGTGTTGGAGATGAGCACTAGCATCTTCATGGGCCTTCCCACGTAACCGGCTTGCTTGCACCATGTTGATTAGCGCAGGCTTGAGCTCAAAAGCTCCTTCGATGTCCGCAGCTGGTCCAAGTCACGAATGTTGTCCGTAGTTGGAGCTGAGAACTCGCGGAGTGACTTGTGCGCCATGGCTTCAAACGCTGGTGTCAAGTCTCGAACGAAAGGTCGACTTTCTGCTTCCGACAAGCTTCCAAGTTGAGTTGATGATGATGATGATTGATTGGTCTTCTTCAACCTGCTTCTGGCCTTCCTGAATAAAGCTTCTGGATTGTCAATATAATTATCAGGAAGAATTGTCTTTTTGATATGTTACCCTGCATAAGATACACAAGTAGACAAAACAAGGGTAATCCTGTAGAGATGGGTTAGTATGAAAAAGACTACTCGATCACATTATCTAGTGCAATGCTGCTCATTATCCATTGGCTTTCAACCTTCCCCGGCAACGGCGCCAAAAATGCTTGTTGACATTTCTAACGCCACTCAGTGTTAGGTTGTCATCCCCAACATGGCGCCAAAAATGCCGGGTACTAAATAATGCAACTTGCTACTAGAAATAAATATGGGATCCAAGCGCTGAGATAATACCGATGTAGCATTTTAACCAGGAGTATCCAGGTATCGTTATTTATATTTTTACCACTGGGAAGGGAATGCTTTGGATAATGAGTGATGAGCAATGCACATCTTTGTAATGGAGAGCTTAACCTTGTCCGTATCGATCATCTCATACGGGGTAAGTGTCACATAAAATATAGGAATGAATGATAAATGACATAAGATAAATGAGAGCAATTAGCCACATAAAATAATAGTAATAAGCCATCTCAACTTAGCACTCTAAGCTTATAACACTAGCATGGACTAGGTCGATCTAGGGTATAATCCTATGTTATTCTAACTATAAGGTCAAAGCATACAATGATTAGTGCAAGAACATCTAGCAATCATGGCGGGAAAAGGTTACATCTATGCATAGTGATATTACCAGAGAAGACAAGAGACATAGCAATGACTTCAATGTAATAGGTTGTTCTACTAAGACCTACCAACGGGGGATGGAATACAAAGGACTCAACGGAACTGTCACTTCCGCGATCTACCACACGACCCGGCCAATAGGGTGTAATCGCAGATAAATATGGTCTAGACACCACGCCTACACAATATCTACCACTTACCCATCGATCTAATGAGCAAGCGCTATACGATCCTATGCATAAACATAATTCTAGTCCAACTATGCTAAACATATAATCAAAGTAAACTAAGAACAATATAATTGAGAACATAATCAAATAGAGCAAAGTCAAGTCTGATATAATAGAATAGAATAAAGTACTACTCATAGTATCACGAACAATGATGAATATTACAAGAATGTAGAGGGGAATTACCAAGAACTCCGACAGATCCGGACTCCAAGCTAGGCTTGATTCCCTCTAGATCTATTCCTATGTAGCTATGCTACTAAACTATGGAGCTCTAATTGAGATGGTGGCTCGGCTTCTCCGAATTCCGATGAGAGAATGAACTCTTGAATGAATTAGGAATGAATTCGGGTTTCACCCGGGGGCCGGGGGCTCGAATATATAGCCCCCTAGGATTAACCGGCCCTCGGATCAAACCGACCTAAATGGACGATAATTATTCATCCTCAAAGGCGGTGGAGGCGGGATCCACGAGACTCCACCGATTGGTGGAGGTGGGGAGTCGGCCGACTCCCCGGGTCGGCCGACCCACCACAATGCCAGTGGGTCCCCGCTTCCAGGTGTTGCCTTTCGGAGTCTTCTAGATTATACAATTTTACCCGTTCGGTCTTTATCTCTATGTAATCATGACATGTGGGCCTCCTTTGGTTCTCTTTCGATAACCCCCGTAGAAATAGACAATCACCAAAACTCGTGGAATTCTGTCGGTGTAACCCCTATATCTAACGGGTGAACTCATATTAGTCCTTTCTCTTGCTGCGTTGACGGTATAAAATTGATACTTAACGACCGTCAACAAACTCCCCAAGCTTACCTTTTGCTCGTCCCCGAGCAAAGATAGACTCGTGATGGATCGGGAGTTGCTACAATGCTTTCACTCCTCACAAGTACACATGCGTTCAAACAAGAACTCTCCTCCGGATTAGAGTGAACTATCCTGACTCAAAACTCACTCATATTACCTTTCACCATGGGGCTTGTAACCGTCACTTGGGTCTTGAGTAGTTGAAAGATAGAACGGTCAAGCGCCATGTTTCTCGCTCTTTGATCAACTATTATCCCGGAGTTTTTGCAAGGTTTTGAAATAAAACTCAGAGTTCCTTGTATGAACCTTTCAAGTCTCTCATTTGTGGTATTTCTGGATCCTCTCTAAGGCATGAGTACTATATGCCTTCTCTCTTCTCTCAAAATATGTGGTATTTATGGAACTAAGGCATAGTGGAAAGTGCCTTCTCTCTCTCACCCTACTTTCTAATAGGCTTATGTGGAGCTCATAGGTGGGGAGACACTCAATCTCACTTGCATATATTGCACAGTTAAGACATGGATCCAATAGGAACTAAAATAACAATAAAGTCATATGTGCATGTGAATGAGGAAATGGAATGGATGAAAAGATGATAGGATGATGGTAATATGATGGTGATAAGGAAATGATTATGAGGGGTACTCAACTGGTGAACATCTACTTCTACACTCGCTCCTTTGGGGATAACATGACTCCCTTTATTCGGAAACCTTGAAACTTCTTGAATGGAAGGACTTGGCTACTCTTTCTTTTTCTTTCTTTCTTCTTTTTCTTCTTTTTTCTCTCTCTCTTTTTTTTTTTTTTTAGAGCAACCAATCCTCTGGAAACAAGACTTTAGCACAGGGAGTGTATAACTTGAAATGATAATGACTGGAGCTTTTTTGTAGGCAAATAGAACGGCGATGATTATGTCTAGACGTTCACTCCCAGAATAGGAGTAGAACCTTTTCTGGATGCTGTGAAAGGAATGGCGTATGTATATGTGGATGGATGAAGGGATGGATGCGTACTCCCAGTGTAGGAGCAGCATAGGTGCGTGCCTCCAGGGTAGAGACAGCACAGCGTACTCCTAGGGTAGGAGCAGCATAAGTGCGTATCTCCAGGATAGAGATAGCACAATATGTGGTGGACATGGATCTATATGTGGGTGGTACTTCAAGGAACAGAAGTAGCACAGAATGAATGTAGTATTTATAAAATGGGTGCGTGCTTCTGAGGGCAGAAGTAGCACAGAATGAATGTAGTATTTATAAAATGGGTGCGTGCTTCTGAGGACAGAAGTAGCATAGATCAATGGATGGAGAGCACATAGTATTGACTTTAACTGCGTGACTAATTCCTTATGGGTCCACAGCATAACCACACTCAATGCCTAATAAGTCTACACTCAAACCTACAATATGATCTATATAAACGAGATGGGTTTTCCTAATCTAGTAAGCATGAATATATGGTGTGGTAGGAATTTGAACTCTCATCATAAAGGAACTCATCATGCGGGAATTAATATTTTCAAAGATAAATTCTCCGAACTCTAGTATCTCTAGGAACAAGATGGACTGACTCAAAACCTTCCCATGTCATACCCGTCAACCACCTAGACTTAGATCAAGTGTTTGCTACCCACAAGTTTCGGGTTGAGCAAATCTCAAATCTAAACAATTGTGTCCAAAACTCGGGAGAGTGCAAGGTTGAAAACTAGGTACTTGAAAGGAATTACGCAGAAGAGCAACTATTCATCATCTCCATGTAGAGTTTATTCTAGGGATCACTTTTAAAGACAGATTGCAAGAGCTCTCCAAAAGTAGAAAAGATAAATAAGGAAATCTTTCGGGTTTCTATGGTTATGCATCTTTTTTAGTTGTTTTAATCAAAGCACACTCTAATAAAGCATAAATAGATAAGTTGGAAACACTTAGCTTGGTACACGGGGGATGCTCTCCCCAAGCCTGGATGTTGACATAGTCTCGCGATGTTGCCGCGGGCATCGAAGACGTTCTAGTCCTCGAGGAGTGTCGTAGATAGTTGCCGTTGGAGACGGCATTCAAATGTCGCGGGCAAAGCACTCCGACAGGAACTGGATGTCCTTCGCACGTTAGCTCTTCATGATCCTTGATGTTCTCGTGAAGCTCAAATAGACAACAAAGCTTGTGGAACTAATTAAGCGTTAGTGATAAAACCTCTAGGCCTTGGTTGTCTAGAACTTTCTTAACTTAGACTTGTTCTAACGGGATCACAAGAAATATTTTTATCTTTTTATTACTTAAGGAATGCGAGACGGGGAAAGATAAATATCTTTGAGAAATTATTTTTGTGCCACCACGGTGAATGACTATCCACATGGGGCTTGATGATTTTCTGGATGCAAATGCCAAACATTTTTATTTTCTTTTCAAATGCGGAGATAAAAGAGTAAAGATGCAACTAAGATGCAAGTAGGAAAATAAATATGCTAAGGTTAAAAATATAATCTTTGGAAAGTAGTTTTGATAGATACCAAGTTACCTCTTGGCGCGGCGTTCGGTGGTTTTAAGTCCTCCGAACAGGACTTGTCATGTTCGCTCATTTTTCAAGGGGCGCATTGGCTGGTGCCTCTGATGATGTCGCCTCGTGTGTAGGAGTTGATTCTGATTTTGCTTTTACTTTCCACACCTTCTTTGTTGGAGAGGGTGATCTTGAGGAGGAAGCTTCTTGGACCACTTGTTTCTCTTCTGATGACAGCACCTTATCAGGTTTTTCTACAATGTTCTTCTCTTCTGGGTACCGATCTTCATATCTGAATACTTCTCCCTCATAGTTAGCCCATCCATCAACGGTGATGTTCTTCTTGTTCGCGACGGTACGTTGCCTTCTCCTTGTTCTGTTCTTCTTGGGCTCCTCGGTGATTATATAATTATTATTGAAGTAGCGGCGTACCTTCTCGGTGGGAAAGTGGAAGTGAATCTCTCCTGTCCCAATATAGATGATAGCTCGGTGGTGTTCAGGAATGGTCTTCCTAGGATGATTGGAGGATCATAGTCATCTCCCATGTCAATGACTAGGAAGTCTGTAGGGACATAATGGTCATCTATCTGGATGAGGACATCCTTTACTTCTCCTTCGACGAAACGGAATGTCTGATCTGCCATTTGCAGCTGTGCATAGGTAGGTTCCAAAGGCATAGTGCCATATAGGTACTCATAGGTTACCTTGGCCATAATGTTGACGCCCGATCCGGTGTCACAGACAGCTTTATTGAAAGAGCTTCTGTTGATGGAGCATTGAATGGTTGGGACACCTGGGTCATCCTTCTTGATCAGACGTGGGGATCTGAGGAAGTGGTCATGCTCCTTGTGGACTGCAGTGACCATCCTTACTGTCTCCGTCTTCTTGGTCTTCTTGTTCTTGCTCTTCTTAGCTGGACTCTTCTTCTCCTTACTGTTCTGCTGATGAGGGTGTGCTGGGAACTGCAGCACTCTGTTCTTGAAGAAGAAGGTTTCTCTCTTGTCCTTGATGTTGAAGATGATCTTGGCAGTGTTGGCATACATGATGGCTCCAGCAGTGTTCAAGAATGGTCGTCCCAGAATGATAGGGGACCTTTCATCACTGCCTGTATCCACTACCACGAAGTCTGCAGGGACATACGAGTTGCCTACTCGTACACATATGTCTTCAAGCACTCCCAAAGGAACACGGAGTGACTGATCTACAAGCTGTAAGCACATGGTTGTGTATGTTAAGGGGCATCTGAATAGCTTCTCATATATCACTCTTGGCATGATGTTTATGCTTGCACCGAAGTCACAGATTGCCTCATTGAAGTTGGTACTTCCAATGGAGATCGGAATGACCGGTCTCCCTGGATCGCCCTTCTTGATTGGCAGAGTTGAGTCAGTCCATGACCCCTTCGATGGATCACTTCGGCTATCTTCTACATTGAATATATCAACAAGATTTGCAGTCTCGAGCTCTTCGGGTTGTCCGCCGGTTTACCTTGACCGAGTGGAGGAGCAAGGTTAACAAGCCGTTGTACCTGCGACTCAAGTATCTTGTTGAAGCTAAGCCGACTCTTGATGGCATTGGAAAAGCCATCCATTCTTCGAGTGTCTCTAGGACCTTGTCATTTGATGTCGGCTTCTTGGACAGATTGTCCATCGTCTTGCCTTGATTCAAAGCACTAACTCTCTCAAAGGCGGAATTTGGTTGTAATTATTGTAGGAGGAGTTGTTACCTTGATAGTTGCCGAATAATTGCACGAGTAGTTAGGCCTCGCTGCGATTCCAATCTTGATTCTGCGAGGACGATAGTAATTATTATTGTTGTTGTTGTTGAGGTAGTTCACGTCCTCCTTGCTACGGGCAATTAGCACCTGTGTGCCCGGTCTCTCCACACTCTTCACATGTCATGCGAGCATCATGTATATGCATGACTTCTTTCTTCTCTCGTGGCTCTCTCATCGAGCCTCTTCATCAGCAAATCCATTTTGGCGGAAAGCATGTCTACCTCCTTCACTGGTGCATTCCTCCACCTCTCTTGCGGGTCTCGAGTTCTTTCTTCACTCCAACCTTGGTTGGATGCCATCTTCTCCACAAGAGCTGTGGCTTGAGGAATAGTGAGTGATAAGAATGCACCTCCGCCAGCGGCATCCATCGTCTCACGTGTCTTTGTTCTTGAGCCCATGGTAGAATGTCCGCATGAGCGGCCAATTCTCCATGCCATGATGAGGACACTCGAGGATGTAATCTTGAAAGCGCTCCCAAGCTTCGGGACAGTCTCATCATGGTGTTCTTTGAAAGCTTGATATCTTCCCACGAAGAGCATTTGTCTTGCCCATGGGGAAAAACTTCGCCAAGAAATTGGTGGAACATAATGCCCACGTAGTATTCTTCTCCTTATTGGCGTAGAACCCTTCGCTTCGCTCTCCCCAAGAGTGAGAATGGGAAGAGGCGAAGTAGTATAGCATCTCTCGGGGACATCCTTGATAGTGAATGTGCTACAAATCTCCGGGAAGTGTTGGAGATGAGCACTAGCATCTTCATGGGCCTTCCCACGTAACCGGCTTGCTTGCACCATGTTGATTAGCGCAGGCTTGAGCTCAAAAGCTCCTTCGATGTCCGGTGGTCCAAGCACGAATGTTGTCCGTAGTTGGAGCCGAGAACTCGCGGAGTGACTTGTGCGCCATGGCTTCAAACGCGGTGTCAAGTCTCGAACGAAAGGTCGACTTTACGCTTCCGACAAGCTTCCAAGTTGAGTTGATGATGATGATGATTGATTGGTCTTCTTCAACCCGCTTCCGGCCTTCCGAATAAAGCTTCTGGATTGTCAATATAATTATCAGGAAGAATTGTCTTTTTGATATGTTACCCTGCATAAGATACACAAGTAGACAAAACAAGGGTAATCCTGTAGAGATGGGTTAGTATGAAAAAGACTACTCGATCACATTATCTAGTGCAATTTGCTCATTATCCATTGGCTTTCAACCTTCCCCAAGCAACGGCGCCAAAAATGCTTGTTGACATTTCTAACGCCACTCGGTGTTAGGTTGTCATCCCCAACATGGCGCCAAAAATCTTTGGTACTAAATAATACAACTTGCTACTAGAAATAAATATGGGATCCGCAAGCGCACGGATAATACCGATGTAGCATTTTAACCAGGAGTATCCAGGTATCGTTATTTATATTTTTACCACTTTGGGAAGGGAATGCACTTTGGATAATGAGTGATGAGCAATGCACATCTTTGTAATGGAGAGCTTAACCTTGTCTCGTATCGATCATCTCATACGGGGTAAGTGTCACATAAAATATAGGAATGAATGATAAATGACATAAGATAAATGAGAGCAATTAGCCACATAAAATAATAGTAATAAGCCATCTCAACTTAGCACTCTAAGCTTATAACACTAGCATGGACTAGGTCGATCTAGGGTATAATCCTATGTTATTCTAACTATAAGGTCAAAGCATACAATGATTAGTGCAAGAACATCTAGCAATCATGGCGGGAAAAGGTTACATCTATGCATAGTGATATTACCGAGAAGACAAGAGACATAGCAATGACTTCAATGTAATAGGTTGTTCTACTAAGACCTACCAACGGGGATGGAATACAAAGGACTCAACGGGCTGTCACTTCCGCGATCTACCACACGACCCGGCCAATAGGGTGTAATCGCGAGATAAATATGGTCTAGACACCACGCCTACACAATATCTACCACTTACCCATCGATCTAATGAGCAAGCGCTATACGATCCTATGCATAAACATAATTCTAGTCCAACTATGCTAAACATATAATCAAAGTAAACTAAGAACAATATAATTGAGAACATAATCAAATAGAGCAAAGTCAAGTCGATATAATAGAATAGAATAAAGTACTACTCATAGTATCACGAACAATGATGAATATTACAAGAATGTAGAGGGGAATTACCAAGAACTCCGACAGATCCGGACTCCAAGCTAGGCTTGATTCCCTCTAGATCTATTCCTATGTAGCTATGCTACTAAACTATGGAGCTCTAATTGAGATGGTGGCTCTGGCTTCTTTGAATTCTGATGAGAGAATGAACTCTTGAATGAATTAGGAATGAATTCGGGTTTCACCCAGGGGCCAGGGGCTCTGAATATATAGCCCCCTAGGATGAACCACAGCCCTCGGATCAAACCGACCTAAATGGACGATAATTATTCATCCTCAAAGGCGGTGGAGGCGGGATCCACGAGACTCCCACTGATTGGTGGAGGTGGGGAGTCGGCCGACTCCCCCTGGGTCGGCCGACCCACCACAATGCCAGTGGGTCCCGCTTCTGGTGTTGCCTTCTCGGAGTCTTCTAGATTATACAATTTTACCCGTTCGGTCTTTATCTCTATGTAATCATGACATGTGGGCCTCCTTTGGTTCTCTTTACGATAACCCCCTGAGAAATAGACAATCACCAAAACTCGTGGAATGCACGTCGGTGTAACCCCTATATCTAACGGTGAACTCATATTAGTCCTTTCTCTTGCTGCGTTGATGGTATAAAATTGATACTTAACGACCGTCAACAGTAGCTGACCACCGAAGTGGGTTCTGGTGTATGTTCTACCTGATCGGGGATCGAAGGTTTGATTAAGTCTTGAACAAAAACACCAGGAGGTAACTTGGCACGGGATGAGCCCAGCTTGGACAGCTCATCGGCTCCTACGTTCTTTTCGTGGCGAACGTTGATGAATTCCACACCGTAAAACTTGTTCTCAAGTTTGCGAATTTCGGCAACGTAGGCATCCATCTTTTCGTGGACTGTATCCCAGTCTTTGTTGACCTGCTTGATGACCAAGGCAGAGTCCCCGTAGACCATGAGTCTTTTGATGCCAAGTTCAACGGCAATACGAAGGTCATGTAGGGCCGCTTCGTACTCGGCTACGTTGTTGGATGCTTTGAAGTGGATACGCAAAACGTACTTTATCGTGTCCTTGGAAGGAGAGATAAAGTAGACACCAGCCCCAGCACCATCGATGTTTAGGGAGCCGTCAAAGTACATCGTCCAGTACTCGGCGTTTGAATCGGCGAGGGGTAAGCTGATGTCCGTCCACTCCACGATGAAATCAGGCAAGGCCTGTGACTTCACCGTTCATCGGGCGCGAAACTGGAGGGTGTACTCGGACAGTTCTAGCGCGTATTTCACGATCCGACCACTGGCGTCTCGGTTGCGAAGAATATCGCCGAGTGGTACGTCAGTAACGACCGTAATTTTGAAGGCTTGAAAGTAATGGAGCAGCTTGCGTTTGGTGATCAGGAGTGCGTACATCCATTTTTAGAGGAGGTCGTCTTAACATGTTCGTCTCTATAAACACTGACATTAAAAAACAATTCATAACTTTTCTATATGAACTCCTATGAGATAAAATTTATATCAAAATTGTAGTTCTCAATGTGATCTATAGCTTTGTAGTTGGATTTTTGTGATTTAAAATTTTTTAGAGTTCCAAAATATTTATTTAGGTTCATAGATTTTGAAACCAACCTCGGGTATTGACATGATCTACACTAAAGTTGTAGTTCTCAATACAATCTGTGCTAACATTCACGCTTGTAGCTAGTTAGCTGGTTTTGCCCGGCATTTTTTTTCTTTTTAATTGAAGAAGCCGAATTTGAAGGGGCTCCTTCCGCCTCTAGTACTGTAGCACTATTGTAACGGAGACCGGATGAGTTGCAAATACGTAGTTCCGGTAGTGACTCCTTCTGTTTCCTAGCTAATTAATCTTAGACGTCATTTCTTCTACCGCTACCGTACGCGGAGACCGGATGAGTTGCAAAATACGTAGTTCCGGTGACTTATTCTGTTTCCTAGCTAATTAATCTTAGACGCCATTTTTCTTCTACCGCTACAGTACGCAATCTAGCTACATTGGCCAACAGTGCACTACAATAGAATTTGGAGCTAGACTTGCTAGCCGGAGCACTGCAGAGGCGTGGAGCCCCTCCAAGAATATGTACGATGAGGCCTGCGGCCCGCAATAACTGGTCGAACTCACAGGGATCAAGCATAAGGCCAATTACGTGACTTACGTCGACTGGTTCGAATGGAAGACACCACCGCTCTTGACTTGAGCGACGAGAGGCGGTGGACCGGTGGTGCGAGCTGATGATGACGGCCCTCTTAAGCAGTCTTAGAGTGAGTGGGACTGTTGTACAATCTCCAAATAATGAAAAGCTACGCGCTCTGCCTAGTGTTCAATCTTCAATGGAAGAATGGCGACTCGCAATTAATTAGCTACCGTGATATGATTGACAGCGCGCTAAGAGCTGAGGGCACTCCTGTCCACGGATCATCGTCGTTCTTGCTACGTCGTCGATCTACTTGCATTGGTGAGACTACTCTACCTGACTATTGTATATGCAGCAGCAACGTGTTAGATTTCCTATTTGACTATGCATGGCAAACGATATCTCCAGGCGCTTGTGCTGGCGCCATGGCATGCGTGATGCCTTCTCTCCTCTTTTTTTTTTTCTCTTTTCTTATCTCTCTTTTTCACCATATTTTTATTTTCTGTCATTTGTCTTATTGTTTATATTTACTAGCAAATTTGTCCGTGTGTTGCAACTGGAGTGTCAAATATTTATGAAAAACAATAAAATAAATTATTCATATATATTTTATGTTTTATCTTTTTTATAAAATCTTAAATCTATAAATTATTATTGTACAAGATCAATGTCCATAATATGAGCTCTGTCTTGGCAATAATATGAAAATGTGTCGCCAATAAATTGAACCTTCATAATTTTTTCATATGTGTCGCCAATATCATCATCTCTATGATTACCTCTAGGGCATATTCCCGACAATTGTATCCATGATGTATTATGTGTTCATGAATATCCATTAACGACAACTTGTATCGATTGTTAGTTATGTGAATTGTTTGTGTAACTCTTTTACTTGTATGGTTATTCTAATGTTGTCCCTGATCGGAGTTGGTGTAACAACACACATGAATATTAGATCAGCAATATTATTAGTTGATGACTATGTTTCACAAATTATAGACAAATAGATGTCAAACTAATAATGTGGGAACATGTATGATAGGTAGGCTGGACTGACCCGACATGAGGTGTTGTTATTATTATCTCTTTACACATGATGTACATTATATCCTTAGATCTGAGATTGTCGTATGTACTCAAGATGTGAAATGACCACCTTAGGTATCGTCAAACGCTACTCCGTAACTGGGTAGTTATATATAAAGATAGTCTTCGGGTTTGTCGGGAAACATGTTGTGAGACACAGACAATCAAAATGAAATTTGCCCCTCTCTATGTGAGAGAGATATCACTCGATCACTCAAGTGATTGGATCAACAAATGCATGGACGTGCTGGGGTTAAGTGTTAACCCACGAGTTGGACCAAATATCATATGGCAAGGGAATAACAAGTATGTGGGTTGTGTTGGTTCATCTGATATAATATTTGCGTACGCATAGGAGTTATCACGCCTTGCTAGAGGCCGCTGTCAACTATTGAGTGAGCAGGTGTACTCGGGCCATGTCTATGTGTGCGTGAACCCATAGGGTTGCACGCTTAAGGGACTGGAAGCCCAATTCGGATTGGACCCGAGTTGGATGAGGATTAGGGTTACTAATGGGCCTCCAACTCATTAGGGACGCCTATATAATCAAGAGAGAGGGATGCGGCTAGGTTTCATCCACGCCATTTTGGTAGCCGCCGGCGCCCCCCATGCTTACGCTTACTGCTCCTCGCGGGCCTAGCAGTCCGGAGGCGCAACACTTCTTCCCTGTACGTGTGTGATACCTCGGAGGTGTTGCATCTGGAGCACAAGGACGAACCGCACGAGGACGATCCACGAGCAGAGGACGGGCGTGACGGACGGACGACCACGCAACTGCACGGTACTGCTGCGACGTGTTCGACTACATCGAATCGTTTCTGCTGTACCTGCGCGTCTAATGGTAATCCCGTAACCTGTAAATAGCAGTAGATCCTGGTTTCTATGTGATTTTTCGGAAGATAGAGGGGCTATGTCTCCTCTTCCAACCGTAATTAACCATAGTTGAGGTGTAGAAAAAAGTTCCTGTCGGTCTTGTATCACAAAGAAGAACAAACTTCTTGCGCCAAGGCTCTACACTTGTTGGTCCACGTACGGTTGAATTTTCTTTTTTTTTTTTTAAAAAAAGAGCGAACTCAGCTTTTATTGAAAGCTTCAGGTAGCAACAACAGTAATGTAAAGCTGGGGAAACCAGCTTGAAATGAAAGCAACAGCTCGGACTAACGCCGACAACCTCCCTACAGCTAGCTGAAGCTAGCATCACAGAAACAGAAACAAGGTTTAAACGTTCTAGTCTCCTGATAGTTTTTGGATCTTTCATATCTCGGCCACATCAGAGATCATGACGCCCGTGCTTTTGAAGTTCTTCAGTCCTTCTTGGGTCACCGTCTTCAGCCTTTCAAAGGTGTCACGATCCTTGTCTTTCAGCGCCGCGCTCCATCTCTGCATATGTGTTAATGCATTGAAGACGACATCAGTTGCAGCTTTTGGGGGCTTCTTGGCAATTGCCAGATTGTTGCGAGAATTCCACAAAGCCCATGCTAACCCTGCAAACACGAAAATGATCAACCTGTTTGGTAAATTTACCTCTCCCTTTAGCCAAGTTTGAGTGAAATCTCCCACCGATACAGGATAAGTGTTCAAATGAAAAATGTTACTGATAAAGCTCCACACAAAAACCGTCATGGGGCAAGAAAAGAAAATATGATCAGTGGTTTCACAGCAACCACACAAGCAGCAGTTGATGTCTCCCTTCCATTTTTTCTTTTTTAGATTAGTAGCTGTTTGCAGCTTGTTGTTAAAGATTTGCCACAGGAAAATCTTAATTTTCAATGGCACTTTACTCTTCCAAATGATCCCAGCAGTCCTACTAATCACCCCTTGATTAGATAGGAATCTATACAGTGACTTGGTGGAGAAAGTGTTGTTTTTGTTCAGAGCCCAAAGCACTGTATCTCTGTTATCATCTAACTGAATCTCATTCAGTTCACCTAGTTGCTCCCCCCACCTGTCAAATTCCTGACTAGAAAGTGATCTCTTAAAGTCTACAAACCAATTTTGGCCATCATTGCAATCACTTACAGAACACAGAGGGTCCCTCACCATCTTGTACGGTTGAATTTTCTCGTTTAGGATTTGCAATACTAACAAGAGTCACGACTTGTATGGACATAGCTAGTTTAGAGCTTTATAGAGGTCGGATATTTATTTATCCATTATCTAAAAAAAAAGCTAGTTTAGAGCCTTAGACTAGGAGAGGGAGGGAGAGTCTGCTCGTTGCTACGGACATACTCACAGTACTCCCGTCTAACATACAATGAGTATTAGTATCAGAAAAAGTCCAGAATAATAACTAGCTAAACAAACGGCTGAAACTCCAAGATTGACATTGACACAAGCCCATTCACACAACTTGTTATTCCTACAACGTAGTACTGCCCGTCAACATCTGCTGCCATACGTACGTCATGGAAGAAGAATTGTCCTACCTTGACACTTCTTCGTCTCCGTCTGTCCTTCATGCATGCTCCCCTAGCTGGCTGGCTCACCACGTACGAACTCGATCTTGATGCACAGGCTTTCCAATTTCAACTGACGACCTCTCCTCGGTCCGCTTCTGTGCTGTCCGTCCGATCCAAGGCATGCATGCAGCCATGCACCTGCTAGTGCTAGCAATGGTGGGTCGTTGTTGGCAGGTGCATGTCATCAGGAGTATCCACGGGCGGGCGTGTACGTCTTCCATGTCAGTTCTCGGTGTTAGCGGCGGCGGGCACGGGGCACGCACGCACGAGCGGCGTGTGCTGACGGCCGGGCGCGGACTGGTATACGTCGTTATTAGCTGATGATGAGCGGAGAAGCCTCGCCGAAGCAGCTGGCGGCGGTGGCGGTCGCCGCTGGTGTGGCAGCGTCGTTGTCAGCGCATCGGCGACGACGTCGACCTTATTCGCCGCGGTGTCCTTGACCGGCTGCTCCTCACAGTCGATTCGTTCCCCGGCTCCCCCGGCGACGGCGACACCAACGAGAGCTACACGAGAGACACTGTTAGTCGTCGTTTCATTCACCGTAAGCACGTACTGCTACTACAGTTGAAGTGTCATTTAGGGCAGTCCTATGGTAGAAATCATGCACAAAGTCCAAGAGTGCCACATAAGCAAAAATCTAAACATAGAAACGATTCACACAATGCAAGTTTCTTTGCCTAATAAATATCAGACTTAATTTAAGGGGTAAATCTTTATTATTCTCTCCTTATTCCTCCGATGGACTCCGATACTCTCCGCTTCTCTCACCTTTGCTCTTCTTTGGCACGCCAGCTCCCTCCGTCTGCATCCTCGGCGGCATGGCCGGCCCACAGGAGCCGGAGACCTTGCTATTCTAGGATACGCCAGCTCCCTCCGTTCGCATCCCCGCATGGCCGGCCCACAGGAGCCGAGACCTTGCTATTCTAGGAGACGCCTTGCTATTCTGGGGGCGGACGCCGAGCGCGCGGCAAGGCGCACGGGCACGCGAGCTACGGTCCAGCGGAGCGCGGCGGCGCAGGCGAGCTTGGCCGTCGCGAGCGACTGATGCGGCTGGCGCGGACGAGTGTGGCCGTCGCGAGCGACCGCGACTAGAGCCAGTGAGCGTGACCGTCGCAGGCGGCACAGACGAACGCAGCAGCGCGGGCGAGAGCATTGACGAACGCGGTGGCGCGGGCGAGCATGGCCGAGCTTTGTGCGAGCAGCTTTGGCGACGACGGCGCTGTCAACGCGATCTGGGCGGAAGCGGCGCGGCCGGCACGGACGGCGGGACAACAAGCGGCTGGGAGACGGCGGCGCGGCCTGTGCAGACAGCGAGCCGCGACTGGCCTACGCAACCGCGAGCGCAGCCTGCGCAGCGTGGCAGCCCGACGGCGTGGCCTAGAGCGTCAGCAGCTTTTGCGTCGGATGCGGAGGAGGCCATGGAAACGGGTAGTTTCTCCCCAATGCATTTTCCGTCGTTTCTCCGTGCATCGATTCTAGCGAAGACGTCGTTCCTTCAACAAGAAACGATTTCTTCATTTTCTACTCTCTTTCCTTATTAATTACATTGCCACATCATCAAATTGCTGAGTTGTCAAGTACAATTAAGAGGGATAGAAACTACAATCAATACCCATTGGGACCGCCATTACGCATGACAGGAGAATGGAATTAATAACTTTTCACATTTATTTAGTGTCGCCGTCAGTCTCACGAACGCGCGGCGCCAAGTATAGTCCAGCCAGTCATCAGTCAATAATGCCAGCCTAGCATGCGTCTAGGAAGAGTAGAGTAGATGCCAAGAAAGATGCGAGCGCGTTCATACTGTACATCTTCTTCCCCAGCGCTGTACGTGTGACGAGGCTACACATGCATACCGACTCAATTTTCAAGGGTTTTTACTTTTCATGGAATCTTGTTGGATTTTACATAAAACTAAGTGCTGTAGCTGTACTTCCATATGCATGCATATATAAGCACTTGCATCTTCATTAGTCGATGAATGATTCTTGGGACCGACCGGACGTACGTTTTGTTGCTTTCTTATTGGTTGCACGCCATCTACAACTCCAAGCAGCCATGAGACCGGATGCGGTGACCCTCTTAGAAAATGGTTTAGTGGATTAGTATAACGGGATGAAGTGACTACTACTATAACTTTTGGTTCAAGCCATGAACCGGTATGGCTTGAACATCGACAATGATAGCTCTTTTGCACAAAAAAAAATTCATAACTTTTCTTATGGGACTAGATTAAGATAAACTTTATATCAAAATTGTTAATGTTTAAGAAATCTAAAATTTTATAGTTGAAAACTTTTAATTTGAGATGGTTTATAAGTCCAAATATTTAATATAAGTTCTTGGATCAGGTTTGACATGATTAAGAATGTTGAATGGAGACAAAAGCCAACATCAAAGTTGTAGTACTCGACAAGATCTACAACTTTGCAGTAAACGAAAATTTTCGTTTAGAATTATTTTAAGTGTTAAATATATAATGTAATATTTAAAATATGTAATTAAAAAAATAGTATTAGTCACATGTGTCGTGTAGCTCAGCTGATATTAGGTTTGCCGAAATGTGAATCTTAAAGTTTACGCACGGAAGAATTCTAGTTAGTAGTGCTTAATAAATTTACCGTGATAGCACTACCACTACCGGAATCGGCCTCTTTGCCGATGGCGGCCAGTTTTGCCAATGGCAAAGTGGCCGGCCATCGGCAAACCACCAACTTTGCCGATGGCAAAGTGCGGCCATCGGCAAACTGAGATTTGCCGACGGCCCAGCCATCGGCAAAGTATGGCCATGGGCAAAGGCATACTTTGCCGTTGGCCAGGCCATCGGCAAACAACAGCCATCGGCAAAGGCCCATTTTGCCGATGGCCGGGCCATCGGCAAAGCCCAGCCATCGGCAAAATTTGCCCAGGGCCGACGCCGTCGGGTGCCGGCCGACGCCGTGCCCTTTGCCGATGGCCGGGCCGTCCGGCCATCGGCAAAGCACCCACTTTGCCGATGGCCACGGCCATCGGCAAAAAAGGGCCACGTGGCAGCCTCGGGAGCTGCCGGGCCCACGTGCTTTGCCGACGGCCGGCCATCGGCAAAGCCACTTTGCCGACGGCCTTCCCAGGCCGTCGGCAAAGTTTGTATTTTTTTTTTGATTTTTTCTTCCAGTTTTTTCTGGTGCCTTCCTACCTCAAATACAACCCACTGCAAAAATTGGGACCATTTTGAGTTTTTTTGCTATATTTCTTGAATTATTTGTTTCTTTGCAATTTTAGGCAACTCCAGTTTTGAACTGCAGGTATATGAAATAATGAAACTTTTTGATCCGAAACATGGTATTCATGATGCTCGGAGTATGTTGAGGCCGTATCCAGCACCTCGCATGAAATTACGACCATTTTGCCGTCGTAACGTGGGGAGTGACGTGCACGGAAAGTGTTTTTAAATTATATAAAATCCAAATGAAGTCAAAAATTGACGAAACTTGACGAGTTGTGTGGCCATGGCATGCGGAGTCTGTGGTAAAAATTTCAAAAAGTTTCGAGCAAGTTGTGACGTCGGATCGCCAAAACCCAGGCAACTCCACATGTGATCACAAGTGATGACATGTGGAGATGTCTAGGTTTTGGTCATCCGACGTTACAACTTGCTCAAAAATTTTTGAAATTTTTATCAGAGACTCTACATGCGACGGCGAGACAACTCGTCAAGTTTCATCAATTTCGGACTTCGTTTGGATTTTAATAATTTAAAAACACTTTCTGTGCACGTCACTCCCCACGTTACGACGGCAAAATGGTCGTAATTTCATGCGAGGTGCTGGATACGGCCTGAACATACTCTGGGAATCATGAATATCATCTTTCGGATCAAAAAGTCCCATTATTTCATGTACCTGCAGTTCAAAACTGGAGTTGCCGGAAAATTGCATAGAATCAGAAATAATTCACGAAATATAGCTAAAAAGTTCAAAAATGTCCCAAGATTTGGAGGTGGGTTGTATTTGAGGTAGGAAGTTACCAGAAAAAAGTTGGAAGCAAAACTAAAAAAAAAGCAAACTTTGCCGATGGCACGGGTAGGCCGTCCGCAAAAATAGTTTGCCGATGGCCGGGTCCAGGTGGCCATCGGCAAACTAAGATTTTGCCGACGGCCGGGGCCGTCGGCGAAGTCTTTTTTTTTGAAAAAATAAAAATAGGACCGGCCCACCAGGCCAACCCTATTCCTATCCCGATCCTGCGCCCGCACGCCGCCGCCGCCACACCTGCCGATCCCGATCCGCCGCACGCCCGCACGCCGCTCCCACTCCGGCCACCGCCACCGCGACAGCGCCCGATCCCCTCCGCCGCCGCGCCCTCCCCCGCTGCCGCCGGACCGCTCGACGCCGCTCATCGCCGCCGCCTGCTCCCCTATTCCCCACGCGGCGGCACGGCGAGGCCACCGACCGGCCGGCCGGCTAAAAGGGTAGGCCCCTCCCTCCCGTCGACTCGATTTGGGTCTGGCGGCCGGCGGCCTCTCCCTCCCGCTGCGCCGTCGCCTCCGTCCCCTCCTTCCTCTCCCGCCGCCCTCCCCTGCCGCTGCGGCGTCGTCGTCGCCCCCTCCCGCGACGCCCGAGAAGCGATCTGTTGCGGCCGCTTCCCCGGCGTCGAGGGGAGGACGGCTGCGCCATCTTCACCGCCACGCCGCGCCCGTCTTCACCGTTCCCGTTCACGCAAGGAGGATGCCCAGCGGCGGGCCGGTGTGGATCTGAGGCCACCACTGCCTGAGCATCGCCCGACCCTGTTTGCCCTCTGTCAACGGCAACCACCGTCACGGACCCGCTCGGTGAGGAAATCACTGTGGTGCATAACTTTGAAGTGTGATTTATGCGAATGGCTGCAGCTAGTTTGTTCTTCGCCGGCAGGAAATGTTTGTAGATTGTTTTAATTTAGGCAATGCATTTTAGGTTCAGGAGAAGTACTACACAGAAAGCTAAGCATTTTAGGTTCTAAAAATATGTTGGTCTAGACTTCGTCATTGCTGAAATCTAATATGGGATTCAGCTAAATATTATGCAGCTGCTGTTAGGCTTTAGTGTCATATACATATAGGTGTTGACATTTCTAACGCCACTCAGTGTTAGGTTGTCATCCCCAACATGGCGCCAAAAATGCTGGTACTAAATAATGCAACTGCTACTAGAAATAAATATGGGATCCGCAAGCGCACAGATAATACCGATGTAGCATTTTAACCAGGAGTATCCAGGTATCGTTATTTATATTTTTACCTTTGGGAAGGGAATGCCTTTGGATAATGAGTGATGAGCAATGCACATCTTTGTAATGGAGAGCTTAACCTTGTCTACGTATCGATCATCTCATACGGGGTAAGTGTCACATAAAATATAGGAATGAATGATAAATGACATAAGATAATTGAGAGCATTTAGCCACATAAAATAATAGTAATAAGCCATCTCAACTTAGCACTCTAAGCTTATAACACTAGCATGGACTAGGACGATCTAGGGTATAATCCTATGTTATTCTAACTATAAGGTCAAAGCATACAATGATTAGTGCAAGAACATCTAGCAATCATGGCGGGAAAAGGTTACATCTATGCATAGTGATATTACCGAGAGAAGACAAGAGACATAGCAATGACTTCAATGTAATAGGTTGTTCTACTAAGACATACCAACGGGGATGGAATACAAAGGACTCAACGGCTTGTGTCACTTCCGCGATCTACCACACGACCCGGCCAATAGGGTGTAATCGCGAGATAAATACGGTCTAAGCACCACGCCTACACAATATTTACCACTCACCCATCGATCTAATGAGTAAGCGCTATACGATCCTATGCATAAACATAATTCTAGTCCAACTATGCTAAACATATAATCAAAGTAAACTAAGAACAATATAATTGAGAATATAATCAAATAGAGCAAAGTCAAGTATGATATAATAGAATAGAATAAAGTACTACTCATAGTATCACGAACAATGATGAATATTACAAGAATGTAGAGGGGAATTACCAAGAACTCCGACAGATCCGGACTCCAAGCTAGGCTTGATTCCCTCTAGATCTATTCCTATGTAGCTATGCTACTAAACTATGGAGCTCTAATTGAGATGGTGGCTCGGCTTCTCGAATTTCGATGAGAGAATGAACTCTTGAATGAATTAGGATTGAATTCTGGTTTCACCCAGGGGCCAGGGGCTCTGAATATATAGCCCCCTAGGATTAACCACAGCCCTCGGATCAAACCGACCTAAATGGACGATAATTATTCATCCTCAAAGGCGGTGGAGGCGGGATCCACGAGACTCCACCCGATTGGTGGAGGTGGGGAGTCGGCCGACTCCCACTGGGTCGGCCGACCCACCACAATGCCAGTGGGTCCCCGCTTCCAGGTGTTGCCTTCTCGGAGTCTTCTAGATTATACAATTTTACCCGTTCGGTCTTTATCTCTATGTAATCATGACATGTGGGCCTCCTTTGGTTCTCTTTTCGATAACCCCCGCGAAATAGACAATCACCAAAACTCGTGGAATTCTGTCAGTGTAACCCCTATATCTAACAGGTGAACTCATATTAGTCCTTTCTCTTGCTGCGTTGACGGTATAAAATTGATACTTAACGATCGTCAACAAACTCCCCCAAGCTTACCTTTTGCTCGTCCCTGAGCAAAGATAGACTCAGTGATGGATCAGGAGTTGCTACAATGCTTTCACTCCTCACAAGTACACATGCGTTCAAACAAGAACTCTCCTCCGGATTAGAGTGAACTATCCTGACTCAAAACTCACTCATATTACCTTTCACCATGGGGCTTGTAACCGTCACTTGGGTCTTGAGTAGTTGAAAGATAGAACGGTCAAGTCAAGCGCCATGTTTCTCGCTCTTTGATCAACTATTATCCCGGAGTTTTTGCAAGGTTTTGAAATAAAACTCAGAGTTCCTTGTATGAACCTTTCAAGTCTCTCATTTGTGGTATTTCTAGATCCTCTCTAAGGCATGAGTAGTGTATGCCTTCTCTCTTTTCTCAAGAATATGTGGTATTTATGGAACTAAGGCATAGTGGAAAGTGCCTTCTCTCTCTCACCCTACTTTCTAATAGGCTTATGTGGAGCTCATAGGTGGGGAGACACTCAAACTCACTTGCATATATTGCACGGTTAAGACATGGATCCAATAGGAACTAAAATAATAATAAAGTCATATGTGCATGTGAATGAGGAAATGGAATGGATGAAGAGATGATAGGATGATGGTGATAAGGAAATGATTATGAGGGGTACTCAACGGTGAACATCTACTTCTACACTTGCTCCTTCGAAGATAACATGACTCCCTTTATTCGGAAACCTTGAAACTTCTTGAATGGAAGGACTTGGCTACTCTTTTCTTTTTCTTTCTTTCTTCTTTTTTCTCTCTCTTCTTTTTTTTTTTTAGAGCAACCAATCCTCTGGAAACAAAACTTTAGCAACGGGGATTCATATAACTTGAAATGATAATAACTGGAGCTTTTATGTAGGCAAATAGAACAGCGATGATTATGTCTAGACGTTCACTCCCAGAATAGGAGTAGAACCTTTTCTGGATGATGTGAAATGAATGGCGTATGTATATGTGGATGGATGGATGGATGGATGCGTACTCCCGGGGTAGGAGCGGCATAGGTGCGTATCTCCGGGTAGAGATAGCACGAGTAAGTGGAGAATGCGTACTCCCGGGGTAGGAGTAGCATAGGTGCGTATCTCCGGGGTAGAGATAGCACGATATGTGGTGGATATGGATCTATATGTGGGTGGTACTTCGAGGAACGTAGTAGCACGTAATGAATGTAGTATTTATAAAATGGGTGCATGCTTCGAGGACGAAGTAGCATAGATCAATGGATGGAGAGCACATAGTATTGACTTTAACTGCGTGACTAATTCCTTATGGGTCCACAAGATAACCACACTCAATGCCTATAAAGTCTACACTCAAACCTACAATATGATCTATTTAAACGAGATGGGTTTTCCTAATCTAGTAAGCATGAATATATGGTCAGTGGTAGGAATTTAATCTCTCATCATAAAGGAACTCATCATGCAGGAATTTAATATTTTCAAAGATAAATTCTCCGAACTCTAGTATCTCTAGGAACAAGATAGATAGCAGCTCAAAACCTTCCCATATCATACCCGTCAACCACCTAGACTTAGATCAAGTGTTCGCTACCCACAAGTTTCGGGTTGAGCAAATCTCAAATCTAAACAGTTGTGTCCAAAACTCGGGAGAGTGCAAGGTTGAAAACTAGGTACTTGAAAGGAATTACGGCAGAGCAACTATTCATCATCTCCATGTAGAGTTTATTCTAGGGATCACTTTTAAAGACAGATTGCAAGAGCTCTCCAAAAGTAGAAAAGATAAATAAGGAAATCTTTCTGGGTTTCTATGGTTATGCAACTTTTTTTAGTTGTTTTAATCAAAGCACACTCTAATAAAGCATAAATAGATAAGTTGGAAACACTTAGCTTGGTACACGGGGGATGCTCTCCCCAAGTGGATGTTGACATAGTCTCGCGATGTTGCCGACGGGCATCGAAGACGTTCTAGTCCTCCGGGGAGTGTCGTAGATAGTTGCTTTGTTGGAGACAAAGCATTCAATTTTCACGGGCAAGTACTCGACGGGGGACTGGATGTCCTTCGCCGTTAGCTCTTCATGATCCTTGATGTTCTGTGAAGCTCAAATAGACAACAAAGCTTGTGGAACTGATTAAGCGTTAGTGATAAAACCTCTAGGCCTTGGTTGTCTAGAACTTTCTTAACTTAGACTTGTTCTAACGGGATCACAAGAAATATTTTTATCTTTTTATTATTTAAGGAATGCGAGACGGGGAAATAAATATGCCGAGAAATTATTTTTGTGCCACCACGGTGAATGACTATCCACATGGGGCTTGACGATTTTCGGATGCAAATGCACAACATCTTTATTTTCTTTTCAAATGCGGAGATAAAAGAGTAAAGATGCAACTAAGATGCAAGTAGGGAAATAAATATACTAAGGTAAAAAAATATAATGCTGAAAAGTAATGCGATAAATACCAAGTTACCTCTTGGCGCGGCGTTCGGTGGTTTTAAGTCCTCCGAATGGGACTTGTCATGTTCGCTCATTTTTCAAGGGGCGCATTGGCTGGCGCCTCGGATGATGTCGCCTCGTGTGTAGGAATTGATTCTGATTTTACTTTTATTTTCCACACCTTCTTTGTTGGAGAGGGAGATCTTGAGGAGGAAGCTACCTTCCACACCTTCTTTGTTGGAGAGGGTGATCTTGAGGAGGAAGCTTCTTGGAGCACTTGTTTCTCTTCTGATGACAAGCACCTTCTCGGGTTCTTCTACAATGTTCTTCTCTTCGGGTACCGATCTTCATATCTCGAATACTTCTCCTCATAGTTGGCCCATCCATACGTAGTGATGTTCTTCTTGTTACGCGACGGTACGCTGCCTTCTCCTTGTTCTGTTCTTCTTGGGCTCCTCGGTGATTATATAATTATTATTGAAGTAGCGGCGTACCTTCTCGGTGGGAAAGTGGAAATGGATCTCTCTGTCCGATATAGATGATAGCTCGGTGGTGTTTAGGAATGGTCTTCCTAGGATGATTGGAGGATCGTAGTCATCTCCCATGTCAATGACTAGGAAGTCTCAGTAGGGACATAATGGTCATCTATCGGATGAGGACATCCTTCACTTCTCCTTCGACGAAGCGGAATGTCGATCCGCCATCTGCGGTTTGTGCATAGGTAGGCTCCAAAGGCATAGTGCCATATAGATACTCATAAGTTACTTTGGCCATAATGTTGACGCCCGATCCGGTGTCACGCATGCCTTTATTGAAAGAGCTTGTTGATGGAGCATTGAATGGTTGGGATACTGGGTCATCCTTCTTGATCGACGTGGGGACCCGAGTAAGTGGTCATGCTCTCTCGTGGACTGCGGTGACCATCCTCTTGTCTCCGTCTTCTTGGTCTTCTTATCTTTGTTCTTGCTCTTCTTAGCTGGATTCTTCTTCTTCTCACCTGTTTCGTTGATGAGGGTGTCTTTGGGAACTGCAAAGCACTGTTCTTGAAGAAGAAGGTTTCTCGCTTGCCCTTGATGTTGAAGATGATCTTGGCGGTGTTGGCATACATGATGGCTCCAGCGGTGTTCAAGAATGGTCGTCCCAAAATGATAGGGGACCTTTCATCACTGTCTGTATCCACTACCACGAAGTCTGCTGGAACATATGAGTTGCCCACTCGTACACATATATCTTCTAGTACTCCCAAAGGAGCACGGAGTGACTGATCTGCAAGCTGCAAGCACATGGTTGTGTATGCTAAGGGGCATCTGAATAGCTTCTCATATATCACTCTTGGCATGATGTTGATGCTTGCACCGAAGTCACAGATTGCCTCATTAAAGTTAGTACTTCCAATGGAGATCGGAATGACTTGGTCTCCCGGATCGCCCTTCTTGATTGGCGAGTTGAGTCTATCCATGACCCCTTCGATGGATCACTCCGGCTATCTTCTACATTGAATATATCAACAAGATTTGCGTTTCGAGCTCTTCGGGTTGTCCGCCAATTTACCTTGGCCACGCAGAGGGAGCAAGGTTAACAAGCTGTTGTACCCGCGACTCAAGTATTTTGTTGAAGTGAGTGACTCTTGATGGCATTGGAAAAGCCATCCATTCGTTGCCGAGTGTCTCTAGGACCTTGTCATTTGATGTCGGCTTCTTGGACAGATTGTCCATCATCTTGCCTTGATTCAAGCACTAACTCTCTCAAAGGCGCCTGGTTGTAATTATTGTAGGAGGAGTTGTTACCTTGATAGTTGCCGAATAATTGCCCGAGTAGTTAGGCCTCTGCTGCTGATTCCAACCTTGATTCTCGCGAGGACGGTAGTAATTATTGTTGTTGTTGTTGTTGAGGTAGTTCACGTCCTCCTTCGGCTACGGGCGGTTAGCACCTGTGTGCCCAGTCTCTCCACACTCTTCACATGTCATGCGAGCATCATGTATATGCATGACTTCTTTCTTCTCGTGGCTCTCTCATCGAGCCTCTTCATCAGCAAATCCATTTTGGCGAGAAGCATGTCTACCTCCTTCAGTGGTGCATTCCTCCACCTCTCTCGCGGGTCCGAGTTCTTTCTTCACTCCAACCTTGGTTGGATGCCATCTTCTCCACAAGAGCCGTGGCTTGAGGAATAGTGAGTGATAAGAATGCACCTCCAGCAGCGGCATCCATCGTCTCACGTGTCTTTGTTCTTGCCGAGCCCATGGTAGAATGTCCGCATGAGCAGCCAATTCTCCATGCCATGATGAGGACACTCGAGGATGTAATCTTGAAAGCGCTCCCAAGCTTCCGGGACAGTCTCATCATGGTGTTGCTTTGAAAGCTTGATATCTTCCCACGAAGAGCATTTGTTTTGCCCATGGGGAAGAACTTCGCCAAGAAATTGGTGGAACATAGTGCCCACGTAGGATTCTTCTCCTTATTGGCGTAGAACCACCGCTTCGCTCTCCCCAAGAGTGAGAATGGGAAGAGGCGAAGTAGTATAGCATCTCGGGGACATCCTTGATAGTGAATGTGCTACAAATCTCCGGGAAGTGTTGGAGATGAGCACTAGCATCTTCATGGGCCTTCCCACGAACCGGCTTGCTTGCACCATGTTGATTAGCGCAGGCTTGAGCTCAAAAGCTCCTTTGATGTCCGCGGCGGTCCAAGTCACGAATGTTGTCCGTAGTTGGAGCCGAGAACTCGCGGAGTGACTTGTGCGCCATGGCTTCAAACGCCGGTGTCAAGTCTCGAACGAAAGGTCGACTTTACGCTTCCGACAAGCTTCCAAGTTGAGTTGATGATGATGATGATTGATTGGTCTTCTTCAACTTGCTTCGGCTTTCCCGAATAAAGCTTCGGATCATCAATATAATTATCGGGAAGAATTGTCTTGATTACCCCGCATAAGATACACAAGTAGACAAAACAAGGGTAATCCCAGTAGAGAAGGGTTAGTATGACAAAGACAACTCAATCACATTATCTAGTGCAATCTTTGCTCATTATCCATTGGCTTTCAACCTTCCCCGCAACGGCGCCAAAAATGCTTGTTGACATTTCTAACGCCACTCGGTGTTAGGTTGTCATCCCCAACATGGCGCCAAAAATGCTGGTACTAAATAATGCAACTGCTACTAGAAATAAATATGGGATCCGCAAGCGCACGAGATAATACCGATGTAGCATTTTAACCGGGAGTATCCAGGTATCGTTATTTATATTTTTACCACTTTGGGAAGGGAATGCACTTTGGATAATGAGTGATGAGCAATGCACATCTTTGTAATGGAGAGCTTAACCTTGTCTCGTATCGATCATCTCATACGGGGTAAGTGTCACATAAAATATAGGAATGAATGATAAATGACATAAGATAATTGAGAGCATTTAGCCACATAAAATAATAGTAATAAGCCATCTCAACTTAGCACTCTAAGCTTATAACACTAGCATGGACTAGGACGATCTAGGGTATAATCCTATGTTATTCTAACTATAAGGTCAAAGCATACAATGATTAGTGCAAGAACATCTAGCAATCATGGCGGGAAAAGGTTACATCTATGCATAGTGATATTACCGAGAAGACAAGAGACATAGCAATGACTTCAATGTAATAGGTTGTTCTACTAAGACCTACCAACGGGGGATGGAATACAAAGGACTCAACGGAACTGTCACTTCCGCGATCTACCACACGACCCGGCCAATAGGGTGTAATCGCGAGATAAATACGGTCTAAGCACCACGCCTACACAATATTTACCACTCACCCATCGATCTAATGAGTAAGCGCTATACGATCCTATGCATAAACATAATTCTAGTCCAACTATGCTAAACATATAATCAAAGTAAACTAAGAACAATATAATTGAGAATATAATCAAATAGAGCAAAGTCAAGTATGATATAATAGAATAGAATAAAGTACTACTCATAGTATCACGAACAATGATGAATATTACAAGAATGTAGAGGGGAATTACCAAGAACTCCGACAGATCCGGACTCCAAGCTAGGCTTGATTCCCTCTAGATCTATTCCTATGTAGCTATGCTACTAAACTATGGAGCTCTAATTGAGATGGTGGCTCGGCTTCTCCGAATTCCGATGAGAGAATGAACTCTTGAATGAATTAGGATTGAATTCTGGTTTCACCCGGGGCCGGGGGCTCGAATATATAGCCCCCTAGGATTAACCACAGCCCTCGGATCAAACCGACCTAAATGGACGATAATTATTCATCCTCAAAGGCGGTGGAGGCGGGATCCACGAGACTCCACCGATTGGTGGAGGTGGGGAGTCGGCCGACTCCCCCTGGGTCGGCCGACCCACCACAATGCCAGTGGGTCCCCGCTTCCTGTGTGTTGCCTTCGGAGTCTTCTAGATTATACAATTTTACCCGTTCGGTCTTTATCTCTATGTAATCATGACATGTGGGCCTCCTTTGGTTCTCTTTACGATAACCCCCGAGAAATAGACAATCACCAAAACTCGTGGAATTCTATCAGTGTAACCCCTATATCTAACAGGTGAACTCATATTAGTCCTTTCTCTTGCTGCGTTGACGGTATAAAATTGATACTTAACGATCGTCAACAATAGGTTAACAAGACCTACTAGTTTCTGAGTAGTTGAGATGCAAGGTTGCTTTGTCACACTTAGTCTAAAGGCTTTCATTGATTGAAGCTCCGCCAAGTCTCGATTGCATAGGGCTTAGTATGGGATCTGTTGGGGCTAGGCGAAGAAATGGTTTCCTGGTGGTGGTGGTGGTACTGGCTCTGCAATTTTGTCCTGTTTGTTGGAATGGGGGTATCCTCTTACCCCCAATGTGAATATGATGCTCGCTGCAATGGTTTGATCCTAGAATCATTATTGGAATGTGGAATGTGATAGTTAGTAGTGGTTAGTAGTAGTTAGTAGTCTTAGTTAGTAGTGTCTTTATTGATGTCTTCCGTCCACGTCGTCAACGCCTTTCGTCCACTAATATTGATGTCTTTATTGTTTTGCAGAGCAGGACGTGTCGTAGGGGAGCTTGATCGTGTACGTCCCGCCGACACCTCCACCTCCACCGTCGTCGATTCGGCTACAAGAGCAAGGTATACGAACCCTTCTCTTCTTGTCGGCCTTCGTGCCGTTGTGATGTCGGCCTTCGTGCCGGTGTGTTCATCAGCCTTCGTGCCGTGGTGGCCATCGTGCCGTGGTGGTTGTTGGCCTTCGTGCCATGTTTTTTGTAGGTTTTGGAACCTCCCCGTGCAGGGGAGGTGCTGCCGAAATTTTGAGTGGCTTCTAATCTTTTTTTCTCTTTTTGTAGGAGGAGGACCTGTGGGAGGTACTCGGTGACGACGATCTTCTTCTTGGGCGTTGCGGGTCTTCCTGCACCACGTCGACTCTCCTCCGGCCCGCTACCCGCCTCTGCGCCGCCACCCTAGGTATAAATCACCACTATTCCTTATAGTCCATGTCACTACATTGCGTAACCGAGTTAGGTGTCTCCCGTCCGAAAGAGATTCGCGGTCGTTGGTATGCGGATCAGTGCATATCTATGACGGTTTCTCTTTCGGATTGTCCACGTTTTTTGGACAGCCCGAGGATGCGTAGATGGGTTAGCTTCCATGTTCCACCCCCGTCCGAGTCGGAGTTTCGGCAGCCCCTCCCCGTTGTTCTCCGGATATACACTCTCCCAGTCGGGACGTGTATCGGGAGAACAGCGGGGAGGTGCTGCCAAAATTCCGTCTCGGACGGGAGCGGAGCATGGAAGCTAACCTCATCTACGCAGCCTCGGGTGGGATTAGGACCTATCCTTCACCTATTAGATGGTAGGAACGCCTATTAGATGCAGCCCTTGTTTCTATTACTCGCTTACGTTGGCGCATGACAGAGGATGGCTGACCGTGAGTGGATGTATACGGGGTTCAAAGACCATACAGAGGAATGGATAAAGGGGACCAATGAATTCCTAGAGCAAGCATTTGGCCCATCTGCTAAAGGGTCGATTCGGGTGTTTTGTCCCTGTGCCAAGTGTAAGAACGAGACAAGAAAAGAGAAGCGGCCGATGTGGCAAGATATTTGGAAGTACGGATACGTTCCAAACTACACCCGATGGACTCTCCATGGGGAACGCAAACGGCTTAGGGAGGCGGTGGTGATACCGGACCTCACGGGTTTTGATGCAGACGCCGGAATGGCAGACATGCTGGCAGACGTTGGTGCCTGTGAAGGAACGGAGGTGGAGGAATAAGATCCAGAGGACACAGCAAGGGCGTACTACACCATGATGGAGGCGGCACAACAGCCCCTTCACGTGAACACCCACATTTCTAAACTGGATGCCATTTCACGCCTAATAGGCTTGAAGGCGTCACTGGGCATCAGTCGAGAAGGGTTTGATCTCGTGTTGGCGACGGTTGGCGGGCTGCTTCCGGCGCTTCACATGTTGCCGAAGAGCACGTACGAGTCACAGAGGCTCCTTCGAGCACTCAAGATGCCGTATGACCCGATCCAAGCTTGTAAGAACGGGTGTGTCCTGTTCCGGGGAGACGAAGAGACAGCAACACACTGTCCGAAGTGCAAAGCCTCTAGATACGTGGAGGTAGAAGGCAGTGATGGCAGTAAGAAACAGTCTAAGATCCCCTTAATGGTGGTTAGGCACCTTCCTATACTACCGAGGCTGCAACGGCAGTACATGACACTGGAGTCAGCGAAACAAATGACGTGGCACAAGAATGGCAAAAGATACAGTGATAAGATGCAGCACCCAGCGGATGCTGAGGCATGGAAGCACTTCGATGCCATGAATCCTGACAAGGCCAAGGAGGCTCGGAATGTACGCGTAGCACTGGCAACAGATGGGTTCAACCCGTTTGGGATGAGTGCGGCCCCGTACACTTGTTGGCCCGTGTTCGTGATCCCCCTGAATCTTCCCCCCGGCTTCATGTTCGAACCCAAGAACGTGTTCTTGACGCTGATTACCTGGACACCCGGGCAACAATATGGGTGTGTTCATGCAGCCAGTGTGGGATGAATTGCAGAAAGCATGGGAAGAGGGGGTACTGACGTACGACCGAGCAACAAAGACGAACTTCACGATGCATGTGTGGTACCAGTACTCAATGCATGACTTCCTTGCGTACAGCTTATTCAGCGCGTGGTGTGTTCACGGGAAGTTCCCTTGCCCAACATGCAAGGCAGATGTGATGTTCACCTGGCTGGCCAAGGGTGGCAAGTATTCTTCTTTCGACAAACATCATCAATTCCTAGAGGAGGACCATCCACTGAGACGAGATAAAAAGCACTTCACGAAAGGTGTTCAAGTCACCGGCCCCATCCCTAAGGAAAAGAGCCCAGCTGACATCCTTGCACAGATAGAGGCTCTCGAAATTGATGACGTGAAAGGTGGTTTCAAAGGATATGGTACCACGCACATGTGGACTCATATCTCGGGCTTGACTAGGCTCCCCTACTACAAGCACCTTCTTCTTCCACACAACATCGATGTAATGCACACAGAAAAGAATGTCGCCGAGGCACTCTGGGCAACACTCATGGAGATTGGCAAGAAGTCAAAGGACAACGTTAAGGCTAGACTGGACATTGAAATGATTTGTGATAGACCACATCTAGTGATGAAGGCCCCTGCGCCAGGCAAGAGATGGAAGAAGGGTCCGGCCGATTACATCCTAAAGAGGCCACATAGGAAGGAAGCACTAGAGTGGATGAAGAAGCTAAGTTTCCCTGATGGGTATGCGGCGAATCTGAGAAGGGCAGTGAACTTGCAGACTGGCAAAGTCGTAGAGATGAAGAGTCATGACTTCGACATCTGGATTGAGCGGATCCTTCCTGCGATGACCCGGGGATACCTCCCCGAGCCAGTGTGGCGCGTCCTGGCAGAGTTGAGCTTTTTCTTCCGCCAGCTTTGTGCCAAGGAGTTGTCTCAGGACGTTTGTGTTGAACTGGAGGAACAAGTACCAAAGTTGCTCTGCAAGTTGGAGATGATATTTCCACCCAGCTTCTTCCTGTCCATGCAGCATCTCATTTTGCACCTACCAAGGGAGGCACGGTTGGGGGGCCCGTGCAACACCGGTGGTGCTATCCAATCGAGAGGTGTCTAAAGCTACTTCGGAAGAAGTGTAAAAATAAAGCCAAAATTGAGACTTCCGTTGCAGAGGCATTCATTATGGAGGAGGTGTCGACATTCACACAGGCGTACTATACCGAAAAACTTCAAAGACCAGGAGATCCAACCCCTCATTACAACATCGACGAGAATTCATGCACCCTCAGCCTTTTCAAAGGGGATCTCGGGAGAGCAGGCGCAGGGACCAATGTGTACTTGATGCATGTTGAGTGGCACACTATCATGATGTACTTGTTGCTAAACCTTGAAGAAACCCGAGATTATCAAGAGTAAGTTCTCGATGAGCTAGCTTGTTAAATATGCCGCCACTATCCTCCACCTATCGATCCGACCCCCTTGTCTATTGTTTCTCCAGGGAATTTATCATTGAACACTGGAGGGGCAGTACGGCTCCTAACGAGGATGAAAAAGACCATCTTCTCAGACATAATAAGCCCGATTTCGTCAATTGGTTCAGTAGCAAGGTACCATCCAAGTAACCTCTTTCCGACTTTGAGATTCCACTTTGCTCCTATGAGCGAGTAATTTAACTATCTACCTGTCCCAACCTTGCAGGCTAATTTTGATGCGGAAATGAGTCCTGCATTGAGATGTGTGGGCAAATGCTTTGACCGTACTGTCAGGTCATTCAATGTTTATGACGTGAATGGCTATTGCTTTCGCACGAGAAAGTACGAAGAGAAATGGGGCAACCTAAAAACCACGTGCGGCGGAGTTCGTACGCAAGCACGGATGGGAAGGACTATTACGGCATAGTCGATGAGATATTGGAGCTTGACTTTGGCAAAGACCTAGGTTGTAAGCCAGTGGTATTCAAATGTCATTGGTTCGATCCTGATGTCACGAAAAAGGACACATCAATTGGGCTAGTCGAAATCCGAGAGGATTCCAAATATGGAGGAGACGATGTCTATATTGTGGCTAACCGAGACACCATGCAAGTTTATTACCTCCCATGGGCAAACCAAAATGACGTGCGCCTTGCGGGTTGGAGCCTTGTGCACATGGTATCGCCACACGCTAAAGCGGCGGTCCCAAACGATGATGATTACAACTTTGACCCAAGGAATGATGAGTTCTATCAACCTGAGGGGCTAGAAGGTAGGTTGGAGATAGACATTGCTTCGCTGATGGGTATGGAAGTAAACAACAACATCGATGAGGATGAGGGTGATGAGGTGCACGATGCTGAGGACTTACGAATCCTTGATGAATGGCAGTGGCGACGCGATGTAGTTGTTGAGGAGGATGTTGATCATGATGAGGATGAAAGAGAGCTCGACAATATTGATAGTGATGATGACACTACTGATGATGAGGACGAGTGCTCGCCGGCAATATTGCCTTTCGCGGAGATAATTTCTAATTCATGTAATACTATATTGTTATTAATATTACCTTGCAGTTCTTAATTTTGCTTTGCATTTATGTTTCTTTATAAGTATTTGTCATTAATACTAACTCTTCTAATCTTTGTCATTGCAGGCACTCGACAAAATGCCAGGCGAAAGGCGGCCACAACGGAACGTCCAGTCGAGGTACCGGACGCAGCGGCGCGAGGAGGAGGAGCACGTGGCGGCTGACCACCGCGAGGACGACCACCTCGAGCTCGAGGAGCACGTGGCGGCAGACCACCGCGAGGACGAGGACGAGGACGAGGAGCTTGAGGTGGAGCCGTCCACCAGTCGGGGTCGGAGGGCCCCCAGCGGACGACACCGCACGCCGACGAGGAGGCTGTTCGAGGAGGAGTTCGAGACGGCCGGTGACGGTGGCGGCGGCGGCGGTGGAGACGATGAGGACGACGAGGGTGGCGACGACGAGGTCCAGGGTGCCTTGGAGGAGTCCGTGGGCGGCTCGAGTTCCACAGCTACTCGTAAGCCCTTCCAGCGTGGCCCCACCAGGCTCCCTAAGGACCCTCCAGCCGCTGACGAGCGCCCGGTGATCCGGCCCGCGGGCAAGTAAGTAACCATTGTTGATTTCTATACTTGTTCATATGACATTTTTAAATTCAAAATGCGTACTAACAATTGCCTGTTAATGACTCATGCGGGGCCTGGATAAAGCCGACAAAAAGGAGTGCTCACACTTTGTCCAACTAGCATCCGGGCCTCGGGCGATTAAGAAGCACTTCCCTGGCTTGGTCGTCACCCCCAAGGGTGAGACCATCGTGCCGGAGAATTGGGGGGACTTCTACCTTGTCAAGGACGATGAGGGAAGAGTCCTTGCTCAGAAGATCAAGGATGAGTTCTGGGTGAGTCTTTGCATCGCATCACATATCTCAATACAACATTATTCGTTGGACTTCTTTCAAATAATGAAATGATGTTTGATGCCTGTGTGCAGTTGTACTTCAAGTTGGACGAGGGGGTGGACCCGGTGTAGGCGTCGCAGCAGCAGGACGTGGTGTGCGCTGATCGGCTCGGGGACATGTTCTATGAGGCGCGTACCTAGGCCGTCATCAGCTACTACGCCAACATCAAGAAGGAGAAGATAAGTAAGACGGAGGCCCGGGAGTTGTCTTGTCAGGAGGAGACCGACCTCACCGAGGAGCAGTACTTGCAGGTAATTAGGCAGGAAACATCCGTTATGATTTCTTACATGACACATTCCATTCATTATCTGTAATATCAAAAACTTGAATGTCATGCAGATGCCTCCGGGCTGGTGTAGCAAGTACGAGAACTGCTGGGAGGCAATTATCGAGGGTGGCGTACGCCGGTGGCGTACGCGGAGCGCAGAAAAAGTCGGGTGAAACGCAAGCAGGAGCTCGACCGGCCAGGGGTCCCACACCACCAAGGGAGCCAGATCCTGCCAGAGTTCATGGACAGATGGGTATGTATCCTTCTGTTGATGCATTTGTTATAGCGCTCAATTGTCACTACTTGTAACCATGTTTGTGTTTTCCTCGCAGTCGACGTCGCATGGTGGTGAGCAAATCAACGAGTTCACGGGGTACGCGCTTGCTCACATCGGCAGAGCGAAAGCGCCCACCACCGTGTACAGCTCGTCGCACGGGCCAGAGAAGTACACCAGCCCAACGGTCTACGACAAGCTCACCAAGTACACCGCCGCAGCTCGAGCGAAATATGGCGACACCTACGACCCCGCCACCGCGCCCCTAGACACTGACCTCCTGATGAGGATTGGAGGAGGGAAGCAGCACGGCCGGTACTACTTGGCCAACAGCGCCATCGACCCGTCCTCTGTTGAGACGCTCACCGAGATCCGCAGGAGAGACCGGGAAAGTGGGGGCGGATCGCAGATCCCCATAGCGCCTCTGCAGCCGAGCAGTGCACAGGTGATCAGCAGTCTTCAGGTAAGTGGAGTTTCATGATATAGCCTGCCTTCATGATGTAGCTTGCCTTCAAATAACATCAGTCGTGCTGGTGTAATATTGCAGGCCACGATCGAGGACATGAGGGCCAGGGAGGAGGAGCGGGAGGTGGCCATTGAGGCGAGGATTGAGGCGAGGATGGCGGCGCAGAATCGGGCCCATCAGAAGCAGGTGGTGGCACTGACGGCGCACTACAAGCGTCAGTTGGCCTCGGTGTCAGGACACTTCGCGGCCCAGATCCCGGGAATGGAGGCGCCTCCTGCCTCGATCTACGCTCCACCACCGGTAGTTCCACTGCCTGGTGCACTGCCTCTTCCTGGACTTGGTCGGGTGAGTACATTGCCTCTCGCTTTAGCTTGTCACATCAGTTGGCCTTTATGCCCATGTTTGGTGGTTGTTGGCCTTCGTGCCCATGTTTGATGGTTGTTGGCCTTCGTGCCATGTTTTTTGCAGGTTTTGAAACCTCCCCGTGCAGGGGAGGTGCTGCAGAAATTTTGTAGGGTAGTTGTTCTAATTACATCACTTGGTCTTTGTGCAGGCACCGTCGGCGGGTTCGAACCCGACTCCAGGTGCTAGCCCACCAGCGGGAGCTTCTCCACAGGGTCCTTCTCCACCGCACGGCTGGCCACCGTACCAGAGCTTCCCCACGCAGCCGTACTGGGGTCCTCCACCGCCGCAGGGGTACTCGTGGCCGCAGCACCCGCACTCCGGGCCTGCCGCCTTCCCTCCGCACCCGGGGCACTCCGTCCCTGCCGTGCTCCCTCCGCAGCACGTCGGCCACTGGCAGTACGGCGCGGCCCCGCAGCCGAGTTGGCCTGCGTGGGAGGATGGGGCTGGGGGCTCGGGGACCCAAGGGGATGGCGCCTCGAGCTAGGTTTAGCATTATAGCTTGTGAGACTTGTATGGATGACTTGTGACATGTATGACTCTTTTGCGAGTGACTCGGATATGTTAGGATTGTTTTGGACATGTATCGATGCTTAAAACCGTATTTTGTTGCTATATATGTGGATTATATGCTATATGTGGGTTATATGATATATATGTGATGCATGTGTTCAAATGTAATGTAAATGCAAAGAAAACAGAAAAAAAAGAAAAAAAATTTCCACCTGGGATTATGCGTCAGCAAATCCCCAGGTTTGCCGATGGCCCTGGCCGTCGGCAAAGTGACCATAACTTTGCCGATCGGCAAAGCCTTTTTTATTTTTTCTTGAAATTTTTTTGCCGATGGCCTTGGCCATCGGCAAACTTATTGCCGACGGCCGTGGCCATCGGCAAAAAAATTTCAAAAAAAATAAAAAGGTGTTTGCCGACGGCCGGGCCACGTCAGCCATCGGCAAAGCCGCCGTCAGCCTGACGGCGCGCCGGCTGCCATCGGCAAAGGTTTGCCGATGGCCCACGTGGCCATCGGCAAAGGTTTGTCGATGGCAAAGTCATTGGCCATCGGCAAACCCGGCTTTGCCGATGACTTTTTTGCCGACGGGGGTTTGCCGATGGCCACGTCAGATTGCCATCGGCAAATTGCCGATGGCAAAAGTGGCTTTGCCGATGGCGGCCGGCCATCGGCAAAAAACGCGTATCCGGAAGTGTACTAATGACAAAATATCTGGATTTTTAATGGAAATTGACATTAGTTTCAATAGTGATGACAGAAAAATCAAGAAAGATGACGAATTTTGACATATACATACAACACAAAATTCCAAGCTGAACGCCAAAACTTCTTCATGAACGGACACAGACGGAAGAGCTCAGGGAAATATGAGATTCTTTGAGAAATGTCAACGAAATCTATTAGACTAGACGGGTTACGATAAGATAGGAAAGACACCTGATTGTTCTGCCCACAATATGTCGGGTCACTTCGTCTGACTTCATAATTTGTTCTCTTTCATATTTTTCTACTTGTCAATGCAAAAAATGTCTGCGCCAGCTAGTAGTTCTCATGACTGGAAAAACGAACTAGCTAGTGCTGAACATTGCGTTATATTGACATTTGCATCTGAATGACTGGAAGATATTTTTTACTTTTTTAGGGCGACGTAGCTAGAGATTTTTTAGGTTAATCTGTACGTTATGCCTTTTTTACTACGTCGTCGTAGTAACTGACTTATCTGGTCACGTGACTTCCGAAGTCTTGCACTCTTCCTCTTTTCTTGAGGGAGAGCTGCACTTAAAGCTCTGTTCTGCAAATGAATTTGTTTCCAGTTCTATGTAAAAAGAAAAGGTCAATGGAATTAATTCTTACCTTTGTGACAAGATCACTTCATTTTCACCCTTTCGTAGTTTTTAAGGCATCGTGTCCTGCTCGTAATTGATTCACGTGTCATTATTAGTTCTCTATGTCAAAGAGAAGTCTAGGGAAAATTGCATTAGTATGTTTACGTACCTTTGTGACAATAAAATTATTTTGTTTCTTATATATAATCCTAGCTCAGGCGCCAACACGGACCTGTTCGTTTAGCTCATTCTAAGCCAAGAACCATTCCGGGCTTGGTTTGGAATTTGGATGCACATTATCTACCTCAAACCACATGTGTATTGGAGTGATTGACATGTGTAACTTAGTTCAAATAGAAATCCACCTCAATACATTGAATTGAGGCAAATATATGCGCATCCAAACAAGCCTTCAGGCAGTTTTTTTTTTCTAGAGAGTGATTCCCCTGCTAATCAAACCGAGGTCAGTCTCTATATACTGATCCATAATGAAAGCTGAGTAGCTTGCACTATATACTGACTAGTCAGTAGTATATATACTGACTAGTCAGTAGTCTCCTCTATTGACGAGCTCGAGGAACTTGCTCGATCGCTACGGTGTAGACAGGTCTACAAGTTTACATACTAATTAAACATGCGTAGAAAGAAGATCATTTGAAGCACCTACGCCCCTATCCATTTGCAATGCATGTTCTCTCTTGCTTGAGACTAGCTAGAAATGTCAATCATGGAGGAATGGTATTTTAATTTCCGCAGAACTAATAAGAATATATACATATACTAGCTAGAAATGTCAATCATGGAGTACCTGATCATCAGGCTCAAGGTATTCAATGTTCATATACATTTCAGTTTGTTGAACTGTCGATGATGGATCTGTTGTGATAATGCCTGCCTGTGCACACATCAAATAATCGACCAGCAGGGTCGGTCGTCAGTCGTCGTCGTTGCCGGTTGTGGCGACCGGGCGACAATAATCGCCGTGTAAAGGGGTACACGTGTTAGGGTTTCAGTGATATATATGTTTATTTTTATTTACCAAACGACTCTCTTTTTTTTTTTGGACAACTTACCATATGACTCGTTGAATCAACGATGATGACGAGCTACAGATCGACATGCAGTAGTCCCATTGGTATGGTTCCTATGCAGCTTCCTTTTGTGAATTATATGTACACATAGTTTTCTATTGCTTCATGCGATTTAATTTTTTACTGGTAGTCGGAGAAATATATAGCTAGAGCTTAAGTTAATTGCATTGGTCAAAACTGCAGTATTGCTAGGTTTCTTGCGCAAGGCGATATATATGATAGATGTCTCATCACGTGCCCTAGCTGCTGGAATAAATCTCAGCCAAACTGCACGAAGGCCAGAGATTGTGTACGTCCGCCTTCTCAAATATTCCCTGAAGTATTCAAAATCATCACTACCAGAATCGCCGGCGTTGCCGAGAGCCGAACTCTTTGCCGAGTGCCAAAGATCGGGCACTCGGCAAAGAGGCTCTTTGCCGAGTGCCAAGTCCCGCACTCGGCAAAGACCGGGCACTCGGCAAAGATCAGCTCTCGGCACAGGTGCTCTTTGCCAAGTCCCCTTTGTGCCGAGTGCCACGCCGTCAGGCACTCGGCAAAGGTCTGTCACGTGGCAGGCTCAGGGTCGGCCAGGTGAAAGGTCACAATGGCTAGAGGGGGGGGTGAATAGCCTAATAAAATTCTTGCAAAGACACTAAGCCACAAATTAGATAGCAAGGCAGCAAATGTGCAAAGCTAAACCTTCGACTACTCTATACAAGCCGTCCTACACAATGCAAGACTACTCAATTCAATTGCACAACAACCACGGTGATTAAGCTACACAAAGACGGTTCATCGGCGACCGAACAAACAAGTCTAACCCACGCGATTTAGTCTACACAAAGAGTGGTTCGCGGCCGACCACACAAGCAATTCTAACCCACGCAATTTAAGCTACACAAGAAGTGGTTCGCGGCCAACCACACAAGCAATTCTACTTTGCGGAAATGTAAAGAGGGGATGAAGGTTTATACCGCCGTAGAGATGAAGATGGCCAATCACCGACATAGAATCAATTACCTACACAAGCTCAAGCACAAGAACAATGGAGGTCGAAGCCTCGGCAATCACAAATCAACACAATGATTTTTTACCGAGGTTCACTTGCTTCCCGGCAAGCTAGTCCTCGTTGTGGTGATGCACTTGCTTGGTGAGTTGCCCGCTCAATTGGCTCGATGCCAAAGACCCCGACGGGGAGCCGCAATCTCCACACAAGACAAGGATCCACAAGCCACGAGCAATTCACTAGAGTATCCTTTTGCGAACTCCCGCGGGGAAGGATCAAGAACCCCTCACAAGAACCCGGTGTGGCCTCGAACAATCACCAAGTCAAGCTCACCACCAGCCGCTGCTCCAAACCATCTATGGTGACGGGAATCACCGAAGAGTAATAAGAATCCGCAGCTCACTCGATGAACAAGTGCCTCTAGGTTCAACTCTCAATGCAATGCACTTGATCTCACTCAAATCTCTCTCAAGAATGATCAAGCTATCCAAGAGATGAGTGGGGAGGAGTGTCTCTAGCTCAAAGTATGCTCAAGAGTGTTAGAATGAGCAAGAGAGACCTCCCATGGCCGGCCATCCACTATATATAAGCTCTACCAAATAATAGAGTCGTTAGTGCCTCGGGGCCGCCATCTCCACTGCAGTCGCGCGCCCGGTCGACCGTTGAAGTTTCGAATCCTCGCTGACGCCAGCGTCCAACGCAGCCACACACCGTGCGTCTGACGTAGCCCGGTATGCGCGTCCGCCACACTTGCGCGCCAACAAGGTCTCTGGTGTGCGTCCGCGTGCGTGCTGCTCTTGCCGCGTCCGTTGCCACGGTCCGGCCTGCCCTGCCATGTGCCACGCACTCGAGCGCTGGACGCCGTACGAGTACGGACCAGCGTCCGTCGCCTCCACGACAGCCTCGTCCGACGGCGTTGAGCAGGTGACGCTCGAGCCGCGACCGAACCTGCCGGACGCCGGCCCCTCAGCGTCCGACGCTGGCTGTAACACCTCCAGTGTTAAGCACTAATTAATTAATCCTAATCATGTCATCATTTGCATAAGCATGCATTTTCATCATTTGATTGTGTGATTTCCTGCCTAGCTTGATAGGGGTGAATTGCTTGATGAATGCCTGCAAATGATGTGAGTTAGTCTAGTGTTAGTCGGAAAATATGATTGAGAATCCTCTTGTAGGACCTGCAATTATCTTTCCAAACTTTTGCAATTTGATTTGCTTGATGGTTGCAAATAGTTGGGTTTGGGTTAACCTAAGTGTGCAAGCTGTGCTAGAAAGTGTTTGATAACTTGCTTGTTTGAATTTGGGCCTTTGGGAAGAATTATGGAGAAAAATATTTCAAGAAAACTTTATGTTTTGACCAAATTGTGAAAATGGGTTTTAGGGCCTCAAAACAGCCAAAAACAGTGTCAAGGGGTATTAAAAATATTATTTTATAAGTCATTTTCAAATTGGTTTTTAAATCTTTTAAACCAAGCCGAATTAGCCGGAGTGGTAGTTGAAGAAAATTTTCATCTTCAAATTTGGAGAAACTTTCATGTTGAAAGTTTTGGCTAATTCGAAATAGTTTAGAAGATATGGAGGTTTAAAGTTTCAGTTCAAATTTGAATTGGAGTGGGACCCGCTCGTCAGCATCCCACCTCCCTTCTCCTCCACGTGGCGCCCGCACAGTGGCTCACACCGCTGTTGGTTGTGCTGCCACTCGGATCGGGTGCGGCAGCCACACGGCGGGCCACACGCGCAGCGCCGATCCATCGACGCCACGGTTCGCCACGCGCCCCCGCGGGCCTCGCCCGTCAGTGGGAGTGGCCGCCGCGTCGGTGCCACGTGCCGCGCGCATGGCCGCCTGCCCGAACGGGAAAGGGGAGGGACTCCCGTCCCGTCCCATTTACTCTGTTTTCCCTCCTCTCTCTCCATCCTCTCTCCCACTCCGCCGTCGCGCCTGTTGATGTTTCTTAGCGCAATCACCAAAGATAGATAAAAGTCTATTCCCCGGCAAAGGCGCATGAAAGCTTGTTGGTATTTCTTAACGTGTGCAGAAAGAATCCGCAAGCGTACGAAAAGTACCGTTGTAGCCTTCACCCGGAATTATTCAGGGTATCGTATTTCCACAGGGAACAGAAGTATTTCTCCTAGCTAGTACGTCCAAGGACAACCCAAGGGTAGAGTTGGCAGGAGGGAGAAAAGGATTCTATGGCTTTTGGGTCTAAAAATAGATAAACTACACCTACACCTGCTCACTTCGGGCACCGGATTGCACTGGTCTGCCAAGTGATGCCGGCCTGTAGCTCTACGCCGTAGCTGAACGTGGACGATTACACGGGACGGACAGGGCTGTCACCACCTACCACCTACCACCTCAACCATGGACTACGAGGCAAACGAAGGTAGCCGCCAGCCTAGACACCAAGTCTATGCTACTAGCTACTACTCTAGCATCACGCAGGAACATCCGTCTCTATCAGGAGTCCTCTACTAGAGCAACACCACGAGGACGGTCGATGAACCCGCAAACAAGTATAAGTGAAGAATAAATACTGAAAGACTTATTACCAAAGAAAACATGAACACTCACGTAGCGCGAAAACCCGACGAAGTGTAGCACAGGTGTTCGTTGAGGTACAAGGTTAGGGGAGAGACCGACAAGTCTGGCTCTTCCCTGCTCTTCCCTCACATCTCTCCACTACCAAGCTCCACTAGCTAGCTAGGGACTAAGCCCATAGAGTGTGGCTCTTTATTCTCTAGGTGCAGTGGCTCTTGATCCTTGGAATGGTGTGTAATGAGGGGGGAATGCCCCTCCTTTTATAGGTGGAGAGGAGGGCGCTCTTTGGAAAAGTGCCATCCTCACATGGTAGGTTCAAAACTGACCTCCTAGGGCGGTTTCGCACCTTCCATTCACAGAAGCACCACCGCCATTCGCATTGGGCTATCGTCATGGGCCACCAGGGCAAATTTGGGCTTGATCGGTGCCCGCGCAGGCGCGCCCGCGCCTGGGGCACGCGCGCGCCAGGGTTGGCTCGGATGGGGCCCATATTTTACAAGCACATGGGCCTCCTCGTTAGCTTCGTGTGGCCGAGTGTTTTACTGAAAACGGACTCTGGATGAGGGAGTTATGGCCAAAGTATTCAACCCCGCTCCTGCAGCCCAAGATGGAGTTGGACCGAGTTTTGGGCTTCCACCTCTTGGGTCCATGCTTGGCATTTCAAACTATGTTTGAGACCCAAATTATCTGGTAAGTGGGCCACCTTCACATATCATAGTTTTCTTATGTTTATTAGCCCATTTTAGGTGTATTCCAGTGTTGACCTACAGAACAACTGAAGCACCAAAACTTGTGGAAATTGTTAGCATAAAGCCCTATTCACTAAGTTATGTGTAGATTTTCTAATCTTATTAGCGGTATAAAAACTGAGTTAAGGATCGCTAACAAACTCCCCCACACTTAGCCTTTGCTCGTCCTCGAGTAAAGTTTTAAGACTAAGATGGGTCATCTCCTTGATGTATAATCTGCACACAAGATATTCCAAGCTTCACCTGCACTTGTGAACTTTGGAGTGTCTACCAAGGTATCTTGGGTAATTGAATAATGGAATAACATGGATTCAAATCTCTTTACATCAGTCATATCAGAAACTTGGGTTGTTTTGAATGGTTTTGTAAAAAGAAAAGATAGCGTTGCTCCTCATATGATACTCTCAAGTCGCTCATATTTATGGTTCCTCACCAAGGCATTTTGAAGGTGCCTCCCTTTCACAACCTATCACTAAAGCTGAGAGTGGAGTTTTGGGTAGGTATAAAAGGTAGGCATACTTGTATCACATATATTGCGAAGTCAAAAACCGAACCATATGAAGACACAAGTCATACACCTTGATGAGATGTGCAAGTGTGTGGAAAGTTTGGTTGTTCCTAATCATTGTAGTATTTTTGGCTACTCCATGCATCATGATTCTCTCTTTATTGAGGGATGGAATTTTTGGGAGAGCATGGGCTATGGGATGGAATCATTGTAGTATTTTTGGCTACTCCATGCATCATGATCTTCTCTTTTTTCTGTTTTTTTTTCTTTTTTTTCTTCTCTTTTTTTCTATTTTTTTCACCCTTTTTTTGGACGGGGATCTTTGATTTTCCGTTGTCTTATTTCTTGGACCAGTCTAACTTATCCCCTTGGCTTCCTTTTTTTGGACTAAGCATAGCCCAGAGCTCTCTATGAAGAATTTTGGAATGGAGAGAGGTATCATGATGGAATGCGGGGAGTAGATTTTTGGTAGCTAAGGAATGTGCAACCCTCAGGGTGAGAGTCGGCATTCTTATTTGGTGGACTGGTGCACAACTCTCAGTGTAAGAGTTGGCATTTCTGGTGGAAGGGATGCATGTTATACGCAACTCTCAGTATAAGAGTTGGCATTTTATTTGGTGGGTGTAGTTGAATCTCAATCATGGGTGCATGACTATAGTCTAACAGCGGTCACAAATAATTTGACTAAGCTCAATGATGAGACAAGTAGCATATGACAAAAGGTTTTGCAAACATGAATCATGTCATATGGCTTTGGTAGGAAATCCTTTATCATTGAGAAGCATGCTATTGCATTTTCCTTTTGTAAAAATAAATCCCAAGTTCTTTCATAAAAAGAGCAAGGTTCAAATCATCTAGCTATATCACATACTCCAATTACTTAGATAACATGGGGTCCCTATGATAATTGTTCACAAGATATAAGAATATTGGCAAGGAATAAAGAGTATGCAAACTTTTTATCAAGGATAGCATGGAGATGTTGCATCAAAAGTTTTGTCTTTTTAATTTAAACAATTTAAACTTCAAAACTTTAGGAGATGCGAGGGTAGAGTTGCACAAACCACCGTTGGAGGTGAAGGAGCTTGATGAAAGTCGTTTGCTTTATCCTTCTGCATGATGAGTTGCTTGATGTTGTGCATTGTGTTTGGGGAGATCTCGAATGTGAGAGTTAGTTATGCTTGAGAGATCTCCCCCACACTTGTTATTGTACCTGGTTTATTCAACAAAAAGGAAACAAACATGGGCTCTACCGGTTGCAAAACCAGGGAGCCAGAATTTTTATTGACCTAATAATTTTTTTCTTTATTTGCTCAACCAACTCGTAAATTAAACAAGGTCAAAATTAAGTTGTAAAGTAAAATATAGACCTTGATTAATCTCCATAACAGATTACTTCCTATTTCTTATGGCAACAACTCAAGTTCATTAATCAAAATTCAACGCCATGCCGAAATTTTGATCAAAGAAGGCAATTTTAACCTAAGCACCACGCTTAATTTAAAAAGACTATGGATGCATTGTATACGGCCATATACAAGCACACCCAAACTAGAGTATAAGACATAAACATGAGAAGCAAGAATTTGTATGATCACATGGAGACAAGTATGAGTAAACGAGTTAGTGAACTTTTATTTCATTTGCTTTACCTGAGTGTTCTTCCTTACCGACAGCATGTGGATGGAAATTTCATGTGGGCTGCAACGGTGGCTTGTTCTCATGAGCTCCACTCAAGTAATTACCAAGGCTAGGTCATATGCACAACTAGTGTGCACGGGCCATGGGCCTTAATAATTGCAAAGGTCTAGAAGAGGGAGGCTCTTCTTCTTCTTCTTTCATTTTTTCGTTCTCTCTCTTTTTTTAATCTTTTTCTCTTTCTCTTTTTATTTTGTCATCATCATTTTTTTAAAGTCTATGGACCTTCATGTGTCCCTCTTTTTTTTTCAAAATCCAGGGACCTTCATGTGTACCTCTCTTTTTTCTTTGTTTTGTAGCAAGGCGAGGCTAGCATCAACTTTCTCTCTCTCTCTCTTTTTCCTTTTTGCTTGACTCTTGGTGTGAGTGGAACTCAGGAATCTTGCCGCCCTCCCCCATACTTGGACTTTTATATAAAAGTCAAGTGTGTTGGGTCAGGGTCTCCTTTTCTTTCTTGGAGTGTGTCCTATCACCCAAGGGCACCAAAATTTATAGTTGATGTAGCTTCCATGTTCTCAAGCGTCATATGACCAGTGCCCCTATAACAGTTAGCAACAAGAATACCTAAAGGTGCATACAAACTTGACAACATGCCCTTGCTTTTATTGAAAAGAAAAGTTTCTCATTATAAATAAATTTGTTATGATAATAATGAAATTAATTATGACGATGAAGATAATGACAACCTTAATAATAAAAACAATAAAAAATTTTCTCCCTTTTTAGATAATCCGGGGTATCTCCCGGTAGTGCTTAAGTTATGGTCTTAAGCTTGACCGTGGGAACTTTCCCTTGTAGCGATCGATGGTGTGGTGTAGTTCCCAGTTTCACCACCATTCCTTGGTCATTCAAGATTAATCGACAAGGTTAGCGCCATCGTACTACTATGAGATTTTGCAATGTTTATGGTAAACATAAGCATCGACAACCATCCTCTTAAATAGTTTGATAGTAGGAATGAAGAGGCGGTTGTGATTCTCGTATGAGTACGTGGTGCCAAGAGCAACAAATATTGGAGACTCTAAAAAGGAGCATGAATCTTGAGTGATTTTAAACGAGAAGGTTTCATGCTCAATTGAGGAATCCTTCTTGGTCTCCAAATTTGGTGCTCTAGGTTTATCCATGGCCTGTGAGTTTTTGTTCTCAAAATATATATCATGAGGGACAAACGTTGATCTTTGATCACTAACGAGATCAACGTTGTGATGGCCAGAGGGACAAATCTTGCGTTCAAATGAGGGAGATGATGAATGTTCAGTTTCACAAGGATGTGAAATGAACGGGGAAATGAACTTTTCCTCCTCGAACAGGTTATGTTTAGGGAGATGCTCCACCAATGGAGTTCTTATGTGAGTGGTGGGAGCAATCTTTCCCAACATTTCATCAAGGCCCCCAATAGATGGTTCTTCTTGAATAAGACTTTCAAGAGGGTGGCCTATGAGAATATCAAACTCGAGGATGGCGTAGACGTAAAAATCTATGTAAACGTCGGCTTCATGAATTGCGATTTGCACGGCCCTAGCGATCCCACAACACTCAAAGATGAGTCCTGACGGACTTCTGAAGAGTTTATCAGTCGGGACTAGCGGGAAATTTCCCAACAGGGTTTCCGCAAGGAATTGTGACATAATATTTGTCCCAACTGTGGGGTTGTGTTGGGCTTTCATGGAAGTCCCTTTTAACGAACAAAGTATGGTTGTGGATTGTGAAAGAATCTGAATTGCTCGGGAAGAACGTTTCACTTCCATCAACCATTCTTTTGATGGTTCTTTGTAAGGGGAGGCTTCCTTAGAATAAAACATGGTACCTCCGTGCCAAGAAATGTTTGAGGTTATGCCATAATCCTCAATTTTGATGGCTAACTCTGAAGGGTAAAACATTCCTTCCCTCAAAGTTTGCGGTTCGGGTGAGGGTTCAACAGTCGAATCTAAGGATGGCAAGGGTAAGGATTCGGCTGATGAGGGCTCCTCAAAACATGACATGCCCTTCATTTGGAGAGGTTTAGCCTTTATGACGGGATAAGCATGTTTCTCTAGGAAGTGATCAAGGATTTTCCTCTGTTCCGTCATAGTTTTATGTGAAGGCATAGGGCAGCATCTATGTCTAGACCCGAACAAAAGAGATGCAATTGCATGCTTTTGGGTAAAGACAAGACTGGGTCGGCAAGTACCAACATTGTGAACCTGGCCCAGGCTGCACCTATGGATTCCTTATCGTTCTGCTCGAAGTCAAGGGCCGAGCCAGCCAGGGCAAAGGACCTTTTGCCGAGTGCCACCACAGGCACTCGGCAAAGAATTTTTTTTTGTTTTTTCTTCCAACTTTTTCCTGGTGCCTTGCTACACCAAATACATCTCAACTTCAAAAGTTGGGACAATTTTGATTTTTTTGCTATATTTCCTTAATTATTTTTGTTTCTTTGAATTTTTCCTACAACTCCAAATTTTACTGCAGGTACATGAAATAATGGGATTTGTTGATTCAAAAAATGGTATTCATGATGCTCGGAGTATGTTGAGACCGTATCCAGGACCTCACATGAAATTACGACCATGTTGGTGTCGTAACATGACGAGTTACGTGTGAAAAGTTGTTTTTAAATTATATAAAATCCAAACAAAGTCCGAAATTGACGAAACTTGACGAGTTGTATTGTCATCGCATGTGAAGACCGTGGTAAAAAATTGAGAAAGTTTTGAGCAAGTTGTGACATTGAATGCCCAAAACCCAGACATCTCCACATGTGATCACTTGTGCCCAAAACACAAAACTTGACGATGTCTTTGAAACAATGAAATGATGTTTGATGTCCGTGTACAGGACTTCTACACATTGGAGGAGGGGCACGAGCTCCATGTGGCACGAGTGCAGGAGGCGGTCTGCAAAGATCGTCTCAAGGACATGTACCACGAGGCGCATCTCCATGCCGTCATCAGCTACCACGCCGACGTGCTTCACCAGGTGGTGAAGAAGCCGCAAGTTAGGGATATGATACTCGATAGGGAGACTGACCTCACCAAGGAGCAGTACATGTAGATAATTAAGTAGGAAACATTTGTTATGATTCCTTACGTGGAACATTCAATTCATCTTCTAGAATATCAAATACTTGAATGTCATGCTAGAGGTTCCAAACTGGTGTGACAAGGACCGGGACTGCTGGCGTGCCATTGTGCGTGGGTGGCGTATGGACGAGGCGTACAAGGAGCATTGAGAACGTCGGGAGCGCCGTCTGCAGATGCCAGGGGTACCACACCACCAAGAGAACCATTCCCTCCTAGTGTTCATGGACATATGGGTATGCTTCTGTCGATCTATTTATTCTAGCACTCAATTGTCATTACTTGTAACCATGTTTGTGTTTTCCTCGAAGACCCAGTCGCATGGTGGGCAGCAAATCAACGAGCTCACAAGGGCAAAGTGACAGCGGTGGACACCATCTACGACCCGGCGGACGGGCCCAACGCGTACACCAACGCGAACCTCTACCCCAAGCTTGCTGTTGGCGGTCCTTATTACATATCTAACCCCGCCAACATTAGTTCATAGTTCACCAAAAACCACCTAGATAGAAGATTTATACTAACGAAATTTCATAGTTTTGATGAACACTTGTTTTGCAGGTACATTCATGGAATACATACATTTTGGGCCAAGAACTAAAGAAAAAGATATTAAATATTTGAATTACAAAATGGGCTCAAAAGCAAGACAAGAAGAAAATGAGAGAAAGGCCAAACCGACGTACCAACGTGACAAAACACCGCATGGGCCAACTCCATGCCCAGAACCAAGCCCGCTAGCCAAGGTCGGTGGCCGTGGATGGTTCACCTGGCGCGGGCGCGCCAAGCAACCTGCCGCCCGGCCCCACCTTCCTGGAGGCGGTACAATTAATGCCCTAGAGGGTGGTGCGGGGGGTGTTTTGGTCATTTGGACGCGCGGGAATCGACCATCTCCACATATAAAAGCTTGACTTTCTTTCATTCCCAAAGATCACATTTTTCATTCTTCATTCTCATTCATTCCTCCCCACTTCCACAAGTCTACACTAGAGGAAGAGTAGAGCCACTACACCTAGCTTCTAGCTAGAATAGAAGTAGGGGAGTGAGAGAGGTCAAGAGCGGATCAACTCTTCTCGAGTGCTCCCAGAAGCTAGTCTTCCACGGGGTAGAGTGTCGGATTTGTCGGCTCCCTCCTCACTTGTACCTCGGCGACTTCTTACGCTTGAAGTAAGAGGTTCATGTTTATCTATTTGTACGTTCCTTCTTGCAAAGTTACCTTTGTCATTATTCGCTTGCGGGTTCGTCGACGTCCTTGTGGCGGTAGTTCTAGTAGAGGACTCCTGATAGAGATGGATGTTCCTGGCCAACGCTTGAACTGTAATGTTAGCGTAGACGTGGTGTCTAAGCTGATAGTTATCTTCGTTTGCCTCATACTCCACGGTTGAGGGGTAGGCGGCAGGTGGTGACAGCCCTGTCCGTCCCTTGTAATCCCCCACGTCCAGGTACGGCGTAGAGCTACAGGCCGGCATCACTTGGCAGACCAGGTGCGATTCGGTGCCCGAAGTAAGCGAGTAGCGGTTGAGTTATCTTTCTCTAAGGATTCATCCTATAGAAAACCTCACTTTCCCAGTCATCTACTCTCTCCTCTGGGCAACCTAGCTAAGACATAAACCTGACCATAACGTTCTTCGTGAAGTTTACGATACCCTGTTCATCACCGGGTGAAGTGCTACAACGGTCTTTCCGTGCGCTTGCGGAATTTACTGCTTTCACTAAGAAATACCAACACTTGCCTAGTACACCGCCGCAGGTATCGAGCGCCATGGGGCGACGTTTGACCCCACCACCCACCCCCTGGACACAGAACTCGTGATGAGGTTGGGAGGAAGGAAGCAGCACGACCAGTACTGGATAGCAAACAACGCCATCGAGTCATCCTCTGTTCAGACGCTGAGCCAGATTCGATGAGGCGGGACTAGGAGCAGATTCGACATCACCATAGCGCCTCGGCAGCCGACCAATGTGCAGTTGTTATCGGCATTCCAGGTAAGTGCAGTTTCATTCTCCATTCACTCGTTTCACACATGTACCTTGCCTTCACATACATCAACCATGCTGGTGTAATATTACATGAAAGGGCCGTCCAGCTGGAGAACAACCAACAGAACATGGCGGCGACCCATCAGCGGCAGATGGCGGCACTAGGGCAGCACTACCAGCACGCGTTGCAGGACTTCGCCGGCTTCTTACGGGCCCAGGTCCCGGGAGCACAGCAGGTCGAGCTCCCTGCCTCGCTCTTCGCTCCACCACCAATTCCTATGCCTGCTCCTATACCAGCCCTGGTGAGTATATTGCCTGTTGCTTTAGGTTGTGCTGCCATCCTGTAGGTACTAATGACATCACTTGGCCTTTGTGCAGGCACAGTCGGCAGATTCGAACCCGACTCTAGGTGCTAGCCCTCCACTGGGCCCTTCTCCACCGCACGGGTGGCCGGCTCACGCGACCTTCCCGACACAGCAGTACTTGTGGCCTCCTCCACCGACGCAGCAGGGGCACTCTGGGCCTTGAAGCATCCCTCTGCCGCACTATATCAGTACCAGACAGCGCCGCACTTAGGTTGGTCTCCGTGGGAGCAAGGTGGGGGCTCTGGGGCCCCTGGGGACGCCGGGTCGAGCTAGGTACCTTTAGTTTCGCTTTCGGACTTGTATCGATGAACTTGTTAGGCTTTTGGACATGTAATGCTTATGTGGGACTTGTTATGGATGAATTTTAGTAGGTTATGTATGGATTTGTGATGAAACAGAATTTGAGGATGAAATGTGATATATATGTGATATTTTATTTTATCATGCTGAATATATGTGAAATTGCATGTCTGGAATGCAAGAAAACATAAAAAAGCTGGGCATTTTTCCTAGCACGGCCCAGCTTTGCCGAGTGCTAGCCTGGCACTCGGCAAAGTGACCAAAGCTTTGCCGAGTGCCCCACGTGGAACTCGGCAAAAAATTTATCAAAAAAAAAAAACTTTGCCGAGTGCCTGCATGTCAGCACTCGGCAAAGAGTGTTGTCTGGGTGACGGCGCACGGCACCTTTGCGGAGTGCTGGCGTGGCACTCGGCAAAGGCTTTGCCGAGTGCCTGCCACCTAGCTTTGCCGGGTGCCAGCTTGGCAGGCTCTCGGCAAAGGTTGCGAATCCGGTAGTCCATGATGTTTTGTTGCCTCACTTATTCTTTGATTTGTTTTTCTAGGGGAATCACAGAGCTTTCATTCATTATCATCAGGAAGATTACAATCCGCGACTGCTAAAGACTCTAGCCAGTCCTGTATTTTCTCAAACCAAAAAACACACATTCGAGTGCAGAGACCGTGGACGCACAGGTATGTGCCATAGTATTTGCATCTCTACTAACCCAAAAAACATGAAAATCAGAGAAACTCTTCCCTAGCTCTATGACATCCAGACACAAACTCCCTATTATTGAGTAGACAGCAGGTGAGTTTTGAAGCATACACGCCAGGCCCTGACAATCAACTTCTAGAATTACTTTGTCAAAGCCGAGCTTTGCGCTAACTCCAGTCCCTCCCTGGCTGCCAGCGCCTCTGCTGTGAGCGCTGAGTCGACGTTGTCGAACCATCTTGCCGCCGCTCCCATCACCGTTCCAGCATGGTTCCGAATGACCACACCAGCACGCTCGGTGCATGAGTCTTGATCAAAGCCGGCGTCAGTGTTCACCTTCGTCCATCCTTCCTCTGGTCGTTCCCATCGAGCCGGAGCAGGTGCTATGACTGGCTTCCGCTCTGGTCACAGCGACATGAGTTCTTCAAGTAAGTTTGATACATACTTCGCCGCTGCTCCCAGCTCCCATACTTTTCTCCCATGACGGCGCCCATTGCGCCCAGTCCAAAGTGCCCAGGCACCGCACACCACGAGGGGTGCACTGGTCGCGGCACACACCTCCGGTTTCGGTACATCTGTAGTCCATGAGCACGGATGAAGTCTTGGTATAGCCGTGCCCTTGAGGACCTTCACCGCTTCCTAGAAACGCTTCGCCATCGGGCATTCGAAGAAGATGTGGTAGAGAGTTTCAGCGGGAGCACCGCATACCTCACAGTGGCACTCCTTCTCCACATGCCTCCTCTTTAGCTCGGCCCGCGACGGCAGCGAGGTGTACAATACCCTCCACCAGAACACTTTGATCTTTGGTGGAATATCCATCTTCCAGAGAGTAAGCCAGGGCGCCAAACCCTCCGACGCCGACGTCTCCCCCGATTTAGCCATGGCTGACTCCATCTGTTCTTGTTTGAGAATGTTATACGCTGATCGGACCGAATAAAGGCCATGCTTCTCAAAAGCCCAAGCCAAGATGTCCTCCGTCGACTGTTCACTAGGCTTGATCTTGAGCACTTCATTTGCCTCTAAGACTTATTCTTTGATTTGTTCTGGCCAGTAATAATGTATATAAGCTGGCCGTTTTTTGTATTTGGAGTCTTGGACCTCTAAAAAGAAATAAACCGTTTGATTCTCCTCAACGACTGTGGTGGCATGCATGCATCTACTAACATGTTGCTAATGATGAATGCTGAAAATATTCCTTGTATATATGCTTCCTTGCATATATATTTTGACCACTCAAACCAGCTGACGCGTGCATACGAATATATATATAGGAGACCAGTGGCGACGTATACACGTATAATGACACTGACAGCATGTGCAAGCAATTAAATAATGTATAGAATGAAAAATATGTCTTGATGATTGGTTGACAATGACAACGCCTGAATCATACAAGGCCATCGTCAAGCTGAAATTTTTCATCGCTGTTGAAGAAAATTGTGCTTGGGTAGAACTCTAAATTAAAAATTGTGCTTGGGTATGGTTGTAGGTTTACATTTGTTCACTCTTTTGCGTAAGCGAGTAGCCAGCTTTGCAGCCAATCGACGATCAATGTCGTCTGGCCCTTTGATTTGGTTTCTACGGGTCATTAATTTTTCACGTAGATCTTTGCGGCAGTATTTATTGTACTTTTGCGTAGACTTCACCGAATAATGCCATAATAAGCCGCCTGTGGCGAAATTTCTTGTGCAATTTGCGTTTTAGAGTAGACATATAGGGCATGCATGCAACATGCGCACATATTCACCGAATAATAACAGCTCCTGTGGCCGCCTTTGTCAATACAGATCAGATTATGAGGTCTTTATTCAAATATCCGTTTGAATTGAATGATGAGTTGGAAAAAGATCGAGGGATGTCAGAATATCCACAAAATATATCGTGCACATACGAGTAGTTCAACTAGTATATCTTGGATGATTTGAACATGTACCAGTTCAACTAGTTTTATGGATGATTTGAATATGCGGACGTGGCAAAAGCTTTGCCAGGATTTTTATTAGAAGAGGAAAAGAAAAGGCAAGTACCAGGCCAGTTTTTTTGACTAGAAACCGGGCCGGAACAACCATATAATGTGGAGGGTACCGCACTCCAATGCACACATAGGTACCAAGTTACAACTCAACTTGCGCCAAAAAAGCGCCAACTTAACTCAACTCAGCTCCGCGCTTGGTCAGATTGGGACATCGACACCAAGCCTGTAAACCATTTAGAGCTCGGTCGGATTGGGTGTTGACTGTAATTAAGTATCATTTTTTATACCGTCAACGCAGCAAGAGAAAGGACTAAAATGAGTTCACCTATTAGATATAGGGGTTACACTGACAGAATTCCACGAGCTTTGGTGATTGTCTATTTCTGCAAGGGGTTATCAGGAAAGAACCTAAAGAAGGCCCACATGTCGGGATTACATAGAGATAAAGACCGAACGGGTAAAAAAGAATACTCTAGAAGACTCGGGAAGGCGACCCCTGGAAGCTGGGCCCCATCTGGCAGCCTCCAGGGGCGGCCGACTCCCCCCTTGGGGCGGCCGCTTCTCCACCTCAACCAATGAGGTTGAGTCTCGCGGATTATGCCTCCACCGCCTTTGAGGATGATTAATAATCGTCCGTTTAGGTCGGTTTGATCCGAGGGCTGTGGTGCATTCTAGAGGGCTATATATTCAGAGCCCCTGACCCCAGGAGAAACCCTAATTCTAATTCATTCAAGAGTTCATTCTCTCATCTGAAGAATTCAGAGAAGCCAGAGCCACCATCTCAATTAGAGCTCCATAGTTTAGTAGCGTACCTACATAGGAATAGATATAGAGGGAATCAAGCCTAGCTTGGAGTCCGGATCTGTCGGAGTTCTTGGTAATTCCCCTCTATATTCTTGTAATATTCATCATTGTTCGTGATACTATGAATAGTACTTTATTCTATTCTATTATATCAGAATTGACTTTGCTCTATTTGATTATGTTCTCAATTATATTGTTCTTAGTTTACTTTGATTATATGTTTAGCATAGTTGGACTAGAATTATGTTTATGCATAGGATCGTATAGCGCTTGCTCATTAGGCCAATGGGTGGGTGATAGATATTGTGTAGGCATAGTGCCTAGACCGTATTTATCTGCGATTGCACCCTATATTCGGATCGTGAGGTAGATCGCGGGAGTGATAGTCCTGTTGAGTCCTTTGTAGTCCTTCTCCCGAGTATAGGTCTAGCAGAATACCCCTATTACATTGAAGTTATTGCTATGTCTCTAGTCTTCTCTGATAATATCACTATGCATAGATATAACCTTTTCCCGTCATGATTGCTAGATGTTCTTGCACTAATCATTGTATGCTTTGACTTTATAGTTAGAATAACATAGGATTATACCCTAGATCGTCCTAGTCCATGCTAGTGTTATAAACTTAGAGTGCTAAGTTGAGATGGTTACTATTATTTTATGTGGCTAAATGCTCTCATCTATCTGTCAATTATCATTCATTCTTATATTTTATGTGACACTTACCCTGTATGAGATGATCGATACAGACAAGGTTAAGCTCTCCATTATCGCATGTGCATTAATTGCTCATCACTCATTATCCAGTGCATTCCCTTCCCTGTGGTAAAATTATAAATAACGATACCTGGATTACTCTTGGTTAAAATGCTACGATGATATTTTCTGTGTGCTTGCGGAACCCTCCTTATTTCAGTTTCACTTAATAACCATCAACATTGGGTCATTGACACGAGCGTCCGACTTTGAACCACAAGGAGCTCCACCACTGACGCCAACTCAAGAGAAAGCAACAAAACCTAAAAACCTAAAAACTAACCAACTAAAACAAGCTAAGCCTAAAACCGCCACCAACACCAACCACGGAACACGTTGACGAAGACGACGAAGTAGCACCGCCCAAAACAACCCGACCGAGTCGAATTCCACAACGATGACTTCAAGAAGGATATGACGCCCAAGCGCCGCCGTCGTCCGTCCATGGCAGGACTGGGTTCTCACCCATGGAATGTGCTAAGGACGCGACACCCTCAGCAGGGAACGACACCCACAAGTGTCGTCGTCGCCAGGATTTCACCCAAAACAACCCCAGCACCGACTCATACAAGAAATTCGGGTCCCCACCAGCCACCAAGACGTCGCCGCCAGCCACCAGAAGAAGTCTCACCAGAGTAGACGCGCTGGCCACGCGAACAGCCGCAAAGCTGCGCCAGCACCCTGCCAAGTCCCCTGGCTAACACCACCCCTCCGCCACCGTGAACCTCCACCAGCCACCTGACGGAACCGTAGCCACCGCCGGCCACCGTAACTGGCCGAGCTCCCGTTGCAGGCACCGCCACCCCTCGAAGGTGCCGGAATTGGAGCGAAGCCCCGGACCAGCACCCCCACGGACGCCGTGGCCTCCGTCTCCAAAACAACCGCCCCACGACGGCGGTCGGAGGCATGGTGGGGACGGCATAGACGAAGACTGCCCCCCCAACGCCGACACAACCCCAGCCACCGCCACAAAGCAGCCACCGAGAAGAGGAGGCAAGGGACGAGTAGAGGGGGAGGGAGCCCCTCCGCTGCCCCCCACCCCACACACACACATCTAAAAGGGCAGCAGCCCCGCGACGCCCCGCTGGTGATCCCCATCAGAGAGAAGCAACCACCCGAGACAGGCACAGTCTGCAGCACCGCCATGGAGCCGTGGACTTGCCAAAGCCACCACCAGCCACACCACCACGGCGCCGCCGAAGAGCCGCTCCACCTCCAACGAACAACCCCCACCACGCAGCAGCCCGCGGCGGCCGGCAGTAGCCCAACCCCCCCCCCCCCCACAACCAAACGGCGGCAGCCCCCGACAAACACCAAGCATCACCGGGGAGGAAGGGGAGGGGGTGGGGGTGGAGACGCAGTCAACCCCCCCACCACTAGAGCCATCGCAGGGAGCCCCGCCGGCGGCAGCCCCGGCACCCAGCCAGCCAGAGCGGCCAGGTGGGTGCCATGGAGCCAAGCCTCCCCCCACATCGCGACCTGACGGCCAGGGTGGCAGGGATCCACCGCCAGCAGTTCCAAACCGCCCCCATCGTGCCGCCAGCAGGGCCACCACCGCCACCCACGCTGCCCCAGCGCCGCTGACGCCCAGGCCGGCCTGATCCGTCCACCAGGGTCCTAGATCTGGGTGAACGAGGCCCGGACCGTCCATCCCGCCGGCGCCCCCCCCACCGAGCTCCCCAGCCGCTCGGGAGAGAAGGGAGGAGCCAGCCCGCCGCGACAGCGCCCCGCCGCCGCCATCCCGGCCAGAGAAGGAGAGGGAGGGGGCGGCGCTCGGGATTCGCGGGTTCCTCCCGCGTCGTAGGGGGGCGACCGAAAGGGGGACTTTGTGCATGAGATGGCATTCATGAGGATGTGAGAACCCACAAAAATATATCATGATTGTACTTTGAAGGGCTCACCCCTTCCACTCACCAGCTTTGTCGGTATTTGTGGAATGAAATCAAGTGGGTGGAGCTGTCACCTAAATGATTTTGTATGTGACTGTGACATTTATATGCAACCATATCGTCATATGTTCCAATATGTTTTGGAATCAAACTCAATATCATCTCTTGATGCTTTTAGGAACTAGCGCGCGAGTGCAATACATATTTACGCATACAGTTAAATTAGATTTTCAGAGTTGGAGATAGATGTAGCAACATGGCGGGTTGCGTGGCCACCCCTGTAAAGTTGGGAAAAAAGCAGCTCCACCGAGGGCACACCACAAGAGGCACCACTTCCGATCGGACAGTCACCCCATCGGCAAGGATGACACACCCCTGCCACCGCCATTGGTGAGGACAACGCTTCCACCTCTAGTAAGTACAATGCTTGCTCGAGAATACTACCCCCATCCACCTCTTTCTTCAATACAGTAGCCAGGACATGTCCCATTCCTCACATCTTTGTGTCCTCTCCTTCGAGAAGAAATTGGACCCTAGCCCATCCCTTCACCTGCCAAATGACGTGCATGAAATTAGACCTTCACCTAGCAAACAATGGAGAATGATTAGGAGAGATGAGATCAAGGAGTTGACAGACAGATCTAGGGGGGACAGGAGGATTGAGGACACACCTACCGCCACCGCCAACCATGAGCAGGGGGTTAGCTGCCAGTGCCATTGATTGATCATGAAGAATGGCACAGAAACCCCTCCACAAAAGTCCCTAGCGAATGGAGGGATCATGTAGATCTGGTGAAGGTGGTGGAGGAGGTGAGATCTAGGCCCGACCCCTCCTCACTAGCCCTCAGCTCCCCTTTCCGCCAACAAAAGACCAACTGAGCTCAATGGAGGCCGCAGCGGCGGCGGCAACGCTCCTATTCGTGGCAGCTGCGATCGTCATCGCTGCCAGGAGGGTGGGGGCGTTGAGGTGCATGCATTCGCGGACGCGGCGGCCTGTGGTGGCAAAGTTGGAGGACGGGTTTGCCCAGGGTGTCCACCACCAACTACATGCCTCTCAACAAGGCTACAAAGATGTCCCACCCGCTCGTCAAGATCCTACAGGCGAGGGCAAGGCAGGCGCGAAAGGGCCTCTAACCTAGATCGACTGTCACACCCCAAAATCAGAAATTTTGGGGTTGTGCATAAAGAACACTAAATAAAATAAATAATGTATGAATTTACTGAATTTTTGAAGATTTAGTCATGATAATAATTTTAAACTATGAAAAGATGATTTTCCAAACACTCAGAAGTAATTTGATTTGTTATAATTAATTTGATTGAGTAAAAAAGAATTAATCAAAATCGATCTAGGTTTTCGAATAGATTCGGCTGTATTTATAAAATGTGTTCTGAGTAAGTCGTTTATCGCCTCGGCATGAATTATTGTCATAAGAAAAACAGACATACCAAGATAAAATAGTTGATTTATGTATTATCTCGATTGGCTCGAGGGAAAATATACAATCGTGGGAATGCTAGTCTTTCGCTTTGGCAAATACACGTAAAAGATATAGAAGTGAATATATATTTCTAATTCCTATTTAGTTTGGCCATGTGCACCTATTTTTAGGGCCAGCTCCAATACGTCTCCTATTCTTGGTCTGTCCTTGGCCAAACCACGCACGTAGGTACATAGTGTAGCGTACGTACGGGCAGATCTGTTTTGTTTGGAAGTCTCGGCATGCAGGAACGAGCTAAGCTAGGCCACGCGATGCGATCATGAAGATGCATGCCCGCTCGGGCTGACATGAGAAAATTCACCCGGGAGCCTGACAGACCAGGCCACCACGAGGATTTTTTCTAGCTTGTTAGAGGACTTGCGAGTTGGGTATAGGACGGCTCCTGTCCTTATGAGTATAGCCGGGAAGGAATGTGCCATATTGGAAGGAGGGTTTTTCCTACACCTAATGACCCTGCGGCCCTAACTAGTTAGACGAACCTTTGAAAGACTTCATAGTGAACCCCGTCGGCTTTCCTTGGAAGTGAGCTAAGAGGTCGACGGGCCTCGGGCGAAGGGGTAAATCACGACTCACAGTGAAAGTGTACACCTCTGCGCAGAGTTTAATAAACTAGGGTGTTACATCGACTTCCCATGTGAGTGAATTTAAATAGGTTTGTATTATTAAAAAAAATTAAAAATAGGTAGGATTTCCCTTACTGACTTCGGTTAAAAAAGGCAGGGCGGCTGCCGCAACAAGCGAGACGATGTTAGGGCAACCCTACCCCTATGAGCACCTTTGAAGGACTGAGCCGACAAATCTTGAAGTTCACGAAGTTACCATAGGGCGCCTCGCTGTCGACGGGAACGTCGCCTACCACTTAATGCATAGCGCCGGAAAATTCTGGAATAAATCCAGAATAAAGTGTCGCACCCAGGATTTGAACCCTGGGTGGGAGCCCCCAACCAATGGCCTTTACCATTGCGCCATGAATACCATATACTACACTTAATAAACGAATAAAATTAAGTAAAGACAATTTTTTACGTAGACACCACCAACCATTGTAAAAGAGTTCATAAATTCAAGGCCCAACTAGTTTTGTCAGGCAAGCAAGCAAGCCTTCTTTTTTAATAACAACAAGCATCGAAACTAAGCAGCCAACATGATGAGGCGATCGAGGTCCGGCCACATAACCGATGTCAAACGGATCCAAGCAAAAGGTTAGCATCAGTGAAACATCTCGGTCTTGACTTGAGCGACGCGGCGGTGGACCGGCGGTGCGAGCTGATGGCGGCCGTGCTAAGTAAAAGTTCGAATCTTCAACGGCGACTCGCAACTGTGTGATATTATGATCTGATGACAGCGCGAGATGGCAACTCAGCTCGATCCTGTCCTGCTGTCCACGGGATCATCATTCTTGCTATACGTACTAGCTTGCACCCGGTGACTATTGTATGCAGCAGCCAGCAGCAAAACGCTAGGTTAATTTCCTGTTTGACTAATGGCACGCTCGCTAGCCGCGCTAGGCGCTGGCGCCATGGCATGCGTCTCCTCTCTTTTTCAACATTTTCCTGCACGTGTCCTTTTTTTTTTTTTTTTTTTTTTTGAGGAATCCAGTGCCCTCTTGTTTTACTATCTTTAGGCATATTTATACTGTCTTCTCTAGAATTTTCTTCATTAATTCAGGTTTTATCATAAGATATACTCGTATATCGCGCTTTCATCATATATAAAGGTTTATCTATTAAACTTAGTTGGTTGAGCCGTTGTTTTATTTTTGACAAAACAGCGTTGTTGAAAAAGTTGTTCATCTCAAACTTATTGAAGAAGTTTCCGGAAAGATGTGTTGAGCGACGAAAAACTAGTACATGTGTGTATATTGAGCTGTGTTCGTTCCTGGAAGTTTCTGGAAATATATACTTTAATTCTTCCAAATTAAAGACGCTTTCGTTACTAGTACGTTTGAGAAGTTGCCAAAGTAAAACCTAGCTGAAACGACCTACGACTCTGAAAGTTTTTTTTAACAAGAGTTCTTCAATAAGCTGAACAGCCAAAAAAAAAAAACAAGTGAATCATAAATTTTCCTAAAAAAGGGAAAGCTTCTCATTTTTCACCTTTTCTATCGTGTGTCTTGTCTCGTTTACTTTGTCTTCGCTAGAATTTATCATAAAAGACATTTTTCATAAGGGTTTCAATTGAACTTAAAATGTAGCGCATAAATAGTACTTACATGTATAGTCTATACTATATATATGTTTAAAAAATGGCAAGATGTGCAAATGAAATTTTGAAAAAAAAAAGCTTTTCTACACGGCTACAATATCGGGAGACATATGTAAGCATTAAAATTTCATGTTTAATACCTACATCTAAAGGAAATTAGTTATTCATGTCTTTTCTTTTTCTTTTTGTTCATTTTGAAATGTAATATGCACACGGATACTCTATAATCTCTATTCAGTCATGATAACTGAATTATCAACTATTGTGTATCATCCTCGATCCATATTTTAATTTATTCTTAATAATAGCTGAAGTGGTAATTTGTAAGTGATTTCTTAGATTATCTATCATATTGGCTTGGTGGGTAATTTAAGTTCAAATTTAGTGGGTTTTATTTTAGAGGATATTTCATAATGGGTAAATTTGATGTAGATTTAGGGGTTACTTTATGTTGTTTTTTATAATGGCATATATGGATAATTTAAGAAATAATAGGATAGATATCCAAATGTCTATTTATATCGATGGTATTAGATCATAGCAAATTGATGGCCAACTCTTTCTAATTTTTGTCAGAGTTTCTAAAATTTTTCTAACGTGTTTTGTGAGGATTAACATGGTCCAATTAGCAATAGTCTATACACAGAATGAAAACACAAAATGATTTCTTTTTGTACTGCCTACAATATCCTGCAACACAAGGATACGTTTGCAAGTCTAAGGCCGTGTATGGTAGAGCCCCTAGAGTTGATTCTCTATTGAATACGTACAACACGAGCCCTGCCAAACAGATGTTATTGAAGTAATTCTCAACTGATTCTGTGAAGTGATTCTCTGAAATAAAATAAGAGGCCGAGAGGTGAAAAGGTAGCTTCTCCTGATTCTATGAAGTAATTCTCCAACGTAATTTTGGGAGAATTAGCTCTAACAGAAAAGACGGAGCTCTATTAAAGAGGCCATAATATTAAAGATGGAAGGGATAGGATTTTATTCATTTCTCTCCTTTTTTTTTTACTACTTGTAATTCCATCATGCTCTCATGTGGCGTACATGTGATGCAGACTCATGGCATATGCTCATACGAGTCAGAACAACATGCATCCAATTGTGACATGGATTAAGTCGAATTCCAAACCTGTCACTACTGGAAACATATCCTTTGGCGAGGGCCTGATACGCTCGGCAAAGGCTTTGCCGAGCGTTGCTCTCGGCAAAGGCGCCTCGACAGTGCACAGATCGGCAAAGGCTTCTTTGCCGAGAGCCGTATGTGACAGCGTTTTCTCGATTCGTTTTTGCAATGATGACATCTCTAGCTAGCTAGCTTGGACTAGGAGAGGGAGGGAGAGACTGCGCTCATTGTTTAATCTACATGCATGTACGGTGAGACTAATAGATTAGAGCATCTCCAACAGTTTTCCAAAATTCACTTAGTAAATCTTGTGATTTGGCAACTTGGTAAAACATATAGCAAGTTAGAAAATGGACTCTCTCTAATATTTTGCTATTTAGACTTGGTAAAATTAAAAAATAGGCCCACAAACTTCTACCAGACCAATTGAATCAATAACTAGCTACTGTATGTGGTTTGGGTAGGAAACGCATGCTACTGAACCTGCACATTTGATGCCACCAATCAGTTTCTGGATTCTGGTAATCAGATTGAAGAAGCGACAGAAGCTCCATCAGCAAATATTCTGTCCCATCCATCAGCAGTACCATGAAAGCATGAACGGCATCGGAACAAGCAGGATCTTTGCTGTCCTTTTGACAGGCCGGCAGCTAGAGCATCCAACAGTGCGAGTTATCTTGCAAGTCATTTTTATCATCAACAAAATCTGCACAGTACCATGCATCAGCAGGTCATCGCCAGAATCTTCTATTTCGCATACAATGGAACAGGAGCATATGCCAAGTTTCTTGGTTGGGAGATTTGTGTCTTCCTCCTCTTCTCCGGCGACGGTGAAGGAGAAGGTTGGATTCGTTTCTCCGTGGCGGATTCGTTGAAGATGGAGGCGACAACTTCGACGTCAGCATCTTTATCGACATGTCCACAGGGAGATTTTTACTTCCAAACGGCGGCATCAAGGTGGAGATGATGCCATCGCCATGGAATAATTTTCTCCAGTCCCTTCTTCATTTTGTTGTGGTTGGATCTGACCACGATGAAGGACTAGGGAGAATACTTTTCAGGTCAGTCTTCCTCATTCTTCGGTGGCAGAAAGAAGAGAAAGGAAGACACAAGGAAGAAGAAGTTTCTCAACTCCGCCTGCAGGAACGTTGGCCGTCCGTTGGGCATCTACTGTCTGACCGAAAACAATTGTTGCCGAGTATTTGCCTGTGCGGCCATCCGTACAAAGCGTCAAATAGGTTTGGTTTTGAGATTTTGAGTCTTTTACAGCATGGGTACAATATAGATGAATTTCAGTTTCTGGATAGATGTCTTTTCTTCCAGAGCACTTGTAACGTTATGATGTACCCAGCTATATTTTAATATAATTCTTTTTTCGTCGAAAAAAAAGGAACAGGAGCATATGCACGTACAACTCAATGGTGGTCTAGAACATAGCCAACAGCTCAATTGTATTTGAGTCGTTGGATGTTGATATTGACAAAGTGATGATGGTTCAGAAAATTCACTGCAAATTGTACACGATTCCAACATACCCACAAAAACAAATAATGATTGACTAAATACCTAGACAGGAAATACAGGAAGCCAGATCGATGGGAAGTAGATGAATCCACGACGGCAGCAGCAAGTCAGCAACTGATCAACCCTAGGTACACCATTGATGGGAAATAGATGTAGGACGGACCTCATCGCACGGCAGCCTTCGCGATATTTGCTCCGGTCACGACGGCGGCCGGGCTTGGCACGGATCTTCGATGTAGTCACGACGGCGGCGGGGCTGGGCGCGTGAACATCACCCCGCGCGAGGAGTATCTGGCGGGCTAGTGCGGGATCAGGTGGACTTGTAGGAGGGGCTGCGCAGGAACGAGAAGATGGGGATTTTCCACTCGTGCACGAGAAGACCGGCGGCGAGCAGCGGTACGCGATGGCAAGTCCTTTCCGCGTGCGTAAAAATACGCGCGCGGACAGGAGTAATAGCAACTTCGTAAAAATGCCAACCTCATTTAGCAAACTGAGATGTAGTTTTCGTGTTTTGCCAAAATTTTAAGGATAGCAACCTCATTTGGCAAACTGTTGGAGATGCCCTTACACACACAAATCACACTCACACATACTCCCCCCCCCCCCCCCCCCCCCCCCAGGCTCTAATAATAGTATGCAATCAAAGAAGTATGGATTAATAAACAGCTAATTAAAGAAACGATTGAAAGCTTAAAGGCTGCTAGTACATAGTACACTGTGCTGGATCTGCATGTGTACTTTTCCATGGATTATCATAATCCCTTCGTTATAAATTATAAGACGTTTTGACTTTTCTATATATGAAGACATAGTGTATATAGTACATCTATAACTAGCTACACGTATCTAGAAAAGTCAAAACTTCTTCTAATTTAAAACAGTAAGAGTAACTAATAATATATCAATTGTCGTCATCTGCATCATCATATCATCGACCGGTCGACATCGGCCATACGTCAAGGAAGAGGAATGGTTCTACATTGACACTTCTTCTGTCTCCTGCTGTCAGTCGTAGTAGTCCTGCATGATGATGCTCCCTATGCTTCTGCTGCCAATGGTGTGTCGTGTGTCTGATCCATTCGCGGCTTTGACCTGTGACCTGCTTGTTGGTCGTAGCTAGGTGTCAGGATTCCAGTCCAGTCTCGGTTTCTTCTCGGTTAGCGGCGGCGTGCGTGACTCACACTCTCGCTGCACGCACGAACGGCGTGTGCTGGCCGGCCGGGATTGTTATTATTAACTGATGGTGGGTTGAGAAGCCTCGCCGAAGCCGCAGCTAGCTGCTGGCGGTGGTGGTCGCCGCCGCGTCGTCGTCAGCGCATCGGTGACGACCTTCGCCACGGCGTCCTTGACCGGCTGCTCCTCCCAGTCCGTTCCTGGCGACTGCGACACCAACGAGAGCGACAACAAGCAACACCGTTATTAGTTGTTTCACCAAGTACACACGAGTGTCACACACAGGAGAACGAATTTCATATAGCTTTTCACAGTACTAGTGTCGCTGTCAGATACGCCGGCGCCATGCAGACAGTTAGTCAGTCAGTAATGCTTGCCTAGCTAACATACGTCGTTCACGGATGGAAAAATGGCATGTGACGAGGCTACCTGTTTCGAATTTCAAGCAGGGGTTTTACTTTCCATGGAATCCCTGTTGGGTTTTACATAAACGAACTAGCATGTGCACCTCCAAAGCTCTAACCCCTTATTATTAGTCAACGAAAGATTCTTTGAACCGTTTGCTACTTTGCTTGTCAACCTGATGCACACCATCTCCTATGTTCTTGCTGAACTGCGTACCTAGCTAGCTAGTTTTCTACTCCTACGACCTGCTTGTCTTCTTCATAGCAGAAACCAAATCTTCCTGATAAATAGTACTATTAATGAGTCTATAGTTCATTCTTCATCTATCACATCCAAATGAAAATATCATGATTCTTCTACTGTGTTAACAACTGTTAGTAACTAACCTAACCTAGTGCTTACTATAGCATGGTCAATTAATGATGCATGCATGAGTTAAGGTGATCGTCATCATGTCATATGAGACAGATATTGGATAGTGGAGTATACCTTGATTTGCATCGTCAAGACAGCTCTTGGTGAGGCGTTCTTCACTCCGGAAGCAGGCCCAGCGCCGCCGGTCGTGCTCATTGCCACCAGGCTGACGCCATCTCCGATCTGCTCTTTCAGGCACTGCAGCGTCCGGACTACCACGTCCGTCATGTTAGGCGGCGGCACCGACGACGGCGACCTCACTGCTATCTTCAGCGTGCAGAGTTCTTCGTTGGCCGCCCTGGTTATCTCGACCTCCACCTTCGTCGTCTCGCCGGAGTCGCCACTGCCGCCGTCCTTGCGGCGCCCGTCGTGGCGAGCCAGCCGCGACTCGAGCGACTTGTTCTTCTCCTCGAGCTCGGCCACCTTGGCCTCCAGCGACCTCACGTACTCCCTTGCCCTGATCAGTATCGACGTCTTGTCCTTCTGTGATACATAGAAGATCGATGGAGCAAATCAATGAATACTACTCGTTCATCACAAACAGACATGGCATATACACAGACGATCGTATATACGTACTTTGGCACCAGGCGGAAGGACGGCCTTGAGGGCGTGGAAGCTATCGTTGAGCTTCTCTCGCCGCTTGCGCTCCGAGAACATGTGCTGCAGCTGGTTCACCGACGGCGGCTGCGCCGCGTCGGCGGCCGCAGCCGCCTGGTAGTAGTACTGCTGCTGGCTGTACCTCGCCGCCGCCGCCTCGTGCATCTTGGACAGCACCGACATGGCCGTCTTGAACATCCTCTGCCCGCACGCGCCGGGCTTCGGTGGCCTCTTGGGGCCAAGGTGCCGCGTGTAGTGCTTGAACGCACCGGTGGTTTTGGCCGGCGGCGACTCCGGTGCGTGAAGAAGGTTGGTGTACTGGTGGTGGTCGTAAGATGGCACCACGGCTGCTGCTGGTGGCAATAGTGGCACGTGCGAGGAGACCTCCTGGTACTGCTGGTTGCAGCTGCCGGCCGCCGCGGGCGCGGCGAGGATATGCGCCGTGGAGCTCTCGGGGCTGCAGGATAGGGACGCGGAGCAGGCAGGCAGCGAGAGCGAGGACGACGACGACGATGAAGGGAAGCTGCAGGTGCCGGCGTGGTGCGGCGGGTCGTCGAGGAGGCCTTCCACGATAGGATCGTGCATGTCGATGGTAGCGGCGGCTCCTACGTTGTTGGAAGGCATGTAGACTGCTGCTTCGTCGTCCATGTTCATGCGCATGCTGATCTGCATGTTGATCGATAAGCAGTTAAGAACCTTGATTATTTATGTATCCTGAATCTCTGAATGAAATTTGAAGTGTGATTTCTTGATTAAATTGGTGGCTGGCTTGCCTGGTTGAGGTGATGCTGAATCTGCGAGCTGATGAGAAACTCCTGCTGCTTGTCCTCCTTGTACTGCAGGTCTGCAGGGCTGCAGCTGTGTGCGTCGTCCATGGAGAGAGTGATCAGTCAGCAATCAAGCTACCAAGAACAAGCTAAGAGCAAGAGCTTCCAGCACTCAACTATTCGTTGATCCAAGAACACCATACCTGCTGGCAGCGTAGCCACACATGAAACCGTTGTTGCCGCCAGCGTTGGCGGTGGCGTAGCCATGGAGCCAGCTGCTGCTGCTGCTATCCATGTCCATGCTGTCTTTCAGCTATATATGGCCGGCCAGTTATTAGTACTTGATTCTAAGCTTGAAGAACCCTAGCTAATAAGCTAGCTAGCTAGGTTAAGTTCATATGACGAGCTCTAGTCGACTATACTATAGTAGTGGTAGCAGCAGCTACCAAAGCTGTATAGTGAGAGATGGATATATGGAGCGCCCGTGGTCTGGATGCATATATATAGATGGAGGGAGATAGCTAGCTTAACTTAGCTAGGAATGAATATGCTAAAAGGCCAATATCTGTATTATAATAATATATCTCTTTGTTGGGTGCGTTCTGGAAGACACAGTGCAGCAGTGTGCCTTACCTAAGTGTCGGGTACCTAGATTAGGGGGTCCTAAATCAGGTACGTTGGAGGAAAATGACCCAACCCGTCTTACCTTCAAATCTCCCGAGAATTAACCAGAGAAACCCCAATCCTCCTCACACTGGGCCGGCCCACTACCAGGCCCGCAAGGCCTCAGAGACCTGCTGGCTCAAGCAACGGCCGCTCACCCGCTCGAGAAATACGGAAACCGCTCGGCGTACGGCGCTCGAGACGATGGCGTAAACCGCTCGCGGCGACCGCTCGAGCGGGACGGAGAACGCTCGAGCGAGCGGCCGCTCGAGTCCGCCCACAAACATTACCTATCAAGACACGCACATGGCTGCGGTATATGTAATAGTGGGAAGTATGCTTGCTCCGCCTAACCCCATGGCTACGGTGCGCGGCATGGAGAGAAGAACGCCGGTCACTTCTCCTATTCCGCTGCCCATACCCGGGATATAGGCATGCCAGGCAACACTATTGCACCACGTCGAGTACTGTGGCGCGAGCGGCATTCCCTCCTGACGCCGTCGTCAACACTCTGTGCCACCAACTACGTCGTCCCGTCCCGTCGCTCGGATCACTGCCCCCTCGAGGCGGCTACCAACCACTCGAGGAATGGTGACGGACGCAACCTGAACAAGGGACGCACAGTGTTCTGTCTTTCCCACCTCGACGACCATACTGCGGGGTTCCCGGGCGCACGTGTTCGACTACGACAGCGCCATACCTCGACTGCCTCAGCCCACGATCGAGAAGAACCAGCAGGCCATCAATGCCCACGCTGCTACAGGCTCGAGCCAGACCAAGCGGAGCGTCCACAGTCTCGACGACTTGACACGGTGCATGTAGCTCGACGTCACGCCACGACAGCCCTATCTACTCTGTACTCCTGAGCCTCCCTTTGGCCTATAAAAGGGGATGCCAGGGTTTAGTTCAGGACACGTAACGACGGCTTTGGACGCCTTCATTCACAACACATTTCCACGCACGCTAAGTCTCAGGACTCGCTTGTATTCACCCCTGTACAAGCACCCCGGTGCAAGATAATACAAAACTCTCCCCTCTGCTGGACGTAGGGCGCTCTTTGCCTGAACCAGGATAAACGATTGTGTCCATCTTGCATCACCATCCGGATTAGGGAGCACGCATAGAAATTTACTCGTTGGTGTAATACCCCCCGGGGTACGAAACACCGACAGTTGGCGCGCCAGGTAGGGGGCTCGCGTGTTTTCACCCGATTCCCGCCATTTTCCGGATGGCATCACCCACTCCTTCGTTTCCGTTCGCCACGGTGATCTGGTTTGGAAGTCTAGAGTTCGTGTCGCTCGGCCCAGGCCACGACATGACTCTACTCTCGATCGGTGAACCGGGAGGGGACGCTCGTCACCCCCCGCACTTGGTGAGGCCGCGTGCCGGCCGCGCCACCATGGCTCGCCACCACGTCGCCGACGCCACCGGCATCGCCATCACGGCCGGCAAGCACGAGCCTTGAGCACCCGCTCGTGTGCCCTCCCGGCCCGGATGCCACAACGCACCCGGCCGAGGTGCCAAGTGTGCGGCGGGAGGTGCCACATGGACGGGGAGTCCTTGACGTGGACCCTAGCTTCACGTTTGCCATGCGCTCGTCAAGAGAGCCCGGCGTAGCGCCTCGAACGCGCGCACGGCCGCGTCGCCCAACCTGGCTGCCGCACGGGATCTACCGAGCTCATCGCGAGGCTCCGTTTGGGTTTACTAACGCCGCCACCACGTATGCCAACGAGATCCGGTCGGTCATGGGACCGCGGGAGGAGAGCCCCGGCCCCCTCTGCGTGTCACCATGGACTGGAGATCGTATGGCCGGCGTCGGTAGACCGCGGGTTTGACAGAGCACACTGGCTCACAACGCCACACCGCGGTCGGGGATATGCGCCGCGGGGATCGAGGAGGAGAGCACGGGGAGGCCACGGACGCCGTCCGGCGCTAACCCGGACTCCGATGACTCGGACTCGGGGTGCTATGACCCGGCTCGCGAGTGTTTTCATCTCAACGACAACGTTCCGTCGGATGAGGAGACCGAGAGATGGCGCCGCCGTGGCCGTCCCTACGGCCAACCGGGCGAGACGTGACCCCGGCGGTCGGGACGTCGGCGGCGCAGCCCTGCGGGTGATTGAGCCACGCGGACCGCCACCACAAGCCCAAGATAACCGGCGGCTGAAGACGACGCTCAAGCGGCACAATGGGCTCGGCTCGGGGAAATCGAGGCCAAGATGAATGAGGAACGCGCAAATCGGAAGGAACTGCTCAAGCGCGCGCTTGAGCGAGAACCATCCGCCCCCTCCTCGAGCTCTTGGCGCTCGAGGAAAGGCGCGAGACGTCTTCAACCGCATCGTCAACGACGGGCGGCCGGAAGCGCCACCCGAGCCGGCCCATTTCCCTCGAGCAAGCCGGAATGTACTTGCGGCGGCTATCTTCTGGCTGCGGGACATGCCGGCGCCCTCGAATCCGCATGCATTACGGATACGAGATGAGATCCAAGGGCTCCTCCAAGTCGCGGCCGTCCGGCGGGCCGAGAGCTCGGCCTCGAGACGGCGTGAGGTAGCCCCGGAACAACCACGACACGGCGGGAGGGTTCCGTCCACCGGGAGGCACCCCTCGAGGTGGTAGAGCACCTGCTCGAACGCATCCTCGACAACCGCGCGCTTCAAGATGCGCGTCATGACATCAACGACAACCGACGACGCAAGGCTGCGGGTGCCGAGGACCGTGGCTACAAGGCCCATCGAGGGGACGCTACGACGGCGACGAAGATCGGCGGACTCTCGAGCCACCGAGGCCCTCGAGTCTTCGGTCGAGCTATCCGCAACACACCGTTGCCAAACCCGTTTCGACCCCCACGGCGTGGTCAAGTACAACGGGAGACCAAGCCAGAACTCTGGCTGGCCGACTTCCGGCTGGCCTGCCAGCTGGGAGGGGCTCGAGAGGATAAGGCAATCATACGCCAGCTCCCACTGTTTCTCTCTGACACCGCTCGACGGTGGCTCGAGGAGCTCCCCCCCCATCAGATACACGATTGGGCCGACCTAGTCCAGATTTTCGAAGGGAACTTCAAAGGCACGTACGTCCGACCCGGCAACTCGTGGGATCTCCGTAACTGCAAACAAAATGCCACGGAATCTCTCCGGGATTTTGCTCGACGTTTCTCCAAGCTGCGCACCGAGCCGCCGCGCATCCCGGACCACGACGTCATCTTGGCGTTTGTCTCGGGCACCACGTGCAAAGAGCTCGTGCGAGCTCGGGCGCAACCGCCCAAAGACGGTGAACGAGCTCATGGACGTCGTCGCCGACTACGCTGCCGGCGACGAGGCCGTGGGGGCCTTCTTTGGTGGGGGGGAACAAGCCCGCGCCGTCCCCGAGGAGGCGGTGAGGGCTCGAGCAAGGACCGAGAAGAAGAGCGGGAAGAAGAAGAAAGGCAATCGGCAAGGCAAGCGCGCGGTCGTGGAAGACGAGGTTGCCGCGGCCCGAGCGCAAAAAGCCTAGACCCCCTCCGGATGGGGGCGTTTTCGACAAGATCTTTGAAGCGGCCGTGCCCCTACCACAAGGAGCCGGTCAAGCATAACCTCGAAGGCGCCGTATGCTTCGAGGTTACTTCAAGAAGCTTGGCATTGACAAGGACGATGGCAAGAAGGATAAGGGTGACGAGGATCGAGCCAACGACGACGACGACGGTGGGTATCCGCCCATCACCGAGTGCTACATGATCTACGGCGGCCCGACCACCCAGATGACACGCCGAGAGCGGAAGGCCGAGCGCGGGGAGGTTTTCGCCATAAAACCCGCCACGCCTCAATTCCTCGGCGGTCGGATGCTCCCATCACGTTCGGCCGTGATGATCATCCCACCATGTCACCAATCCGGCTCGTACCCTCTCGTCGTCGCGCCGATCATCCTCAACGCCCGCTTCACCAAGGTACTCATGGATGGAGGTAGCGGCCTCAACATCATCTACATGGAGACCCTCACGTTGCTCGGCCTCACTAGAGCGATCTCCGGCCCGAGCGCCGGGGGCTTCCACGGGGTGGTCCCGGCAAGAAAGCGCTCACGATCGGCCGCATCGACCTCCCCGTCGTCTTTGGGACACGCTCGAACTTTCGTCGAGAGGTCTTAACTTTCGACGTACCCGGTTTCGAGGGGACGTACCACGCTATCTGGGCGAGGCCGTGCTACACAAGGTTCATGGCGATCCCCGGCTATGCCTACCTCAAGCTCAAGATCCGGGACCGAAAGGAGTCATCAGCATCGGTTCACGTACGAACACGCCTACCCTGCGATGTGGAGTGCGTCGAGAACGGGAATCAGCGATGAACGTCTTTGGGAACATCGAAGACCTAGCCATGATGCTCGATCACATGGCGGCTGGAGCCTCTCCTCCAACACCCAAGCGACAGTGGCAACTTTGACCCCGCCGACGACACCAAGAAGATTCCGCTCGATCCAAGCTCCTCGGGGAAAAGACGGCGGTCATCGGCGCCTCCCTTAACGGCAAATAGGAAGCGGTGCTCGTCGACTTTCTCCGCGCAAACGGCCGACATGTTTGCGTGGAGCCCCTCGGACATGCGGCATACCGAGGGATGTCGCCGAGCACGCCTTGGAGATCCGTCCGGTTCAAGACTGTCAAGCAACGCTGCGCCGCTTCGACGAGGAGAAGCGTAGGATCATCCGCGAAGAGGTCGAGAAGCTCGAGAAGGCCGGATTCATCAAGGAGGTACATCATCGAGTGGTTAGCTAATCCCGTATTAGTAGAGAAAAAGAATGGGAAAATGAGGATGTGTGTAGATTACACTAGTTTAAATAAAGCATGTCCCAAAGTCCCATTTCCTTTACCTCGAATAGATCAAATCGTTGATTCCACTGCGGGTTGTGAAGTACTTTCTTTCCTCGACGCCTACTCGGCTACCACCAAATCAAAATGAAGGAGTCCGACCAGCTCGCGACTTCATTCATCACCCCCATGGGCATGTATTGTTATGTCACAATGCCTTTCGGCCTTGAAACGCCGGGGCAACATACCATTGTTGCATGCTCCATGTCTTGAAAAACACATAGGAGAGACCGTCGAGGCCTACGTCGATGACATCGTTGTCAAGACTCGAAAAGTAGAAAACCTTGTCGAGGACCTCAAGTTGACGTTTGGATGCCTCCGGGCTAAGAACATCAAGTTGAATCCCGAGAAGTGTGTCTTCGGCGTGCCTCGAGGCATGTTGTTAGGGTATATCGTCTCCCAGCGCGGCATCGAGGCCAATCCCGAGAAGGTCGCGGCCATCATGAGAATGGGGCCGATTCGAGACCTAAAGGGTACAAAAGATCCTTTGGATGCTTAGCTGCACTCGGTCGGTTCATTGCGCGTACGGGAGAAAAAGCTTTGCCTCGTACCGGCTCCTCGGAAAATCCGAGCACTTCACGTGGGCCGAGCGAAGGAGGCCCTCTCGAAATTGAAGAGCATGCTCACATCTCCTCCGTGCTCGTGCCGCCTCGACCGGCTCGAGACGGTCTACCCGCCGAATCCCTCCTCCTCTATGTTGCCGCAACCACTCGGGTGGTCGGCACGATCATAGTGGTCGAGAGGCGGGGAAGAGGGGCACGCGCTCCCGTCCGGCGGCCGGTGTATTTCATCGGTGAGGTGCTCTCGGACGCCAAGGTTCGATACCCCCATATCCAAAAGCTGCTCTACGCAATCGTACTCACCCGTCGAAAACTCCGGCACTACTTTCTTAGCCACCGGTGACGGTGGTAACATCATTCCCACTTGGGGAAATTATCCGAGAACCGGGAAGTCGTGGGTCGAATCGCCAAGTGGTCGGTCGAGCTCATGGGCGAGACCATCACGTACGCCCCACGAAAGGCTATCAAATCTCGAGTGTTTGGCTGACTTTGTCGGCCGAGTGGACCGACGTCCAACTCCCCTCGGTCCAGATCCGAGGCCGAGCTATGGACCATGTACTTCGACGGGTCACTTATGAAGACGGGGAGCGGCGCGGGCTTGCTCTTCATCTCACCTCTCGGAGTACACATGCGTTACGTAGTACGCATCCACTTTGCCGCCTCGAACAACATGGCGAGTATGAGGCGCTCGTTAATGGGTTGCGCATTGCCATCGAGCTTGGGGTCGACGCCTCGATGCTCGGGCGACTCGCGGCTTGTCATCGACCAAGTAATGAAAGCCTCGAGCTGCCATGACGAAAAAATGGACGCATCTTGCGGTGAGGTGCGCAAGTTGGAAGCCAGTTTCCATGGTCTCGAGCTCAACCACATCCCAAGGCGCTTCAATGAGGCTGCAGACGAGCTGGCCAAAATCGCTTCATCTCGAGCGCCGCTACCACCAGACGTCTTCTCGAAAGACCTCCATGAGCCATCCGTAAAGTGGGACTCGGGGGCGGAGGCAGGACCAGCTGTTGAGCCCCCTTCGACGGGGGCCACAGTCATGGAGATCGACCAGGCTACGAGCCCGCCAACCGACTGGCGTGCACCATTCCTCGAGTATCTCATTCGAGGGGAGCTGCCAGAGGATCGAACAGAGGCGAGACGACTAGCTCGTCGAGCCAAAACTTACGTCCTTTACGGAGACGACGAGAGAGCTCTATCGCCGGAGCCCAAGCGGCGTACTCCAACGGTGCATCTCGATCGAGGAAGGCAGGAAGCTACTCAGAGACATGCACTCGGGAGCTTGTGGTCACCACGCCGCGCCAAGAGCCCTTGTCGGAAACGCTTTCCGGCAAGGCTTTTACTGGCCCACTGCAACCGTTGACGCCATCAAGCTTGTTCGAGCGTGTGAAGGATGCCAATTCTACGCCAAGCAAACGCATCTTCCGGCACACGCGCTCCAGATGATCCCCCTCACATGGCCATTTGCGGTGCGGGGGCTCGATACAGTCGGACCCCTCAAAAAGACGACGGGAGGCCACACCCACTTGCTCGTGGCCATCGATAAGTTTACCAAGTGGATCGAGGCCAAGCCCATCACTAACATCCGCTCGGAGCGAGCGGTCGAGTTCTTCACCGACATCATCCATCGCCGGAGTCCCTAACATCATCATTACCGACAATGGCACCCGGTTCACGGGCAAAAAGTTCTTGGACTTCTGCGATCGGAACCACATCCGTGTGAAGCGGTCGCGCGTCGCCTACCCTCGAACTAACGGCCAAGTCGAGCGCGCAAATGGCATGATCTTGCAAGGTCTAAAGCCAAGGATTTTCCAACGCTTGAACAAACACGGCAACAAGTGGGTGGCCCGAACTCCCATACGTCTGTGGAGTTTGCGGACGGCGAGAGTCGAGCCACCGGGTTCACCCCGTTCTTCTTGGTCTATGGGTCGAGGCCGTCCTCCCCGTGACCTCGAATACGGGTCCCTCGACTCGGGGCCTACAACGAGCGAGACAAATGCGGAAAAGGCGGCAAACGCCATCGACCAAGCGAAGAAGCTCGAGACACGGCGCTCCTACACTGCGCGCTACCAACGAAGCTACGGCAATATCACGAAAAGAATGTGCGCAAGAGGGATTTCAACGTCGGCGATCTCGTGCTCCGTCGACGCCAAGATAACAAGGGCGCCACAAGGCGACTCCTCCCTGGGAAGGTCCGTTCATCGTGGTCAAAGTGTTGAAACCGGGGACGTACAAGTTAGCCGACGGAAAAGGCTCGACCCTCACCAACGCGTGGAACATCGAACGGCTACGTCGCTTTTTCTCCTAGGCCTCGATGCCTTGTACATATTTTCGCTTAAAATTTTAGCGCTCGTATGAGTAAATAAGTCAATTTCTTACTTTTTGTTCATACGCAAGGTGGGCTCGACTTTGTTTCCACAAAGTCAAGCCCCCTCGGGGAGCTAGACCGGGGGAACCCCCCGAAGTCCTCGAAAAACGCCCTAGTTTTTTCGAAACGGTGCTCGACGTAATCTTTCCCCTCCTCGCCTCGAAACTTTTCGAAAGCTAAGTATTTGCGTTACCTCGAGCTCGTCGAGCCGGGCGATCGAGCACAAGGCTTCCCACGCTTCCGAGCTACGGCACCTTAACTCATCCCCTCTCGAAATGGTCCGAGCACGGCGCCAACGCTTAGCTAAAACAAAGTAAAGGCAGGAAGTGGAAAATGACATCAAGCGCAAGGAGAAAACTAGAGCATGACGATTAACGATTATAAACATCTGAGTATGACGGTTCAAGGCCACTTGGGCCACTCCCATAACCAAAAATACTTGTTTTCTTACAAGGGCCTTGTTGCCCAGTTACGGCTCGCGAGGCCGGTTGGAATCTACTCTACGCTGGCGGGAGGACTTCATGCAGCGAGATCGCCTCCAAGACGGGCGCCGGTTCTTCGGCCTCGGCCTTGAGCGCTCGATCCGGGGTTGACCCCTCCTTCTTGCTCGCCCTCGACGTAGGCAAAGCCGCTCGCCACGGCCTCCATCCGGTCCGGGCCTCCTCCTCGAGGCCCGAACCCCGAGTAGAAGATAGCCATCGTCCGCGCACGGCGAAGACGAGGGCATCTCGGACACGGCCCCGCGAGAGAAGCGCCGAACTCGACGACTCGGTTGGCGTACCCACGGCCGGCGTCGGCCCTCGACGTCCACCACGGGCGCGAAGCCCCGGTTGGCGGCGAGGGTGTCGATGGCGCCGATGATGCGGGCCTTGGACGAAACCTCGCCATCAAGCAACACCTGGGTCAGCCTTGCGTCCTCACGCGCGCCCGCCAGGTCCGCCTCCAAACCTGAAAAAGATGACAAGAATCAAGTACTTAATCAGGTACTCGAGCAACCCGTATAAGTCACGCACAAAAAAGGACTAAAAGACTCGAGCACTCACCAGTGCAGCGGGTCGAGAGCCTTTGCTCACGATCGAGCGCCGCGTAAGTTCACCCTCTTTTCTCGGAGGACGCGCTCGACGTCGTGTTTCTCCACGCGCAGCTCCTCATAAGCCCTGCCGGCGCCCTGGATTGCGAGGTCTTTCGTCGTCATCTCTAGACGGAGATTGACCGCTTCCGTTTGGAGACCGCTCGCCCGCTCTTTCTCCGCTTCGAGCGCGCTAGCAAGGGCCTCTTTTTCGGCAGCCACCCGGGTGACCGTTGCCTGCAGCTCCTTCACGTAAGCCTCGACGCCGGCCTTCTCCTTCTGGAGCTGCTCCATGTCCCGCTGCTTGGCCTTGTAGCCCAGCAGCGCGGTAGCCGCGTCCTGCTTGAGCTGCTCGAAGGCCGCATGCAGCTGCGCATAATTCCGCGGCGGTCTCGGCCTCTGCGCGGCCGAGCGAGCTTCTCACCCGCCTCTCCCGCTACGCGCCCGGCCTCTGCGCCACTCGAGCGAGTTCGTCGTGGGCTTTCTTGGCATCCTCCTTGGCGGCGTCCGGGCGGCGTTGGCCTCTCGAAGAAGCCGTGCGGACCGGTGCGGCTACGCCTCGGCATCCGCCCCAAGCGCACATACCGCCGGATTCGTCCTCACTCTCGCGGAGAGCGCGGATGTGAACCGACTTGGCGTATGAACGGCTTTGCGCCGTCTAAGCCACGAGAGAGGAAAAGTCAAATACAAGTAGCGATAAGTCAAACACAAATAAAAGGGGGTCGTGCTCGAAGGTACTTACAGAAGAAAGCCGGGGCAGGTCCTCGGAGACGAGCGACAGAGCGGCCTTCAGAGCGTGTTCAAGCCCGCGACGGCGCTCCTCGGCCTCCATATGCGCCTCGAGCTCCCTCTGATCGTTCATCACGATCGCAGGGGCCTCGTGGTCGAGAGGGTCGGGGAGCACCAGCGGCGGCCTTTCCCACAAAGGGAATTCCTCCCGCATCTCCTTGTCGACGGAGGAGTGGAGTCTCCTCACTGCCTCCAAATCGACGCCCGCCGTCACCACCCGCTCAGCCAGGGCAGTCGGACGTTGCGGCAGGCCCTGGGAAGAGGACGCCTCCTGGGCGAGCACCCGCGCCTCAAGCCTCCTCCGTTCTTCAATAGAGGCATCGGAGGGCTCAACGGGTCCGAGACCAACCGACCGCATATGGCCGTCAACGATGGCTGCCGCCGTCTGCCTCCTCTGGGCCTCCTCCCAGTGGTCGGCCTCGGACATAACGGTGAACTCCACCTCGCCCGTCGTCGAGTCGGGCACAAGGTGAGGCACCACGACCTCCCCAACCGCGGGCGTGGCGGCGGCGCCGATGTGGCGCCGGGCGGTGCTCCTCGTGTCGCTCCTCCCTTTGATCGCCGCCCGGTGCTCATCGCCGCCTACGGCGGCGGGCGGCTCCGCCGCGCCCCACCTCCAGCTGCTCGCTCCTCTTGCTCGGCCCGCTGCTCCACTTGCGGGCTGGATCTCCTCGATGCCGGCGGCGCGGGCTGCACCACCGGTCCCTCGCTGCGCCACCGGCTCCTCCGCCTTCTCACCCTCCGGTGTGGCGGCGGGGTGCTCCTCGAGCGCATCCTCTCGAGCGGCGGCTGGGCCTCACCCTCCTCAACCCGTTGCCCGGCGAGGACTCGACCTCCATGTCCCGAGGAGGGGTTGAGGCCCGGCTCGGGCGAAGCTCGGGCACCGGTCCCGCCTCCGCATCTCCACATCTCCCACGGGCCGGTCGGCGGGCTGCGGGCGTCTCCTCCCCCTCCTTCTCCCTGCGCTCCTCCTCGAGCCGGCGCAGCCGACCGGCCAGAAGATTGGGCGCCGAGCCGGACTCTCCTCGAGCACGATGGGGGCTGCCGCTCCGATCCGCCCCCGTCGCCGGCTCGACACCATTGCCCTTTGCTCGCCCGCGCCGCGTCACCCCGCGCGCGACGATGCCGGGGTCTCGCGCGGGACGGCGGTCAAGGCCGTGGTGGTGGGGGCGTCCTTCTCCTCCTTGCCTTGGCCACGACCCCGGCACCTACACGGGATGCGGCGCCATCGGGCGCGCGCGCTTGAGCGCATCCTTGGCCCGCTCTAACCAAATGGGAGTAGAGGGAGGGAGAGTCACTCCACGGCATCGACGGGGTGCCGCTCGACCCTCCCGTGGTCCTCGGCCTCTTAGTAGGCACCATGGAAGGGAGGGATGGCAAGGACTGCGAGGGAACGCTTAGTCTGGAAGAAAGAGAAAAACAAAAAATCATTGTGACAAAATACTCGCACACAAACAAAACAATGCATTAGGGAGTAGGTCGACCAGGAGACTTACCCTGCGGTCGGAATAGCGCTGCTCAAGCCGCTTGGCTTGCTCGGAGCGCTCGGGGGCTTCCGAGCCTCAGTTGCCCCCCTCGAGTCACTCGAGGACTTGGGGGCCTCGAGCCCGCTGCTTGTGCCGCTCGAGGGCTTCGAGACCCTGGCAGCCGCTCCCGTTTTAGCCGACTCCTTGGGCGGCTCGGGCACAGCGTCCCTCACTGGATCCTGGGACCCGCGAGTCGGGATCCGCTCCGCCCGGCGGTCGCTAGAGGGAGCCCGGCGCTGCTCGCCGGACTGTGCAGAAGATGAAGTGCGCACATTTGCAGCCTCCTGCTGCCGGGTGTGCGCGCCCGTTGAAGAGGAACGGTGGCGGGAGGAAGATTCCCGCCGCGTCGGAGACGGCGCCTGCCGCGCCGGAGACGGCGCCCGCCCGCCATGGCTAGAAGGACGGGGCGACTCCTCCCGCCGCCCTGCTTGAGCCGGCGACGACGAGCGAGTGCGGCGGCTGGAGTATTGGGACGCCCCACCCCGTTGCCCTGCTTGGGCCGACGACGGCGCTCGAGCACCGCGGCTCGACGACCCCTCCTGCTGACCCGCTCGAACGAGCGACGAGTCGTCGCGCAGAAGGCCTGGCGCCAACGTTGGCTCCTGCACGCGAGAGCGAGCAAGCGTCGGGGGCTCGGCGGCGATGGCGTCATCGCGACGGTCGCCTCGTCATCATCGTCATCGTCATCTTCCTCCTCGTCCTCATCGGACGACTCGAGGACCGGGGTCCGGTCGGTCGGGTCCGCCGCCGGGCGTATTTCACGTTCCGGCGGCGCCTAGCCTTGCGCTTCTCCTTCTCCTCTAGCGCAAGGGCTTTCGCGCCTTCTCCTCCCTCCTCGAGACCACGGCGGTATGTGCTCGCTCACCCCTCAAGCGTCTTACCTCGCGGTCGGGCGCGTCCTCCTTCACCGGAGGCCTCGACTCCGCGTGGTCGTTGATGTTTCGGACAAAAGAGCAGGCCTCGATAAGAATTGCTCAAGTAAAAGAAACGACGAAAAGAGGATCTCGAGAAAACTTACGTAGCCGAGCGAGGTTGTACTCCGGGCGCATGCGGAAGAGGCCGACTTGGTTCTCGCCAAAGTTCCTCCCCGTCGATTGCGTCACGCACCCGAGCCACGATCGTAGCGGCCGGGAGAGGCTCGTCGGACATCTGCGGGCTGCAAGCGCCGCAGGTCGGCGTTCTCCGTCATCGGTCGAGCCGCGCGGACGCTCGGCGAGCGGAAGCACCCGGCGGGCGTGGAACTCGGCCACCACATGCGCGATGTTGAGGAAGAAGTTGCCGGACCTCCGGTTGCGCGAGCTCGAGATGGCGTCGAGCAAAGAGTTCATACGGGGCTGGCGCGCCGCCGGCGGCCATGCGCCCGGTTGAAGCCGGGCTCGGTTAGCTTTGCACCGGTATATTCGGGGAAGAGGCCCCCTCGTTGCGAAGGTAGAACCATTCTCGATCCCGGTTGGCGTTGTTCGACGACCACGTGCCGGACAACCGGCATTCCTTCCTCTTCGCCCGAGCGGCGGGAACCCGCTCGAACATAGCGGCGGATCTTCGGTGCACCTCCTCCTCCTTCTCCTTCTCCCTCCTCCTCTTCCTCATTGTCCTCCTCGTTCTCCTCCTCCTCCTCGTCATCATCACCACCGTCGTCGTCGGCGGCCTTCTTGCTCTTCACCGCCTTGGTGAAGAGCGTCGCCTTGAAGACGTGGGTGAACGGGTCCCACTGCGGCGCCATCCCCAAATATCCTCGCACACGGCGGCATAGGTAGCCGCGAGCGAGATGGAATTGGGGTTGAAATGCTGGAGCTCGACCCCGAAATGGTGGGGGAGCGCCCGCATGAAGCGGCTCGGCCGCGCACCAAGTCCCCGCCGGTGGAACCTGATGAAGCTCAGAATGCACCCTCCACTCTGGTAACCCTTCCGCCGGATTAGGCGGAAGTAATCCGCCGTTCACCAGATTGAGCAGCATTCCCTCGGTCACCGTAGACCGAGGCCACGGGAGTGCGTCCGCCATCACCACCGGCACAGAAGGCTTGGCGGCGCCCTTGCCCTTGCCCTTGCCCTTGCCTTTACCACCAGCGCCCTGGCCGGAGCTCTGGCCCGTCTTCTTGGATGACCTCCCCATGACGGTGACGGGAGCGGAACGGGGAGAGCAACGGCGGCAGGGCAACGCAAGCAGCGGTGGCGCTGGGAGCGGTGGTGGCGAGAACGAGGCGGTCACGGGCTAGAACGGCGTGACGGTCACGGGCGGTGGCGGCAACGCGGTGCGGAAGACGGCGGCGGGTGGATCTAAGACGAGCAGCACAACCGCCGGCGTAGGCGGCGAGGAAGGCAAGATTGCGGGGAAGAAGAACCGGGGAGCCTGCTCCTCTATATTTAGAGAGCCCAAGATGATCCGCGTGAACCACGTTCAACGGCCTGGATTACGCCATCCAACGGCCGCGCGCACCGGCGGACTCGACGAAAAACGGTAACCGCATTAAATGCCACGACAAACCGTCACCTACTTTTTAGGCACACACGACGCGAGGTGGAGCGGAACCGTCGCCACGATCACCACGATACGCCGGTTTCCACCTAAAAAGGCGCGCCGCTTACAACGGACAAACGCGCATCAAATGAGCGCAATGACGGGACGTCTCGACGGACGGTCCCTTACACGGTAAGAAACCCGGGGACTCCGGTCCCACAAGTAAGTCTCGAGGAGCGGAGGCGACCCACGGACGGGTTCGAACGGCCGCCCTCGAGCACCCGAGTTAGGGGCGCCAATGGGAAGGAACCCTCGAAAAGTTCCGCTCGAGAACGAACCCTCGAACCCGGATGGCGTGTCCAAGGCCGGGCACTATGTATCTAAGAGATCCCGCCGACGGGAGGCACTCGAGCCGCCGGCCCCCTCGAACGGGACCGGTCCTGCGGAAACTAAGAGCCCGGCTTCAATGAGGGCGCCCCGGGCCACGGCCGTCTCCCCTCGAAAGGAGACGAGCTCTCACTTGGACTACCCGCCATCGGCTCACGAGAGGGGTGTGGCGCTCGCTCGACCGCGAGTAGTGCCGGACCCTCGTCACTTGGATTTGATCCAAGAGATCCAGCGGGCGGATCACGACTCCGGCCCACCTATCCGGGGCACGGGGCTCGAGTCATACAAAAAAACCTCCTCGACACGGGAGGAGCGGGAAAAACTCGGGGCTCGAACGGTAGAACGGAAATCTTACGCCTCGAGATACCACAACTCCAATTAATAATACCCTTGCCCAAAATCGTTCATTTCAAAGCCCCCGGAGGAATGCCTCACTCCTCCGGGGCCTCGGGCTACCCCGCGGGGACGCTCGCGCGCCCCCACGGAGAAAGGACGAAATGACTCCTCGAAATACCGACAATAATCCCAACTCTAGGTACTTTAACTCCACTTCATGATCCCTTGTTTGAAGTTTCACAATCAAACAAGGGCTCGGGCTACTCTTGTCGGGTACCTAGATTAGGGGTCCTAAATCGGAGTACGTTGGAGGAAAATGACCCAACCCGTCTTACCTTCAAATCTCCCGAGAATTAACCGAGAAACCCCAATCCTCCTCACACCGGGCCGGCCCACTACCCGGGCCCGCAAGGCCTCGAGACCCGCTGGCTCAAGCAACGGCCGCTCACCCGCTCGAGAAATACGGAAACCGCTCGAGCGTACGGCCGCTCGAGACGATGGCGTAAACCGCTCGAGCGCGACCGCTCGAGCGGGACGGAGAACGCTCGAGCGAGCGGCCGCTCGAGTCCGCCCACAAACATTACCTATCTAAGACACGCACATGGCTGCAGTATATGTAATAGTGGGAAGTATGCTTGCTCCGCCTAACCCCATGGCTACAGTGCGCGGCATGGAGAGAAGAACGCCGGTCACTTCTCCTATTCCGCTGCCCATACCCGGGATATAGGCATGCCAGGCAACACTATTGCACCACGTCGAGTGCGTGGCGCGAGCGGCATTCCCCCCCGACGCCGTCGTCAACACTCGTGCCACCAACTACGTCGTCCCGTCCGTCGCTCGGATCTTTGCCCCCTCGAGGCGGCTACCAACCACTCGAGGAATGGTGACGGGGACGCAACCTGAACAAGGGACGCACGGTGTCTGTCTTTCCCACCTCGACGACCATACTGCGGGGTTCCCGGGCGCACGTGTTCGACTACGACAGCGCCATACCTCGACTGCCTCAGCCCACGATCGAGAAGAACCAGCAGGCCACCAATGCCCACGCTGCTACGGGCTCGAGCGGACCAAGCGGAGCGTCCACGATCTCGACGACTTGACACGGTGCATGTAGCTCGACGTCACGCCACGACGGCCCTATCTACTCTTGTACTCCCGAGCCTCCCTTTGGCCTATAAAAGGGGATGCCAGGGTTTAGTTCAGGACACGTAACGACGGCTTTGGACGCCTTCATTCACAACACATTTCCACGCACGCTAAGTCTCAGGACTCGCTTGTATTCACCCCTGTACAAGCACCCCGGTGCAAGATAATACAAAACTCTCCCGTCTGCTGGACGTAGGGCGCTCTTTGCCTGAACCAGGATAAACGATTGTGTCCATCTTGCATCACCATCCGGATTAGGGAGCACGCATAGAAATTTACTCGTTGGTGTAATACCCCCCGGGGTACGAAACACCGACACTAAGCTTTACTCTTCTTTTCAACGAACCTCTCTCTTGGATCCCATTCGTGGCAATGGACGATCGTATGGTATTTCCTGAGTGAGATGTGTGTTCTTAGACTTTTTGTTTCAAGTTATGTTTTGGGTTTATGATCTCTTAATTAATAAGGTGAGATCATCGACGCTTAAACATTTCAAATAGCTCATTCAACATGAAGTCACCCTCTAAATGACTACATGAAAAACTGAAGAACCCAATAATCATTTTTGAGAATTTATGAACTCAGAAGAAAATATAGGAACAACTATTACGATTATTTATGGTGCATTTCACTTTTATCTCATGAATAAAAAAAATCAGTGGCCATGGGCATCTGTTGTGAATTCACGACAAATGTTCATACGCATGTGTCCTTGTCCAACGCATGATAGATAGAGCTACAGGGCTGTACCAGTATACCCGGAGGCATGTAGCGGGTGCGATGGACGGGGGCCCAGCCCAGAGAGGGGCCCTCAAACCCAAGTATGTAACTTAATAATATCTCATTATTAGTCATGCTCAAAAAAATATCACATTATTAGTCAATATATAGCCTTCCTAACATGCATCCTAGACGATGAGAGCCACCTCTAAATAGTGTTCTTTTCTAGTGGGTTAGGTGCTATATAAGTTTATTCATCGCCAAAGGGTGTTACTAGTCACGAAAAAGAGTGAACTGATCAATTGGTTAGTTCCCTTGTGGTGGAACCTATATATCCACTTGGGTTCAAGTCTTCGACTTGCCACAGGTGCTCACATTTTTTGATATATCCCAGGGTTTTTTGGCTTTATTTATACTTTAAGTGGTAAATAGTGTTTCCGTCGACAAGGCACCAGTGTGACTTCAGATCTACGGGCTCAGTCCTCCGGAGTGTTCATAGGTGTAGGATGTTCATAGAGGTGAATGTACATGCGTGTTGTAGACATCTGTGTTGTATTGTGTAATTCTAAAAAAACTAGTCACAAAGAGGTGGTGTGAATATTTTATTAAATTTTAGTCAGAAGTTTTTTTAAAAATATGAGTAACCTCTACTTTTAAGAAAGCAATCCCAATTAGAAGATCATGTTCAAATAGTGTGTTAAATTGAGAATATGTCTTTCATTTTTGCAAGTGAAAAAATATATACACATATATATATGTACAAAACATGTACGCGCCCTTGGAAACTTAGGGCCGGGACTGTAGAGCTTTAGTTTTTCTATGCGCTGGGTACATGCGAATAGACACACGTACTGCAAATCCATGGCTGGTTTTTCCACGTCTACTTACTACACAGTGCAAGAAAATTTTAGAAACACACAGCGTGGATCACTATCTTATTTTTCAGCACGGAGAGCCAGGAATTCCTCCTCGCCCATGCGGAGAGTTTGGTCGGTCCACTTGACACTTTGTAGTCGTTGCAGTCGCTGCACGTACACTTGCATCGCCGTATACACCTATATATGTTCATGCATGTGGCTCTGTCCGGACCGGACGAAGTTCGTTATTTAATTTGCCAACTTGTATGACGAATTGAACTGACGATAGGTATGCATATGGAGGTGCCTGATTCGCGAGAACTTGTTTACTTTTACCCGCAACATGCATGCGAGATGTTTGATCACAAAAAACAACCACCATGTTGGGTGTGGTACTGGGATTCAATGACCACGGCCAAAGGTAGCCAAAGAGGGGGCATATAAACGGCTATAGGTATAGGGGTGTGCATTCAGATGCTGCACATACACACTAGGTGCATCGGGTTGCAGCATGTGTCAAACAAAAACATACATTCATGTGTGGTTATGTGTGGGAGAGAACCAACTCTATGCATACAAACTCACGCACACAAATAATATATTACTCTATAATAAGATATGTTATTGTGCTTTTGGCGATTGGCATGTTTTCGTGGACAACAAGACGCCTATACAGTGATTTTGTCAATATCAAGGATTTGCGGACTCGGTCTTCGAAGATACTCATAGGGGTAAGCTTCACATGTGTAACATAAGGGTGAGTGTGCGTGTTGTGAGTATTTCAAAAGTTTTTTTTCTAATGCACCTTGTGAACATTGACATGCATGTAGGCTCACCACGAGAGGGACTAAAAATCCTCAAGAAACCTATAGAAACTTAAAGGAAATCAGTGGTGTCGATGCCAACCCCAAGGACATATACCGAGGTCCTCAACCTCAAATGATAAGGGACCTACTATATTTCTAGTGATTGAAATTTTGTTTCTTTTTCGTGACCGGGACTTCACCGTTTTTTATTAAGAGGAATAAAACGAAGATACAAAGAGTTGTGGTGGCGGTGGCAAGCTGCCAACATCGCCCCAACAAAAACACGCCCTAACTACTGGATCCATAATAAGTCGTTAAATTACATGAATGTTTTGAGACCATAAAGATGTAATAGCCTTCACCGGCGCGCACCCGCTGATCACCCAATCCTCGGCCTCGCTAATCGCCGATAAGACCACATCATTCGCCGTTCTGGACTCTTGTTGGAAGACCCTCCTGAATTTTATTTCTAATCAGACAATGAGTCACATTCATTGTATCTAAATCAGATGGCTTTGGAGCCTTTTTCTTCCTTGATTTTTTTTCATGTTCATGGTTAAGTATTATTTTCTTAGCGGTTTAATCCTTTTTGAGGCAATTCGGGATTATGATAGTGCAATCAGTAGGCAATGATGATGATACTAGAATTTTTTTAAAAAAAGATTTAGGAAACTACGGGCGATATCGTATCTAGGCTAGGGTTTGATCCGAATTGAGTGGCGTATATCGTATCTAAGAGATTCAGGAAGCTACGAGCCATGTCATGTGATGTCTAGGCTGCTAGCTAGGGCTGCTTGATCCCAATTGACTGGCGTATTCTATCTATCTCACACAATGAATACAATTATGACGACAAGCTCAGATAGCATATGTGTAATGTAATGGATCGAATCTGCTAGCCGGCGTAGAAAATTTGTCGATCGAAAACACCTACTCTGGCTTCCCCTTCCTTCAATGATGAGCCAGCTGTGACGGCAGATGGGGATACGTGGACACGTAGCCACATGCACGTCTATCGATGAGGATCGTCGTCGGTCAACAAACGAAGAGATTAAGAAAAACGATCAGGCGTTCAACGGAACATGACGCACAAAGAAGATTGTTGCATACAACAAGCTACACACAAGATCGATCAAGTATTCCTATCTGGAGTTAGTACACCCCAGCGGAAGTAGTATATGGGAGGCGAGGCCGATCCCAATCGGTGTGGCTGCTAGTGTCGTCCCAATCGGTGTGGCTGTGGTTGCTAGTTCCGACGGGGACTGGCCGGTGAGGTCTTTTGGCTGTTGCTGCCGCCTGCCTGGTGGTGCTGGTGCATGAGCACACAATGATGGTTGATGGATCATGAAGACAAATTCCAAGCCGGACTGGACCGGGCGCCGTCGGATCGGACGATGCAACGGAAAGGCAAGACGTGACGACCCTTTTTCTCTCGTGCCTAGCGCGCTAGTCGTAAGCTTCCGGGCGGATTCCGACGCACGGCGACATACCTGCTACAGTAGTATATACATCGAAGGCCCGCCGCCCACATGCAAGGTCAACTATTCGCATGCATCCGCTGATCCGCAGTACTTCTAGCCAGCAGTCGCAGTACGAGTGTGTACGTGTGCTCCGGGAGCGAGCTTATCAGCAGCCAGCATCCCACAGGTAACGTACCTACGACGAACGGTCAATGCCGGAGCCGGGGAACAGTAACTTTTCAAAGTTCACACACACCAAGCATATCATGCATGATTTAGTTTGCACAATATTTAGCTCTAGGAGAGCCAAGTAACACAAGAATTGATTTTTTTAATCACACAAAAGACTTGCGCGTTTTTTAATCATACAACGGGTTGCCAGATTTTTTTTTTTTTGACGCCTCTCATCTGGTACAATTGCAGTATCTGCTAATGTACATACTCACATCAACCCTACACGTGCACACCACACTCACACCACATGTACACAACAAATCTCAACTACACTCAGAACACATCACGTCCTTCTTAAGATCACTGGGACCATCATGGCACCGTAGGCGACGGGCGCGTCGCATTCCCTTTGTGGCCAGTGGCGGAGCCAGGATTTGCTCATGACTAGGGCCTCTACTTAGCCGTGCAAGTAATTATACATTTCATTTTTTGTACCATAAAAAGTAAGAAAAACTAATATACATGTGTTTTGTTTTCTTTTCTGTTGTTCTGGTTATTTTTAGCGAGTCTAAGGGCATAGGAAATAAATACGCTTAAATACCCAAGGATATTCAGATCACCGATGGTAAGAGATTTCATCAAGGAATAACAATGCAGAGCCAATAGTGTCGGAGCCGCAGAGGCCGGCGTGTGGCTGTCTGGCAGCCGGCACAACGGTGGTGCCGATGCTGACTCTCCTTTGATCTTCATGAATCAGGAGTTCGTGCTCCCTTCGGTTGCGGTGCTGCGAGCAATCGAGCGAGGCTCAGGAAACTGGAAACATAAGCACGTCCTAGCTTAGTGAGCCGTTGTTTATATGGGCTCTAAAAATGCTTAAACTATATGTGGTACATACAAGATGATCAGCGACTAGGGCCTGGGCCCTAGAGGCCTGGGTCCCAGATCCGCCCCTGTTTGTGGCTTCATGTGTGGGAGGCAACAAAATTTATTGGAGACTCACCCCGGTGAGAGATGAGAGTGGATTCTAGGAATCGAACTCTCGTCGGCTGTATTACTCGTTGTAAGAGACAACCGAGGTGCATATTGGCACCCACCTACACCCATTGATCTACCAGATACTTGATCCCAACCATGAGGCTAGGCGTGGACTCGGTGTTTGCACCGCAATAACAACGGCGTTTTTGTAACAAAAGAATTGAAGCTAGCCTTTTATTGACTCAATCATAATTCATTTTACCTCATTAGTCGTCGTTAAACTATTTGGATCTACACTGATGCATGCATGCGTGCCGCTAACGATTACTACCAGCTATCTAAGTACTAGGATTCATACCGATAGTCACCGGTCAGTGGTCAGTGGTCAGTTATTAGTGTTAGTCACCACCTGGCGATCGAGCTAGGAAGGAGGAGCGCCAGTACGTACCTGCAACGAAGTTACGACTTACGATGGCGTGTCCTAGCTGGTGCATTGCTGCCCATAAATGACTCTGCGGACTGCTTATTATTCCCGCCATGGCGCTACACTGTGACACTTAGCTTGGTAGCTAGGGTAGCACTTGTTCATACTACGTCCCGGCCGGGCCGGCGGGCTACACTAGCTCCATCGCGATCCATCACCCAAGACCGGTCGGCTGGCCCGGCTCTACGTCAAAGATCGACCAATCATTTCTGCTTCTCTTACAATGTCTCAGTAATATTATGGACCCCAAAATAAAGGAGAAGAAGGAAATTCTGAACAAAAATAAACAAACGAATTACCTTTTCGGGAAGGTAGGATATAGGAAGGAGCTTCAATCCGGTTCATCGATTAAGTCATCTCTGTCGGACCAGTAAGGCCCATTATCACCCAATTCCCTCTCTCCGGGTTTTCTTTCCTCTACCGCATCCGCCCAACGGCCCAATAGAACAAGCCGAGCACGAGCAGGTAGCAAAAGCACAAATCACTCACACACACACACACACACCAATCTATTAGGTATAGATATATAATATAATACAATTATATACTCTCTGACTCCATAGTTATCAATCTACTGCAGTTATTAATCTTTTGATATGTTGTGGAGTTGTGGACACCATTTTTGTATAAAAAAACGTGGATACTATAATTTGTTGGTCAAAGGTTTTTTTCCTAACAAAACGAAATTCACGTACTAGTTTTAAACGATGGGAGTATGATTTTTTAGTACAAATCACTCACACTTATCCATGCAAACGAACGCACTACAATAAGATCCGGAAAAGTCATCACGTATATATATTTCACCGCCAATCATCATTTCTTTTATGTTTTACAATATCTCTAAAGTTTTTTTTTGTAATGCACCACATGAGCATTGACATTTTGACATTTCTCTACTATAAAATGGAATATGGACTAAAACCATCAAGGAAACACTAAAGAAATCAGTGGCAACGGCAACCACAAGAAGATACGTTGAGGGCCTGAAATGATGTCGGTGTGGAAGCTGGACTTGAGGCTTCGCGGAAGCACACCAAGATACAGCCATGTCATGATGTCTAGCGGGTCAAGGCATGATCCCAATTGACCGGCGTATTCTGTGTATCTCACAACTAATTCCATTATGATGAAGCTCAGATAAGCATGTACTAGTAAGTAATGCAATGGATCGAATCTACTAGACGGCGTAGAAAACTCTGGCTGCTTTTCCTTCAATGATCAGCCAGCTGTGACGGCGGATGGGACACGTCTATACGTAGGGACATCGTATCGATGAGCGAGGATCATCGTCGGTCAACCAAGAAACAAAAAGACAAAAATGCCAGTCAGAAGGTCGACGGACCGGACCGGGCGCCGGCGTATCGGACGATGAGACGCGAGCGCGCGCGACGAGCCGACGACCCGTTTTTTCTCGTGCCTGGATTCCGAGGTATGGCGACAACAAGAGGCCCGCACGGACCAAATACTCGTATTACTATTCGCCGCGCACTAGTCGTACTACTGTGTGTACGTGTGTGCTCCGGCAGCGGGAAGCTATCTAGCTAGCATAACATGCATGCCACACAAGACGAGACGCGAACGGTCAATGCCGGAGACCGGGAGAACAGTAAATGTTGATAGCTCGAGAGGAGAAGCTTTTTATTGACTCGTACTACTTCATTTTACCCCATATTAGTCGTCGTGGTTATGATATTTGGTCAATTTGGAGCTATGAATGCCGCTAACGATTCCTAGGATTCATACGGACAGTCACCGGTCCGTGCGTTACTAGTGTTAGTCAGTAATCACCACCTGAGGGCTGAGACGAGCTAGATATTCTTCAATGTCTCTGCAACGACGTTACGATGTCGTGCCGTAGCTGGTGCCGTACTGCTTAAATGCATGGCTGCCTGCCTCCGTGGACTGCTTATTCCACGCCATGGCCGCCACACTGTGACACTGACAGATCTTAATTGGTAGCGTACAATGTACGTGTACCGTAATTGCACACTGTGGACTGCTTATAATTCCACGCCATGGTCAATCATTTCTGCTCGTTTCCAAGCATGGTGCGTGTAGAAATACAGTACGTACAAACTAATCACCGCTTTTCCCCAAAACATTTATATAAAAAAAAAAAGAGAACAAAAAAAGCAAACGGGTTACATTTTCGGGAGGCCAGGGAAGAGGCCCATCCATTAATTCATCTCTATCGACCCAGTAAGGCCCAATATCAGCCCACTCTTGAACTCAAAAAAATATCAGCCCACTCCCTCGGCACCCAATTCCATTCTTCCTCCCAGGCCTGGAACCAGGCTTTCCTCTACCGCATCCGCGGCCCAACGGCCCAACAGAACAAGCCGAGCACGAGCACGAGCACAGGTAGCAAAAGCACAAGCGACTTTTTCCCCAAAACAAATCGACTCCAAAAAATAATCTCTCGCCACCGCACACCGCACCGAATCGAAGCGAAGCAGCGGCGGCGGCGGCGATGGCGGCGGAGAAGCCGGCCCCGGTGCGCGTGCTCTACTGCGGCGTCTGCGGCCTCCCCGCCGAGTACTGCGAGTTCGGCCCCGACTTCGAGCGCTGCAAGCCCTGGCTGCGCGCGCACGCGCCGGGCGTCTACCCGGACGACCTCGTCGCCTCTTCCTCATCCGGTTCGTCCCGCCGCCCCTTCCTCCCTCCCCCCTCTTCGCGCTGCCGCCTAGTCTGACAACGCGTGTGCTTGCTTGATCTGCTCGGGCGCGCAGGCGGCGGAGATAAGGACGTCGACAAGGTCGGGGAGCGCCTCCAGGGCGTCGGGATCTCCGGCGGCTCCACCGGCGCCGCAGGTTCGTAACCGCCTTTCCTCGTGCTGTGAACCACCGCTGTGGTTTACGTAGTGGGTAGGGGCTAGGGAGAATGGTGGATGCCCACCTTCGATCTGTGGTTCTCGCTATTGGAGTGGGGCGAAATTGGTCTCTGACTTTGATCTCTGTGTGCTGCTCCTCATGCTCTGTCGTTTCAGGGGATGCTTCTGCGTCTAAGCCCGAAGAGGTCAAGCGCCTGCCTGGTGGTAAGCTCAAGAAAAAGGTTGGTGCCCTGACATTCACTCATATAAGAATTCACCTCATTACAGTTGAATCATGGTGATTCACAATTGATTGCTAGCCAGTGTGACCTAAATCTACTGTTCAGTGATCTTTTGTTATGGTACTATACCTCATTGAAGTGGTTTTAGATAACCTCTTGTTCTGTGCCTGATCTACGGTTTAGCTATGTCATCATTTTATCATGAACTGCTATCATGCTACTGTCTTTCTGAGTTTGGGCCAGTTGAGGTGTCTGTAGACAGCATTCTTTGTTTGTGGTACAATGAATTTTGTTAATGACTTTATTCCTTTCCAATTGCAGGAAAAGCAAGAGGTTGTCATTGAGAAGATTGTCCGGAACAAGCGCAAATGTGTTACTGTGGTGAAGGGACTTGAATTGTTTGGTGAGTTGTTTTCTGAAAGCAAATTTTTATGAGTGAAATCATCACGTCAAAGTACACTAGAACGGGTCGCTACATGTATATTAAATCGATCCCTCCTAGAAGTTTTGGATGACAGCTGTTTTCAGCACAACGATTTTGATTATATGTTCTTCCCTTTACCTTTAGGTGTGAAGCTGAGTGATGCTTCGAAGAAGCTTGGGAAGAAGTTTGCAACTGGAGCTTCTGTTGTTAAGGTACCCTGTTGTGGTTCATGATGTTATTGTAGTATTTGAATTTGAGCATTGTTGAATCAGCATCTTCTTTGTTCTCTTCCTTAGGGCCCGACTGAGAAGGAGCAAATTGATGTGCAAGGGGACATATCATATGATATTGTGGAGTTCATTACAGATACATGGCCTGATGTAATTCATCTCTGCATTTTATTATGTTTTACATCTTTTGTTTGCTTCCATGTATATAAGTTTTTGAGAATGTGTTGACCTTATGATTTCTGGCACTGCATCCACACAATTCATTTGGTGTCATAGCACACAGCAGTATGTCGAACACATTACCTAAAAATACTATATTTGCATTGAGGAGTGAAACAGATTTAGTTAAGCAATGTACTTCCAGGCTGATAAAGTGGAAAGCTAACACTTGGTGCTCGGTGATTGGAATAGGAATTAGAGAACTGAAATACCATTAGGTTATCTTGTTTCTGGAATGTGGTTAAATGGAGGTGGCAGATATAATGAGGTCGTCCATGGCTTTTTCCTGTTTATTGTTTATTGTCTACCACACTGCTTGAAGTAGGAGGAACATCACTCTATTTCCTTAGTTCACTTTGTTGACACACAAACACTAAGTTTTCCTTTCATAAATCTTGCTTGTAGTAGAAATTTCAGTGAAAATATACTTATTTTGGTGATAATATTGCTCTACCTTTTCTTTGAATAATAAGGAAATGTTGATGTACCTTTTCCATAAATAGGGAAATGTTGCTGTACCTTTTCTTTGACTAATAAGGAGTAGATTCTGGCATTTTCTGGCTCATGTGACAAGTAGCCGTGTAAAACTGTTGAAACATTGATTTCTGAGAAGCTTGTGTGCATAATATGATTGTAGCAGTCACCCTGTGCTGTGCTGGTAATTATCACTTTCATCAGAGGCAGTTGTATTATTGAGTTGCCATTGCTTTTATTCTTTGTCAGGTACCTGAGTCGGCCATTTTCTTCATTGAAGATGGAAGGAAGGTTCCTGCTGCTTGATGTCATATGGTTTATAAGGCGCAAGACCAATGGATTTACAAATATAATAATACAGAGATAAAGCAAGGGCATGGCTGTTGGCATGTAGCGCTCATACCAGTTCGTCTCGTGTCATGGACTGTTCCAGTTTTTAGGCTTAGTTCACAAGTGTCATTTTGTTTATTACCGTCCTGCTCCTTACATGTATGAAATCAAATATATGCAATTATCCATTTACTGCAAGTGCGATGTATGTTATGTCACTATGTTTTGTAAAAAAAAATGCTGTGGCCTGCCCCTTAATTACCGTCAGTTGAGAAATGTTGCCAGCACTGCAGCATACCTATTTATAATTAATTCTCCCTGTTATATACTGTGCTAATTAAAAAGTATGATTAGACGCATACAAACCCCATTTTCCTCCCACACGGTGTTAATTACATTAACAGAATAAAAAAAATTACTTTATCCTAGAGATCATTTTGATATATAAACCAGGAAATTGCGTGATTTTTTTTTTTTTTTGCCAACTGGTATTTGTTAACATGAAGAATGAATTTTTATCGTTCAGATAATGTGATGAAAAAAAGGATGAGCAGCCGTGGGCCGAAGGGCCCAGAGATTCCTTCTTGCCTTACCACATTTGGGCCCATGTCAGCCCATTAAATTACCCATCTAGTAGGCACGAGCAGGTTGAGCTGTCGCACTCGCATTTGTTGATAGACACCTGAACCTGACGGCGCTCCACTATTCTATTCCTCCCGACGCGGCAGTGCACCTCTATCCTCTCGCATGGCGGCGGCGATGATGGCGTTTCGGCGCTCCTCTGCTCTCCGCGCCGCCGCACAGGTTTGTGCCCCGCACCCGCCACCCCTCGAACCCCTTCTAGAGACAGTAATCTCGCCGTTGCCGGAACCCTAACCTGTCGCCGGAACCCTAGCCTATCTCCCGAACCCTAGCCGCCGCCGGCTTCTTCTTCTTCTTTGGCGCGGGCGCGGGCGTCGGCACGGTCTCCTCCTCCCTCCCCGGCCTCCTTCCTCCTCTCCGTTTTTCGCTGAAGAATCTTTGTCCGCACAGGTCGGTAGGACTGCTAGGGGTGCAGATCTGCGCAGGTTTTCTTCCGGTTCTCCTGACAACAAGATGGATGAGGTGCTAAAGATTGTGAGAAATCTTGAGAAGAAAGTGCCTACAGTGGATGTATGCTTCTGCTTCTGCTTCTCTCTCTCTTTTACCTGAGTGTTGCATGAATAATGTTGCACTATGTTGCTATTACTAATAGCTGTGTGTGTTTTTACAGCCACCTGAGAGACTCAAAGACATGTTTTGTAAAGGGTGCTGAGAAAAGATGGAAGATCTCGAGAATCATGTATCAAAAATACAAAAATCATGTCTATGTCAGGACTCGAGAATCATGTTCCCTATATAATGATGTGACTGCAAAAATGTGCTTATCCCTAATGGCTAGTCTTGCCCTCACTACTTTTTTTTGACCGAAAATATTGTGGGGCTTGCCCTCACTAGTTGATGTGATCAACATGGTTTTGCTCTTATGGCTAGTGTTTACAAATCTTCTTCTGTGTCAAATGAGAGGAGACGCCTCTCTCTATATATAAGTGGGAGGTGGAGCACCTTGAAAGCATATTCTTCTTGATAATTTCTCTCCCCCAAACTTACCTCCAACAGCTTCTGGGCCTGTTTGGACTTTATGGGTCCTGGGGTCATTTGAACCTTGGAGGTGGTTGTTCAAGTCATTGGTGAGGTGGTTGTCCTATGGGCCTTGATCGTAGACCTTGTTGTGCCACTTTGAGTTGGGCTAGATTGGAATGGTTTTGGCCCTTAAGTCCTTATGTGTGCCTACATGGTGAGCTCTGATTGGTCAAGAGTGTGTGCCTTTATTGTTCTTCATGTACAATATTCCTATCTATTTTGGTTGTTGGCTATATGTTGGTTGTGCAAATATCCACCAACGCTTGTGAAAATTGTTAGTTTAAAGTCCTATATGTTGGTTGTTGGCTTATGGTCATTTTGTATAGGCTTTTTTATGATAAAGTTGATAGTTAAAGACCATCAACCAAACCTCAAGTCACTGGTGTCTTCGTGAACTCTAACCATTGTGAAAATCATGGTGATTTAGATTTGAGATTGCTAGCCATTGTGACCTAACTGGTGTTCATTGATCTTTTGTATGGTATTATACCTCATTGAAATGGTTTTAGATAACCTCTTGTTCTGTGCCTGATCTACGGTTTAGCTAATGTCATCATTTTATCATGAACTGCTATCATGCTACTGTCTTTCTGAGTTTGGGCTAGTTGAGGTGTCTGTAGACAGCATTCTTTGTTTGTGGTACAACGAATTTTGTTAATGACGTTATTCCTTTCCAATTGCAGGAAAAGCAAGAGGTGGTCATTGAGAAGATTGCCCGGAACAAGCGCAAATGTGTTACTGTGGTGAAGGGACTTGAATTGTTTGGTGAGTTGTTTTCTTAATAGAAAATCTTTGAGTGAAATCATCGCGTCAAAGTACACTAGGACGGGTCGCTACATGTATATTAAATCGATCCCTCCTAGAAGTTTTGGATGACAGCTGTTTTCAGCACAATGATTTTGATTATATGTTCTTCCCTAAACCTTTAGGTGTAAAGCTGAGTGATGCTTCGAAGAAGCTTGGGAAGAAGTTTGCAACTGGAGCTTCTGTTGTTAAGGTACCCTGTTCTGGTTCGTGATGTTATTGTAGTCTTTGAATTTGGTCATTGTTGAATCAGATTCTTCTCTGTTGTGTTCCTTAGGGCCCGACTGAGAAGGAGCAAATTGATGTGCAAGGGGACATATCATATGATATTGTGGAGTTCATTACAGATACATGGCCTGATGTAAGTCATATCTGCATTTTATTATGTTCTACATCTTTTGTTCATTTGTTGTCACAGCATGGCAGTATGTGGAACAGATCACTAAATATTTTTATGAAATAGTTATATCTGTATCAAGGAATGAAACAAATTTGGTTAAATAATGTACTTCTATTCTAGCTGAAAAAGTGGAAAACTATCGCTATGATTGGAATAGGAATTAGAGAACCAAAAAACCATTAGTTATATTGTTTCTGGATTGTGATTAAATGGAGGTGGCATATATAATGAGATGGTCCATTGTTTTTTCCTGTTCAATTCTTGTTCTCTACCGCACTGCTTGAAGTAGGATGGAACATAACTCTTTTTTTCTTATTTCACTTTGTTGACACACAAACACCACAGGTGTTCCTTCCATAAATCTTGCTTGGAGTAGAAGTATTAGTGAAAATATACTTAAAATGTTGCTTTACCCTTTCTTTGACTAATAAGGAGTAGATGCAGGTGGCATGCTCTCTTCTCTAGTTAACTATAGCTGAATTATGTGACAAGTTGCCACGCAAAAGTGTTAAAAATGATGATTTGTGACTCTTGAGAGGTTTATGTGCATAATATGATATTAGCAGCCACCATTTGCTGGTAATGGTCAAGAATATTATTATCGCTCAGAGGCAGTATTTCATTATTGACTTGTCATTGCTTTTGCTCTTTGTCAGGTACTTGAATCGGCCATTTTCTTCATTGAAGACGGAAGGAAGGTTCCTGCTGCTTGATGTCATATGGTTTATAAGGTGCAAGACCAATGGATTTACAAATATAATACAGATATAAAGCAAGGGCATGGCTGTTAAGGCATGTAGCGGTCATACCAGTTCGTCTCTTGTCCGAAGTCATGGACTGTTGTTCCAGTTTTTAGGCTTAGTCCACAAGTGGCATTTTGTTTACCACCGTCACCTGCTTCCATGTATGAAATCAAATCTATACAATTCCCAGTTTACTATAAGTGTGATATCTGTTGTGTCACTGTTTCGTGAAAAAAAAAACTGTGGCCTCTCCCTTCGATGCCCTCACTTGAGATCTGTCACCTAGAATTGAAATCGAGGGCTGTTCATTGCTTGTTTGCTCTTGAGCACCTGCATGTCTGAATGATGCCGATTCTGTCTGTTCGCTGGATTGTTTCTGCGGTTGCTGTTTTGTTGAGGGAAAACACAACACCGCAGCATCCTCGTAATGCGTGCGACACCGGAGGACGTCACACGTCCGTGTTCTGATTTATCATACGCAGACCTCAGACATGCTTTTCATTTGCGTGTACCTGTGTAATATGGCATGCACTCTTCCCATTGCGCTGCATCAAGCTGGAATGCAATTGCACTCTTCCCATAATCCCATTGCCCTGTATCAAGCTGGGCCAAGCTCCAAAACAGGCTACCAAGACGGGCCTGGTTCCCCCTTCTAACCAGGCTGGGCCTATCCATTAAGTAAGCAAGTTTTTTTTTAAAAAAAAAAACTAGTAAGGATATATTATGGAAAAAATCAACTAATCCTATTGCCGCCTCGTCTCGGTGCGCGACGTCGTGCAAGCGAGCATCGAGAGCCTACTCAGGAACAGGTTCACCTCCCAGGCTGAGCGTGAACTAGCAACACGAATTCAGTGTATCTCGGTACATGTGTACCCCCTCATTAGAGCCGATGATAAAATTCTTTGTTAGAATAAACCTCACTGCCAATCTACAGTGAAAGCACTGCTGCGTTCTGAGAGAGAGGAGGGAAAAAGTGGAGAGGGAGAGCACATGCAGGTGGACCCCACTATTTCATCTAACTAAAAAATGTTATAAATCACAAACTAAAACTCTAAATTAAATTCTGATTGCACCATTTAATTTGTTTTAGCAAACCCTTCAAAACAAGATCTCGCATGGATATATTTAGATAAATTGAAAACCGACACGTGGGTCCGCTTTTGATATTGAGTAAGAGTCATCGCTTTTATTACTAAAATCAGCCAACAATTCTGATACTCAGGGGACGTAATCTCAGTCAACATAATACAACTCAGTCATCGCTTTTATTACTAATATCAGCCAACGCTTCTAATAATCATGGGACGCCTTCAACCCTAATCTCAGTCAACATAATACAACTCAGTCATCGCTTTTATTACTAAAATCATCCAACGCTTCTGATACTCAGGGGGCGCCTTGAACCCTAATCTCAGTCACCATAATACAACTCAATCATCGCTTTTATTACTAAAATCAGCCAACGTTTCTGATACTCAAGGGACGCCTTAAAAACCCTAATCTCAGTCAACATAATACAACTCAGTCGTCGCATTTATTACTAATATCAGCTAACACTTCTAATACTTAGGGGACGTTTTCAACCCTAATCTCAGTCAACATAATACAACTCGGTCATCGTTTTTATTACTAAAATCAGCCAACACTTCTGATACTCAGGGGGCGCTTTGAACTCTAATCTCAGTCGTCATAATGCAACTCGGTCATCGCTTTTATTACTAAAATCAGCCATCTTCTCGCTTGAGCATTTATGTGGGGCCTAGATGTTATAATTTTATTTTACATGAAAAAATATCCAATATTGGTCTTGATTTGTAGAGTTAATTCTAAGAAACACCGTTGTTCGATCGGATTTTAAATTGGATATATGGTTTAACAATTATGGTGACTTGAATATTTAGAGTTGCAAAATCATGCAAACTAGTTCTCCATTTCTTCTCTTTGCATGTAGCCAGTGGGCCCCATGGCTTTACTCCTCTCCTGACGCACGGTGTAGCACAAGAAGGCAAGATGCAAATGCCACCAAAGGTCAACGCTTCACATGCAAAAGATGGGGTCCGCGCTTGGAACTGTGCTCCTCTGCAAATACTGTAGCTCAGCTTTTCCTGCCATCGGTTGAAGTAAACATGCCACTGTTTATCATTGCATTAAGCTAAAAGCAATATGTGGTCAGGAAACTGAATCTGAATCTTAAGATGAATTCAACGACAACTTACAGGGGGTACATATGTACACAGACATATTTGGCCGTGAACTAGCCCTCCTCTCCGAGCTCCTGCAGGATGTCGCTCTCGGTCAAGACCCCGACAAGAGCTCCTGTTACTTTGAAGATGGCAACCACCGGCTCGCTGCCGGGATGATCTACAAGGCATCGATGAGTGGTGATCACAACTACGCCGCCCATGGGTTCGTCTGGAAGAATTTTGCCCCTTCTGAGGGTGAAGTTTTTTGGTTGGCTGCTCACCAAAGGCTGGATCCATTGCCGCACTGCTTTGGTCCGCAAGAACATCATTGACAGCGCGGTCTGCGAAATCTGCAAGGGCATGGATGAAACGGTGACCATATCTTCTCTGAGTGCGCCTTTGTTCAGAGTTTCTGGGTGTCCATCGGATGGGTTCTGGGGTGCATTGCCAAGGTGACCGAGCTATGGAACTCCCAGCCGCCACCTTACGTCGAAAAGAAGGTGCTACGTCCCCTCATGCTGCTTCTGTGATGGGAGATATGGAAGCACATGAATGATGTCGTCTTCAACGGCTTACCCCCAAGTATTGGCCGGCTCACCTCTGCTTGCAAGGCCTCGCTCTAGGACTGGAGCTGCCGAGTACCGAGAAAAGATGTCTCGCTTGCCATGGAATGGAGATCGGCGATGAATATGTAATCTAAACCTCACCCCTGCCGTGTTCACCTATCATGTAAAACTCTTTTGTTCCACCAACTGGGGCTCTGCCGTGGGTATCTGTGGAACCCTATCAATGCAGGTGGGGATTAGTTTGATCCCCTCGAAGTTTCATCAAAAAAAACTAATCCTATTGCCACATATACACCCGTCTACGTACAGCGCACGCACACAGGCGAGCACATAAGTTTATCTGTACTACAAGAGCTGTGAGAGTGCGCATTCAAAAGATGCCCATTTTTAGTACACTAGCCGCAAAATGCTTGACTACAGGGGCAGCATCGTCAATGCCCTGAATAAGAAAAATGCTTAACAGTTCAAACTTATACTTTAGGTACAAATATAGGGGTAAGTGCTAGTAGTTGAGTTCATTGCAAAATGTAGTGACGCCCTGCTAACGTTTGCTCTAATGGCTATATATATATATAGATAAAATTGGATAGTTAATCAACATCACGGTCCACGGCTTAGACGGGGGTGAGTGCTAGGAATGGTAAAAGGATTGATCCCCAAAAGCTGGGCCATCACATAACCCAACCACCTTGTGAGACCAAAAACAGAAAGTGCAAACAGGTAATGGTCGACTTCATATATCATCATCCCGGCCTCTCTAGCCCTATCAAAGTTAAAAAAGTAAAATAAGTATTTTAAAACACACAATGTCGTGGATGGTAAAGCAAAGGAAAGGTAAATCTTATGGTGATTACTGAGGTAAATAACATGATTGATAAGTCTTTTTTTTGTTTAGTGATGAAATTATGGATGAAGTATGTCTGTTGTATGCCCATCAATAGAAGGAAAGTAACAATGCTTGTTCCCTATACAATGATGTGACTGAACAAATGTGTTTATCCCTGATGGCTAGTCTTGCCCTCAGTAGTTCATGTAGTCGGCATTTTTCTATCCTTGTGTCCAGTGTTTACAAATCTTCTTCTATGTCAAATGTGAGGGGCGTCCCTCTATTTATAAGTGGGAGGTGGAGCACCTTGAAAGCATATTCTTCTTGATAATTTCTCTCCCCTAAACCTACCTCCAATGGCTTCTAGGCCTGTTTGAACTCCATGGGTCCTAGGGCCACCTAAACCTTGGAGGTGGTTGTTCAAGCACATCATTGGTGAGGCTGTTGTCCTATGGGCCTGATCGTAGACCTTGTTATGCCACTTCAAGTTGGGCTAGATTGGAATGGTTTTGGCCCTTGAGTCCTTGTGTGTGCTTAAGTGGTGAGCTCTGATTGCTCAAGAGTGTGTACCTTTATTGTTCTTCATGTATAGTATTCCTCCCTTTTTAGCCAAAATCCACCTACATACAAATATCCACCAACACTTGTGAAAAATGTTAGTTTAAAGTCCTATATGTTGGTTCTTGGCTTATGATCATTTTATGTAGGAATATTACTGCTAAATTTGGTAGTTGAAGACCATCAACTAAACCTCAACTCCTATCGTGTGTTTGCGACTCAAATAGCCCGCTGGGGGTGCAGGGAGGGGGGCATTTATAGCCTTCTCACTTCAAACTACCTTTTGGAGAGGAACTACAACTTCTGTAGTAGTAATGGATATTCTAATGCCCTCACCGAAGTTTTTGGTTATGCAACATCAACTAGCCGTTGGAACTAGCTAGCCATTGCTAGCCGTTGAAGACATCCTTTCTCTAGTGCACTTTCTAGTGGCATCACTAGACTTTTCTGGTTGCCTATGCAACCTCAGGTTTCTCTTCTGAGCATCTCCAAGAGTTTGCTATTTTTAATTTGATAAATCTTGTGATTTGCCAACTCTTAAAAGATTTGCCAAGCTAAACAAAGAACCTCTCTCCAATAGTTTGCTATCTTTAGTTTGCCAATTAAAAAAAAAGACCACAAGCTGTTCTTTTTCACCTGCATGCATGCAACCATCTACGCGCGTGCGGGAGAAGCCACGGTGTGGGCCGAAATCACGATTTTCCAAGCGCTCACATGCGCGCATATATGCGCCGGGAAGGGGTCAATTTGCCAAGCTTGCCAATTTGCCAAGTGCTTTTGTCAAGTTGTTGGAGGAGATTTTTTGTGGTTTTGCCTAAAATCTTAATTTGCCAAGTGATTTTGTCAAATTGTTGGAGTTGCTCTAAGGCTCTAATAATAGTATGCAATCAAGCCAATCTCAATGGAGTTTCATGAAAGTTTCATGGGCATTAAATATACTGATGTGGCACTGTATTAATGAAGAGAGAGATGATGATAGTTTCATGGGAGCATAGAGTTTCATCCCCATAAAACTCTTGTGCACAGTTTCATGGGCAGTGAAAATATACTTAAAATGTTGCTTTACCCTTTCTTTGACTAATAAGGAGTAGATTCGGGTGGCATGCTCTCTTATCTAGTGAACTATAGCTGAATTAATTATGTGACAAGTTGCCATGTAAAAGTGTTAAAAAATGATTATCTGTGACTTCTGAGAGGTTTATGTGCATAATATGATTTTAGCAGCCACCATGTCCTGGTAATGGTCAAGAATATTATTATCGCTTTCATCAGAGGCAGTATTTTATTATTGACTTGTCATTGCTTTTGCTCTTTGTCAGGTACCTGAATCGGCCATTTTCTTCATTGAAGATGAATGGAAGGTTCCTGCTGCTTGATGTCATATGGTTTATAAGGTGCAAGACCGATGGATTTACAAATATAATACAGAGATAAAGCAAGGGCATGGCTGTTAAGGCATGTAGCGGTCATGGACTATTGTTCCAGTTTTTAGGCTTTAGTCTACAAGTGGCATTTTGTTTACCACCGTCACCTGCTTCCATGTATGAAATCAAATCTATACAATTCCCAGTTTACTATAAGTGTGATGTCTGTTGTGTCACTATTTCGTGAAAAAAGGAACTGTGGCCCGCCCCTTCGATGCCCTCAGTTGAGATCTGTCACCTAGAATTGAAATCGAGGGCTGTTCATTGCTCATTTGCTCTTGAGCACCTGAATGTCTGAATGATCCTGACTTCTGCATTCAGAAGTTTTGACTTCTGCATTCAGAAGTTTTCCCATTGCCCTGCACAGAGAATTTCTGATTTGAATGATGCGGAAACTGCTTCACTTGGACTAAAACTGAGGAATGTTCATTGCTCTTCATCTGCTGCACGTGAAGCTTGAGCCAGTTATCGGAGGGGGCCATGGGCTGCAAATTGAGTTGGAGGAAGAGGGTCTTGCGAGCTGTCATGGAGCATCCATGGCTGCTGGCGAGTCTCTTTTCCTTTGTTTTCTTCCTATTTCATTCAGAACGGTTATTTGTCAAGGTAAACGCACCAGCAGCCCATCCACAGTGACGTGAGAACAACAAAACATATCCAAAACAGGCTGCCCAGCGTACTACAAACCGCTATGCATCTGCTGAGCCTGGTTGGACCTATGCGGTGCTGCCGTAACATCATTGATAGCTGTAATTCCTTTGCGGTTACGAAACCAAAACCAAACAGCGTCAGTATAAGCCGGTCGTGTGCTACGTCTGCCGCATCTCTCCCATCCACAGCCACCTCTGGGTCGCTCTCTCCTCTCCGCAGCCGCTAGGGTTAGCCGCCTGGTAAGTGCGGGAGGAAACCGTAGCCTTCCCTTCCTCGCCATATTATTGTTTGTACGTACTTGATTGCCAGTACCAAAATACTTTGTGGCAATTGATGATATTCTGCAGTCACATATTCTTTTTGCTAATATCTCTCTCTTTTTTCACTCTCTCTAATTGAGGAATCAGCTGATGGGCAAAGTGTGGAACAGAGGCGAGGATGATGCTACAGCTCTCCCGGAGGATCGCCCTGAGGATGGCAGCAGGACCCGATCCGATCACGGGGATGGCCCTGAGAATGTTAGCGACAGTGGATCAGATGATGAGTATCCATTTACACTTGGTCCACGTGCGGCGCAACTGTTGTCAATTCGTGCAAACTTCCCTATCAGAACTATCAACGTCTTTGATTGGCGCAAATACATGTGCATCTACATGGCGGAGGAGGGGGAAGTACAAGAGGTATAGTATATGTTATATATGTACGATATATATGCTTTATGCCTCTTACATAATTTATATATATTGTTATAAAGTAAAGCCCTTCACGTTTATGCTTTCATGTGTAGGAAGGAATGGTGGATTTGGTACTCGCTGGACCATCTATGATTCTTTTGGCACGCGGCTGCATGGGTTTTGAGGTTTTCCCAGGCGATGACACCGGTGTCATCGAAGACGGTTGGAGTGTTAGTATGAAGGATGATGAAATTGAGGAATACATACAAACCATTGATGGAGGCCTTGGCCGCAAGGTGGAGATCATATACTTGTTGATGCCGGACGCCATTGAGACCCATGTTAAAGTCAAGTTGAACCTCAAAGACCTCGGTTCGAGAAGTCGTGCCGTGTATGGTAGCATCAAGGCAAGCGCCATTGACTTTGGGGGCAAAAGCGTCCATCTCTTCAGTTGTGAACGAGGGAGGAGCTTGTCCTTTCCCTGTGGCTCCACGTGCATTCTTCCACTGAGTCCATGTGTGATTGCATTGCCCTATCATCGACATTTCAAACTCCACACAGAGGTGGATCTAAGAGTAATCATAACATGTGACAGCCAAGAAGAGGGCAGCCAAGAAGAGGGTAAGAATTTGAAATTTTGTCTAGACTTCACCCGTAGAATTACGAGTCAAGAAAGAGAAGTCGATAGTGATCAAGTTGAAGTGAAAGTCACCTGGTACCTAGATGACATAACTACCTAGACTAGAAAGGAGATAGAAGATGACTAAAATAAGGGAAGGGATATGCCACATCTGGAACTTTGTGTGTCTTGAAAATCATCATATTATCTATTTCCTTTTTTTGTTTGATCTATACATGTATTTGAACTGAACATTAAATGCCGTTGGGTTTATTGAGTGGAAACCAAGAATAGAGAGAGTTTATATTCAGCAATCTACTGCAATTAATTTTAATGAGCCATGTAGTTCATGTATTTGAACTGAATTATTCATGTCGTTGAGTGAGTGGGAACTAAGAATAGCAAAAGTTTTTATTTTTCAAACTATTTGAACTGAACTATTCATGGAGAAGCAATGGAATTAATGTTAATAAGGCAGATGATAGTTCTTCAAGACTCTCTAATGATCTATTGGAGGGGTGCATGCCCAATAGAAGATTTAGTGTCCAGCCAAGAGGTAGATATGTTTACAACATGCTTAAGTCAACTGCTCTTCAAGACTCTTGTAAAAAAACTGCTCTTCAGACTTCAAGACTCCCGATGAATATGTAGATTGTTACGCATTCCTTATAAGCAAATTGTTTTATTACTATTTTGCTTTCAGTTTTGAATGCAAAATATATAAGCAAACCATGTACCGATTGCCATCGAAAATGAATTTATCTTAGCATATGCTCAAATGAATATCTCACGTGTAAAATTGAATTATCATGATAATGATTTTTGGCTTAACCACTAGACATCTCGTGTAGTTTTTTTGCTTCCCTGTTGCAACCCCAGTAAGAACATGGCCCATGTTGAATGTATATGTCATACATCTCATTTAGGCCCCCTTCGGTTGTTCTAGAATGGGGCATTCTCGGCCTGGAACTATTCCTTCGTAATACTCCCTCTGTTCCATATTGTAATTCACTTTGACTTTTTGTTCATCCATTTTGTTGTATACCTAGATAGATAATATGTCTAGATACAAATTGATAAATCAAAAAAGTCAAAGTGAACTACAATTTGGAACAGAGGAAGTACAAATTTGTTAACAAAGGATGCGGCCGGGAATCAGTCTCAAATAACCGAAGGAGGCCTTAGATTTGTATTGAAGTTGATTCGAGTGTAATTTAGTTTAACTCCACTCCGATCCACCCAAACACATGTGGATTGATGTAAATATGAATACATCCAAACAAGGCGTTGTAAAAATTGTCACGTGGCTTATGAATTTGTGAAAGTTGGTTTGCAAAAATAGAGCAAAAGTGAGCAAATTGAATACAAAATTTTAAATGCGAGTAAGAATTATCTCTGAATTGTAAAAACTAAAAACGAAAAAAAGAGGCTAATGCAAGATAATATGGGAAAATATTGGGTACAAATCGCCCTCTTGGTGCAATCATGATAACCTTTTAAAAAAAACAATTTAGAGGTTTTCAAAATTATGAAATGATACACATCCATAGTTCATTCATAGATGTACATCCAAAGTTCATCCATAGATGTACATTGTAAGATAAGTTGAAAGACAAACTTATTGTGTAAAAATACACACAAAAATAACAAATTTCATGTACAAGTCTAAGGATGCCTTCTAGTATACATGCACATGAAATTTGTCATTTCCATATAAACTTTTCTAAGCTGAGCCCAACTTTTGCTACAAAGTACATCAATGGATGAACTATGGACGTGCATTGTTTCATAATTTTTGAAAACCTGTAAGTTGGTTTCTTGATAAAGTTTTCATGATTATACCAAAAAGGTGGTTCGGGTTGGTTGCATCAAGCAAACTATATTCACATCAATATAATCGACATTAAACATCAATAGTCAATATGGTGCTAACAGTCATAACATTGCCATGAACCTGTTCATTTGAATTTATCATCCTAGCTTATGGTACATTGTTTTTCTTTCAAACAGATCAGCATCACCCAGCTTATGAGCCACAGAAACCATCAGACGAACAGCCCAGGAAGATAGCTAGATAGCTGTGTTAAAAACACTACTGACTGCTTAGTCCTCATCTTTGTCGTTGTCCTAACAATCATAATTCACGTCCGGTACACGGGACCTAGGAGGAATTTCACGACGCCAAAACTTTATCATCGCATGGGCAGAATATACCACCAAACCAGACACATACAGCGCATAAAGGTAGTGATCTGCTTCCAAAACAGTCTTCAAAGTCTCTCTAGATCCGCCAAAGCAAAAGAATAAATATATATAAATAAAGCTTATGTTACATTAATAATATTTTAGCCAGAAAAGTAATATAAGTACTTAGAAACAAACTACTAAAATGCTAAAATGATATTAAATTATGAATAGCACCACACAATTGAAATAATGAATTATGAGTATAGATCAATTTCACTAAGTGTAGACTACAGGGCTATTCAAACCAAAATAAATAAACATGATGATTACAGAAGTAAAGAGAGAATGAAATGAAATAGAAATCAGGTTTAATAACCACTTATAAAATGAGTATGAACTCACCGTTTTGACATCATGCTCATAAACTTCTTTTTATCTGTCATTCCGAAACTCTCAATAGAGCAACATTGCAAGCCCTGCGATATGCAAGTCAAATAGCTCAAAGTTTCATCTAAAGCCAAACTCATAACAGGAGAGTGATTTATAACGCAAATTTATGATATTTAAAATATCTATATAGTTAAATAAATCTCACACACTACGAAAACACAAACCATAATGTGTCACATACTCAACATGTTAAGAGCAACTGGGTATCTCAAATAGGATATCTCAAATAACAACTTGTATTTTCAATACGCAAACACAGATCACAACGAATGCATTTTATTAACAAAAGAAAATCGTATATCCTACTTAAGCTTACCACCTATAACAGTGATACATCACATCATTTTACAAAAAAGTAAAATGCACTCCGAATGCAAAACACTATGCACTAGTCTACAACACTAAAATCTGAAAGCTAATAAAAATAACAACACCTATATTATAACAATCATTAGAGATAATTCTAGAATTATTAAGACATAATAAACGAATGATGAACTTAAGTTGGCTCTAGAAAAACAGTTATCATAACCCAATTCCACTAAAAACCGACACCCATATCCCAAGTCTGATTGCCCTCCTGTTCGTTAAAAATACCAAACATTTGCGTATGGGTGTATGGTTGGCTACCTTCTAGAAGGTTATGAGACCAGACTAGATCAAATGTGTAAAAAGATGAGGGCTTCATTATACGGAAGTGATCTAATTTGAGGAGGGAAATTTATGCATAGGGTTTCCAGTGTCCTAGGAGCCCAGATTGTGTAAAGATCAGGGATTTTTTGTTTTTAATATAACAAGCACACACAAGCGTTGGTCAATCTGGTGCTCGCTTAACTGCAGCAGAAGCAGAATACACAGGCGGTCGAAGCTCAACCGAACGAAAGCTTGGCCAATCGCCCAATCCTAGCAGGTTTGCCACTACGAGGACGGCAAGCGCTGTCGGGGGTGCTCGTGTGGTTATACAGCACTGGGCTGGCCAAGCCGCAAGCGCGAGCAGAGGAACTGGAGGGGAGGAAGGCAACTCACCTGGAGGGGCGGCATCCTTGGCGGCGCGGTGATGCAGGCACGGCTGCCGAGCCTCGCCAAGGCCGATCGCATCGCCGATGCCATCCTGGTCCTGGTCCTGGTCCTCTTCCTCTTTTTTTCAACTATTCTCTGCTCTTCTCTCGGGGCGAGACCGCGAGACCTCTCTCTTGGCGAAAAAAATGTGCGTCGGGTCGAGCCTTTGTCGGTGTGCCGTGTGCCTTTGCGTTCAGGCTACAATTTAAGGTGAGCGCTTATATATAAAAAAAACTGGCCGTTTGATTTCTTCTCGGACTCGGTTGATATCCGGTTCAGATTCTAGAGTTTCATCGTGCGAGTTGGTTCTTCATAACGCTTATTACAAAGAATCCGATTTCTTCTCAAACTCAAGAATAGGTGTGCAAATTCACATACTTTCCGACCGTATCCGAGTATGGAAGGAGTTCCGATCCGTTTGACGTGACAAAACAAAAAAAAAAAACTTGCCTTCGATTACCTGTGACTACGGCGTGGCATCCGCATGTTTTGCCAATTTTAGTAAAAGTTTTATTGGAATTTTATTTGTATTTAATAAAATGCCAATTTCTTCTTCAACTTGGGTCCAGTGACACACCCACCAACCCGATTCTGATTTCCTATGGCTACGAGTTTGCTTGGTTGGTCGTCCATCAAGATTTGTTATGCCTTGCTCATCAAGGATAACAGGCAACATTATCTATTTGGTTGTCTTGCTTGGGTGTTTCGAGGACCATGCGAGCAAGATTTGGGTTGCTCCCATGGAAGAGCCAAATCGACTCTTCTAGCTGAGTGAGTGCTTTGTTGCTGGCATAGGCACAACAAAGTTAGGCGAGCAAGAAACTAAGTACACCCCTACGCTTTAAGTCCTTTGTTGGAACACGAAAATTGCTTTTCTTCACCCGTTTTTCCTTCATCCTCATACATGATTTAGGCCCTGTTTGGAATGGAGGTAGTTTTCATAGGAATTTTGAAATAATTGATCAAGTTCCACTAAGGCTGACGTCATATAGCATTGTGAATCGAGGATTGCATCTTCCCTTTCCTATGGAAAGGTTGGCCTTCCTTCACGAAACGCATGAAAAGAAACATTCCGGTCTAAGTTCAATTTTTCGTTGAATCCCAAGGTGAGTGATTGAGCGGAGGGAGAAATCATGGGGCCATTGCCATGGTTGGAGAAGCGGCATGAAGCCGAAGAACTCAATGGTTGCTTGATTAGACGTCGAGTCCATACTCTACATCTGCATCAGCGGCATCGTGCATCAGGCCGTAATCGTGCCGGCGCCACCATGCTCTAGCCATGCTGCACATCCGAGGGCAGTTGCCCTAGCGCCATCCTACTCCAGCTCGTGCTTCGGATGTATAGTGAGGCTATAGCCTTCAGAAGAGACATAGAAGACAGCAGATGAAGAGAGGGGAGCTACTAGAGAACAAGTCTTCGGTTCCTCGGTTGAGGACAAATGGGAACCCAAGTGTTGGTTCTTCCAATGCAAGGATTGTTTTTTCCAAAGGATGACAAACTGGAAGCATGGAAATGAAGCGTGCTCCTGCTGCACGCGGACGTCAGCTGACTCGCTGAGTCGTCCAATGCACCCACCTCGTCTGAGGTGCACGAGAAGCCAATGGGTCTCTGGTCAGCAAAGCCGCGTCCTTGCTGGTGAGTTCTGGGCTCCCCTGTTTGTTTGATTTCCTAAGCACAAGAGTGCGTCTACTCCGTAGGTTCAGTAGCACCCAGCACTGGCAAGTAGCCCCAATGTGCAAGTGGTTATGCTGATGTGAATGAATTGATTGGTAAAACCTTGTATTCTGTCCCCTTTGAGAGGGTTTCATTGCAGGGTCTTTTAGAGGGTAGTCTTTTCAGAACCACTTACCGTGCTTATATGGATGACCTTTTTGACTTTATAGTGTTGCTGCTAATATCATTATGTATCAATTTAGGCAGAATGGGCTAGAGATAGTGAGGCTGGCAGTAAAAAAAAATATCAATTTTTAGTTTAATCCAACCATATATGCTTTGCTTATTTCAGTTTTATATGTTTTCCTTCATGATTATCACAGCTCGGTGAAGCTTCATGTTCTTAACATTTTAAGGAGATTGTTGTGTCTGAATGGTCACATGCAAGACCTTAGACTGTGAAGCAGCGAAGGAATATATTATGTTGTTTCCAGGTGCCAACATCATACAATGAAGGTATGAGCCCAGTTAAGTTAGCCCAGTTTACATCTTCCAGTAACGCATGGTTTCTATCATAGCATTGTTGGGTGACCCAAAGTTGTGTTTAGTATTTCACTTGAGATGCATGTATCCTCCCATTTTGCTGTCCAGTGCAGTGTGACATGCACTTTGAGTTGCCATTATCTCTGTGGAGACCATTTATTAGTGTTCTTAGTTTTGGTAACTATAGTTCTGAACTTTTTGCAGGCTAAAAGGAGTGTTCCACATGAGGCAGTGATTGACATATTTTGAGACCTCCTTTCCCAAATTAACTGAACAAAGGCCAGAAATTTTTGCTGATGTTGACACAGATGGGCGAGGATACTGAAACAAACAAGATTAGAAGAACTATGACTCTGAGTAACCTCACCTGCTTATATCCAGTAATGTGTAGAGAACAGTTAGTCACCTTGGCATCTTGTGTTGAGAAAGGGATTTCTAAAATGATGGAAATTGATTTTAGTCTGCACTTTGAAACTGTTGCGTGTTTATGGATCAGTAATGAGAATATGCTACAACGGTGCTTATGGATCTATCAAAATCCTGTTTGTTTTAAGGGAAAGAAGGCTTATCACCTGCAGGTAGTGAAGATGGACTGCTGATATATTCTCATCCAGGAGCTTGTTAAGTGGGTGTGGGGTGTGGGGGGTGGGGGGTGGGGAGGAATCGCCAATTCTATCTTATGTCTGCCTTCATAGAGGGTTATATGCAGAGAAGATGTCGCTTTGCATCTGGAATTTGTAGTGTTGTAGTGCATTGCCGGTATACTCTACTCAGTAACGTTTTATTTACTTTAGGTTAGCTTCTGTTAAGATGATGTTTCCTTAAGTTTACATGGTATATGCTATATGTATATAGTCAGTTGGCCAATGCAGTAGTGACTGACTTGGTTCTGAATTGGCCTCCACCTAATGTTATCGCATTGGTTATGCACATGCTTATGAAGATTGGTAGAGAGCTAATGAGCTATAGTCATGTGTCATTTTTTAGGGTCTGCAAAAGTTGTTTTCCTTGCTTTGAGTTCCTTGTTCCATGTCTACTCATGTGTTGTAGCGGTTTCCTGTGGATGGAGAGCTTTCTGTGAATGGAGAAGATATAAACTTGGCCCTGAATATTACAAAGAAGCTTCATTACCATATAAACCATGCTATTTGCATTATCATGACAACGAAGATATGTGATTGTTTCAGTTTTGTAGTCTGCATCTATTGGTTTGATATTCCAAATCTTAATTAGATGCTGGTGGCAATGACTGTATATACAAAAATGTTAAGACATGCCCATTAGAAGTAGACAATAGATTTACCACCTAATTCTAAAGCCATGCCCATTAGACGTGGATAATAGATTTTATCTTAAAGTTATTACAGTACTTTTAAAGCTGCAAGCAATTCCTTCTCTGCTCCTTTTCCACTCCACGAGCAGAGCGCCACGACCAACCCGGTCCACTGAATCCCATTACCTCTGCTGCATGTCTCCATCCCCCAACTTCGAACACTAAAATCAATAAATCCATCTCATATCATCCCTTTTCTACTCCGCATCGACAAAGAACAGCAGCTTCTTCCTTCCACTTGAGCATAGGGTGGCAACACAGGTCACACAGGACTGGACGCCAAGCCTGACCGTACGTTGGCCGTGCTGGACTGGACGCCAAGCCTGACCGGTGGATTCAGTGTGCAGCCAATCCGAGCAGGATGATCCAGTGAGATCCCAAATGCAGCCAATCCGAGCGGTATACGTAGCATAAACCACACCGTGCACGTGCTGAGCCATGGAGGTGACGGATAGAACGGGTTGGTTGCATCAATCAAAGGTCAACTACTCTATTCATCGGATCAATATAGTCAACAATAGTAATAGTTAATATGGTGCTAATAGTCATAACTCATAACATCACCATAATAGCTACGGTCTACGGAGATAGATAGCTATGTGAAAACCATAGCCGCTGAGTGCTACAGAAGCGCATATAACCAAGGAAACTAAGTTCTAGTCTTTGCCCAAGGAAACTAATAATTAGTTTTAGTCTTTGCCGACGTCTTTCACGTTCGGTTCACCAGAGGCGCCATAACTTTTTGCCGCCGTCTTTCTTGTCCGGTTGATCACCAGGGTGCCACATCTCGTCCGGTTCATCACTGAGATGCCACATCTTTGCCATCACAGGGATAGAATATATCCCCAAACCACACATTGCCAAAAGATAAAGTTGATGTTCTGCTTCCATGACAGTCTTCAAAGTCTCTCTAGACCTAACAAAGCAAAAGAATAAATATATGTTAGATTCAGATTTTAGCCAGACAAATAATATAACTACTTACATACAAATAACTAAAATGCTAAAATGATATTAAATTATGAATGACACCATACAACCGAAATAATGAATTATGAGTAAAGAATAATTTCACCAAGTATATAGATTCACACAACATATTATGACTCACAATGTGCCAAAAACTAACACACATCAAACCAAAATAAATAAACATAATTAACCAATTATAAAATGAATATATGAACTCACCGTTTCGACCACATGCTCAAGAACATCTCCAAATTGTCTTTCATTAAGAGCCACTTCTTTTTATCTGCCAATTTGGAACTCTCATTGGAGTACCATTGAAAGCCCTGCAACATGCAAATTAAATACCTCAAATTTCCATCTAAAGCCAAACTCATAATAGGTGAAATATGTATTATAGTGCTCCACAAGTAATTTATATTACAAATTTATGATATTTAAACATCTATATATGATTAACTATATCTCACGAGCATAAAGTCTTATTCAAGATTAAACTGCACATAATAACTAAACTAGATAACTCACTATGATGAAAACCATAATGTATGGCATATACTCCCAACATATTAGAGAAACTGGATATCACAATAACACCACACAGATCACAAGGAATGCATTTTAACAACTGAAAACTATCCTACTTAAGCTTACCACCTATCCTACTTAAGCTTACCAGTAATATAAATAAGTAACAACACTCCAAATCCAAAATATTATGCACTAATCTACAACACTCAAAATCTGAAAGCTAATAAATATAACAACACCCATATTATAACAATCATCAGAGATCATTCCAGAACTAAGACCTAAGCGACAGATGATCTGAAATTAGCTCTCAAGATAAAACGGTTATCATAACCCAATTCCACTAAAAAGCGAAATCCCTCATAAGTAGAGATTCTTTGACTAACTAGTTGCGTTTCAGACTGATTGACATCCTGTTTCAAGCTAAAAATACCAAACATTCGTGTATGTGCACACTGTTGGCTTCCTTCCAGATTCTCGTAATACCCGCATCTCAAAACAGCGCAAGTGGAGAAAATACCAGGTCAAGAAGGTTATAAGCCCAGAATAGGTAAAATTGTAAAAAGATAAGGGCTTTATTCTATAGAAGTGATCTAATTTGAGAAGGGAAATATATGCATAGGGTTTCCAGTGTACTAGCCTCCTAGGAGCACAGATTGAGCCATCATGCGTAAAAAGATCAGGGGTTTATTGAACAGAAGTGATCTAATTTGAGGAGGGGAATTTATGCATAGGATTTCCAGTGTCCAGCCTCCTAGGAGCACAGATTGAGCCATCATGTGTAAAAAAATCAGGGCTTTGTTAAAGAAAAACACACGGCCGTTCGTCAAATATGGGGCACACACAGGAGGCAACGAAAGCTTCGACATGGCAATTCCACGAATACAGTAGAGATTGGATCGGAGGAGAGGGGAAGGGGAGAAGGCGACGACCGCGGAGAGGAGCCCAGGCGGCGACCAAACCACCCCTAAACGCCCATCCGGGCAGGCTTATTGAGAGGTCCAACCCTATACCTAATCGAGAGCCACCCCACTACCTCCCGCCGGCGAGGTCACCGGAGATGGGTGAGGGAGGGTGCCGGATCTGAGCAACACCGCTGAGGAACTGGAGGGGAGGAAGGCAATTCACCTCGAGGTTACGGGCAGCCGCTTGTCGGAGGGGCGGCATCCCTGGCGGCGCGGTGATGCAGGCACGGCGGCCGAGCATCGCCAAGGTCGATCGCATCGCCGCTGCCATGATCCTCCTCTTCTCCTCTCCCTTGAGAAAAGCGGCGGGCGTCGTGGGTGGTGCTGATGCGCCGGGGCTTCGGTGTGCCGTGCGCGTTTAGGTTCTTGTTTTTGTTTCTGTTTCTTTGATTTTTGAGTGGAGGGCTGCTTGATTTATGAATAGGTTAACCGGGCAGTTTGTTTTCTTCTCGAACTCGTCCAGGGGCTGATTTCTACCACCGTGCGAGTTGGATTATTATTAAGAAACTGATTAAAGAAATAAGAAGAATCCGATTTCTTTCCTGACTTAGATACCGTGACACCCATCAGCCTGGCTCCGATTACTAGCCCCGTTTGGTAAGCCATGATTTTGCCATAATAAGATGGTTGTCGTGATTATTTTTAATATCTTCTCCATTCTAAATTATAAGCTTTTCTTCTCACTAGCAGGAGGGCCCGCGCAAAGCGCGGGCGGCAAGGTGGCAATGTATAGGGTAGGCAGTTGTCTAAAGAAAAAAAATCAGATTTAGTTCGGTGTTTTTGAGGCTGGGCAAAAATTTGTTGGAGCACATTTTATTCCGTCTTCTTCTTCCTCGTAATATATGCCGGCAAGGTGATTTTCTTATTTGCTTTTGATATATTTTGTGTCGTATGAAGATTAATCATAAAGTTTCTTGTTTTAATCAATTTGTTAAGTGAGCATGTACTAACAATCTATTCGAACATCTCAAATTTGTCTCAATTTTTTTTTGTAGAGGCTGGAAACATTCCAAAGGAGTTGCAAAACAAATTTTATAATATTTGGATTAATATTTTGATTTTGTAGAAAAGCATGGAAGGTTCATTTACTAATTAAAAGAGATTATTTTAAAGCATTGAAAAGTCATTTGTTTTGCAAGTTTCATATTTTTTACGTATAGAGTATATCATGGAGAGGCTACACAAAAATTTTCATGGTTTTAGGAGGTGTAATTATTTTTATACGAAATAAACAAAATCATTATATCATAGGGTTTATTTTCTGGGTTTCTTATTGGGTTTGGTACTGTCCACTGAATCCTTTACTATTTGTTAGCGGGTTTTCACTGTTAGCTACCGGGTTAATACTGTTTCTTAACGGGTGGGAACTGTTCATAGGGACCTGTTACTGTTCTATAATGGATTTTTTACTGTTCCTTAATGGATGTGTACTGTTTCTTAACGGGTTGGTACTGTTTGTAAAACCCGTTGCTGTAGTGCAGACCCGTCACTGTTATGGCAGCAGTAACACGTGAGGGTGGCGGACCCGGTTCCCGTCCACGCTCTTTATATTCTATATAGATTAGATAGTACAACGCCGACGCTTGACCCGTACCGTACGTACACTCAAGTTTTAACCTTTTTTTATATATATTCATTTTTGGTATGCATCTATCTCTATCTCTATCTCTTCTCTACAACTAAAACATTGGTAATTATTCCATCCACAGGCGACCCGAACTCGCCTCCGTGCGATGGCAAAGAACTCCTTCGTGCTGACAAAGAATGATTGAACCACTGGCCAAATGCTGACCACAAAGCATGATATGAACAAAACACAGAATGTACAGAGGAGGCATCAATGTTCAGTTCCAACGTGAGGTATCAGATTTCGTCGGTCCTGTCTCGTTTTTGCCCTACTAAACTATCAGTTAAACTACAAACTGTATCTCAGTTCATCCTTTCTACTAGTAATTCAGATTAGAAGCATTTATGAGCGTCCATGTCGGCTGAAACTCAGAGCATCTTCGATAGATTAGCCAAAATAATTATCTAAATTTAGTGTTTTTGCTATCCTCTATGAATGAATCTCACTAATTAAAAAAGTTAACTATTCCAAGAGACCATCTAAATTGAGACTCTCCATATTCAAAGACCGCCACGTCACCAAACCCTGTCTTTTCGGATCGCGTAGTTGTTTCTCGTTTGCTTGTCTTTTTAGAGATCACAAAACACATCTTCGTCTGGTTCCTGCTAGCCAGCCATCGTACGCACGCGGGGGTCGGCGTAGCCACGTCCAGCCGGCCGGCCGCACGGCAAGGGGCGTTGCCCCCAGTCACAAGGCTGCGCATAGCAACTTCTTGTTGGCCACACGACTTCCGGCGCGTCCCTGATCGTGGCCTGCCCCAGGCCCCAGCCGTCAGCCGATCGTGGACCTTGTTCGGCCAACGATGATTTTTGCAGCCAGCCAGAGGTATGTTTTGCCGTCTGTACAGATAATTTGTTCGTCTATCCTCTAGCCCAAGGTGTGTCTAAAAAATCAGGTCGGCGAAATATTCCCCTGAATTCATGGCACCTGTGGTAGCAAATAACAAAGGAATTCATAAATAACTACTGTACTGCTCATTGTTTAGTGATATGTATAGCAAGTACAATGATTCAAGGACTTGCTGTAACAATCAGACAATATAAATAAGACTTCAGGAAATGCAGTGACGTTCAGGCATCTCCTACAGAACAGGACAAAAGTTCAGAGCTTTGCCTGGCATCAATGCTGCACAAACAATGATCAAATGAGGGCACTCAGACAGGCAGCAGGACGTCTTCTTTATCTCAACTTCGCTTCTATGCTAGAACGACTTGGTAATCAGTTCAGTGCAAATTGGCACTCTGATATGGCAATAAATAGATCAGTTCAGTACCGTACACGATATGTTCAGGCTAGGTGTCCTGGTGAAACCATTCCACCTTCTGAAATTGCTAGATTCTCTCCATCCACTAGTTTATATACCAAAATTCAACAAATGAGCGAAATCTGGAGACGGCAGGTAGAAATTCAGCTGATTTGGGCAGAAACTGCTGGACCAGCCAACAATCAACCAAACCAAACGGCTGATAAACCAGCCAAAATCTGCCCAGCCTAGAACCAGCCGAACACGCCGAATCAATTAAAATACGCTGCGTGTCGTACATGTGCCTAGACGCACAAGTTGGATACGTACTTACTACTACTACTACAGGAGTACTCCAGTGCAGGACTACTACAGGCTTCTTCACCTTATTGTTGAAGATCAGGTGCGCGAGCTGGTTCGATACTTGTTACTAAAATGGGGCCATGCTGCTGGGGTTCGAACCGTGGTCGAGGGTCTCTTCGTGACCTCGTCCCGTGTCCTGTGCTGACCAATTCAGCTCGGGAATGCCTCCACACATTGGCCGTCGGATCCTGTTGGGAGACGCGCAGCCGTCCGTTTGTGACCTAGAGCCGCTTCGTGCTGGTATAAAATGGCCAGCCGCCACCACTTTCGCCCTTTCCCCAACCACTCCGAACTCCTATCCATCCTCAAATCAGGATCCACAGCCACAACCACAGGGGATGATGCATGGCGCCGTCCCGTCCCGTCGCGACGGAAGCCGTGCTACTGTTTGCTCGGGATGCTCGGGCGGAGGTGAGTACAGCCGGAGGTTAATCACAGTCCATCTTTGGGTTTTTAGCCGGTGGGCATGGGCTAGCTGTGGCAAATCCGTTGGTAGAAAAAGCTGCCCATCGTACACGTACTGTACAGTATAGTAGGGGAGAGGGCCAGAGGGGAACAACCTCTGACACACGATGACATGGGAGGACGGCTACGCGTTTGTATTGTTCAGTCGACATGCTGCTCTGAAATCGTCCATGTTTCCTCTTCCTTTTTCCTGATGACTCGATCCATTTAACGTCGCACGAGATTTTAACATGGCCGGCCATCGGTTTAGACATAGGACCGTTTGGAACCCTTCATTTTGAGAATTAGAATCTTTTTAATATCAAATTTAGTTTGGAATTCGAGATTACACAACTTTGTAAAATTCACAAATAAGTCTATCTCAGATTTATAGGGTTAGAGAAGGAAATTGGATTCTATAGATCGCCATGCTACGTTTGCATTTTTCAATTTATGCCTAGCTTAAATATGTGTCTACTAGAATAAATTCAACTCCAAGGATTTAAACGGGCCCTTAGGGAAAAATGCAAAATCATAGTAACATCCGAAAACTGAAAAAACAAAATGAATCCAATCAAATTGTGTTTTTCTTCATTTAAACGACTAATAGTAATAATAATAATAATAATTCTATAACAAGGTGATCCTAGTGAGCATTACTCTCTGTCAGTAAGTATCTTTCAGCAGACATAGGCTGGTTCATTCATCCCCTTCGAGATCATGGGGGTAGCAGCGGCACACACAAAACAATACAAGGCTGCACCTTTTATGGCGGGCCTAGGAGTACCTCCCTGTTACGAAGGTTCTTGTTTTAGTTTTATTTACTTTTATTAATTCCTATATTCTTAACATCACAAAGGTTATTATGTTATTAGATTAACAATGAATTTATTTTTGTTTCTTGTTTACTTTGGTCTTGTTCGCTTGAACTTATCATCTCGGCTTATCGTTACAATGTTTTTCTTTCCGAACAAAACATCATCGGTCGGCTTATTCAGCCATAGAAACCATCCGCCGAAGGACTCCAAATTTATTTTTTCTATGATAGCAATGAACTGGACTATTATAAAAACTAGGTATGGTTCTCGTGCGTTTCTTGCATTTTAAAATAACCTTAATTTATGGTGTACATGTTATTGGCCGACTTGTGAGTGCATCCTTTAAATAGTTGCAAGTTAAAAAAAATGAACAAAAAATAGGGAAAAACAAATATGTAAAACAGCCCTCGTTTAGGCACCTATGTAGAAGGTACACCCACTTCCTGATATTTTTTAGTTATAATAGGAAATTGCTTCCTCCATTCATGGTATACAAATTTTAGGATTAAAAAATTATACTTAAGTGCAGTTTTATATCTCCATGAATTCCTTTTAATTATTGACTTATATTTTCTTTATAATTAGGAGTGCGTGGACTAATGTATGTCTAAAATATTCTAAAATATTAAGTATTTTTAGATGGATGGAGTATTAAGGTTCATGGAACTCTAGTTTACCATTCACTCCTATTGGGATCTAATCCTGAAGGAACTAGCTTTTGAGTACAATCTGTGTTTGATTATTTCTATTGCAAATGTCAAATTGGGCTAAGAGTACCAGTAGCATGCATTCGAGTAGTTTGCATTCGATGGACATGGCTGAATTTTGCTTGGACCTCGAATAACTCTCAACTCGGTAGCAGACCACCACTGCATCTAATTAATAGCTCGTCAGCTCTCTTACCTCCCTGTTGTCTACCCGGTATTTCAAGACTTGTTTAGATGGCTAGTTTTTTGAATTATGATAATATAGCACTTTCGTTTGTATTTAGTAATTAGTGTCCAATCATAAATTAACTAAGCTTAAAAGATTTGTCTTGTGATTTAAAAACAAAATGTGTAATTAGTAACTTTTTTATCTATATTTAGTGCTCTGTGTATCGTGTAAAGATTGGTGTGATGGAGAGAGTTAAAAAACTTGGAATTTTGAGAGGAACTAAACAAGGCCTCATTTCACAAAGTCCCATCTCTGACCACATTAGCTTTACAGATTTGAGCTCTTTTTGGATCCTTACAGTTTTTAAGAATCTGGCATTTAGAAACTACTAGATGGAGTCCAAACATGTAGTTTTTGTCCAGTTTCTTGTGTCAGTTTTTGTCAGATTCTTCAAAACCAAGAAGGTGTTGATACCTATTTTTGAAAGTTTCTTGTAACTGTACGAGAAATAAATGAAGCGCGATTCTTAAAACTAGGGGATCCAAACATCCCCACTAGTTTTTTTTTCTCATAATCTAGATTTTAAAAAACTAGAGGCAAAAACTAGTTTTTAAGAATCCTAAAACTGATTCAAACAAGTCCTTGTAATGAGAAATGAAACTATTACTCAATGGAGAATTTCATTTAGCTATTTCCAAGACAAATTGTAGCAGTTAATATGTGGATGATGTTGTGATCCTATATACCATGTAAATATACCATCCATAAATATATCTTAAACTAAATATAATGGTAACTAGAAAATATCTTATTCAACAAATAATCATGTAAAATAAAATATATCAATTAATTCAACGCTCATGTAGCCACTTGCGCTTTAATTTTTTTATAGTACATAATGTATTCTCGTTCAAATGACAATGAACAAACATTCTATCACAGATAGAATTCTACCACAATTACTTGACAAACTAATCTTAACAGAGACAACTCGAACCTGACATTCCAAGGGATAGCAGATGGTGGGAGAAGCAGGAAGGAACAGGTGCACGAGGAACCACACAGGATCAGCGAAATACCTCGGTGATGAAACTTTGCGCTCTCAGTGCCATTTCATCAGAGTTTCAATTTTTTTTTTTTAAAAAAAGTGCCTATCGAGTTTCACCAGAATGAAATTGCCTCTCTTATTAAATTCCTTGTCACATCATTATTTTTGCTGAGGTGTCACTATATCAAATGCTGATGAACTCTATAAAATCCTTTATTGAGACTGGTCTAAAATGTCGATACTAGTTCTTACATCTTTCGCTAGATTATCTTGTTGATTGTCTTGCAGTTTGTGCAGGTATGGGGTATAAATATACAATAAAGAAAATGGAAATCAGGCCATGCGTCTGCCACAGTGTTCATGTTGAGGTTTGAATGTTGTGGAACGTGAGAAGCGGAGGAAAAGCTGCGTGTGCAGTGCAGGTGAACCGCAGTGCTGCCCTGCGCAGGAAGTACACGTGGTACTCGATCGTCGAAGGCCTTCAAACTGCCAGGGTAGAAATCCACCGAAACCAGTTTTTTGGTGCTATATCTCATCGCTCAAAATTTTACCACTTGCAACTACTGCGTTATTTAGATTCGGTTTGCTACAAAAGTTAATTGATAGCTAGATAAAAATTAGTATAAATTAGTTCCAGTGTATGGAAGACTAATATGTGGTCTCCGGGCGAACATTGATTAATAATAACTTCCTAAACATTCATCTAGATTTGTAGTAAAAGAAAGTACAATATTCACAACACAAAGTTGTTATACTATCCCATGACGAATTTATATGCTTATTTAATGATGTTTTTGTGTAAAGTTGATCAAACTTAAAATGGTTTGACTTGGTATTATGTTATAATTTTTTTTATGTAGTAGAAATAAAAGGGTTCGATTTGTGGTTTTGCAGAATTACATTTGTTCTTGGTCCTTTTCTAAATAATCTGTGTGAGTGACTGAGTGCAATGTAAAAAGAAGTGTTATGTGAGAGGATTTGTGCTAAAGCATTTGTCTTGTAATAATTTGAATGTAATCGGTGATGGCCTGTTGAGTTAATCGCGTTTTACTATGCAAAATCCTCTAAAAAAATGTTTGCATTTTGAAATAAGTAATAACACCATCGGTGAGAGCACGTCCGATTTCAGATTCCTTCAGGGTCTAAATAGAAAATTGTGCACAAATAGAGAGAGGAAGCTGTTCTCGAGTCGAGACCTGAAAAGTGAAAACAGAAACGAACCCTCCTGAGAAAAAAAAATGGCGATGGCGGCGGCGGCGGCGGCGGCGCGCCGGCTCTTCCCTCGGAGCCCGATCTCGCCGTTGGGCGGTCTCCGCCTGCCCGCGGGTGCAATGGGCGATGAGGTTTGTTCGAATCTCCCTGATTTCTCTCGTCATTCGCCAGCGTCAGAGCTCCCAAACCCCATTCCTAGTCCCTAACCTTACCACGACCTTTGCAAGGTTCGAGCGGGAGAGCGCAGTTACCGCTACATCCACTGGAGGACAGCCCGCACGCCGTTGCGTGGTCTCCGCCGGCCCGCGGGTTCGAGGGGCAATGAGGTTTGTTCGAATCTCCCTGATTTCTATCGTCAATCGTCAGCGTCAGAGCTCCCAAACCGCACATATTCCCGTCCCTAACCATACGACGACCTTTGCAAGGTTGGAGCCCCAGCACGCGGCTGTCGCTACATCCGGGAGAGGGCTATGTCAGATGCTCCGAATGCCCCGGTATTATAATATACTTCTCTCCCATCATGGAGTATTGCAGTATACTAGAAAGATCATGGAGTACATCTGTTATTATTGGGAATTTGTGTGATTCGGTGATTTTGAAGTTATGTTTGATCCTGATGTGATGTGCAGTTCTTAGTGCAGAAGTAATTTGTATAATTTGAATCCTCAGTTCAATGCGAAGTTTTAGTGATTACTTTAGTATATCCTTGATAGGAATTGCAGTATACTACATCTGTTATACTAAATCTCAGGTATATACTAAACAAGAAAACACTTCTTCAGTTCTAGTATACTAAATCTCAGGTATATAAGTTTGATAATACTGATGTATCATTATTTTTTACTGATTTTGCGAAAAAATATCTTTGACCCACAAGTGTTAACAGGATCAACAAGTATGTAGCTTATTTACTGTTCGTATTATTGACTTGAGCGCTCATTACAGCAAAGAGAGGGTTGGCCGGCTGGTAAAGCCATTCTTTGCAAAGCAGCTTATGATAGTGCCATTGTTTTCTCAGGTTACAGAAACTGATGCCGCAAAGGAGCTTTGGAAGCTGCGCATTGAGATGAAATACTACAAGAATGCTGCTTGGATTTTGTTCAGCTTGTTCGGTGGGTTTGTTTTGTCTGCACATACTGCAACAACAGAGATATCACTACTGAAGAAGGACGTCAAAGGTCTCAAGGCAGAGGTTACACGTCTGTCTGAAGGAAAGGCGCAAGAAACTCATCTTCATTACCACCACTGCGTCCATTCCCCCACTACATCCAGTGCCACCGCTCTTCCTTCGGAGGAAGCAGGTGAGAAAATCTGATATGTTTACATGTTTCACATGTTTCATATGTGTGCAAGGCATGATATTTTAGATGTCTACTTTCACAGTGCCGCTGGTGCCCTCGCCCGTGGACCCTGACGTCAAGATTGACCCAAGCCCAAGGTAGACGCTAAGATGGTTCAGATTGTTACTGATTTACTGTGCTCAGATAGTTCAGTCTTAAGATAATTTAGATGAGCTTCCAACTTATTTTCTCTAGGCATATGATTACTATCAGGTTTTATCGACCGACAAGATGTCGTGAGCTGATACCATGTTGCACCTCACTAGTAATACTATCATATGCCTGATGATTAGCTATCCCATATTGATATCGCTTGCAGTCCCACCATTGTGGGGCTTCAATGACATTTACTTATTATAAAGTCAAGCTTATGACAATGAGTAAATTAAATGTCTTAGAGTGCTTTTTTGCTAATGGTATGGAATAGATTGTAGAAATGGTAACGTTGTGAACTCAAATGGTGTCAAAGTGACCTCAAAATCCTATTCTATTCTAACTTTCTAATATTATAGAAAGATAAAGAGCAATGAGTAACAATTTGTGGTCTCTTGTATATTTCCCCTATCAGCTGTCTCAAATTTTCTAAGTTGTAGTATATCAATCTGTGGTTCATCAGTTTAAGTAGAACAAGTATACTGAGTCTTCTTATATATTGTCCATACTCTTTCTGGTCACACTAGTTTTAACTTTCTAAGGGCAATGAGATACCACTTTGAAAACTGAATTTATAATCTTACATTAAGAAAAATAATGCTTGGAAACATTTTCTGAATTTTGGATTATAGAATTCAGTGATTCTATTTTGCCCTTTCAATGGTCATGTGAGGTTAAAGGAAAAACTGTAGCAACTATCAGGATGCTATCCTGAATGGATGATTTTAACTTTCTAAGGGCAATGAGATACCACTTTGAAAACTGAATTTATAATCTTACATTCAGAAAAACAATGCTTGGAAACATTTTCTGAATTTTGGATTATAGAATTCAGTGATTCTATTGTGCCTTTTCAATCGTCATGTGAGGTTACAAGAAAACTGTAGCAACTATCAGGATGCTATCCTGAATGGATGATTTTATCTTTTGACTTTTGATAGTATTTTTACCACTATTTAGTATGATCTAGATTCTAGAATTAGAGAAAATAATTCCACTTAATACTGAATATCTTGTGCGACAGACAGTGAAATGTTTAAAATGAGATTGTTGAATTTTTCCTGTTTGTGGTACCCATTATGGATCGGTAGAAGATCTGTATGATTTATAGATGGGGTGATTCTGAAACTTAAATTGGAAATGCAATTTTGTGAAGATAGTGTGCAGTTATTTCTAGTTTTCCTCTTTTAGCTCTCATATATTACTGTTGACAAGTATTTCATGGTGTGTTTATTTAATTTCAGGGTTTGAAGGTCTCCTTTGAAATGCCAAGGTTGCAGTCTCTCGGCTGCTGAGACCACTGAAGCTATTTTAGCTGAACATGGAATTGTTACTAAAATAGAAAGACCCCAATTTTGAACTCCTATATATATGGTGTGGTACTTTTAGGTTGAACAAGACAATGGTAAATCTTGTTGACATGCCCTGCTTACATCTTTTGGATGATCGCCGCATTGAATGATCTAATTCTGACGTTCTGTATGGCCTTGCGGACCATATTGTGATATCTGAATAGCGAGGCCTTACTTCATTATCTGCTGTTCTTGACGTAATATGCTTTAGTCTCATTTAAATCTCTACTGGTTCTTACGAAGCTGAACTGGTTGTTACTTGTTACTGCAAACAACTCTTGCAGGAACCATGAGCCTTTAAATCAGGGTTCTTTTTTTTTTTTTCATTTGAGGGCTCCTTTACTTTTGACGGCTATTTTTCTTGATTCAACCACATCAAGTCATCAAGGGTTCTAAATCAGGGTCTCTACATTCTTATGACACGTGGATATGTTCATTTACATATCATTTTCTCTGTCTCCTGGCATTTGTTTTCCGTTTCCATGGCGTTCCGATTTCACTATAGAAGCATTGGAAGGAAAGAGTATTTATATGATTCAGTAGTGATAACAAATATCTGCAGTTCCATCTCGTGGATGCGCATACTTTCCCGATTACCTCGTCCCATGTCCTCCTACAGTCCTACACTCCACCTCCTTGATGCAACAATTCTTAATCCAATTAGTATAATGCTCGTGCTAACGCTACGGATTTATTTAGGGATGCTTATAAAATCAACGAAAAATTTCAACTTGAACCTTGAGGTATAAACCATTCCTTCATATACACCAGCACACAAGCAGATAGCAATAATGTCATATCAATTTTCCAACAGATAAAAGCAAAATGACAAAATCTCAAATCACTTATAAAATCTAAATTAAATACATCTCAGAGCTTGTCAACATCAGATATACATACTAACTTGTGCCCGAATCTCTAAAGAAACTTGTAGATTTCATTTTCAAGAAGGCCATTGGCAACATATATTTATTTATGTGCTCCTGAAAATTAAAGGAAGCATCTGGTCCCTTCTCCAGCGATGTTCCTCAAAAGGTGATCGGTAAAAGCATTGTTGATCCTTGTTAGATGAGGTCCCTGTCAGCAAATAAAATGGTTTTCTTTGCTCTTTGGTTGTCCTTGAGAAGATCCTTCCAAATATCAACGCCAACAGGATCGTAATGTGTTGTAGAGTGCCAGGATGGCATCATGGCTGTTGGATACTCCTATGTGCTAAAGATAGGCAGCATGTTTCTCTTCCCGTAATGCATGTGCATGAGCACCAACATGTGGTTGCCGTGCACGTAGAAAGGGGTGGCGAGGATAGCTCGCTCACAACCCGAGGATGACCGGTGTTTCAGCGGCATCGTGAGCACGGGGATGGACGTGCTTGTTGTGCGGTGTTCGGCTGACCACTGTGTGGTTCTGACATTGTATTTCCATACTATAAAAGGAGAAGCAATATACAGGAAAGCTGCAAGTTGTACGCAGCACCAAAACCTTTGTGTTCCAAGCGTTCGCGTTGAGTTTTGAGTGTGCTTGTCTTCTTCGTCTCCGGCGTCGTGTCCTCGCCGTCGGCTTCACCGCCGATCCGAGACTAACAAGTGGCATCAGAGCCTGAGTTGAGGGACCTCGTCGCCATGGGCTCATCGCCGCGCCGAGGTCGTTCCCCGTCGGGCAACAAGAAGGAGAAGCCGGAGGGCTCCGGCAGCAAGACGCCGCGTCGCGCTCCGTCACGCTCGCCACCGCGTCGCTCACCGCGTCGCTCGCGGGCACCACGCCGGTCTCGCGGTCGACAGCCTCGCGAGATCGTCGTCGAGCGCATCGTCCGCGAAGGTGGCGGTTCCGGGACCTGGCCGCAGCTGACGCGCATCAACTATCACCAATGGTCGCTGCGCATGAAGCCGAAGCTGCAGGCCCGTCACCTGCGGGAAGCCATCGAGTACCCCGACACCGCGGAGTACGACGAGGACCGGAGCGCCCTCGACGCCATCGCGCGCGCGGTGCCGGAGGACATGGTGCCCGTGCTCGCCACCAAGGACACCGCCCACGACGCCCGGGAGGCCATCAAGACGCTCCGCATCGGCGACGACCGTGTGCGGAGGTCCACCGCCCAAACCCTCCGGCGGAGTACGAGGGCATCACGCTCCGCGCCGGCGAGGCCATTGAGGACTTCGCCCTCCGCCTCACCAACATCACGCGAGAGGATGGCGGCCCTCGGCGACCCGGAGCCGAGCCTCGTGTGGTGGCCAAGTACTGCGCGTCGCACGCTCGCGGTACAAGCAGCGGTAATATCAATCGAGACCCTCCTTGATTTTTCCCAGTTGACAATTGAGGAGATCACCGGCCGGCTCAAAGCGGCCGACGACGTCGAGCCGCCCGAGCCGCAGCTGCTCCTAACGGAGGATCGTGGATCGAGAAGTACAAGAAGAAGAAGGATTCCTCTCGCGGTGGCTCCAGCTCCGGTGGTCGCGGCGAGGCCGGGCGAAGGACGAGGACGCGGCTCCGCGAGTCCGTCCGCCGCCGGACTCCCTTGCCCCCGTGCGGCAAGAAAGGCCACTGGGCCGGCCGGCCGCCGCAACAAGAAGAAGGAGGAGCCGGCCCACCAGGCCCATGTGGCCCAAGAAGAAGAGCAAGGCACGCTCATGATGGCCCTCGCTTCAGCCCAGGAGGTCCAGGCGCCGACTGCTCCACCACCGGTCTTCTCCGACCAGACGCCGCCGCCGTCGCCCACATCCTCGACAACCTCTGAGGTACACTTCACCGAGCGCAAGGTCTTCGCCGCGCTCGACGGCGAGCCTGATCCGGACCCAAGGAGATGGATCATGGACACCGGCGCCTCCAATCACATGTGCGGGTCCAGATCCGCCTTCGCCTACCTCAACTCCGGCGTCCACGGCACCGTCAGGTTCGGCGACGGCTCCATCGCGCAGATCGAGGGCAGCGGCACCATCCTCTTCCCGCAAGAACGGGGAGCACCGAAGCTCTCCGGCGTCTACTACGCCGCGCCTCACCGCCAACATCATCTCCGTCGGGCAGCTCGACGAAGGCGGGTACCAGATACTCGTGGAGGACGGCTGGATGCGCGTCCGCGACGAGGAGCGCCATCTACTCGCGAAGATTCCTCGGAGCCCCAGGCGCCTGTACGTGCTGGAGGTCACCATCACGCGCCCGGTGTGCCTGGCGGCGCGCGCCGACGAGGAGGCGTGGACTTGGCACACCCGATTCGGCCACATCAACTTCACCGCGCTCCGGAAGATGGGGCGCGAAGGGCTGGTCCGCGGTCTTCCTCTCGCTCAAGCAAGTGGAGCGGGTGTGCGGCGTGTCTCGCCGGCAAGCGCGCCGGGCTCCCTTCCCACGAAGGCGCTCCGGCGTTCCACCGAGGCGCTGCGGCTTCTTCACGGCGACCTCTGCGGCCCCATCACTCCTCCAACGCCGAGCGGCAATCGGTACTTTCTCCTGCTAGTTGACGATTACTCACGTTACATGTGGATCGCCCTATTGCCGAGCAAGGACGCAGCTGCCGCCGCCATCAAGAACATCCAGGCCGCGGCGGAACGCAAGTCTGGCAAGAAGCTACTCGCCCTGCGTACCGATCGCGGGGGCGAGTTCGCGGCAACGGACTTTGCCAACTACTGTGCTCAGCTAGGGGTGCGTCGCGAGCTCACAGCGCCGTTCACTCCCCAACAGAACGGCGTCGTGGAGCGGCGCAACCAGTCCGTCGTGGGCACGGCGCGCAGCATCATGAAGGCCAAAGGACTCCCGGGTGTGTTAGGGGGAAGCCGTGGTGACGGCCGTCTACCTCCGAACCGGTCCTCATGCAAGGGGATCGATGGAAGGACGCCGTACGAGCTCGGGACCGGGAGTACGCCGGCGGTGCACCACCTCCGCACGCTCGGGTGCATCGCCCACGTCAAGGTGGCTGCGCCCAACCGAAGAAGCCGGCCGACCGGAGCCGGCGCATGATCTTCGTCGGCTACGAGCCCGGCTCCAAGGCGTACCGTGCGTACGACCCTCGACACGGCGCGTCCACATCGGCCGCGACATCATCTTCGACGAGGCGGCGCAGTGGACATGGACTCCCGACCACGACGTCGACCCCGCGACTTCATCATCGAAGAGTCCATGGCGGAGGAGCCGGCCGTGATCACCACCGCAGCACGAGAGCTCGGCGCCACCTCGCTCCCGCTACGTCGCGCTCCGCCTCACCATCCTCACCGGGCGCACCCGTATCGCCGTTCACGCCGTGCACACACACGCACCCGGGATCGACGAGTGCTCACCCACCTCCCCGGCGTCGAGTACGCCACGCCTCCCCGGGTCCGGCCTCGCCGAGCGGTTGGACGCAGACCACGACGACGAGGCGCCACTCCGGTTCCGGCGCGTCGACAACATCCTCGGCCAGTGCACTCCACCCGGCTTCGTCGACCGAAACCTGGAGGAGCACCTCTTGCTGGCAAGCGATGCCGAGCCGACGACACTTGGAGAAGCACTCAAGCACGACCACTGGCGCCACGCTATGCTGGATGAGATGACATCCATCGAGGCGAGTGGCACGTGGGAGCTCGTCGACCCTCCCCCGTGCGTCAAGCCGATCGGCCTGAAGTGGGTCTACAAGACCAAGAAGGACGCCACGGGCGTGATCACGAAGCACAAGGCTCGACTCGTCGCCAAAGGCTACGTGCAGCAGCAGGGCATCGACTTCGACGAGGTGTTTGCGCCGGTGGCGCGGCTTGAGTCCGTGCGGTTGCTGCTGGCCCATGCCGCATCACAAGGCTGGGCAGTGCACCACATGGACGTCAAGTCCGCGTTCCTGAACGGCGTGCTCCAGAACAGGTCTACGTCGAGCAACCTCTTGGGTTCGTCGCGCGGCCATGAGAACAAGGTGCTTTGCATCTGGTGAAGGCACTCTACGGACTGCATCAAGCCCCCCGTGCGTGGTATGCCAAGCTTGATTCCTCCATGATCGAGCTGGGCTTCCGGAGGAGCACCTCCGAGCACGCCGTGTACTGCGCGGCTCCGGGAATCGTCGCTTGGTCGTCGGGGTCTATGTCGATGACCTTGTGATCACGGGCGGCAACAACGGCGACATCGCGCATTCAAGGAGGAGATGAAGTCCAAGTTTCGGATGAGTGATCTTGGCCTCCTCCACTACTATCGGGCTGGAGGTCACTCGGAGCGAGGCCGGCATCACGGTGTGCCAAAGTGCATACGCGGCGAAGATCCCGGAGTCTGCGGGCCTGGCCGGGTGCAACCCCGTCACACGCCCATGGAGCCTCGCCGAAGCTCGGCAAACGAGTGCGGCTCCACGGGTCGATCCAACCATGTACCGCAAAGCATCGTGGGCTCACTCCACTACCGGTGAACTCCGGGCCGACCTTGCGTACTCGGTGGGGTACGTCGGTCGATTCATGGAGGCGCCCACCGCCGAGCATCCGGTCGCCGTCAAAAGGGTGCTCAGGTATGTGGCCGGCACATTGCAGTTTGGTTGCTGCTACAGGAGGAAGCAAGAGGCTCGGCTCGTCGGCTACGGCGACGGCGACTTGGCCGGTGACATCGACACCCGCAAGAGCACCACCGGAGTTGTCTTCTTCCTCGGCGGCAACGTGATCACCTGGGATCACGAAGCGGCGCGTCGTGTCCCTGTCATCTTGCGAGGCGAGTACATTGCCGGGGCCACCGCTGCATGCCAAGGTGTTTGGCTCGCCCGTCTTCCGGCCGAGCTCAAGGGAGAAGAGGCGGCCACCTTCTCACGAAGATCGACAACCAGTCCGCCATCGCGCTCAGCAAGAATCCCGTGTTCCACGACCGTAGTAAGCATATTGATGTAAAATATCATTACATTCGTGAGTGTGTCGAGAGAACAGGGTTCAACTTCAGTCCATTGGGACGGTGGAGCAGCTCGCGGACATCTGCACCAAGGCACCGGGCCGTGAACGCACGTGAGCTACGCTCTAAACTTGGTGTTCTTCATGTAAATAAGGCACACTAGGAGTAGGAGGAGAATTGTTGGATACTCCTATGTGCTAAAGATAGGCAGCATGTTTCTCTTCCCGTAATGCATGTGCATGAGCACCAACATGTGGTTGCCGTGCACGTAGAAAGGGGTGGCGAGGATAGCTCGCTCACAACCCGAGGATGACCGGTGTTTCAGCGGCATCGTGAGCACGGGGATGGACGTGCTTGTTGTGCGGTGTTCGGCTGACCACTGTGTGGTTCGACATTGTATTTCCATACCATAAAAGGAGAAGCAATATACAGGAAAGCTGCAAGTTGTACGCAGCACCAAAACCTTTGTGTTCCAAGCGTTCGCGTTGAGTTTTGAGTGTGCTTGTCTTCTTCGTCTCCGGCGTCGTGTCCTCGCCGTCGGCTTCACCGCCGATCCGAGACTAACAATGGCACATGACAATTGAGAAGCAAGAATATTCTGGCAATATACATGATCCTTTGAGCATGATGGTAATCTGTTAAGTGCCAGGATGGCATCAGGGCACATGGCAAATGAGAAGCAAGACCAACCAAAGACGATGGCATTGCTTCGCTGATAAGAAAAAAAATGAAAAGGTTAGTTAAAACTCATGTAATGTAAACCTAGGCATTAGAAGACAGAATTAGAAGACAGACATTACTAAAGTAAAACTTACCACTCTGAAAAATCCAGCCTTGTAATTCTGCTCTTTTCTCTTGTTACCTATCATTTTTTTTTTGACTCGAGGCAACCCCCATTCCCATTCATAATGAACGGAAATACAATGTTCTTACAGCATTTGGAAGATAAAGACAGATAAAGAGAAGGCTCTAACAACAGACCAAACTTGCCCTAACAAAAGACAGTTCCTTGTTAGCTATCATGAAGAGCTGGGTCAATTTGAATGACATACATAATTCAACAATACAGTCCCCAAACCATGAATCTCCGAGTCTTCACCGAGCTCAAGAAGATCTAGAAAGGATTCCTTTGGAAGAAACTTCAACTCAGGTTGCTTGCTCGCACTGTAAAGAGATTGGTGTCACTCACAACTCCTGTCTTATTTTCGCATTCATAACTGAACTAAAATAGCTTGTAGCCAATTATAATTTTTAGAGTACAATGTACCGGCACCTGCAAACTGTAAGAATCAGACATATAACACATCATGTCGACACCATGGAAAGTCACGAGATAAGATTTTAGAACAAGTGATAGTCCAGAAACATATTTACTTTTAGGTACAATAGCAGTTCTAAATATGAGACTTAATTCCTACTTCTGTCATGAAACTCTCCGTATGCTTATCAAGCTCGAGTGATTAAACTAAGCACATCAGATTTAGGCAAATGCAATGAGCAGAATTAGAAGGCACTCACATTATTAGATTCTCGTGATTTGGGCAGCATGCCATACATCATCATTCCTATGACAAGGAGAAATCACGCAGGCCATGATACAACATGCCTTAGTGTTGATTCAGCAAATTTAAAATTTGTACAAGATGGCATACGTCACAAGTTGGAAAATTGGAACAATTTTTCAGAAAGTTATAGCAAACAAGCAAATACCATGTTAATTTATGCTTTCCCCAACATCTTGTAGCCTTTTGTTTTCACCTAGCTCTTTTTTTTTTTTTTTTTTTTGCTGAGCCTAACAATAGCAAAAGTTACAAAATGATCACTCTAGTATGATATCAGTAAAACTAATTTTAGCCAACTTTATTTAGCAAATTAATTAGAAATAAATAAATAAATATTTTTTTGAACATGGTGAAGCTTGCTGTTGAATGAGTGCTGATATAGAGCAAAACCTTCTGTATTGACTAATTTTGATTAAAAAAGAAAAGAAAAAACTTTGCATTTTGCCTATAAACATTTAGCCAGTTCATCGACAGATCAATGAGCGCTGCCCATGTAAGTACGAAATACAATATATAGTTTAAATAAGGTGAACACAAAATAAAGTTACTTCTCCTTTCTAGAACCAATCTTCCTAGCTATGATAGTACCATCAGCACTTACGAGAGTAGATGGTATGTCTCCATGCCATGATCTGCAAACCATGAAGGAAAAAACAGTCAACAAAGTGCAGGAATAGTTTTCACAAGGGAGAGTAGAAACCAGCCTTCAGGATCATACATATCTAATCTAATAGTGTATAAAAAATGAGCATTTTAAAATAATAGGGTGAGGTCAAAAAATCATCGGAAATTGAAGATACACCACTATTATCAAAAATAAATAAACAAATAGTAGTGATTCTATAGACGTGTTGTACCTTGCTTGCTTGGGGAATTAAGAACATCGTCACAGTATTTCCATGATGCCATCAGCATCTTGATAACCATGTCACCCACCATTTCTTCTACAAAAAACTCACCGTAATGCTTCCAAATTACCAAAGTTTTCATCTTTGGTGCTAGCTCTGACTTCGGTAGTTGAATTTCTTGCTGTTGCAACTGACTAGCAGCTGCAGAAGTAGTTTCAATACCTTTCTGTGTCATCAACCTCTATATTCCTCTCGCTTGCGTTCATATTGGCAACCTAAGTTAGCTCTCTTCCAAGTACAAATGGCGCTTGTCTCTCGCAAGAAACAAATTTGACAATTAGAAGGCTACATATTGTGCCACTTTGCCTATTTTGAAACCATGAGTAGGTGATAATCATGAAACATATATGGGTCGACTGCTTATTTCTCGATGATCGATCTAGTGTTTTTTGAAACCATGGATACGATCTGCTTCATTTGTCCTTATTATTCACATAACAACACCATGTTCTTTGTCGGATAGCTCGTGAGGCCATTGAAGCACACTAAACACCGTGTGAACAATTAAATAACACTCGATGCGGTGCATTCATGAAACATTGCCCAGTGGGGCCACATCACTACTAACAGCAACATAAATTATTCGTGTAATCCAAATGCACATATTGACGCATCACTTCTTTGCATTAGACGTTAAGAATGCTACTAAATTTTTAGATCAAAGGCATTCCACCCGGCTTTATTGAAAGCTTAATGAACACCCGATCCGAGGACTGGGGTTACCAGTTTTACATGAGGCGCAAAGCAGAAAACTCTAAAAGGAAACAACTCCTAACTGACAGCACTTCTAACTCATTGAGTTTTAAACCTGCGCTACCCGTGCTGAACTCGAAGGTCCAGAACACAGAAACGCAAACATAGACTTCTCCACTCCTTATTACAGTTTTATCAACAAGCGCAAAACAAGATTACATGATTTTTTCACTCTCAATTTCGCTTTTGTTTTGCTCCCTTGTTGATCTGTAGAGATCTTCTTTACTCCATGGCAGCCGCCTTCGCCGTCAGCATCTCGATTGCCTCATTCATCCTCGGCTTCATCTTCTCCTTGAAGAGCGGTGTCCACGACTTGAGCATGGTCAGGGTCTTGAACACTATTGCAGTTGGAGACGCCACAACCTTTTTGTTAAAGACCACCTCATTCCTTGTCTTCCAGAGAACCCATATAGCTCCTGCACATATGTGTAGTGTTGATTTTTTGGTTACACCTCGGCAATCATGAATAAACTCATAGGAAAAATCAGAGCAGTCCATTGGGGATTGAGACCACCCAAAGCTGTCTCTTAGAAAAGCCCAAAGAAAAGCAGCAGGGGGGCATTGAAACAGAATGTGGTCAGTGGTCTCAAGCTCTCCACACAAAGTACATTTTGGATCACCATCCCAATTTTTCTGTTTCAATTGCTCCCCAGATTTTATTCTATCATGTAATGCCATCCAGATGAAAATCTTAACTTTCAGAGGAAGATTGCTCTTCCAAATAGTCATACTCTGAATATCTCTCACCCCACTATACAACATAGCTCTATACAAAGATTTTGCTGTATATTTTCCGAGCTTTCAAGAGCCCAGGACATCACATCTCTCCCCTCTGTCATGTTGACTTGATCTAGTAAACTCTTCAACTCTTCCCACTCTTCCCTTAGCACCCCCACTAACCTTCTTCTAAAATGACAGTCCCATTCTCCCTGTACTACCATCTCTGCTACACTCCCATATTGTTTCAAAGATATTTCAAACAGCTTTTGGAATGCAATCTTTAAAGGGACTCCTTCAAGCCAAGCATCATGCCAAAAGCTAGTTTGCTGACCACTCTTAACCTTGACAACTCTACCTCTTTGGAAGTCTTTTCTTAAATCAAGGAGGGATCTCCAGAATTGGGACCCCCCTATTTTTTACCTGGAAAATGCTTCTATCCCCTAGATACTTATTCCTTAGCAAAGTGCAGCAAAGACTGGAGTCACCCCTTTCCAGCCTGTCAATCCACTTCGCCATTAAACAAGTGTTCATAGTCCTAATCTCTGTAAACCCCAATCCACCAAAATCTTTAGGTCTGGCTAAGGTGCTCCATTTAACCATGTGATACTTTCTTTTCTTACTTGTGCCCTGCCAATAAAATCTTGATCTGATTGTGTCAATTCTCTGAAAGTTTCCTTCATATAGGTAATATACACCCATTGTGTACATAGGAATACTTGACAGACATGATTCCAGTAAGGTAGATTTACCCCCAGATGACAGAAACTCACACTGCCAAGTACTCAATCTTTTATCTATCTTGTCTTCCACATATCTTAATTGGGCTTTAGAAATCTTGTTGATACTCACTGGCAGTCCTAAGTATTTCATGGGAAAGGTACCTATCTTACATCCCAACAACTCTGCTGCCCTCTTTTGCTCCCCTCATCCAACCCCTCTGTAAAAATTTCACTTTTTTCATAGTTGATCTTCAGCCCAGACATCTTTTCATAGCAGGTGAGTAAAATCTTAATATTCTTTAAGTTGTCCTCCTCATGCTGAAGCAAAATCACAGTGTCATCTGCATATTGGAGGTGAGATAAACCTCCTGGTATCAAATGTGGAATTAAGCCTTTAATCACCCCTGATTCACCTGCTCTAACCAGCATGGCTGAAAAAGCATCTGCTACTAGATTAAACAATAGTGGTGACATGGGATCTCCTTGTCTTAATCCTTTATAACTTCTAAAGTATTCTCCTCTCTCCCCATTGATGTCAATACAGACTTTACCTCCTCCCACCACCTTGTTGATCCAACTAATCCATTTGGCATCAAAACCTTTCTTCTCTAAAACCTCCTTCTAGGAAATTCCAATTAACCTTATCATATGCCTTTTCAAAGTCCAGTTTAAGAATAACCCCTGACATTTTCTTAATCTTGAGCTCATGTAGAACTTCTTGTAAAATCACCACTCCCTCTAATATATTCCTTCCAGGGATAAAGGCTGTTTGAAATGGACTTATTACTCTGTCAATCACCCCAGTGAGTCTGATAGTTAGGACCTTTGTTATGATTTTATAAATCACATTCAGCAAGCATATGGGTCGAAATTGCTTAATATATGTAGCAGGCTTCACTTTAGGCAACAAGATGATGACACCATAGTTCAATCTCCACAACTCTAAGGTCCCATTGTCCAAATTATGTAACATTTCCAGAATAACACCTCTCATTTGGGGCCAAAATCTCTTAAAGAACTCTATGGTGAAGCCATCAGGCCCTGGAGTAGTATTACCTTTGATCTCTTTAATTCCTATATCCAGTTCTTCAGCTGTAAATGTTCTGGTCAACCTCTCATTTTCTAGCTGTGTAACTCTCTGATCTTCTAACCACAGATTTTCTTGTAAGTGTATTTTTGAGTTTTGCTGGTGGCCAAACAACTTCTTATAGAATTCAGTTACATGTTCTTTTATTTTTTCAGGCTCCACAATCTCTTCTCCTTCATTTTCCAGCATAGTAATCTTCATTTTCCTTCTCCTCCCATTAGCACATTTGTGAAAATAGCTTGTGTTTGCATCTCCTTGTACAGCCATCTTTCACCTCCTCTTCTTTGCCATATTTGTTCCTCCTCACACATCAACTTCTGCAATTGGGACTCTAATCCATATCTTATCTCCCATTCCTCTGGTAGTAGGCATCTGATGTCACTTTCTAGATCCATCTTTTCTATCTTCCCTTCTAGTTCTTTTTTCAGCTTCTTGTTTTGGCTATCATTGTTTAACCCCCAACCTTTAGCAGCTCTTCTCATTTTGCTAGAAACCACATGCCAGTGGTCCAAAACATCTTGTTTATATCTACTGGGCCATTTCTGCACCATCCACTCCCCAAAACCTTCCTGTTGTAGCCAATGGTTGTTGAATCTGAAATAGAACACCTCTTGATTGATTGCCCCCCAGTATCTAAAATAAGTGGGTTGTGATCTGAGCCTATTCTTTGTGCTGTAAGGACTGATATCAGATTAAATTGATCTTCCACCTGGCTAGAAATAAGTATCCTGTCCAGTACACACATAATAGGTGGGATTTGCTTGTTTGTCCATGTATATCTGCTACCACTTCTTTGAACCTCTCTCAACATCAAGTTATTGATTAACTCATTAAAGGCATCCATAAGTCCATAGTTGACCATCCCTGTTGATTTCTCTTCTATCTTTCTCACTAGATTGAAATCCCCTCCCATCACTGTTGGAAGCTGGGAGCTTTGGAACACTGTTATAAGGTTATTTAAAAACTCTAACTTCTGTTCATCATGGGCAGGTCCATAAATGTTCATTAATCTCCATTCAAAATCTGAGTTAATCATAGATAATTCCACACTCTGGAAAAAACCTCCTTGGTTTGTGGACTTAATCTGAACTATCTCTTTATCAACTCCTAGCAGCAGGCCCCCAGAGTGGCCTTCACTAGGTTGGATCAGCCAAAACATATCTCTTCTCCCTGCTATTCTATCTAACTCTCTCTGCTTCAAGGTACTTTTGATAGTTTCTTGAAGACAGATGCAATCAAAGTCATATTTCTGTATTAACTCCAGTAAATGTTTCCTTCTCCCTGCTCCCCCCAACCCCCTAACATTCCAAAATAATATTTTCATTTTTGTTGGACTTGGGAATTGGTGAAACCCTCTTCTACAGCATCTTTACTCCTTGCTATCCTTTCATTTTCTGACATAGCTCTGTTATTAATCGGGCAAGAACTCTTTCCATCAGACCCCTCTTTGGGAATATCTGATTTTGTAGCATTCTTTGGGGATAACTCTTTGGAAATTAATTCCATCTCCTTACTCCCTACTATCAATCCACAAGCTCTAGCAACTCTATCAATACGATTGACAGAATCTGAAATATCATTCTCTATGATAAACTCATTAATACCACATTTTTCTTCAGAATTTACCTCTAATGACTCATCTACCCCCAAGTTCCTCTTGTTTTGTACAGAAGTCTTATTATCATTTTCAGCTAATCTCTTCCTAGTAACATCTAAAATATTTCCAGCTACCTCTTTAATATGGTTAACAGACATCTTAGATAATCTAGCAAAGTCATTGCTCTCAGAAGACATGCCATAAATTTGACCAATCTTACTTGAATCTAGGTTAGCAGAATCATCACAGGACATAGATCTATTGGTACAAGAATCTAGGGAGTTATATATAGTACCTTTAGCTTTTGCACCATGCTTCTGCTTCATCTCCAGGTTTGTCTTCTTGGCCTTCTTCTCCATAGCAGCCTCCAATATTGGCTTAGCATTCTGTTGTAGCCTTGAGCTGTGCCTTGTCTCATTGTAGTCATTCTTTGCCTCCTCCTCATCTATCACCTCTGTTACATTCTTCTGAACTTTTCCCTTTTCCACCTCCAGCACATCAGAAGATAACTGTTTACCCCCAATTGGGTCAATCTCTCCATCTTTCTGAAAACCTTTGGCCAGATCATTTAGTTCCTGAAACATATCAGAAAACTCAAGAATCTGCTTACACCCCTGGGCAGAATCTTTGTTATCTGTTGTCTCTGTATTCTCCTCCTGCAGATTGTTCATTGGATTGCCCACATCTTCAACCCCAATCTCTTCTCCCTCCCTCATATCACCTTGCTGTCTGCCTTTATACCCAGAGGGGCCCCCACCTCCATGAGCAGCTTTACTATCTGGTTTCCTGGCCTCATCCAAGTCCATACTCCCCTGTGTTGAATCTGGTTCTTCTTCATCAGTGGCCTCTGCATCTTCTTCACCAAAGTCCTCATCATCTGCAGGCCTTTTGTTTGGAGGAAATTGACTTAGCTTGTCAGAGTAGAACCACGATATCTTCTTACCCTCCTTGTTGATGAAAACAGAAGATGTACCCCTAATCTGGGTTGGATCAGGAGAAGCCACCCTAATCCAAACCCCATTCCACATCAAAGATGGCAGATGGACTTCCTCAGGGTCACCAACAAGCCTAGCAAGTTGCAGCACTGCCTCTTCGTTTCTGGCTACCTTTGGAATACCCACAGCCCTGATCCAGACAGATTCAAGTAGCTGAAAGGTTTCAGGATCCAAGGTAGTTTCCTCCACAACCACAGTGATATCATAGGTGATGCACTGAAACCGACCTCTCTTCACTATCATGTTCATAGCAACTTTGTTAGGAACTCTTACCAGAAATTCACTCCCAGAAACTCTTTTAACATCATAATCAAACTGTGAACCCATTTGGTATTGGAACTCTTTTGTGATTCTTAGCTTGGTAGCTGTGCCTTCTAGAACTGAGACAAGAACTCTTGGGCATTCATCCCCTTGAATCTTTTTGTTCTTTGGGGTGTCTGGCAGGTTCAGAGAGAAGAACATATGACCAGGCAACCCCCAAGCACAAAGCTTCAACTCCTTGGCTGACTGGTTACCCAAAGCCAATTTAGGAACCTGACCAGCAACATTCCTTGTAGCCTGCACAGCAACATTCTTTGGGATCTGTACATTCTTCTCACGAGGATGATATAGCTTGACCTTCTTATTGGGGCAGTTAGTGGAAATGTGTCCAGTATCATTGCAAGCATAACAGAGAGAGGGGTTACCGCACACAGACCAGTGATGTCCTTCCTCACCACAATTGTAGCACCTCATCACCGACCCGGAGGATCCTTGTCCCTGATCTTGGTTGTAGCTTCTGCGGTCCACCAGATGCTTACGAAGGTCTTCACCAGCTCTTTCCTCTTCATACTCACTAGATCTCTTCCGGGCAAACTCATCACCACCCTGATGTCCACGTTCATCACCTCTTTTCTCCTCCCTTCTCTGGAACTCATCTCTCGGGGCTCGATTTTCTTTGAACCTGTCTCCCTCTCGAGGTTCCCTCTGATTTGTTCCTCTCCGATCCATCCCCTCCAACACCTCTACAAACGAGCGACTATCTGTGATCTTGGGAGTAACTCGGCGAAGATGTTTCGCCTGAGCACCGTATTTCTGAATCTCTTTTCTACTCGCTTGGAATCTCTCCGCCTCCGGATCCCAAACTCTCGACTTCTCAATCCAAACCCATCGTCTGGCTAGGGTTTTCGGTCGGGGCGGCGGCGGTGGCGTGTAGGAATGACCAAAGAGGTCTCCAATAGACAGGCCACTATGGGCCGGCCCATGAATACAGCCCACCACCCCTTGTTTTTCCTTCCCGCCATTCACCCTCCCAGTCTGATCCTTATTCTTCATCGGTGGTGCTAACTCTTGCAGAATTTGCTCTGTTGATCGAATCTCTTCCTTCTTCTTTACTGATTCTTCGGTTTTCTTGCTTGACCAGGTAAGTTGCAGTGGTATTCTACTTATCAAAATAGAATCATCATCCACTGCCGCCACTGGTGGCACTTGGATTATACCCTCTATTCATCGATTTCATCAATTTTTCCGATTGGGAATGCTTAGAAAATCCACAAGCAATTGAATAACTCGTTCCAGCTCTTAGTGGAGGAAATTCAGTTTGCAACCATTCCTCTAATTCCATCTCTTCCCATTCTCTCTGCACCTCCTTCTCCGTGAGACCTGATCTAGAACTCTCCCCTGTTTCAAACTCTGACAGATTCATCCCCAAACTCTGAGGAAATAATGCTACTAAATATACAGAGTACACATCTAGTGAGGAAATAACCATGATAGCGAATCACCTTCAAAGGGAGGGCCGGCTGGGAACTGATGAGCTAGAGTTGAAGCCTCGGAGTCGAAGAAGGGCGAGAGGATCGGTGGCGCCGCCTTGCCCGTGGCCCCGGTCGATCCGGACTCGGAGTCTAGAGCGAAGTCGGAGCGAGAGAAGCGAGGCAAGCGCGAGTCATGTCGCCGCCCACAGATCTGCAGCGCCCGCACCGGATTACCGCCCAATGGTCGACGGCCGATGCGCCATCACATCCAGTAGTATTAATACAACATGATCATAGATATCTCTTTTTATGAGAGTGAAGGCAACTCCAATTATAAAGTTGACCATTAAGATAGCATGCTTCCATGGAGAAATTACTTAGCAACATTCCTGTGTAGGTTTTGGATGATCTGGAATTTTCCATAAGAATCAGACCAATTATATTCACAAAAAAAAAAATCAGACCTTAGCAGGAAGCACATCATAGACATGACAAGAGACCGATTGCCTCCCCACAATGAGTGCACGCAGTTGAAAAATTCATCAATGTTGCATAAACTGAAATCGAACACCATAGCATATGACATCAAATTTTATTATCCCAATTACTATCTATCCAAAGTTCCAAACAGATCTAAAACGCGAGTACACAACTCTGTTGTATATCTGACCACAACCCCAAGTAAATCCTAGTTAGGGATACCTTACGAATACTCATACCCTAGGTGATCAGATCAAAACAAACCCTAACTAAAACCCAGTTGAGGTTCCTTATTACGAATACTCACCCAGGCTGGATCCGGAACCATGCTGGATCCACGAACCCAATGGTACCTACCACGCGTGACGCACCCAAACGGATCACAGACGCGACGCAGCCAAACGGATCAACCAAGTTGATCGGGATGCACCTCGGGCGGCGGGCGAGAGATCCGGAGAGGACGACGATGCGCGTGTGTCGGGTGGACACTCCACAAGGTTGCGGGGAACGACGGCGAGGTGATGGAGTGCCGGGGAGAGATACCGACGGCGCCGCCCGCCCGGCGTCCGTCCCTTAGAGGAGTGGAGAGGAGTCGCGTTTCTGTTGAGGGAGAGGAAGCCGCGCCCTGCGTTTCTTTTTTTTTTAATCCACGTTCGCAACCTTCGAACCGTGCTCGGTGTGTGTGTGTGGTAGGCGCGGTGGGGGTAGTTTGAACCTGGGTGAGGAGGGTGAGAAGACTGGTTGTGGGGCCAGAGGGTGAGATCCAGGCTTCCCACTCCTTTGAAAGAATTCAATTATAGTATAGATTATGTCACACAATGAAACGACAGATCGCGACTTAGCCTGTCAGAGACGCTGTTGCTGAATGCTGACTTTGTGATGCATGCCTTTTCTTTCCTTATATAAGCGTATAGTAATCCAAACTACAAATATCACTTTTCAAAGAATCAATTTTAAATTATTGTAAATTTATAAAATAGTAATAATATATCTTTAAATAAATTTACTATAAAATGTCACAGGATCAATCTAATAAATATTGTATTATATATATATTTAATTAGATTTGAGATTTGTTACTCCTAAATCCTAAAGAAAATATGTGCCCCTCTTTTTTTTTGTGACGGAGGATATATGTAATCAGTGGCAACGTTTTTTTTTCTGAATGATATCCTCTTGCCGCTCCTGGGCACAGCGGCAGGAGTCTGCCAATAGCCGGTAGCACGTTGTCAACAAAAAAAAATGCCGGTAGCACACGCTGCCTTTGATTGCCATTGCTATGGCCTATGGACGAGGACGATGGCCTTGGGCAGCACGTGAAGCGTCACCAAACCATGTTTGACCTCGGGGAAGTTCCCGAGACAAGCCTAAACAAATGGTGAAACTGACTGTGTGGCTGCGAAATCTCTTTTTCACTATCAGACAAAGCAGAGGAGGAATACGTACTGTACATACATAGGAGTAGCAGGTAGTATAACATTTATCTTATACTGGCTAATTATATTAAAGTGTATTTTTCTAGTCGTCTCACTCGTCAGTCACGGACTCGTCAGCAGCAGCGGCAGCATGCCGTATTGCCGTTAGTTAACACGTGCTATGATTTGTCCTTGGCTCAATTCGTTGCCACTCATAATGCGGGGACCTTCGCGGCAGGCAACTCGAGGCCAAGGCCCCGGCCGGCGGGTTCGACATCGCCATACCATGGTCGGCCACGGTGACCACATCGTGCACGGCCTCGCGTTGTGCCGTGGCCACGTGGCGCGCGGCGTGAGCGCGGTGCGGACCCACGCGCGGAGCCCGTGCGCTCACAGGACAGACGCCGTCGTGTGGCTCGAAGCCTGCACGCTCCGCTACTCCGGGGGCCCGCCACCTTCTTCGGCGAGGTCGACCGGGACCACCGCGCCTCACAGCAAGCAGGTCGGCCGAGCTCGACCGGGATGTCGCGGGGTTGCTGAAGTGACTCACCAGGACAGCGTACCATGAATATTCTATGCTTAGTTTAGGCCTCGTTTAGTTCCCCCGAATCGGCATAAAACAACGAAAGTTGCTACAGTGAGCACTGTAGCAACTTTCGTTGTTTTGTGGTAATATTTGTCCAAATCTTGATTAATTAGTCTCAAAATGTTCGTCTCGTAAAGTACAATAAAACTGTGCAATTAGTTTTTGATTTCATCTACATTTAGTACTCCATGCATATGTAAACATTTTGATGTGATGGGGAATAGGAATTCTGCATAATGGAATTTGGGAGTAAAATTTGGAATCTAAACAAGGCCTTAGTCTAACATACTCTCTCTCCGTTCCAAAAAGCATGCAATTCTAGCACAGTACCGTGGTCTCAAGTTTGATTAATTATAGATAAAATGTTATTAATATTTATGTTATCAAACAAATATTATTAGATTCCTTATGAAATGTATTCTTTTAATAAATTAATTTAAAGTCATAAATTTGAATAGTATTTAGTAGAAATTTGGTCAAACATATACTACTTTTGACGACACGCAACCCAGAGTTGCATGTTTTTTTTGGAACGGAGGAATTATATTTTTGGCCGAAAAGAATAATTGTCTTTTTAGGTCGATCCGTCATACCCAATGGGCCAGTGAGGGCACAGTCTTCTATTGAATTGGGCCGACGCGTGGCCTCGTCACAATTTAATTAAGAAGCAGAGTGATATAAGTACGTACTCCCTCTGTATTGGTAAAGGAAGTCGTTTTGGACAAGATTTGAGTCAAACATTGGGAATATAAATCATTAATAACTTTTTAAGTTGTTAAGTTTGTAAATGTAAAAATTATATGAATAGATTTGTCTTAAAAAATATTTTCATAAAAGTATACATATATCACATCTTCATATATATTTTTATAATAACAAGATGTCAAAGTTGTGTTTTGGAGACCGTGTCGCTGTCCTAAACGACTTCTTTTACCAATACGGAGGGAGTACTATATCTGCATCTTCAAGCAACTTTTCCACCATGCAGTAGAGTGTGAGCATTCCAGCAAAGCCTAAATAGGGATAGGGTCAGGAAAGGAGCGGATCGCAAATTCAAGGAAGCATCACGTCTGGCACCAACTCATTCGGCATGGATCCATTCCTAGCAGGTTCGGGTGCATATTTGGTTTAGTCACGCATTTACACAGGGAAAGGAATTGGTTTTTTTTTTTTTTTGACAACTGCATATATTATATATTAGAGCAGCCAAATTACAAAGAGGTCCTCAAAGAGAGACCTGAGTACATTAAGGTCCTGTGACCAGAAAAGTAAACAACATCGGCGACTAAGGCGTGGACGAGGACGATTCTGCCGGCGAGGGGTATACGCAGGGGCGTCAAAGACGCGTGCACCCAGATGGATTGACCGCGCACTGCGACGGTGAAAGTAGGGTCGGAGGAGCCGTCGATTAAGAAGCAATCCGACAACCGAAGGATGATGTTGATCTCGTTGCGGCGGTATAAAAAGCTCAATCCAAAAACCCAGATGGAGGCTGATTCGTCGTTCCAGCGCCGAAGAAGTAGTTGTCTCATCAGAGCTGGTATCTTTAGAACCTGAGGCTGCAAGGTAAGCACACTAAAAAGGAAGAGACATAGAATCTGGGTGTCTCTGTCTCTATCCGCATGAGTACCAGTGGGCATGTGTGTGGCAAACCTAGGTAAGGCATGAGAGAAACTAAAAATAGAAAATAATAAAAAGGAAAGATGAAGCGTGTAGGATAAGTTCTGCAGTGGGTCCCAGGATGTGGATATGGATGGGCTTGGCGCACATGCATGGCGTGGCTGGCCTGCAACCGCAGCACACGGCTACGTGCATGCTCTGCACGCGGTACCTGTGGGCCCCACCCTGCAAGAAACGGGCCCCACCTCAAGCTGGTGCCGTCCGTCTCGCGTTTGGCGTCGTAGATCTGGATCGCGCGAGATGAGGTCGTCGTCGTCGACGGCCGTGCCGGAGAAGTAGAGGCACCTCGCAGGCGCCGGAGGTGAGGACAACCACGACCTCAGAAGACGTCGGAGGTGCCCCGGCGGACCGGTCGCCTCGACGCTGACGGTCTTCGCTTCCCTCCGGCGTCGCATTCCCAGAGCACGGCGGCACTGCTCGGAATCAAGAAGTCCCGCGTGGGTGTAGACCTCTGCAGCGAGGCCCAGCAGCAGGCGGTGCGGCGGGACGGCCGCTCCCATCTCGTGCGACTCCTGCTGCATGGAGCAGGAGAGCGGTGGCGGCGCAGTAGCTGCAGGCCGACGCGCAACACGGGTGTGGGCACAGCAGGAAGCAGCCGCGGCGGCTCCCGGCGCTGCCGTTCCTGGCGTCCTCGGCGGGGTTGGAGCCGACGACGAGGTTGGCCCCAGCCTTGGAGGACCTCCGGCCTCATGCTCCATGGCTTCATCTTCAAGTCTAGTAGTTATAATGGCCATCCGGGCTCTTATTTGGCTAGGGAATATTACAAGGATAAAGAAGAGGGGAATAGAGGAAGGGATGGAGGGAGCCGACCCACCTGCCCTGCCGCCGGCGAGCTCGCCGGGGAGGAGGGCAGGGGGCCGGCGGCGAGTGGAGCAAGGAGAGGGAGCTTCAAGGGCGCGGTGAATCAGGTGGAGGAAGGGAAGTTGGAGACGAGACTACTGCTCAGAGCAATACTACTCGCGAGAGCGAGAGCGATTCTCGTGCCTAGTTTCACCAGCACCTAAGGAAGTTGTGGTTGATGACGGACGGATCCATGTACGCGTAGGTTTGGATCATTCCACAGCAGGCCGTCCGGCAAACCAAACGCCGCCAAACGCCCAAACTTGTACGGAATGTATAGGCCAAGCAGGGGATGTGGACAAGCATTCAGGGGCTAGCATGCCGACAGAGGGTAGCGACACTAGTCAGAGTGCTACATTGACGCTCCTGCGTGCGTGTTGCGTGCGTGTGCGAGCTGGGCGACGACGCAATATGAGTGTCGTGTCGAACTACTCAAGGCAAATTGATTGCAGAAGCAACTCCATTATACTGAACTAGTATAGTGCCCGTGCTAACACTACGGTTTTTATTTGAGGAATACATATAAAAACAAGTTTGTAAAGATCTAACTATATGAAGTACTGAAAAATATGATTTGCTTCTTGCAATATTAGTATTTACATCGGTTCAAATTGCAAAGGTAGAAAAAGGCAAAGAAAAAAATCAATTGATCACGCATCTCATGGCGCTTCACAATCAAGGTACATGTAACACAGATCCATTCATCCGTATCCCTAGCATTACATTAAGGGTCTCCACTTTGATGCCGCTACCCTCCACCAGCAGTACCGCGAGGCATGGATCCTGACGCTGAGATGGCCATCGCACCATGGATCTCGCCTCTGCCAACGTGGGTCATGCACTGAGGATGCAGTACTAACCTCCTTGAAGAGTTGTCCTTAGGGCCATGAATAAAAAACAAACAACAATTATGATCTCCCCAAACAAAATCCTTCAAGAGCACAGAACACTATATTCAGATCAATCCTAACTCCAGGATAATCACCACTGAGGTTACAACATTTAGTGCATTGACAAATGACAACTAACATTTCAGTTTGCCACTTGCACCAAAATTTTAGGTTATATATGAATCCACAGATGCATAAATCGCCTCAGCACTTATGAAATAACACTATACAAATACCCTATATATGCTGCAAAATTCAGATAATCTAGAATTATGCATCAAACAACAGGGCAAATAAATGGGAGTATAATAGAGCTAATATTGACAAAACCATGGCCTGCTACAGCCATATAGATGGAAGTCAGGTTGTGTTCAACAACTCCCGCCATCAAGAATTCACACTTTGCCAAACTTATCAAGTACGGCCAAATTTTAAATTCTTTTTGACTAAATCGATCTGTAGTTTCTTGAAAGAGAACTGATGGCAGCCACCATACATGATACACCCTGTAGCCATGAGCTCATGGAGGATTTTCACGGGGATTTGTGATATTAAAACAAAGCTGCATGCTTGAACATGTTCATGCTAAGCTAGTACAAATAGACAGCCACAATTATTATAGGAAGTGTCAACGACACAAGCAGACAGTAATAACATGTCAATCTCCAAAAGAAATACAAGTAGGAAGGATACCCTGGAATCAATTTTCATATGGTGGAACCAGCTTGGACACAATGGCAACTTAGAAGAATCACACGAACAATGTGATTCCAAAATTTCAGGTTCAGGCAATAATATTTCAGATTTCAAAGCACTTCAAAGGAAACAGAGGAGAGAAGCAGGGAACTACATATGTTGCCCGTGCTAACGCTATAAAGAACACAATTATTTTTTTCAGATAATAAAATTTACAAAGAGTAAGTGATTTATGTCTCACCGGAATAAACCTAAGACACCCACGTGAAAGGCACATGAGGATCCATCTGAAATATAGAAGCAAAAAATCTTTAAGTTCTAGATAACTACTTAAATAAATCACATAAACCTGGTAGGCAGAACTAACATTTTGAACATAGTGCACGCCTCCTTATCTCAATCATATCCATACGGTGTTGTCACTGCTAACATAGGGGAAGCAAAGCTCAGTGATCAAAAAACTATTTGAGTTGGAAACATTATGGAATCTGGAACTACCGAAAAAACACAGATAAATCCTTGGCCTTAGCGGAGCCAGACTGCCAAGACGACTTCTTCCCGAAGAGCACGGACTTGTTCCACTTTGCCAGATACTTCCCCATTGGAGCCAAATCGGTTGGGCACCAGATTGGCGGGGTTCAGAGCCTGCAATAGAACCGCACATCAGTCCTTGGCCAGAGCGCAGCCGCAGCAGCTCAGGGCAGCAGGAGCAGCGTGCATGACGCGATGGGGTGGGGAGGGGAGAGGAGTCAGAGTGCGCGTGCCGCCGCTGCCACTTGCTCCCTCAGCCTCGTATGAGTGGCGGAGCCTGCGTCCTCTAGAAAGCCGCAGCAGCAGCCATCGCCGCTGCACCGCTGATGGCCGGAGCTAGGGTCCCGAGCCTAGGGAGGCACGCGTGGGAAGGAAGGGGGAGAGGAGTCAGATTCACACGTCAAGGAGAGAAGTCGAACCTGGACTGCCGGGCGGCGGCGCCGTGCCCTGAAGTTCGTCCGTGGGGGAGGAGAGGACGTGATCGATGGGTTCCGTGGGTTCCTTTGTTGGAGGTTTCATGGGGATCTGCAGAACAGAAGGATCAAAGAAAGGTTGAGCAAACATTACCACTTGTCAATGTCACCTGAGATAACCGTTAAGTAAACATAGTCTTCCTTATCAGTTCAGAATCAGTAACATAGTAATAACAGACTGAAAATTGTGTGCCAGCCCGCTGTAACCAATCGCAGCAAAGGCAATGGTGCTAGAAGAAATACAAAGCCTTAAACCAATATTTTGAAAAACAATTTGATCCAAATTCTTTTTCTTGTTAAGCTGCAACCATCTAGGTCATGCATGACATTGACAGTCAGACATTCAGTCATTATAAAGAGATATAAGCAGGTAAGAAATGTGACGTGAATCTTGTTGGACTAACTTTGTGAACTATGCATTTTGAAGGCAACCATTTGGAAACAACATTGTAAGTCAGCAAGATTAATCCGAGATCACTAAAGCTTCTCCGTTGTGCTGATAAATTAGTAATTCGAGGGAGGCTATTTACCTGCAGTCTTACTTTGTGTCGCCTGGAGCAGATCTGCACAGAAGAGGACAGTTACCACACTGAGATGTAAATAGGAGTAGCAGAAAGTAGCAGTTCAAGAATTGAGTTTTCAACATGTATAAATTAGAAAATATTTTAGTATGGGTACTCATTAACCTTTTAATCAGATGACTGGAAACTACAAGAAGTTAGATTGGGATCAGAACATTGCACAGAAAGGTCCAGATATTTAGATTGTTGATATGAAATTGGTTAAAACTTATTGCTAGATGGTGAAACCATTTAAACAATCCTATCACTACAGAGGCGCAATTGATTCCTCATCCTTACAGCATTTTCCTAAAAGTGATGCCAACATTGACAAAATTTAATGCTTCAGAGGCATACCATGAGTAAGGTAACTAAGTTTTAGGAATTCATCCAATCTTCCCTCGGCACTATGAATTCCAGCAGCCACATGGCCCATCATCCACTAACTACCTGATAACTCGAATTCAAAAGAATTGATGGAAATAAGTCAATTTTTGACTGGATGTTTCTGGGCTTAAAGTAAGACAATTATTTCAGAATTCTTCAGAAGGTAGACAACTGTTTTGAACATTTGTATCCATGCTATTGCCTTGTGTCTCCTATTTTTTCAGAATGCTTAATGCTTGATACTTTTTGGCTGCATAGAAAATGGAGATGTCAGGGTAGGTTTACAGATTATACCTTGATGTCTCACATTTGTACCCATGCTATTGAAATCAATTTGTAGAAGCAAAGTGTTATTGCAGCAAAGGTCACTTAAGGTTTTAAAATCTTCAGGGACTATTGATGGCTTGATATTTTTTGGTTGCATATAAAATGGAGATGCCAGGGCAGGTTTACTGATTATACCTTGATGGCCTGAATGTTGATTTGTGGACCTCCTGAATGTTGGTCTGTGGACCTTCTTTATCAACATGAGATACATTGTTCTCATGTAGGTGCAGTGTCAAGTATACTGCTACTTTTATAACCAAAAGTTAGGAAAATCAAAGAAGAACAAAGTACAGCCAGATCGATCCTCATTACAATGCCACCGGGCAACCATGAACCATGCCGCCATGGCTCCACTTATAGTTTCAGTAAAATTCAGAAATTTATGGATATATTATGGATATATGCTTTGTATTCACTACATCAGGCAGCACAACTGACAAAGGCAAGACAAACCTATTCGTAATGTAGAAAAATATGCCTAGTATCTCAAGATCTCATCAATAATTGCTTTCAGTCTCCTTTCCTAGAACATAGGGAAAAAAACGAATTATTAGATTACGAATCAGAAGGGGCGGACCACAAAGATCCGGTGATTGCGCGCCGCGCGACCTACCGAGGGACGCCGCCGCGCGGCCTAGGACGGGGCTACGAGTTGGCCCCCGCGCACCTCCGCGTCTCAACGCGTCCTCGAACGCCTGGCACTGTGACGCGCACATCGGCGATGAAGGAGAACTCGTCGGGGGCAGCGGACACGCCGCCACGAGGTTGTTGAAGAGATGGCAGAGCGCCTGCAGGTCGCCGTCCGTCGCGTAGGCCGCGATGCCCTCGTCGCGGCCTGGTTCGAGGGCGGCGCTGAGGTCGGGACGGGAGGGACGAAGCCGCGGAGGGAGGAGGAGCGTAAGGAAGTTTTTCCTTTTTCTTTTTTGGAAAAAGAGCAATCGGTGGAAAGGAATTGGGATCGAACCCGGGATTGCGTGGATCGCACGGGTGGGTAGCATGAGTGACTGCGTCGTGGGTCCGGGGTAAGGTCACAGGCTTCTTACACCCTTAGAAGAATTGCATTATAGTATAGATTCTACCGTGCAATACATACCAGACCAAACTGTTGTTGCAAAAGTCCCTAGGAGTGTTAAGAAAAGGCAATGAGTAAATTGCATGGAAGGTACCTAAACTATTGAGCAATTCCCATGTAGGTACCTAAACTTTCAAAATCACTATCCAGGTACCCGAACTTTCATCACGACACACTACCGGTCCAAAAGCAGACACGTCGGCTCAAAATTTTGTATAAGCCCCCCTCACTCATTCTTTTCCTAACTATCTAATCCTTCCATCCTCGGCGGCCAGGGGCAGGGGCGCGGCGCGGCGCGCGTGCGAGCAGCCGCCACCGCCGTGCAGCAGCACGAGCAGGGAGCGGCTGCGTCGCCGCCGCCACGCAGGCGTGCGCAAGCCGCCGCTGCGACGGGCGCCACCGCTCTCCTCTCCGCGCACAGCCTCCGTCTGCCACCGTCGCGGCGCCATCACATGCGCGAGCTCCGTCGGCCGCCGCGGGCGCAGGGGACGGCGAGCTCTGCCCCGCTGCCTTAGGCGCGTGCGAGGGGGAGCTCCGCCCGGCGGCCGCCGGCGCGCGTGCCGGAGCTCTGCATGCGCTCGGCCGCACCTGGGACTACGGCCACGCATGGCAGCAGGCGCACCGGTGGAGCTTGGCCGGCTGACACGGCCGATTCGGCCTCGCCTAGGCTCGAGCAGCAACGTGAGCACGTTCATGAGGTGGAGCGGGCCTTCGCGAAGCTCAGGATGCAAACAGCGTGGTTGCGACGCGGCAGCTGGCGGAGCGAGCTTGCGGTGGCGCGGCAATGGCGGCGCTCTGCTTTGTCCCTGGTGGCCAGTGGTGCCGGACCTGCGCCAGGCCGGTGCGACGCGGAAGAGGAGAGACCGATCCAAGACCATCATGTCAGAAGCTAGCGGAGGGTCCGCATGAAGAAGCTCTACGAGCTTAGCTAGGTCGCTCGTTCCCAACATCACAAAGGTTATGCTCCGACGATGGATTCACTTGTAGGAGCTAGTTTTGACTACCTTGTTCGTTCGTTGAGCTCGATTGATCGATAGCTGGTTTACATGATTTCCACCATGTGTCATGTATATGCAGATGGGCATCCATCATCGCCGATGCAGTGGTGTAAGTGAAGAACTTGCAGGCACATGCCAACAAGCTCAAGGAGGAGGTGCAGCGTTGGAGGTCCAGCAGATGTCACCGCCTGCTAGCCGACCAGAGCAGCCGCAGCACGGGCCGACGCCAGCAGCAGAGCAGGGATTAGCAGGGACCAGCAGCAGCAGCTGGAGCGCCGCGACGCGGGGAGCACCGGCGCTCGGCTGACGCACGTGGGCGCGATTTAGCCTCCTGTACGGCCCGTGCGTGCGCCCCCGCCAATCTCGCCATGGACGCCGCCTTGAACGCCCTGGTCGAGCTCGCCGCGGACGTCGCCTCCCTGCGCCCCTCCTCCAACATGGCAGCAGCCGGGCAGCAGGACGCGGCGGCGGACGTGCCTCTGTGGACGGGGCAGGCCCAGGCGTGGAAGCATCTTCGCGTCGTCGAGCACGGCGCATTGCTGCTCGGCCACACCGTCGTTGTCCGCGGCACGCCGTCGAGCACGCTGCAAAATTTATGGAAGGACTAGATAGTTAGGAAAAGAATGAGCGAAGAGGGTTTATGCAAAATTTTGAGCTGACGTGGCTGTTTTTGGACCGGTAGTGCGTCGTGGTGAAAGTTCGGGTACCTGTATAGTCACTTTGAAAGTTTGAGTACCTACATAGAAACTGCCCAATAGTTTAAGTACCTCCCATACAATTTACTCAAAGGCAATCCAGTACCTGAATAACAAACTCTGGGGATAAGTCAAGGTTGACTTAATCACTGCAACACAAATCATTTTGAAGGGCGGTACCCTTGTATTTTATTTTATTTATTTATTTTTTGAAAGGAAGCGGTACCCTTTTATGAACCGAGGATGTCTGTAGATCCAACCGCCTCGTAAAACGTACGACGATTTCCATAGACAGATGTTTTTGTTTACGGGGGTGGTCACGATTTACTGTCTCGCAAAATGCATTTACCGAGCCGGGCATTTCATTTACCAAGGCGGTCGTGAGGTGGGCGCTCCCTAATGTATTACTCTTCGCACTAACAAATTACACCAAGCACCGAATATTTGTCGGTCAAAAATACCAACATGAACAAACAAATTAAGCATATGTGCTTTGTTTGCCACAACACTTTAGAAAGTATCGGGTTAAACACCACCAAAACAGACTTGCATATGCTGCAGTTGGCTTACTATAGCATAGACAACATGGAAAGAAGAGAGACCTTTTGGGGTTGTAGATGTGTTTACCCTGCCGTTATGGAAAACAATATGCATGTTTTGTGCAAGTTATTTTCAAAAGAACTATTTATCTGGTATGGTTTCTTTGAGTTGATGCGAATGTGGAGAGTTACAGGTTGAGCAATCGTTTGGCTTACTTGATATAGGAGATCTCACCACCAACATGCCCCTAGACCTATTTGCCAAGAATAAGCATGAATAAACAATAAAAGATTTTGGTTTTGATTTTTGCCCCCTTATGATTATGTCTGTGATTCTCTTTATTTTTTTAGCTAAATATTTGGCTTGTTATTGTAAAGATATAACTATGGGTGTAGAGGCCAAAACAATTGTGTTTTCTCAAAAGAGTATATTACCTTATTCATTGGGGTACGGGTGGCTATGCCTACCCCTCCATGTAAATATGTCCAAGGCCCATAAGGTCTAATTAAGGAACTCCGTGCGATTTATAAATCAAATAGGGTAGGATGGAAAATTATCTGCTCCCACCTCCCATATAAAAGGAACCCAATGGGGCAAGAACTAGGGTAGTTTCCTCCTCACATTCCAAAACCTAGACTCTAGTATTCGTTTCTCTATGTAGTCGGAGATGTATTCAAAGTGGCTGTAATAGTATTCATCCAAACGGTACATACATGACATATAGTTTTGGGTTTGCCTTGTGCCATTTAAATTCTTCTCCATTTTTTGAACGATGATGCATCCCTTCCCCAAAACAATAATATTTATCATATTGTTTTTTTGCAACTGTGTAGTCGGAGATGTATTCAAAGTGATCTGCAACTGTGTAGTCGGAGATGTATTCAAAGTGATTTGCAACTGTGTAGTCGTAAATGTATTCAAAGTGATGATACATGCTAATGATATATATTGGAGGAAAAATAGTGGCAAGTTCTTGTTAAGAAATTATAATTAAATATAGTATATTTTATCTATGTCTGATAAAGTTCATCCGTTCTCAAGTGTTCGACTCATCTGAGTTCCTCAAGATCCGCTTGCAAGTAAAGTACTATAAGACCACAACTTGGGTGGTGACAAGTGCAATTGCTACCATGGTTTTTTTAATTCAAGGTTGGTCAAATGAAATATCGCAGCTAAAAAGGGAAGTCGAGGATATAAGGTCGAGATGGCGGACTAGAGGGGGGGTGAATAGTCCTTTTTAAAACTAATCGCTCTGGCTAACCGATATAAGTGCGGAATTAAATCTATCGGCCTAACCAAGACTTTCACCCCTCTATCTATGTCTCTAGATGCACCTTGTAAAAGATCCTAAACAAGAAGACAAGGTGCCAATCTAGCTAGTGCACACTAAACAAGTCTAGCTTGCAAGGTCACACAAACCTAAGCAACTAGTACTTTAGCAACCGGGTGTGCACCTACACAATTCTAATGAGCAAAAGCACAAAGCCAACCTAAACTCACTAGATGCTCATGGACAAAGCTACACAAGCCAAACCCAAGAGCTCAATCTTACTTAACTACACAAGCTAAGCAAGGCAACTTACTCTACTTCTAGCTACACATGCAAGAAGGTGATTAACAAGCTACTCAAGCTAACTAACCACAAGATCAACTACACAAGCTATACAAGAATGTAAGAAAAGTAAATACAAAGCTTGTGAAAGAGATTGCAAACCACCGCGAAGTGTGGACACAAGATGACTCGGCGATTTTTCACCAGGTTCACTTGGTTGCCCCCAAGCTACGTCCCTGTTGTGTCGACCAACACCTTCGGTGGTTCCTCCGGTCTTTTCACCTAGATGGTTCTTCGGTGTGACCCTCAAGTCACTTGCCCCTCAAGGCACGCCCGCAAGGCACCGCAAGACACCACTCTCAAGTGAGCCCCTCAAGGCACCGAGCAAACCCACACACTCAAGGGTGGTAACTCAATGACACGCGTAATCCAATAGGGCTACTCTTCGCGATCCCCGCGAGGTGAGTACCGACCTCTCACAATCTCTTCTCCGGAGCACCGTATCTCCACGCGTGCTACCACGGAGCCTCTAGCTACCAAGCCGTCTAGGAGGTGGCAACCTCCAAGAGTAACAAGCTCTCCGGCTTGCAACACAACCACCTAGTGCCACAAATGAAATCTCACAAAGCACTCGCACTAGAATCGCTCTTCTCACACTATCGGATGGTCACTACCAAGCATATGTGAGTTAGAGGGCTTCCAAGCACCACCACACAAGGCAACATAGCCGGGCGTGCTCGGCAACCGGCCCACGGCCGGCCAAACCACGTATATATAGCCCCAAGGGCTGAAACTAGCCGTTGCCACCTCGGGCAACCGAAACACGAGCGCCGGACGCGTCCGGCCTCCACCGCCGGACGCTCAAGCCGCGTCCGGCGCTCCTCATCACGCCACGTGTACCGACCGTTCGAAGTCGACCGTTGATCCCCAACGGCTACCTCACGATCTGCTCAGAAACCCTACGCCGGACGCGCCTGGTGACCACCGCCGGACGCGTCCGGCCAGTGCATCCACCAGCACCGCCCGCGCGCACAGAGAACCGCCGGACGCAAAGCGGTGACTCGCCCGAGTCCGCCGCGCTCCGGCCGCGCGTCCGGGTGAACGTGCTCACGCGGCACTCGGCACCGAAGTTTCGGTCCGAGTCCGGCGTCCGGACGCGCCTCCTCGGCGTCCGGCGCTCGCAGCCGCCGAGCGCCCGCCCACGCCAACCTTCCACGCGCCGGACGCGTCCGCCCGCTGCCGCCGCGTCCGACCGCCGCGTCCGGCGCTTGTAAATCCATGATTTACAGCCCATCGAAAACGCGATCTTCTCCACCATGCTATCCCACAAGTATACCAACTTGACCACCATAGATAGCATGTTTCCAACAACAATTTGCATCCGGCGCAATGGAAAATATGCCTCCAATTTTCCCGAAAGCGCCGAATCCCGCCTCGCAAGCTCGGCGGGAAGGAGAGAGGGACCCAAGCCCAACTCAACCCTACAAACCACAGCGCGAACATTCCCCACCTTTGTAAATGTGCCAACACCACCAAGTGTACAACTCCATGTGCTTGTGTGTTAGCATTTTCACAATCATTTTCAAAGGATTTTCTCTTCAACTCACCACGCCACTCGATCCTAGCACATCGCAATGTTAGATCGCTCAAGTGGCACTAGATGACCGATATGCAAACAAGATTACCCCTCTTGATAGTACGGCCATCTATCCTAAATCCGGTCAAGTACTTCTCTACTCAACCTTAGACCGGTGAAATGAAATGCCCTAGGTTATACCTTTGCCTTGCGCATTTCCATCTCCACCGTCTTCCTCCATTGTGCCAATGCAACAACATGCACCGACACGATCATCAAATGATATGATCCACTTCATATCATCATGTGACACTCTTGGTCCATCGATCTTGACCTCACTTGCTCTTCATCGTTGCGTCGGTCCATCGGCGCCAAGTCTTGCCCAAGCTTCACCATCGCATGGTCCTTCGCTTCGCGGCCTCAACTTGCCCTTCACACTTGCAACCGGTCCATCAAGCCAAGCCTCATCTTGATCTTCACCTCTTGGTCACATGACTCCATGTCATGTCTCATTTGCAATGAGCTCCTTTATCAACTCATGTGTTGAGCCTCACAACATCTCCAAGCCATCTCCACCATGGCATATGTTGCTCACACACATGTACCGTGAACTAACTCCTGTGTATCTCAACCATCACACATGTTAGTCCACCTAAAGTTGTCACTCAATTATCAAAACCAAACAAGGGCCTTTCAATCTCCCCCTTTTTGGTAATTGATGACAACTCTACAAAGATATGGAATTTAAGATATGCATAAATATGAAAAATTTTGGGAGAGTTAGCACTACTAAGTGATGCTAAGGTGTATAAGATAAACCTTTGAAGCGTGATACAAATCGGAGTTGCACCGTTTGAAGTTCATCCTTAGCATCATGGTTAGCTAGAAATCATATGAAACACAACACTAGATACCTCATGAGATCAACATTATAAGCAAGGTTCTAGTACCATTTGTAAAGCACATGTGACTAGCTAAACCATCCTATATATGCTAGTTTTTCAAATCATCAATCAAGTTCTATAACTAGCATTCACCACACAAGCATTGCATATTGAATTGAAAAACTTATGCAAATGCAAGCAAGCATATGAATATGCACATATCAAATGCAATCAAACAAGTCCATGAGCTTGCTCCCCCTACTTGTGTGTTCCTCTTGTCCAGGAATTTTTGATCCTCCTCCATTTTCAATGTTGCTCCCTCTCGGTCCATGTCCATCTTCTACTCCCCTTTGTATGCTTCTTGTATAGATCTTCGTTCCACTCATATCTTTGTTCCATATTTCTCCCCTTTGTATGCTTCTTCGTATTCTCCCCTTTGTATGCTTCTTCGCATATCTTTGTACAATTCTCTCCCCCTTTGTCATCAATGACCATAAAGGTATGCAGCAATACCACTTGAAGATACCACATGTAAGAAAAATTCTCTTGATGCAAAGGATTGGAACTAGGGGTTGATGGTTGAGTCTTGAATCTTCATTTTTGATGGACAACACCATATGTTGGAATGACACCACTTGTAAAATCCACATGTAGTTGCAAGGAATCCACTTGTAACTATGCATTGGGCACTCCCCCTTTGTCATAGCACCAAAGATACTACATGTCGGTCACTTGAAGTTTCTTTGTCTCTAATACCAATGAAGTGGGGCTCCTCCCCCTATGACAAAGCATGGGTCAAACCAATTCATAGACACCTTCTTTATTGGTGAGGGCAGCTTCTCTTGATTTGAATCGATCACTTAAAGTTGAGGATCACTTGTGGAACCATCTTCTTGATGTACTAGATATCACTTGAATGAAGACCATGTGTACCATACCACTTGTAGGAACATCACTTGTGAAGATAGTGATAGACTAGACATTTCTTGCAAGAACTATCATTATGGTAACCACTTGTTGGATTTGTCATGAATATCCAATTCTTGAACTTGATAAACTTCATGAGCTTCTTTCTCTTTGACTTGAGCCAATATGAATCACTTATAAACATCCAAGTCCGGTTTGAACCAATGACAAGCTTCTTCACACCTCACTAGAAGGGTTATCTTGTCAATGTTGTACTTGAAACTTATATGCAATTCAAACTAGATCAAGTATTTGGGTTCACTAGCTCATGAACAAACTCATACTCATACCACTAGGTAAATCAAACAATCAAGCAATAGTGGTAGACTATGAATTTAAAACATTTCATTGTTATGCATGATCCTAATAAGCATGTACTATATGCACTAATCGCATACTAGTAAGGGATGAAATGATCATGCACAATACAATGATACCTTTGCTATGTTGGAGTAGAGGATAGTCACATAGATTCCAATTTCATTACTCCAATAGCAATGTGAAGTCCATTTATAAGCTTGATGAAGCCAAAAGATACCATGATTGAACATTATGCTTCATCCATGTGAAATGATAACCACTTAAGATCAAGTGCACTTTCTTGTTGTGGTTGGCCCGCTTCTTCTTGTGATTCTTGCTTGCATGAGAGAATACCACTTGAATGGGTACCACTTGTGCACCACTTGTATTGTTTCTTGACTTGTCATGTATTGCTCTCTATCTTGGGTGTTGCTTGCTTACCGAGCATCTCCAATATCTCTTGGATCACCAAGAACTATCCTTGACACTCACTTGAATTGCCTTTCTTTGATTGATCCTTTGGACTTGATATGATGAATCACTTGAAATCTTCCTTAAGTCCTTTTCTTTCTTGTTTAAGTTCTTTTCTTTCTACCAAATGATCTTCAATTTGTCACCAGAACTTAAACTTCATCTTCATCTTGAGTTTGATCTTGATCTTCAATTTGAGTGCCAAATAGTGTAACAAATACACTTCACAATCAAATGACCTTGTACTCATTATTCTTCATGCTTGTAGACCAATTCAAAACCAAACTTAGGTTCCTCAACCACTTGTAAACATGAAACCAACTTGAGGACCTTTCAATTTGAGTGACTCTTGATATAACCAATGATAGTCACTTTTCTGGCAGATTCTGTACTCTTCAAAGAATAATTCATATCTCACAATGTACAGCTCCAAATGCCATGAAATTTGGTGGAGATGTGCAACATTGAGTATACCAGCAGCTATAAAAATTTGAGCTTCATTGGCCTTCTAGATTGCTACCAGATTTCACATCTTCACTTACTGTTGCATGCTGAAAACTGATGCACTAATGCTGACAAGATATACTCCAAAACCGAAGCAATTCTTATCCAATCTTCATGAAGTTTGTACAGCATATTGTATCATAAGTGTAGAGCATCCATACCAAATTTCAAGCCAATCCAAATAAATTTGATCACTCAATCATGGCTGTCTTTTCAGTTAGCTCAGATTCTAGATATTTGGACAGATTTTAAGCAATTGAGCTATGCCTCTTCAAATTGAGTCAAACTTGATATCAATTTGTTTGAATACCAACACAAGACATATAACCATTCAAACTTATTAAGAGTCATCTTGTGATCATATCCAACCAAACCAATCTAAATTTGACTACTAAGCAATTAATCCATTCAAACATCTCATAGCAAGCAACATATGCATATATATCCAATTCAATCAACTCATATGCACCCAAATGAATAGATCAACTAGGAATATACCTTTGATAACTCATGATCATCCATTAGCAAGCTTCAACTCAAATAATTTGCAAGCCTTCGAATACCAATTGATTACCACAACTTGATTATTGCACTTGTATGTTGTAGCACATTGGACTTCACTTGTCATGACTTGGCATTGGGAAAGAAATAGCATTAAGCTTCAATACTTGATTCAATCAAATGATGGATGAAATGAACTCAATTGAATCAAGTCTCCAATGCCATGGTACCTACACACGATCATCCACTTTTTGATGGTACCCAAACATGTTTGGGTCCTCTTAAGTTAGGAGCAACATACTTAGGCAAAGCCTTAGTATGAGTAGCGGGATGTTTTTCAATAGAAACCATTGAGGTACCATTGTCATCCTTTCTAAGTATATTATTTGCATCAATTGAACTAGGCTTAGAATTGTTACCTAGTGGACATGAATGAGCCATGTGTCCCCTTTCCGGCATGAATAACATCTTCTTTTCAGTTGAGCCTTTTCTTCATTGCTCATGTGATGCTCTTCATTGCCTTGCCTCTTTTGAGTTGCTTGAGCCTTCTTCTCAAGCTTGATAGGACACCCCGAGGCATAGTGTCCCATCTCTCCACACTTGAAGCACTTGATGTGAACCAAATCTTTCTTCTCTTGATTCTTGCTCATCATCATCTTGGCATCTAGAATAAGAGTTGGATGCCTTGAATAAGCTCTTCCACCCCTTCTTGTTTTCTTCTTCTTGATCTTCAAGTCATCAATTTTAACTTCATTGTTGATCTTGACTAGATCCTGGGGTTTTGGTTGAGGCTTCTCATGCTTGAGCCTCTCTTCTTCTTTCTTCAACTTGAGCTTATCTTCATTGGGGCAAGCTTTTGCGAGATGTCCCTTTTCATGGCATTGATAGCACATGAAATGAGATAGATTTTCTTCTTCTTGCCTCATCATCTTCTTGGTCAACTTTCTTGCTCCCTTTGTCACCTTCCTCTTCTTGATGAAGCCAAGGCCACTCTTGTCATGAGAGCTCCTTTGACTCTTCAACATTTTCCAGAAGAGGACTTTGGAGTTGTTGCACCTCTCTAGCTTGTTGCTCAACTTGTCCACTTTCTTCTTGAGCTCATTGTTCTCCTTCAAAATGTTAGTCTCACTAGACAAGGAAGTAGAACAAGCATCTATATGTGAAGAATATGGCATAGCAAGTAAAACATCACAAGAGGTGGATACATGCTTCTTCCCTACATCACAAAGGTTAGTCATATGTGATTGATCATTCAACCCAAGTGATGAGCTCTCACTAGTTTTAATTTCTTCAATGGAAAACTTCTTAGTGAGAAAAGCATGATCTTGCAACAAAGTTTCATGAGCAACACTAAGTTCCTCATGGGCCAAGTTTAACACATCATGTGAACAATTAATAACATAAAGTAGATGCTTTTGTTGTTCACATGTTGTCTTTAGAAAAGAGTTTTCACTTTCAAGATTCATTGTTTTTGCTTTCTCATTTTCTAAACACATGGTCATGCTAGCAAGTCTACTAACAAGCTCATCATAAGAGGCATGATCAATCACATTGCAACTTGATACCTTAGTGTCACCTTGTGACATGAAGCAATATGATGATGTCGGAGAGCTTGTAGTAGCATCATCATTGGAGCATGAACCATCATCGCCATCAAGTGTGCTTGGGGTAGAATCATTACTTGCATCACTTGAGGCATCATCCTCCATCTTGTCAAGTGAGCTTGAGGTAGATCGATCATCTTCCTCACTTGACCATGAGGTGGAGCAATCCTCCACAACAACCTTGTTATGGTCATGCTCAACAACCTCATGTGCCACCAACATAGACTCCTCATCAACAACATCGGAGGCCGCTCCATACTTCTCATTGAGATATACCCAAATCTCATGAGCGGACTCAAAATCCATGATCTCCTCAAATATGCTATCATCTAAAGATCTATAGAAAATGTTAGTAGCTTGGCAATTGAGAGTGAAGCAATTCTTTTGTGCTTGAGTTTTCCTTTCAATTGCACAAGAGAAGCCCACATCTACAATCCACCACATTTGAGGAGAAATAAACTTAAAATTGCATGACATCCAATTTCTCCACCGTGCAAAGTGTGTGCCATCAAAAATGTGTGGACACTCAACATCTAGCCCATAATCCGCCATCCTCTCGGGTCGGTTAAGACCACTAAATGAGAGACCCGGCTCCGATACCACTTGTAAGGTCGAGATGGCGGACTAGAGAGGGTGAATAGTCCTTTTTAAAACTAATCGCTCGGCTAACCGATATAAGTGCGGAATTAAATCTATCGGCCTAACCAAGACTTTCACCCCTCTATCTATGTCTCTAGATGCACCTTGTAAAAGATCCTAAACAAGAAGACAAGGTGCCAATCTAGCTAGTGCACACTAAACAAGTCTAGCTTGCAAGGTCACACAAACCTAAGCAACTAGTACTTTAGCAACCGGTGTGCACCTACACAATTCTAATGAGCAAAAGCACAAAGCCAACCTAAACTCACTAGATGCTCATGGACAAAGCTACACAAGCCAAACCCAAGAGCTCAATCTTACTTAACTACACAAGCTAAGCAAGGCAACTTACTCTACTTCTAGCTACACATGCAAGAAGGTGATTAACAAGCTACTCAAGCTAACTAACCACAAGATCAACTACACAAGCTATACAAGAATGTAAGAAAAGTAAATACAAAGCTTGTGAAAGAGATTGCAAACCACCGCGAAGTGTGGACACAAGATGACTCGGCGATTTTTCACCAGGTTCACTTGGTTGCCCCAAGCTACGTCTGTTGTGTCGACCAACACCTTCGGTGGTTCCTCCGGTCTTTTCACCTAGATGGTTCTTCGGTGTGACCCTCAAGTCACTTGCCCCTCAAGGCACGCCCCGCAAGGCACCGCAAGACACCACTCTCAAGTGAGCCCCTCAAGGCACCGAGCAAACCCACACACTCAAGGGTGGTAACTCAATGACACGCGTAATCCAATAGGGCTACTCTTCGCGATCCCCGCGAGGTGAGTACCGACCTCTCACAATCTCTTCTCCGGAGCACCGTATCTCCACGCGTGCTACCACGGAGCCTCTAGCTACCAAGCCATCTAGGAGGTGGCAACCTCCAAGAGTACAAGCTCTCCGGCTTGCAACACAACCACCTAGTGCCACAAATGAAATCTCACAAAGCACTCGCACTAGAATCGCTCTTCTCACACTATCGGATGGTCACTACCAAGCATATGTGAGTTAGAGGGCTTCCAAGCACCACCACACAAGGCAACATAGCCGGGCGTGCTCGGCAACCGGCCACGGCCGGCCAAACCACGTATATATAGCCCCAAGGGCTGAAACTAGCCGTTGCCACCTCGGGCAACCTGAAACACGAGCGCCGGACGCGTCCGCCCTCCACCGCCGGACGCTCCAAGCCGCGTCCGGCGCTCCCGTCACGCCACGTGTACCGACCGTTCGAAGTCGACCGTTGATCCCCAACGGCTACCTCACGATCCTTTCGAAACCCTACGCCGGACGCGCATGGTGACCACCGCCGGACGCGTCCGGCCGGTGCATCCACCAAGACGCCGCGCGCACGAGAGAACCGCCGGACGCCAAACGGTGACTTCGCCGAGTCGCCGCTGCGTCCGGCCCGCGCGTCGGTGAACGTGCTCACGCGGCACTCGGCACCGAAGTTTCGGTCCGAGTCCGGCGTGCGCCGGACGCGCCTCCCGGCGTCCGGCGCTCAGCGCGCCCGAGCGGCCGCCCACGCCAACCTTCCACGCGCCGGACGCGTCCGGCTCCCGCTGGCGCGCGTCCGACCGCCGCGTCCGGCGCTTGTAAATCCATGATTTACTGACCCATCGAAAACGCGATCTTCTCCACCATGCTATCCCACAAGTATACCAACTTGACCACCATAGATAGCATGTTTCCAACAACAATTTGCATCCGGCGCAATGGAAAATATGCCTCCAATTTTCCCGAAAGCGCCGAATCCTCGCAAGCTCGGCGGGAAGGAGAGGGACCCAAGCCCAACTCAACCCTACAAAACCAGCGCGAACATTCCCCACCTTTGTAAATGTGCCAACACCACCAAGTGTACAACTCCATGTGCTTGTGTGTTAGCATTTTCACAATCATTTTCAAAGGATTTTCTCTTCAACTCACCACGCCACTCGATCCTAGCACATCGCAATGTTAGATCGCTCAAGTGGCACTAGATGACCGATATGCAAACAAGATTACCCCTCTTGATAGTACGGCCATCTATCCTAAATCCGGTCAAGTACTTCTCTACTCAACCTTAGACCGGTGAAATGAAATGCCCTAGGTTATACCTTTGCCTTGCGCATTTCCATCTCCACCGTCTTCCTCCATTGTGCCAATGCAACAACATGCACCGACACGATCATCAAATGATATGATCCACTTCATATCATCATGTGACACTCTTGGTCCATCGATCTTGACCTCACTTGCTCTTCATCGTTGCGTCGGTCCATCGGCGCCAAGTCTTGCCCAAGCTTCACCATCGCATGGTCCTTCGCTTCGCGGCCTCAACTTGCCCTTCACACTTGCAACCGGTCCATCAAGCCAAGCCTCATCTTGATCTTCACCTCTTGGTCACATGACTCCATGTCATGTCTCATTTGCAATGAGCTCCTTTATCAACTCATGTGTTGAGCCTCACAACATCTCCAAGCCATCTCCACCATGGCATATGTTGCTCACACACATGTACCTGTGAACTAACTCCTGTGTATCTCAACCATCACACATGTTAGTCCACCTAAAGTTGTCACTCAATTATCAAAACCAAACAAGGGCCTTTCAGCAGGGTGGCTTTTGTGATGTGAGTTGGTTGTGCTTTACGAAGAAAGTTAGTCTCTGATTTTTCTCTACGGCGTTACTTGGATGTGCATGTATTTATCGCATTCCACATGTGTTGAAGTGCATTAGGGTAGAATTAAACTAAGTTTCATTCTAATTTACTCCAACACTCCAACACATGTGGATTGGCCTAACTTGGGTCCAATGACACCCACCAACCCGACATGAATCCCCTACGACTATGGGTTGACTTTTGCATTGCGAGTTGACTTCTTATGAAAAACACCGATTGTCCAATTTCTTCTTCAACTTTGGTCTAGTGACACCCACCAACCCGATTCTGATTTCGTATGGCTACGAGTCTGCTTGGTTCGTCCATCAAGATTTGGTATGCCTTGCTCATCAAGGATAGCGAGCAACATTATCTATTTGGTTCTCTTGCTTGGGTGTTTCGAGGACCATGCGAGCAAGATTTGGGTTGCTCCCATGAAGAGCCAAATCGACTCTTCTAGCTGAGTGAGTGCTTTGTTGCTGGCATAGACACAACAAAGTTAGGCAAGCAAGAAACTAAGTAAACCGCTACCCTTTAAGTGCTTTGTTGGAACACGAAAATTGCTTTTCTTCACCCGTTTTTCCTTCATCCTCATACATCATTTATGCCCTGTTTGGAATGGAGGTAGTTTTCATAGGAATTTTGAAGGAATTGAGAGTTCCTCTAAGGCTAACGTCATATAGCATTGTGAATCGAGGATTGCATCTTCCCTTTCCTATGGAAAGGTTGGCCTTCCTTCATGAAACACATGAAAAGAAACATTCCAGTCTAAGTTCAATTTTCCGTTGAAGCCCAACAAGGTGAGTGATTGAGCGGAGGGAGAAATCATGGGGCCATTGCCATGGTTGGAGAAGCGGCATGAAGCCGAAGAACTCAATGGTTGCTTGACTAGACGTCGAGTCCATACTTTACATGTGCTTCAGCGGCATTGTGCATCAGGCCGTAATCGTGCCGGCGCCACCATGCTCTAGCCATGCTGCACATCCGAGGGCAGTTGCCCCGGCGCCATCCTAATCCAGCTCGTGCTTCGGATGTAGGCTATGGCCTTTGGAAGAGACACAGAAGACAGCAGATGAAGAGAGGGGAGCTACGTACCAGAGAACAAGTCCTCGGTTCCTCAGTTGAGGACAAACGAGAACCAAGAGTTGTTGGTTCTTCCAATGCAAGGATTGTTTTTAGCTGTTGTAATTGTCCGTCCTCCATCCAGGAAAAAAAATCTCTTATACATCTTCACCATGTGTTTTTGTTCACCAAGTACATTGTATTTGTGTCTGGACTGTACTACCTCTGCTTAAACTAAAGATGCCTACTTCACTGAGTTTACCCTACTGAAATCTGCAACCTTTTTTATCCTTCCGTATTCATGAAATCTCTAATGCTTGGAATTTCCTCTTGTTGACATCAATGTTTTTATGCTCAACTTGTATGATGTACAAAGTAATGTACTAAAGCTCGGTTTGTGAATAGGGAAATTGGATCATGTTAAACAACAGTTTTTGTACTCCGGAGTTGGAGAGTTTACCTACATATATCCTCTACTTCTGGCTATTTCGTGCTTGACCCAGGTTTATCACTAGTGAGCTTATATGGAACTGGAAGGAAAGGAGACTGGGGACGGAGTACGTGGATGAATGGACCTGAAAAGGAATCACCGCCCTCTGTCACAATATATGCAGCCACCAGCCAGCCAGCCACATCCCTATCTTTTTTTAGAAAATTATAACTCTCTATTTGATTCGATCTTCCTCTGCATGCCAATGGCCGAACCTTGGCCCTGCATATTTTAGCTGTCAAGGGTTGGCTTGTGAATTTATCGGTTAGGAACCATTTGTTGCATCAAATTTTCCCTCACAGTTTGTATGCAGTACTGAAACCGCCCTTCGTCTCGTGCTCTGTTCTCGCAGGAAGGCAGCGACCTTCCCCTCTGCTCGCGCCGCAACGTCGAGCCGTCGCCGCGACGTCCTTCCGCTCCAGGAGTTCCAATCGAGCCTCCGCGCCGACGTCGACCGCGGTCGTCCTTGCTCCCTTAACCCCTCCTCTGCATCAGACTGGCACGCGTCGAACACGAATAGCTCGGCACCGACCTCGCTGTTGCTTCAAGCCCATCCTGGCAAGGACGTTCCTCATCAGGCTTCACTGGATCTGGAAGAGGAGGGAAATGAAGCATGCTCCTACTGCACGCGGACGTCAGCTGACTCGCTGAGTCTCCAATGCACCCACCTCGTCTGAGGTGCAAGGGAAGCCAATGGGTCTCTGGTCAGTGAAGCCGCGTCCCTGCTGGTGAGTTCTGGGCTCCCCTGTTTGTTTGATTTCCTAAGCACAAGAATGCGTCGTCTAGGTTCAGTAGCACCCCGCGCAGCAAGTAGCCCCAATGTGCAAGTGGTTATGCTGATGTGAATGAATCGATTGGTAAAGCCTTGTATTCTGTCCCCTTTGAGAGGGTTTCATTGCAGGGTCTTTTCACCTTTGAGCAGGTTACATTTTAGTGGGTAGTCTTTTCGGAACCACTTACCGTGCTTATATGAATGATCTTTTTTACTTTATAGTGTTGCTGCTAATATCATTATGTTTCAATTTAGGCAGAATGGGCTAGAGATAGTGAGGCTGGGAGTAAAAAAATATCAATTTTTAGTTTAATCCATTCATATATGCTTTGCTTATTTCAGTTTTATATGTTTTCCTTCATGATTATCATAGCTCGGTGAAGCTTCATGTTCTTAACATTTTAAGGAGATTGTTGTGTCTGAATGGTCACATGCAAGAGCTCAAACCGTGATTCAGTGAAGGAATATATTTTGTTGTTTCCAGGTGCCAACATCATACAATGAAGGTATGAGCCCAGTTTACATCTTCCAGTAACACATGGTTTCTATCATAACATTGTTGGGTGACCAAAAATTTAGTATTTCACCTGAGATGCATGTATCCTCCCGTTATGCTGTCCAGTGCAGTGTGACATGCACTTTGAGTTGCCATTATCTCTGTGGAGACCATTTATTAGTGTTCTTAGTTTTGGTAACTATAGTTCTGAACTTTTGCAGGCTAAAAGGAGTGTTCGACATGAGGCAGTGATTGGCATATTTTGAGTCCTTCTTGCCCAAACTAACTGAACAAAGGCCAGAATTATTGCTGATGTTGACACAGATGGGTGAGGATACTGAAACTTGTGGATGTTGGATTGTTGGTAGCTACCTGATGCTTCATTTCTACGAGTTCCTGTCCATGGGTGCAATATGATGTGTTGTTGCTTCTCTTTGGTTTTTGGTTATATAGATATATAATTTTTTTTACATTTGTTAGCTTTTTTATTAAAACGATGTCGCTTAACAGTTTGTGGTGACATGTATCATATTGGTTGGTCGGGCCCTGAACATGAGGGAACAACTGTTCTATCAGTTGCAACAAATTGTTTGTGGATGATCAACTTATGCTTAATGTTGGACGTTTCATGTTCAAAAAACATGCCACTCTGTTAATCGACTAAATGACCTTGGTAGACTTGTTCGCTGCAAATTGTGTAATGTGCTACTTCTATTTAGCGTTTCCCATTGCACATATGGTCACTATTCCAATCTACTGGTTAAAATGTTTTGCAATTATATCATTTATGATATTTGACCATTATGACTTTTGATCTTAAAATGCATGCATAATACTGACCTTTGCATTGCCATGCTTGCTGGTCATGACAGGTCGCGTCCGCTAACGAGGTCGTTGTATCCAGTTTAATGTTCAGCAACGTACCATTACTAATCTTGCAGATGACTTGCACTGGATCCAGTGGATAAATTACTAAATTGGTTGTGTATGTGAATTCTGGTGGATTCATTAATGAATTGGTTGTGTATGTCCTTCCTGGAGTAGTATTCAGGACTGGGGTTTCTGCGATCCAGTTACCCTTCTAACTAAGAGGCCAAGGAGCTATTAGGAGTTAATTGGACCTGAGAAGCTTTAGTCAACAGGTGGAGCTGTTGTCCTTCTCTATGTCCCTATGCGTCAAATGCTTAGTCTTCAGGACTTCCGTAGCAATAATCAGCTAGAACTGCCATAGTTTTTAATCTATTCATTTGCAACTCTTGTTTGTTTGTAAGACTTCCAAATCCTGATACATTTTACTATTGTTACTTGTCTAACAATATACTGCTTAGAAGAACTATGACTCTGAGTAACCTCTCCTGCTTATATCCAGTAATGTGTAGAAAACAGTTAGTCACCTAATTTTTTATGTAAGTGTGGCATCTTGTGTTCAGAAAGGGATTTCTAAAATGATGGAAATTGATTTTAGTCTGCATTTTGAAACAGTTGTGTGTTTATGGATCAGAAATGAGAATATGCTACAACAGTGCTTATGGATCTATCAGAATCCTGTTTGTTTTCAGGGAAAGAAGGCTTATCACCTGCTGGTAGTGAAGATGGACTGCTGATATCTTCTCATCCAGGAGCTTGTTAGGTGGGTGGGTGTGGGGGGCGGGGGGCGGAGGAATCACCATTTCTATCTTATGTCTGGGAGGAATCGCCATTTCTATCTTATGTCTGCCTTCATAGAGGGTTATATGCAGAGAAGATGTCGCTTTGCATCTGGAATTTGTAGTGCATTGCCTGTATACTCTACTCGTATTCAGTAACGTTTTATTTACTTTAGGTTAGCTTCTGTTAAGACGATGTTTTCTTAAGTTTACATGGTATATGCTAATGTTATCGCATTGTTTATATATAGTCATGTGTCATTTTTTGGTCTGCAACTTTGCATTACTCATGTGTTGTGACTGAATATTGACTTGGTTCTGAATTGGTTCGATATTTCAAATCTTAAGTAGATGCTGGTGGCAATGTGTTTCCACCTAATGTTATCGCATTGTTTATGCACATGCTTATGAAGATTGGTATTCATGTGTCATTTTTTAGGGTCTGCAACTTTGAGTTCCTTGTTCCATGTCTACTCATGTGTTGTAGCTGCTTCCTGTGAATGGAGAAGATATAAACTTGGCCCTGAATATTACAAAGAAGCTTCATTACCATACAAACCATGCTATTTGCATTATCAGGACTATGAAGATATGTGATTGTTTCAATTTGTAGTCTGCATATATTGGTTCGATATTTCAAATCTTAAGTAGATGCTGGTGGCAATGACTGTATATATAAAAATGTTTGTATTTGAATCATAGCTTTACCACCTAATTCTAAAGCCATGTCCATTAGACGTGGAAAATAGATTTTGTCTTAAAATTATTGGTATTATTAAAGCTGCAAGCAATTCCCTCTGCTCGTTTTCCACTCCACGAGCAGAGCACCACGACCAACCCTGTCCACTGAATCCATCACCTCTGCTCCATGTCTCCATCTCCCAACTTCGAGCACTAAATCCATAAATCCATCTCATATCAACCCTTTTCTACTCCGCATCGACAAAGAACAACAGCTTCTTCCTTCCTGCACAGGGTTGCAACACAGGCCTGACAGGAACTCCGCGTTGGCCGTGCTGGACTGGACGCCAAGCCTGACCGGTGGATTCGATTTGCCATTGATGGCATTGAAAGCCGAGCTCCACAGTTCCTCTCCCTCCACAGCCCTATATAAACACATTACATTCGCAAGCAAAGCACACAGGCTGCCACAAAAACAGAGGCTAGCAGCGCCGAAGAGCATCGAAATATGGCCGTTTGTCTTAACTGACGCAACCCCTGTAATTCTGTAAATAAGTTAGCACTAGCCTATTTGACCCACACTAGAACAGCATGGAGGTGATGGAGAACAGGTTTTTTTTTTTTTTTTTTGAAAGGGACTGGAGGGGTTTGCACCCCTACAGCATTTATTAAAAACAAATAAAAAGGTTCAGAGCTTTACAGATTACAGAAGACAGAAAGAAAACAACGGGAAAGAAAAAGAAGGGGTGCAGGTGTCCATAGGACAGCACGCAGGCTGTCCTGAATTCAGGACACAAAGAAGGAGAACAGGTTTGTTCAATATAGTCAACAGTAAACTAATAGAGATAGATATAGTGCTAATAGGCATATGGTGCTAATAGGCATAACATCGCCATAACTAGAGATAACCATAGCTGCTACAACCATGAAAACTAATATTTTAATTCTTGTCTTTGCCGTCGTCCTCCACATCAGAGACGCCCCTTCACGTCCTGTTCAAGCCGCCCAAACGTCGTCGCCACCACATAGAGGGCATATATCCCCAAACCAAAATTTGTCAGCGCATAAAGATAGTGATCGGCTTCCATAACCGTCTTCAAAGCCTCGCTAGACCTGCCAAAGCATATAAATAAAGCATAAGTTAGCCAGACAAGTAGGTGCCTTGTCGGCAAATTTAATCAGGTTATACTTTCTTCTAAAACTTCACTTTTTCCCTTCCTCTGTGCCTAAGAAAAATATACAATCGGTCTATACTCCTCTAATTTGCGTTTACTCAGTCCGCTCATGTCCGAACTGCATGTTTTACTATGAATTTGTACAGCCAAAAATTCGTGGACCCAAAATTATTCCAGCCACACATGATCACATGCCATTTCACTGTGATGACTACCAAATGTACCATTCAGAATAGCTATATAGTCTACAACCAAAATTATTCCAGCCACCCATGGTCACATGCCCTTTGGCTATGATGACTACCAAATTTAGCATTCACATAGCTATATGATGCATTAGGTGTCGCCTGCAGCACCAAAAACAGAGACATTTGCTACTAAGAAACCTATTAGTACCAAAAAAGAGGTCACAAATTCAGTCTACAACATAGGATTCACATTCCCAATTGTGTCACATCACCAGAAGGATTACGGGTACTTATCGAAAATAGCCCCGACGGATATGATAATGGAACACATAATGTTGTCTACTCTGAAATTTTAGATGATATGTCAGCAAACATACACTGCTACTGCTCACATGCATCCTCCTTTTATTGTTCCATATGTTAAGAATCCTAACTGCATGTTCAATATGTTACAGGTGAAGTAGCAGCAAGCAGTTAACCATGTTTATCTTCACAGGTAACTTCGCCCATTAAGACTACAGAATGACATACATGCATTCCTAATATTCAATACCTACACAAACCTGCTCACACTAACCAAAATATACTGCGTACTGGAAAACTTTACAAACCGTCTTACACAACATCAATTTTCATATTCATTTTATACACACCACTGTCGGTTTAAAAAAAGGTCCCATCTACACTCACAGACTAAATCACCCACCAAAATGGTTTTTGCCCAGGTACCAGTAAGGTTTAGCCCGCACCCCAAACTGTGTTACCAAGGTCAATCAAAACATACATCCCTCTAATTGTTTCACAAACTAAATAACAGGCTTGATTCATTGATTATTGCCTTTGTTTTCCTCCTACTTTAGTATGCACTTCCTCATTTCTACTTCCCAAAAGTTGGATTTCCAGCATCATTTCACTTGAAAAAAATACTTTCCTGTTTATCTAATTTGCAGCACCTGCTTTGCCTTTAGATTTTAGACATAGTACATGTGATTTAATAATCCCTGCTTTAAGTCACTTCTCCTTCAAAGCATACACTGCTGGAACTTATCTGTGTCACCACTAGCCTTTTAATAAGAATAATCAAAATGACCAAATAACTCAAGAATATTGCGAGTGCATGCCTTTTGATCGCCCAAATGTGCCTCTAATTTGAGACTTTTATAATCTTTTCATTTCATATGTAGAACGAATATAAACTCACCTTTTCGAGCAAGTGCTCAAGAGCATCTCCAAGTTCTTTTTATCTGCCATTCTCGAACTCTCGCTAGAGTACCACTGGAAGCCCTGCAAGAAGGTCATAAGCACAGATTAGGTCAAATGTGTAAAAAGATAAGGACTTTATTCTACAGAAGTGATCTAATTTGAGGAAGTGAATTTATAATACCGGGTCAAGAAGGTCATGAGCCTAGATTAGGTCAAATGTGTAAAAAGATAAGGGCTTTATTCAGACTAGGTAACATGCATGTGCGTAGATGTATATCACTTTAATTGTTCATTTTATAGCTTGATTGTTGTTATCTTCTTATTTGCACATTTTCTGAATCCAACATTTTTTAGTAATCTTTTCTGTAAGTTTTTTATATGCTATTACATGATCCTGATTTTGCCCAATAAAATACAGTATTCTTTTGTGAGATGAACAAACTTACCTGGACGCTACGGTCAGCAGCTTGTCGGAGGGGCGGTGTCCTTGGCGGCGCGGTGATGCAGGCACGGCGGCATAGCCTCGCCAAGGCCGATCTCATCGCCGCTGCCATCCTCTTCCCTCCCTCCTCTTGGCAAAGGCGTGGGCTTGGGGCGGTGTGTGGCGGGCTTGGGGCTTGGCGGCTTGCGGTGTGCGTTTGCGTTCAGGCTATTTTAGGTGAGAAGAAGAAGATTCTATTTTAGGTGAGAAGAAGTTGATTGTGCTGCTTATATAAATAATAAGAAAAAAATAAAAACAAGTTCGATTTCTTCTCGTACTTGGTCGAGTGACGTCTCTAGAGACTACGACTGATTTCTACCGTGCGAGTTGGAAAACAAAATAAGGAGAATAATCCGATTTCTTTACTGACTTCGATACCGTGACACCCATCAATTCGGCTCGGACGGCCCTATTTGATATACTAGAATAAATTGCCGCGCGCTTCCGTGACAACAAGATTCAATCTACTTGGGGACGGACGAACTGACGGGATCGAATTCAGAGTTCAGATTTTTTTTTTTTTTTTTTTTTTTTTGAGAATATATTCAGATGCCTTCGCTTCAAAGGAAACGGGCTTATATACTTGTCCACACACATGACACAACTTGGGCCATGGCCCAGTAACAACTCAATACGCAAATTAAAGAAAAAACTTTATACTTGCATCTTTTCGCATTTTACCTCCCAAAGGCGGGAAACGCGGTCTTTATATACGGTTTTGTCTTTTCTTTTTTTATTTATTTCGGCTGAATCTTTGAAAAACATAATAAATCACAGAAAAATCATAAAATAGAAAACAATTTTGGGCCATGGCCCAGTGAATATATAATATAGTATGTTTTAACAAAATTTTTCAATACGCAAATTAAATGCATAACGGCACGCTTCCTGGCCCATCAGCCACTCCGCGCATCGCCGGTTGTCGGACGCCTGTCAGACCTGGCTTCCTTCCTGGGCCTGATCTTGACACACGCACGGATAGATTAGAGAGGTAAGCCCAATAATTTTGATGCATCCGTTGACGAGTGAGTTTGCGCCGAAATCGTGTGTTATTTTACCGATTTCCTTTCAAAAAAGATGTTGTTGACTGTGATGAAGCTCCGCTGCTCTGGTGTGTGAATAAAGACATGATGACTTCGTTTAGTTCGAACAAAGCTCTCTCCTTTCGTGAAAAAAAAAGAAGCGAGCAGAGGTCGCAAGCAACCACCTCGACGTTAATATTGGGCCTGGTGTGTGGCCCAGTTTCAGGTGAGAGTGCCATCAGCCACGCTACAGCTGGACTGCCGGGGACGTCGCGCCAGCTAGAACAAGAACCCCGGCTAACACACAACACAAATAGCATAACCGCCACAACGCATGAGAATGGAGGCAACAAAACTAAGCAAGCAAGCACGTCAGATGTCTCTGGCTCGCTGCGCATCGCTTTCGCTCCGGTAGTTAGTGCGACGGTGATTGCTGGGGTGGTGTCGTAAACGTGTATGCTTAATTACTGCTGCTGCTGGATGGATTTGGACGCCAAATATGAATATGACGCGCATCACATCAGCACATGTATCGTCTGCGACACTATAGCTAGATACTAGTACATGTAATTAATGCACAGCTAATCAACTTAACTTGGCCATTAACTAATGCAAACATCGGAGGGTTGACTATGCACCAAACATTACACGACTAATTATAATTAATTAACAGTAATTCTCTCTCTGTGTGACTGTGTATGTGTGTCCCCACCATGGCACCATGCATATATATCCTGTGAAGCAGGGAAATGCTCATGCGATACGTACAATACAAGTGTGTACGTGACGACGGAACGTGTTGGACAGTGGATCAGAGTGCATGCATGACAAGAGACCGAAGCAAAGGCTTGCATGGCTGTTGCCCAGTGCCCACGGATGGTGCCCACGGATGGGAGGGAGCCTGCTATGAATTATTTGTACTTGCTATGTCCATTCATTGAATTCTTGGCAAGGACTAGGAGATGGGGAGGCAGGAGCACAAGATTAGTTTCTTCTTCCATTAATTTCATACTTGGGGCTCAACTACCCCGTTCGACAGTGCATATACATCGTCTCGATATATAGGGTGAGCCTGGCTACTGGCTATCCAGTACTCCCTTCATCGTCCAAAAAAGAATCAAATTCTCATTTCTCTAGTAGTGTCATATAATTTGAACTTAGCCAAATGATTGTGGTGTCCACCCAAGTTTAAGGAATCAACTTTAATATAGATGCTCTTATTTTTCAAAATTTATTCTAGTATTTCACAACGTTATTCTTTCAATGGTAGATAGGTGGTGTGCCCCTCACAGTGAGGCGCGCGACTCAGAGTTGTCGATTCAACTCGGTTCATCGGAGGTGCTTGCAAGGATAGAGTGTGCGTATATGCATTTATAGCGGTGAGAGTGACTAGTGGTTTCGAGGATCTATTATTGTACTCAGACCTCGCAAAATACAAATTCAAATTAACTTTTTATATCAAATAAGTATTGTTTGGTTTATAAAAAGATGAGCCAAGACTAGTTCTTACCTGAATATTTTCTTAACTAAAGTAATTAACATTGATTGAACGTATATGATCTTATAAGAATTTAACATGCTCTCTTTATCCTTGAATAAATCAATTTCTAGAGTTGTCTTAAGTCAATCTTTTTTATGCTTAACCAAATTATAGAAAAAAGTACAAACGTTTGTGCCACAAAATGAGCATATTGTCAAAATGTACTGCAAGATGCAATTAATGGTACTAATTTGTTGTCATAATTATTCACGTTTTTTCCTATAAATTTGATCAATTTTAAAGAAAAATAACTTAAAACAACTCTAGAAATTAACTTATTTAGAGATGGAGAAAGTACTATAACTACTATTGCAAGCGGCCATAGAGATAGCAGAATGTGTGTGCATTCATAAATTGAGTCCTATATCTGCATTCATATATTTCAATTTTTTATTTATTTAACTATGAATAACTACATAGTCATTCATCCTTCCCTTAATGTATGCGTGACCAAACGATGGGTTCCACAATCCTTTCGAAGCTCCAGGAGATTTGTAAAAAATTAAGGACCGGTGAGATGGTACGGCACGGGCACACGACACGACCATGCCCATGCCTGAACGGTGAACACAGCGAGCGAGATTGGAAAGGCCTCTGCTCTAGCTCTAGCAAGCTCAGCTCATGCGAGTAAAAAGAAGGCCAAATTAAGCAAGCATCCGTAGACTTGTTAGTTGTTAATTGCGTGCATGATCCTAGAAGTTTCCACCAGGGCTCGTATCAGGTGTCATTAACTATACTACTGCTACGATTGCTCTGCAACTTGAAGGATGCAGCAGGTCAAGCACAGCAGCCAGTGAATTTTCACTTCCTCCAATGTTTCAAGACAAAACTGCACTTGTCGCGTTGTTAAGTAAATTTTGGAGCTAAACATACATGCTACTTCTGGAGTTATCTTTAACCGCAAACATTGGCGCCATGCATGTCTTAATCATCTGCATCTCTGAAGAACACAAAGGTGACGCTATTTGGCAGATTGATCCTATAGAAACAACATCAAGATGCTGCACTAGATGGGTGATCTTTCTAAGCAACAGAAAACAACAATCAATTTTGGGTTTCCATAATTGCCAATTTTGTTCTCTCTGAGCCACCAAAAACATGGCAAACAAAATGGCAACTCTTGCTTCAAACGAACAATTTGCAGAGCTGCTCATGCGTCGCAACATGCCTTTATTTTAGCACACAAACTTTTTTTTCTAAGCCAAGTTTCACCAAACCATTTTCCCCTCGACGATGCCTAAGTTGTACCGAACTGTGGCCATTCCGATGATATTTTACCCAACACTTGACACGGCAAGGCATCCGCACTGAGTTGACTTCACCAACCAAACCTGATGCTACTGCACTACTAGTAGAATACTACAGTCATTAGCCTGCAAAATGCTCAATGTTTAGCAATTAGCAGAGAAAAACTTCCCGGGGCCAGGAAAAATACCCGCTACCAATCAGGTGAGGTGAGGATGTGAGGTGAAGGAAGACGAAGAGGACAAGGAAAAGCGGCAGCAACAGCAAGCCAGCAGCAGCAACAAATGATTTGGTGAGGTCGAACCATCCGTGAGAGGTGCCCTGTCCCTTTTCCCTCACCTTCTCCACCTCCCCCTCCTCCTCGTCTTCCCCTCGCGCCTATAGATCTCTCTCCTCCATTACGCCTCACCGCCAAGCTCACGGAGGACACCGCAGCTTCCCAATTCCAAGAACCACCCCCCGCCTGCGGAGCAGAGCTCGTCCGTCCCCAGCAGCGCGCGGAGCGGAGCAGAGCAATGTCTTCCAACGGCAAGCCCACCCCGCAGCCACCGGCGGCGGCGGCCGGCAACGGCGCTGGCGCGGGCGGCCCGCCCAAGATGTACCAGCGGCCCATCTACCGTCCACAGCAGGCGCCCTCGAAGCGCCGGCGCACTGGCGGGCGGTCCTGCCCGTTCAGCTGCTGCTGCTGCTTCTTCTGGACGGTGCTGGTCATCCTCCTCCTGGCGTTCCTGGCCGCCGTGGCGGGCGGCGCCTTCTACCTCCTGTACCGCCCGCACCGCCCCGCCTTCACGCTGACGGTGGCGCGGGTAAACAAGCTGAGCCTGTCGTCGTCCGCCACGGCGCCCGCGCTGAGCGACGCCATCGACGTGACGCTCACCGCCAAGAACCCCAACAAGAAGCTGGTCTACCTCTACGACGACTTCACCGTGACGGCGGCCACGGCGAACAACGCCGTGCCGCTGGGCGAGGCGTCCGTGCCCGGGTTCACGGCCGACGCCGGCAACATCACCATCATGAAGGCCACCGTGTCGGCGTCCGCGCTCACGGTCGACCCCACCGCGGCGGGCTCCGACATCAAGAAGTCCGGCGAGTTTCCCATCGTCGTGGACCTGGAGACCAAGGCCGGCGTCCGGGTGGGCGGGCTCAGGACCAAGAAGATCGGCATCCAGGTGCACTGCGACGGCATCAAGGTGGCCGCGCCGGCAGCCGCGCCGGCCGCCAAGAAGAAGAAGCTAGGGAAGGCGACAACGGCGGCGGCGCCCGCGGCGGCGACGGAGGCTCCGGCACCCGCGGTTGCCGTCGACGACGCGCCGGCGCCGCCCGCCGCGGCGAGCACCATCGCGCGCGTGTGCGAGGTCAGGATCCGGGTCAAGATCTGGAAGTGGACCTTCTAGTCACGTCGCCAGCCTCCGAGGGGCCGCATTGCAAAAAAACAAAATTCGCGGGTAAAAAGAAAAAGGAAAAGTGGCTTTGCTTTTCACGTCGGGTGAAGTTTCTCATTCTCCAGTCGAGTAGGAAACCCAAGGAAGCAAAATCGAATCAAACGCCGGCCGCTGTAAATTTTTTGTGTTTGAATTTTACCAAATTTGGCGGGGGAGGTCGGGGTCAGTGAAAGGAGGAGGCTATGCATTCTATTCTGTAGTGTGAGGCTTGAACGATTTGTTGTTCTCTCTCTTCTTCTTCTTTTGTAGTACCATTTTTTTTATCTTCAATTCATCTTCTTGTTGGTAGTGCAAGTACAATTTGTTGGTTTGTTACTTTTAACCATGTAATCCCAAAGCATCCGAATGTATAATTTGTAGTGACATGCAATCTAGTACTGTACTGTACTCTCCCCATTTTTGTGCTGTGTTGGTGTTTGTTGTTCAGTTTGGGGATGAAGTGGTTGGTGTTTGTTGTTCAGTTTGGGGATGAAGTGATCCCAAGCTCTGTTTTGAATTTCCATCTTGCCAATTTGTAACCAGCAAGCAATCAGCAAAGCAAGTGCATGCTAACATACTACACCGGGAGGGTGTCGGTGAGCATGTTGTCGAGGGTGTTTGACAAATTCTAGGCGTAAAAAAAGATGAAAAAGTACCATTAAATCATTGCGTTGCCTTTTTCATGTGAAGGACAATAGGACACTGGTGCTGCAACTTGTGTGTGGATCGGAGTAACCAAGTGCGTCAGCGTGACGTGACCTGTGGGGACAGGGGAGTGAGACACATGAACTGCAGTTTGTTCTAGAACCACTAGTCACGTCGTTATAAAAAACCAAAGGAGGCCAGCAGGTTACCAGGGCTCATTGTGTTTGATTAGTCAATTTAGAGCTACTCCTAGTCACTAGCAAAGTGGCATTTTGTGAAGGAGGGTTGTTGGTTAATCGGGATCGGCGAGTCGTCGTTAACAAAAGGTCAACACACTCATTAAAGCGCCCTGCGTCTTCTTTCCCCAACACGCCAATGCAATGCAAGTGACCAAAAGGCAAAAGGCAGCTTAGCTGGATGCATCACAGTGTTGCATGAAACAAGCCCAGTGCTAATATAATCGCTGCTGTTTTGAAGAGATGGAGGGGAGGAGCAAGGTAGCTCAGGTCTAAGGATGCTTGGAATGGTCGACATCCGGGCTTGACAGCAACTGCACGGCGGCAGGGGAACGAACGGACGATGCTCTGTTGGCCAGTGAAAAGTCCACTTCGTAGATTAGCTGGATGCTGTTGATGACTGACAGTGCCAACTTTTTTAATTGATTAACTAAAGAAGAAGGATGCTTTGTTTGTTTGTGTGTCACACAAACACAAGTACTCCTATTATGTATGTATGGTTGTGATATGCAGCGCTGTATTGTAAATAAAAAACATTTAAGCTAGTAAGATGCATGAGAATATTTAGAGAATCAGGTTTATGCAAGTATAATAGAGAATATTCAGAATCAGGTTTATATAACAAGTGTACGGTCGTTGTCAGCTTGCATGATGTTAATGAATGAACAACTCGAACCTACAACTACAAGCATGGGTGTGAGCCTCAGATGCGGAGGAGACACAATCAATTTGAGATATGTAACACGTGTGGCTTATTATCTTTTATCATGCTCCTCGTCGGTGTTGTGAGGCGGCGGCGAAGCTTACTTGGAAGAGGGGGTAATAGTAACCCAATCTAGTAGTGTTTTAGCTGCATATCATAAGCAATGATCATAGGGAGTTAACAGGAATTATAAGATAGTAGCTAGATCGGCAATAGGAAGAATTTAAAGCTTAGTGCCATCCAGCGGCAGACCCAGAATCGGCCTAAGAGATGAGTTGGGTTGAAATCTCCTTTGTATTTCCGGTCAACGAGAGCTTTTGGATAGATTTGAAGACGAGTTGGCTGAAATTTCCCTTGTATTGCGACCCAAGCTTTTGGACTAAACAGAAAGCAACTTTGGACCGCAGATATGGTCCTTGATTCTAGTTTAGAGAAAAGAAAACTTACTCTACGAAAGAGTTTATTTAGATAGCCGTAGCTTTAACACCGTAATTAGCTCTGCCAGATCACGCTTTATTTCAGCATGAGGACTTCTTTTTTCACCCCTTGAGAATCTTTACTATACGAATCTTGCAACATTCTCTAGCCAGGGAGAGTGGCCACATCACCGGCCATTCCCGGCCGTCCGATCGGCCTGGCGGACGGTCAAGATCGTGCCTTTCCTAGCCTTCTTACAAAAAAGCCCTCAAACTTTATTGTAATCAACCCGCAGTCCATCATCCTTTCACAGGTATTCTTGTAATAAAGCCCTCCAACTTTCAAGAAATAGGACCACATGCCCAGCCCTTTATATGGGCTGGCCTGCTACCGCCTCCATTTTTGTACACGGGCCGAACTAGACTAAATTCGGCCCAAACAGTCGTCTCCTTTTTTATCTTCTATAAAATACTATGATATGTGAATTTTGTTAGTATTATATAAAAATAATCAAAGCTCCTAAAAAACATGAAATTTTTTTTAGCCTCTTCATGATGTACTATATGTACGAAAAATATGAAACTCGAAAAATAAAGAATTTTATAATCGAATCTTGCAACATTCTCTAGCCAGGGAGAGTGGCCACGTCACCGGCCATTCCCGGCCGTCCGATCGGCCTGGCGGACGGCCAAGATCATGCCTTTCCTAGCCTTCTTACAAAAAAGCCCTCAAACTTTATTGTAATCAACCCGCAGTCCATCATCCTTTCACAGGTATTCTTGTAATAAAGCCCTCCATCTTTCAAGAAATAGGACCACATGCCCAGCCCTTTATATGGGCTGGCCTGCTACCGCCTCCATTTTGTACACGGGCCGAACTAGGCTAAATTCGGCCCAAACAGTCTTCTCCTTTTTTATCTTCTATAAAATACTATGATATGTGAATTTTGTTAGTATTATATAAAAATAATCAAAGCTCCTAAAAAACATGAAATTTTTTTAGCCTCTTCATGATGTACTATATGTACGAAAAATATGAAACTCAAAAAATAAAGAATTTTATAATGATTTTAAATATTCTCTTTTAATTAATAAAATAACCTTCTATGACTCCTACTCATAAAAATACCAATCTAAAAAATAAAAGTTAACTCGGGGGCTGCTTTATGATCTCTACAAAAAGTTTAGGATAAATTGGAAATATTTTAATAAATTATTATTATTATTAAAAAAAGAGTTCATGCTTGCTCTTTATACGACTAAAATATATCAACAGCATTAAAAATCAACGATCAACATATACAATCATCCATAAATTATAATTTCCAAATAACACAAATACAATGCATAAAACAGAATTTAGCTACCATCATTCATACTCATGTACCTAACTACAAAGTAAAAATAAAAAACTAACAATGGCCATGCGCACGGCCATGAGCGGCAAAGCCGCGAGAATTTCTAGTGAACTTATTAGATGCACACGGTACACCTACAGCCCAGCCCATTCAGGAGGTTTACGAATTACGAGTAGGCAGTGCTTGCTCCGTTGGACTAAACAAACCTGCCTTGTCGGTCTGCTGCCGAGTGAACTGGAGACATACGTTCTCAGTGGCCCATGGACTCGGAATCATCAGTAGCCCCGCCCTCGTCCTCGCCGTCGCCGTGCCATTCCTGGCGCCCCCGCCCCCTACCCCTATCTCACCCGCCTCCTCCGCATCCGGCGGTGAGGATCGGTATGGGGGGAGGCGAATGCGCCCTGGGCGTCGCGGCGGTACGCGTGGAAACTCCAAACTACGGCGGGGATGACGTCGAGATGGACAACGCGGTCTCGGACATGGAGCAAGTCCCAGCAGCTGAGGTCTCCGCCACTGCCGGAGGAGCCGGCGCGGGCGGCGGGCAGGCAGAGAAGGCCGGACCAGAGGGAAAGAAGAAGAGGAGGAGGAAGAAGAAGAACAGAGGGAGCCAGGATGGGCCGCCCATTAACATCCTGGACATTGATCGGTAAAACCCCTTGGCCCTTGCAGAGGGTCATATAGCGCTGGAAGAATTTGTTCAAGGCTTCAAGCCCAGCCAGTGATGTGGACATTTCGAACTAGAAACTGTTAATGTATTTCAAGTGAAATTTTTTTATGGGTAAATAGTTTCAGTTCGTCAGTGGAAGTTACAATGATACACTGCTCTTGTTTTTAACAGACACATTACATGTTCATAGAATTGTGTATGTGGTCAGCATTCTTATTATCTGATACAAAAAGATTTCAAAATAATAATAGCTTTGTAGTTGTAGGGATAATTGCTTTGAACAATATGTGTAGGTTGTTGTGCCTTAATGTTACAATGGGCAACACTTCTTTTGATCTGAAGAGGTACAGAGTCTAGCTTTTGAGATATCTTCTTGGCAGACTGTTTTGTTTTATAAACAACTTGTAGTTATTTGAGTCGTGATTGAAATTGTTTATCATGTATTGATATTCAGAATTTGGCTTCCACTACCACTGATTTGGCTCAGTAAAGTCTGTTTTCCTTTTGCACGCAGTATATGTTAGGTTGCTGAATGTCACAAACTCCTTTTATCCCTGATGCAGATCTGTTCTTAACACTTGCAAGCGCTTGAAGGAGAAGAAGTGGCACCTCGTCTGGATTGCTGAAGAATGCCTTGGTGCCACTGCTGTCAGTGATCTTGTTAGAGAGGTATGCAATGCTTATGTTGAACAGTGCTACACTTGCTGAAAGTTTAAGTGCCTTCTTTCTTTTCTACTAAAGCAGGATGAATGCCATTGAATATTTGTATTTTAAGCTAGTGTTGATCTTTTGTTTTGCCTGGCACTTCAATGATTGACCAGTATAGGAAGTCGTCCTATCCTTCATTGGAGATATGTTGCCCACTGCTTTTACAAGCATCAGTGTCTCGGTTCTTGTTGTAGTTCATTGGATTTGTTGGATTACTTGAGAGGTTTGGAGTTATTTCAGAACAATCTCTGAAAAATATTACCATCTACATAACATACTTGATCTGGTGACAAATCAATTTGCAGTTAAGTTTCTATTTCATTGCTACAATGTTATGAACTCCCTAGCGTTAACATACACAGATACACAGATTCAATTTTAGGAGTTAGTATATCAATTGTTCTGTTAAATCTAGTGTTTGGTTTGTAGGTGTGCAATTTGTGGTACTCGCATGTTTATTCGGCAGGAGCTGTTGCTCTAAATATATTTTATTCTAGGTGGAGGCTATTCAGAAGTGTGGTGGGCAGACTACTGCTGATGGAAGCCGTCTCCGCACAGGTGGTGGGATTCTCTGGAACATCTTAAAGTCCCGGGAACCCAAGGCTTACAAGGAAATAATGGCAAGGGGGAAGCAACTTGAGGTACACCTTTTTATTATTATGAATGGATTAGTTATATGTATGATGCTTATACTATGAAAATAATAACAACAAAAAAAAAAGGTCCGAAGTCACTTTGTCCCAAACAAGCTGTTGACTGTTGTAGGCTATAGATGAAACCTGGCAAGATAACCTAGATATGATTTAGGAATTATATACAGGAGGTAAAACAACATGAGTTACTGTGCATGACATCATTATCATAGAAACCGGGGTGAGGGGTGTGATGATCAAAGTCTTTGGGTATTGCTTTCTTCATTTTCTTTCTTCCTAAGAATCTATTTTGAGCACTGTACATCTGTACTAATTAGAATTGATGCTTTTCTTTTGACATCTGGGATCCGGCTGTAAATTACATGTTTTGATGATCCTTCTGTTAATTCACTAGTCTCTTTAGGGATCTGTTGCATGGAATTAACTTGTACTAGAGGGGGGCCCCGCGCTACGCGCGGGCTGCAGCAGCCGAAAAAAAGGCTGGCATTGAACAGTAACGGATCCGTCAAGAAACAGTAGCGGGTTTGGGAGAGGACCCGTTAGCGAGCATTAGCGGACCACAGGAACAGTGATGAACCCGGTAAGGAACAGTATTGGGTCTCTTGCTACAGTACGGACCCGTTAAGGAGCAGCAGACCCGGTACTGTGGATGAGCAGTGAACCGTGACTCATTTCCGCGCCCGTTACTGTAGATGAACATGGCCACTGTAGCTATCATCACCGAAAATAAAGATCTATATAGATACCTATTTCCTCCTTGCAGAGTTACTTTAGGTGTATAAAACGGCCCCAGATTAGTAGAAACGAAGATGCAAGTTCACAGCGCAGTGCATTAGTCAATGATGAAAATGAATCTCACGAGCAAAAGGAAATGGTGGATGATCCTGAGCAGTCATCAGACAGTAAAGCTCAACGCAAACCACTGGCGGGCAGAATCCGCATTCCTGTTGCTTATGATGATCTGTTTGAAGATGGGGAGATACACGAAGGAGAACCAATTGAAGCGTTTCAAAGGTTATGCCTCGGCAAGAGTTGTGAGGCCCAAAGGAATGGCACATAACTGCAAGAACTATCACCGTTTGTTGCGTTCAGTGAAAAACCAGGGAGAGTAGGAAGAGAAAAAATAATGTTAGGAGGAACGTTTTTTTCAGGTTTTAAAGTATATATAATATTTTGCAGTACATCATTTTTTTCCCATATATGCATCAAGAAAAAATCATTCCTTGTATAATATATTATATAAGGGAAAGTATTATATAACGGAACTTATAACCACTCAGTACTTTACAGAAAGCCTTAGCAAGTGCAGAAGTGCGACTCTAGACTGGAGACATCAGACATGATCCATGTTTCTAGTTTAGAGCAAATTGAAAGGAATAGGCATCAGACATTTGAACAACAAACTTGTAATCCAATCTATCTGTCCTCGTCCCATACGTTCCTGCTTACGCTGCGTCGGCGTGGCGCGTCGTCTGCTGCTGAAGCAGGTGCCCATCACGGCATCCCGCGATTACCCCTCGAAAAAGTTGAATGAATGAATGAATGAAACAAGATGGCGATAAACTAGGTATGTAGTAACTGATTTCTTCCTGTTTTCCCTCCGCTGTTTTCCTTCGATCCTTCGATTCGTTAGGCCAGCGGTGGCAGTCACGTCATGAATCTTATAAATGGGCTTCTGTGGGTGGCAAATGTGATCCAATTCCTTCTTTTACAGCCCATCGAGGAGCCTGCAATCTAATGGAACAAACTTGGCCCGGTCGATGTGCTGCCGAGTGGACAGCTGAGGCCATGGAATTGGAGGTGGCCGTACGTTCTCCACGGCCCGTGGGTAGTGGCCCATCTACTGGGAATCATCCTCACCTGGTGAGTGGTGAGTGGTGACAAACTTGCTTTACTAAAAAAAAAAAAATGATGATAAAGAACCTCTGGATAGACTTCATTCACTACGATTTTGCCGAAAGCAAAATGGCGATACAATCAGAATCAGGTAGCCGCGTCCGTCGGTCGTCATCACCGATCAGGCCGGAGTCCGTTTGTCGTTGGGTTCTGTGGAGTACCCGTTTCCATCTTGGAAGATGCCCATATCCTCCGGGGCCCGGACGCGCAAGCGGCCGCACAATCCGCGTACGCATCGATAGCGGCACGTCAGATGATCGAGATGACCGTTGGGAAACTTGGAGTGAAGACGACGACCTGCCGCGTCACACCGACACGGTCCCGCGTCAGTCACCGGCATATATGAACGCACAGCACAGTATCTGCCAATCGTTACCGGGGAAGCCTCTGCGCCGATCGATCGTTCGTTTCCTGCCGCCGGGTGCCAAGCACGCGACACCGCGGCAGCTAGTAGATGTGAAAGCAAGGGTAAAGCAGACCGATTGTGCCTGCGAGAGTCATTCACACAAAGCCGAAAAAGAAGAGGAGAATTTCGCCGCGGAAAGAAAAGGTAACAAAAGGAAAAAAGAAGAAAAGAAGCACCGTGTGGCGTGTGCCGTGGCCCATGTGTGTGCGCCCCAGTTGTGTGAACATGAACTTGAACTGAACTTCCCCGTCGGTTTCCCTGACGATCCGCGAGGTCGCGTCAATCTGATCGCGCTCAATCTGATATTCTGATCGCGCGACCGACCGACCCGACGGGAGTGGAGTGGAGTGGACGCGGTGGTTGGATGGATGGATGGACGTGAGCATCTCCTGGACGACGTCGACGTCCCCTTCCGTTTCCGTCCGGGGCCCCGGTCAAAAGCAGGGGCACCGCACAGCTACTGCAGGCAATACTTGCCTGGTGGACGTGTCGCCCTGCGTGTGCAAGCCGTGGCGTCAATGTGCCGTGCCGTGCGGCCGTGCCTCCTGTGCATGTAGCCGCCCCTCGGTCACACGCAGGCCCCGGACGAAGAAGAACCAAAAGCGCGGCGCGAGTTCCGAAAGGCCAAACCGCCCTAGCGGACGGACGTGCGGATGGTGGGTCCCCCAGCCGTGCGCCAGCGGCCGCGCGCGAGGCGGTTCCGCGTCCGTTTGTTTCTTCTGCGCACCATCATCCCACGACGCACGTCGCGCGTACGCGCGGATCCGACGGCGCGGGGCGCGCCGCCGCCCGCGCCGCGCGGGCGCGCAGCCACGTCGCGCGGCCCGGGGCCTATATAAACCCCCGCCCGTGTCGAGCAGCGCCGACCCGGCCGCGAATCCACGATCACCCCAACCAACCACCACCCGCTTGTCTCGTCCGTCTCTCCGTCCGGGCGTTCCGGTGTCCAGTTCCGCTGCCGTGCAGTGCGTGCCGGCGGTTGCAGCATGGAGGGCGAGGAGGAGGTCCAGGAGGCGGCGGAGGGCGGCGGCGCGGTGCGGAAGCGGAAGCGGGTCGGCGGCGGCGGCGAGGAGGTGGTCGAGGATGTAGCAGAGCCAGAGGGCGTGTACGGCAAGGAGCTGCTGGGCGAGGAGGACGGCGAGGACGGGCGGTACGAGGGCATCGCGGAGGAGGCCGTGGCGGAGGTGATGCGCTGGCTGGAGGCGGAGATCGTCGCGGACAACGACGCCGCCCCGCCTTCGCCGCCGGGGTTCGTGACCATCAACGGCAACGAGGAGAGCTGCGGCCCGTCCTTCTCCGCCGCGGCGTCCACCGTCATGGCCTCCGTCGACACCCGCGCCGGCGCGCCGCCCCCGCCGCCCGTGCCGTGGCCGTGGCCGGAGCCGCAGCCGGTGCTCCCTGCAGCAGACGTCGACGGGGACATGGACGACGGTGCCGGCGAGCCCGCCGACGAGGAGTGGCTGGCGCGGCTGCTCACCTGCGGGGCGCTGCTGGAGGGGGTTCTGTAGTGCAGACTGTGCAGTAGCACCAGGAGGAGTAGGACTAGGGAGTGCTAGCCGGACCCGGAGTAGCCTAGTGACAGTAGTAGTCGTCGTAGGACTGTAGCAGCAGCGAAGCAGGAGGGGTGCTGCGTGGCTGTGGCTGGCTTTAGCCTTTTTTGGACGCTTGTACAGTGGGATTGGGATGGGGGTGGTTCGTTTTGGCGCGGCTCGCTCCGTCGCTTTCGGTCCTCGTCCTACCTCTCTGCCATGCCCTGCCTGCTCTGCATTCCGCCGTATGGGCTGGTGTTTGGTAATGGTATCGTCTCGTCCGCTCCTGCTTCGCAAATGAAATGCAGAGATTAGTCGTAGTGATCAATGCAAAAAAAATTCTTAGTCGTAGTACAAGGTAGAAATGGATTGTTATTAGTACTCTCATTGTCTGATCGGTTGCCCGTTGTTTTCATGCTTGTTCCGGTTCACGCATCGCTCACGACACGACCCCTGCTGCGAAAGAACGAAAGTGCTCTGTTACATTCCTGGATTTCTCTGTCCTGACCAGCAAGCATCCAAGGCATCCGCCGCCACGCTGTGCCACTGTGGTGCTGTGCGAGTAGTCGATTCGAGGTGGGCAGGGGGCAACTACTAATCTTTTTTAAAGACCGTGTCACTCACTACCTAACCTTCCTCATTCATACCGCACTGTATGCGAAAACGAGACGAAAAGGCTCGGTAGGTTCACGCTGATGAGCAGATCCGATGCGGGCGCGTTCGACTTCGAGAGGCGCCTCGAACCAGCGTTGGTAGGAGTAGGAGACTAGGGGTGTGTTTGGATTGGAGGTCCAACTAGGTTGGAGTGGGTCGGACCCAGATGACCCCCTGTTTGGTTTGTGGGTTGGGTTGAAGTGAGATGAACCCAGATGGAATATTCGCTAGTTATGCGGGTCGGTGGGATTTCTTCAAAACAAGCGAACCACGCCGACCCAGTTGGGTTCCGTCTCTCTCCGTCCGCGTTCGCCTCGTCGCGTCCATACCGGTGACCGGCGGCGCTCGTGGAGGCCTCACCCCGGCGACCCGACCTCGTCCCCAACGGCACTCGCCACGGCCCCGCCTCGTCCCCGGCGAGCTCGCGGCAGCCCCGCCCCGTACCCGGCGGCGCTCCCAGCGCGAACGCGACGGCCCACCCGTCCCCGCGCGAGCTCCCAGCCATGGCGCGGGCGACCCTAGCAGCGGCCCCGCCTCGTCCCCGGGTCTGGATCTGGGCGAGCAGCGCCCATGGCAGGCGACCTCGGCCTCGGGTCGCTGGCGGCCATGGTGGGGAGTAGCAGTCATGGCGGGGAGGAGCGGTGGCGGCGCGACCTCGGTGGCGGGCGGGCGACCTCGGACCTCGGCCTCGGGTCGCTGGCGGCCATGGCGAGCCGGCGGGTGGCGAGGAGGGGAAGCGTGCTGGGCGCGGGCATTCCGTTGAACAGGCGGCAGGCGTCGTCCACTCGCCCGCACCGGCGAGGAGAGGAAGCCATCGTCGTCTTCGTCCGGGGCCGGAGCGATGTGCCGTCGTGCCGAGGATCTGGCATCCATCCAGAGGTAGAAGAAGGGAAGGTGGATTCAGTGCATGACAATTGGGTCCCACGTCTACAACAGTTAACGGGGTTAAAATCCCATCCATCCCATCCCACTCCACCCCTCATACCAAACAAAAAACTAGGTTCAACCCCACCCCTTAACCAAACACGAAGCGGGTTCATCTCATCCCCGAAAACTGGGTTCAACCCAACCCAACCCACTTCGCCTCCAAACCAAACACACCCTAGGAGTACGACAGGAGGCACAGCCAGGGGGATGGCGCAGGCCAAACCCGTCAGCGTCAATCACTGTCGCGCCGTGCGGCCGAGCCGCTGCCGCTGCCGCCTACCCCGCGCCCGGCCTGCAAGACCTGCGTTGCATGCTCCAACTCCAACCCCAAGCGGCCAACCCCCCAACCCCGGCGCCCCGGCCGTGTGGTGTGGACGGGTGGTGCCCGTCCACTGCACGGCCGGGTCACCATCGACATCGACCGCGTGCCTGCCTCCCGGTCCCGGCCACGGCCCACGGACCACGGTCTGGTCGAAACGATCCGATGTGGGGGGCCAGTACTGTACCCCCAATCGCAGCAGGTACCGTGCGTGGCAGTGGCACGCGTTTTTCCGGTGACCACCGATGCCACGGTCCAGAGTCCAGTCCACGACTCGACGTGCCTAGTAGTACCAGCCACCACGTCCCACCGTCTCCATCGATCCGTCGATCTTCCTTCTTCCCCGGCCGCTGGCCGCTGCCGAGCGATCTCTGGGCCAGGCCAACCCGTACGCTCTGTGCTCTGCAGTACCACCCGTCGTGGATGAGACGGCCGTGCAGCGCTGCATAGACGGGCATGGTACGCGGAGTACAGTACTCGTACTGGGCATGGTACGCGGAGTACAGCTCTAGGTCCTGTGGGGTCGCCGGCAGCAGGATCGCTCCGGTCAGGTCAGGCAGAGGCAGTGCTGGCTACTGCAGCCTTTTTTCAGACGGCGGGCCTTAGCTCAGGCTCTGCAGTTGCAGGTCTCACGGATCCATTCATTGGCCATTGCTGCCGGTGCTGCCTGCTGGTACACGGTTGCACGCCCATCGCCATGGCTCGGCCGGCCAGGCAGCCACAGGAAACAGGGAAAGCCGATGAAACACGAGAGTATGAAAGCACGCAAGCCGATGAAAAACCAGAGTATGAAAGCACGCAAGCCCAACAGCCTGGCGCACGATGGTGCAGTGGCGCAGTGGATTTTCACTCCTTCCTAACGCAACATCTATGCATTGCATGTTCTCTCGTTGCACTGCTACTGCGTCGGGCGTGTCTGATACAGATACACTGGCACGACGCCTGTTTGATACAGATACACTGGCACGACGCCCGGCTGGGTCCCGAGCTGCAACTTCTGTGTTTGATGGCCTTGGCGCGTCCCCAGCCCGGCTTGTGCGATCCAGAATCCATTCTCTCTCTGCGCTCGTAAGGAACGAAAGGAAGTCCCACACGATTCGAACTGGGAGAAGTCCTACACGATTCAAACACAGACCCTAGCTTAGCCATGTGCCCATGTACCGAAGGGCAGCGTCCTCCATCTAGGGCCGTGTAAGCAGTCACGAGAAAGATCGATTCCCATCATGGACATGGACATCGTATGGCACCGGCGGCTCGCTCTCGTGCCAGCATCCATGTGTTTCTCGGCTCGCTCAGGACTCGTTTGGTTGTCAAAAAGTTAGAAAATTTTTAACTGTAGCACTTTTGTTTGTTTTTGATAAATATTGTTCAATCATAGACTAACTAGGTTTAAAAAATTTGTCTTGTGATGTACAACTAAACTGTGCAATTTGTTTACCTACATTTACTGCTCAATGTATAGGTCTAAAGATTGATGTGATGGAGAGAGAGTGAAAAAACTGTGCATCCAAACAAGGCCTCAGTCACTCTCATCCCACAAGTGACAAGTCAGACCTGTGGGGCCGTGGGGCTGTGGCTGACGCAGCCCAGAGCACCCTAGATGACCGGGCTGTGGCTGTGGCCTGTGGCTGACACATCACCGTGCAATGCAATGGGTTATCGTGAAGCTTCTCCATACTTACACGGTAACCATTGTTTATATAAAAATGTTTGTTAGTGAAAAAAATGTTTTTTTTCTAAGGAACCATTGTTTATATAAAAAATCCGTATAAATCAGTTTACCTTTCACAAAAAAACGTAGGAATAAATTTATAAATTCAAATCCCGCACTCCAAACAAGGCCTTAACAGAACGTGTCTACTCCGTGATAGTTTATGTCTTCAAAGATGTGATGTGAAACAGATGTTGCAAGTTGCAACGAATCCTTTGCGTCAGTCAATACTCTCCCCAGTACTGGACATTCCACTCGGCCCTTTGCCTTGATTAGGCCCATGAGATTCAGTTTGCCTGGCTTTTCACGGCCCACCGTCTAAACCTTGCCATGAGCATTCCCCTAGGCCTGTGTGTAGATGAGGCCCAGTAACTTCCGTTCGGTAGCATGTGGGCTGGGCTCTTTTTTCTTTATCTTTTCACAGAGACAAGTACTATAACACAGAAAAAAAATAACTGTGTACCTCCCTTCCATCCAGATCCAATCCAAGAAAGAAAAAAATGAATCAGAATTCCGTCAGTGCCAGACTTTCAGCTTAAGTACGTGAACAGGTTTGAGTAACAAAGTCTGATCAGATTGTGAGACAGAGACACAGAAACTCAACTCAAAGCTAGTTGCAGTCATCAGGTAACCTTTTTTGCTTGTGACCGCTAACCAACCTAGATTATTACGATCTGTCTTAGAACGCCGTGCGGATAGAAATGAGGGTGGGTGATGATTCGCCTGCATGAGCCTGAATCATTCCACGATCCAAAGCCTCCAAGCAAGCCCTTTTATCCATTCCTCTCTCTCATCGGAGAAGGTAGCGCGCAAAAGTGCAAAGACGAAAGATGAAATGGACAGAGACTGAGGCCTTGTTTAGATTGCAAATTGAAAGGCTGAAATACATTGTAGCACTTTCGTTTGTATTTGATAATTATTGTCTAATTATGAAATAAATAGGTTTAAAAGATTCGTCTCGTCATTTATAACTAAACTGTATAATTAGTTAATTTTTTACCTAGATTTAATACTCCATGCAAGCGTTCGAAAATTGATGTGATGGAGAGAGAGTGAAAAAACTTGAAATTTGAGGGCAATCTAAACAAGGCCTGAATCTCTAAAACCTTTGAGAGGTAAAAAACGCTTTGGTCTGTCATAACGTACTGTTCTTTTGTTTTTTGTTTGTCTTCTCTTCTCCTTCATGCAAAAAGGAAAAGATAGTACTCAATATTATCTTCCTGGTCAAGCCTCTTGGCCTAAGCTAGCTATAGTATCATGATCACTCAGGACCAGCTACTGTCTGTTGCTACTGGCCGGGTTTCATCAGGCCTTGTTTAGATGCCCAACTTTGGGCATCCAAAGTTGGGAATAACTACTGTAGCAAATTCGTTTGTATTTGGTAAAAATTATCCAAACATTGATTAATTAGGCTCAAAATATTTGTCTCAAAAAGTACAATAAAACTGTGCAATTAGTTTTTGATTTTATCTACATTTAGTACTCCATGCATGTGCCAACATTTTGATGTGATAGAGAATTTTCTTTTTATATAGTGAAATTTGGGGGTGAATTCTGAAATCTAAACAAGGCCTTAGAACAATGCCATCCATGATCCATGCTCGAGCTCCGAGACCGAGACTGAATGGCAGGCAGTCCAGAACTGAATTGTGGAGCAAGGCAAGGGTGGTTAAAAGTCGCGACGGCATCACGGCAATGATGGGTGGTTCCTTGTTCCTTTGTGGGGGCAAGGGCAAAGGAAAAGCCGAGGCAACAATTGCTTTGCACTTTTAGCGCTGATTGCTGGAGACAAAGGGACGGGCCTGCCGCTGCGTGCCTCCGTGCACGCCTCGCTAGTCGCTCTGAACACATGCTTGCTGCTTGGTTGCCAGGGTTGCATCGCAACTGCGGTGCATGCGGACTGCAGAAACTGCTGAACCCATGCCCCGCATGTTCGGATTCAGGCATTCAGCGGTCGCTTTTCTGGTAGGCTGGCCTTGATCGGCCTGGTCCAACTCCGCCGACTCCTCTCTGCTTCAGAATTACTCCCCGCATGAAACGAGATCGGATCAGACATCAGACAACAGGGTGATTGATTGCTTGGCCACTTCTTTATCACCATCAATCATCTCTTCATTTGCCAAGGTGTGCCAAGAGCTTAAGGCCAAAATGGTACGGTGGGCGCGCACACGGCACACCTTACAGCTAGCTAGCTCTGCGTCAGTTTAATCTGGATAACAGCAATGCATTTGTAGGGTAGAGTGATTCCTCAGCCAGAATGCTCATCTTCGGAGTTGAGAATTGTTGCTCTGAAAATTATGAACATGCATGTGCCGTCGGCCGGCCGCCGGTGCTGGTGGTAGCAGTTGTGCAGCAGCCATCTCTTCATTTGCCAAGGTGTGCCAAGGGCTTAAGGCCAAAGTGGTGGTACGGTGGGTTTAATCTGGATAACAGGGCCACACCAAATATTTACAGCTAGCTAGCTCTGCGTCAGTTTAATCTGGATAACAGCAATGCATTTGTAGGGTAGAGTGAGGCAGCCAGAATGCTCATCTTCAGAGTTGAGAATTGTTGCTCTGATGCATGTGCCGTCGGCCTGCCGCCGGTGCTGATGGTAGCAGTTATGGTGTGCAGGTGTGCAGGTGTGTCGATTCTGTCCTGCTGCCACCAGACTGAAGGCATGAGATGATGGGCACGGCAATGCGTTGAACGCCTGCACATCTTTTCCGCTTTATGAGTATCTACAGATGCACTAACACAGAGCACAACAGGACTAAATAATCACACAGGCATACGCAAATTCAGTATGGCATACATGGTTTGTGGAGCAAATAATGGACCAATGATTAATAATGGACCAATGATTAAGGAAAAAGCAATGTCCCTTATTATTCCTCTTCCACAAAAAGAGGCCAAATGGGGGCATGATTAGTGTTTCCATCAGGATTAATCACACAAACCAGATTCTGCTAATAGACTAATCAGAGTATCAGACAAACCAGATTCCGATGACGCGAAACTAATAGCTGTCTTTTGGGCTTAGAATATCCTTGCTGCTACTAGGAATGTAGTACATATATACAACGTGCTTCAATCGCATGACTTTTATTTGTCCCCCCATTGCAAAAAGATACTCCCACGGAGTACATAATTGCGACAGGCAGCGAACTAATCATTTGAGCAAATAAACAGACCATGATGCCGTTTGTCAGGCCCAAGCAAATTGATGTGAGGATCGATTGTCCCCTCTACTAGACAGCAGTATCTAGTCAAGTATTGAACCTAACAAACTCCTGACCACAAATTTGTACATACATGCGCCAACTGCCTGTTGTATGCATGCTCATCGTCTCTACGTACAGGTATTAAGCCAGAGGGCATCAGACCTGGCAAATTCAGAGAATTAAGGTAGGTAGGCTAACACTGTATGTGAGCCGAACTGACACGATGTCTGCTTCTAATGCAGCCACTCCATCCACAGCTATATTACCATATTATAATAAAATAATGGTCTAGATATATCAAAAGGGAAGTAAAATTTACCTTCGCTCTCTAGAGTTGGCCGACGATGTCATTTTGGTCAACAAACTTGGCAGACGATGTCAGTTTAGAAGTTTTGTAACCGGGATGGCATTGCCGACCAAGTTTAGAACCAAAATATGGGAAGTTATTCCAAATTTTAAAGAGAATTATAAGATTTATGACATCAAAATATAATTTTTTTAGATTAAGGAATCTGCATTCCGGTCTCCCACACTTACGAATGAATGGGTGCAACCAAACGATATATGCAGACTTAGGTCGAACGACCGTTTTCTACGAAGTAGAGCATATAAAACACGAAATCAAAACAAGACTCCATTTTCATCAGAACAGTTCAAAAATCAAGGTACCATGTATGCCAAACTTCTCTGTAGCCTTGGTTTCAATCTTCCAAAAACTTCAAATAACACCTCCAACCGCCTACACCCTTTCTTCAGAAACAGCTCCCTCTCTTCCTCTTTAGATAACTTAGACTAATGTCTGATTCAGAAAGTCCCTTAGCGAATTACATAACACCGCATCATTCCTATTCAACCACAAAGCCTAGCACATCGCCACTAATCGCACAATAATTTGGTTTCTCAAAACTTAGATTAAAACTCCTAAGCCACTTACGAAACAAGTAGATATTATCTTTGGGTGGTTAAATATTAAACAGGTAAATAGTGCATTCCACAAAAATCTTGCCACACGATAATAAACAAATGTTGCAATGTTATATCTTTTGTAAGTACGACCCTTCTCTTTAAGTACCAAAAAAAAAAAAAAGATTACCTTCAAAAGAATTTCGGCCTTCCAGAACACCTCTGTCACAGAACCGACCAATTTATACAAGATTAAGTACAAATATCCCCGCTAATACGTTGACACACATACTTTGTCTTATATAAACCCGGTAGTCCAACGAAATCACGAAGGATTTCAAACCAACTTGCAACGAACCAAGATCGTAGTAATTCAAAGCATAACCACATCTGTTACAATCTCTTACAAATAATCTACATAGATTATATAATATCGGAGTACACTCTAGTTATTACAAACCGAATACAAGGTAGCGGAAGATACATAGTTTTGAAACAAAACCATAGTTAAGGTTTACATTGCCGGTTCAAGCTCATATCTCACAAAAGCAATATAAGGTAAGAAGTCTACTAGAGACCATGCCCAATGGTCTAGTCTTCATTCCCGGCGGGGAGAAGGCGATAGATGCAAAGCAACCATTATAGAAGAGGTCATCTCGCACGGGAGGGAATAAACCCCGAGTACTCAATTGTACTCAACAAGACTTACCCGACATGAAACAGAAATAAAGACTCCAAGCATTATGCAAAGCTTTATAGGTGGAGTTGGCTTAACTCATTTTGCGTAAAAGCTTTAAGTGTTGAGAGTAACCAAATTATTATTAGCATCATGTTAATCTTCATTAACCCGTTATCTAGGTTTGCACTGTGCTAAACAAGCAAGCGAGTAGAGAAATACATAACCATATCAGGTTCATTATCAGCTATCTTGCGAAGTGTGATCAACCATCCAAACAACTTAAAATTTTCAAGTATGGAGATGATCCCGTCAAGCTTCTCACTATCCAGGAGACGATGGCGATTCGAATCGATTACTACCCAGCCGGGGAAATATTCCTAACACTCTCCCGGCACACCCCGCTAAGGGTAGCCGTAGAACACCATTCGTACAACTCGGGAATCACGGATCCGAATAGCGCCTCACTTAGGGTTGCCACCATGCCATGAGGTCGGGAATTATAACACTGCCGCCGGACTTACGGACATGACTTCCCACACGGATATACCACGCCGGATATGCCAATGGATCGGGAATTATAACACTGTCGGCGGGTGAGACTTGATACTCTTCGCGATCCGGCCTAAGTTGAGCTACTAGGCTTCGCGGCGGATAACCTCGGATCCGGCCGGCTAAGTGCTAGGCACTTTGTTCAACATGACTAAGATGGGCTCCATTCCTTGTGGGTAATTAATTTGCACGACGGTACGCTTCACTAACAAGGTTGGCCGACCATGTAGCTCATGCGCTCCGTCTTGCCTTCGATTTACATACACATGGTTATTTGCACGATAGCATATATAGCCAACCGTGAACCATCATCCTAATTTCTCGCAAGTGATTATTAATCACTCGACTTCTACCGTTTAAGCATGGCTAAGCAAATGCTACGGTATCATATCATTAGGATTTCGGGGATAATAATGGACAAGGAATGATATAAATGCAGCAAGGGTGCCAATTCAATTCCTAGAACTTAATGCAACAATCATAAAGCATTTAGTAATTATAAAAGTTAGGAAGTTAAAATGCTCCGGGGCTTGCCTTTCACAAAGGTTGATGGTTCGTGTCGTGGACACTCAAGAACAACCTCCTCTATGGCGTCGGGTTCGACCACGACCCTTTTGCTCCCGAGGAATCTCCGGCTCCCGGGCACGTTCCTCTCGAACTCCAACGGGGTCACTCCTGCGGCGCACCTATTGCATGCATATGCATTGAATAAGTATATCGAATACATAAGTGAGGATAGTGATGATGACATGATGCTCATGATGACAAGTTGATATGATTACATCACTGGACACTCGTTTACCGAGTTCTCCAGCTATATTCAAATCACTATAACAAGGGTTTTGAATTTTTCTTAAGAAAAGCAAACACACTTACCAGATCTACACAACTGAACATATAACAATTCATCTGGAGTTAAAGACCTAACACTCGCACCTAAGATTTTACTTTAATTAACTTAGGCACATGAAATAACCCCTATGAAACGTATTGGCATGAAAAACATGAGCTAAAACAATTAAGTAAAGGTGCCAAAGGTCATTAAGAGTAATGACCTAGGGTCAACACTCAATCCAAAAGTCAAACAATCCCTATAATGATTAATCAAGTTTAAAGATTAATTAAAGCATTAAATAATTAATTAATTAAGCATAAATAAGGCATAAAATAAAATTACTCCAATTAAGTCCAAAATTTTATTTTAAGCTACTTACATCATAACTAAGTGAAAGCATCTAGGCCCTTTGATGTGGGTTTCGATGATTGATGACAATATAGATTACTATGACTAACGTGTGTTTTGCAGAAACAATGGGAGTTAGGTCATGGTAATGGAATCTCAGGCAATTGGTTGTCATGCCCTCTTATCGATAGAAATCGTTTCGGTTTTCAAAGGATGGACGACAAGGTTAAGGACGGTTAGCTCCGATTTGTCGATGGTGTTGAGAGACATCGGATTAGTCGTTAGGACTTTGTTTTCTCCTTTGGCCGTACTATTAAGGGGGGGTGCAAATGGGTAGCTTGACCTAGTTGAGTCTCGGGTTTAGGTATGGTGCACACTGGTGAAATCTTAGCGCTAGGAAGTTACTAGAGAGCCCTGAGAGTGTTTGGAGTTGCCGCCATTTTCAAAAGATCGGTGATCAAGTGAAAATGGGCACTTCAACAGCGCCGGACGCGCCCGGCCAAGGCGCCGGACTCGTCCGGCGCATGCTTGAGCGGCCTCGGGCTCCGCCCGAGCGGCGGACGCGTTGGTTTGGCGTCCGGCGGGCGCCGGACGCGGAAGAGAGAGTTCCAAGTCTTGGGCAAGCGAGACCGGCCTCGGTCGGACGCGCGCCGGACTGTCCCGGACGCGTCCCGCTCGCAGATGAGCCCAACGGCTAGTCGGCCGTTTGAAAGTTTCTAAGCGCGGACGGACGCGTCCGGCGGTGGGCGTCCGGCGTCCGCTCACCACGAGCTGGTGCGGGGATAACGGTTGGATTTCAGCCTTGGCTATAAATACAACCACACCCCCTCCATTTCGGTTCTCTTGCTCACTTGTTCGGTGATAGCCACCTTGTGAGAGCAGGAGAGTTGCAAGATCCTCATGACTTGAAGAGATTTGAGAATCCATGAATTCATGAGCAATCGAGAGTAGCTAGTGTGCATCCACTCTTCTCTCTAGGCTTTGCGAGGTCAAGTGAGAGTTTGTGCTTGTTACTCTTGGTGATCGCCATCACCTAGACGGCTTGGTGGTGATTGGAGCTTGGTGATCATCCGGCGGTGCTTGTGGATGACCCAACTCATCTTGTGAGCGGTTCTTGGCGATTCACCGCGTCGGAGCGACGAAGAATCAGCCCTAGAGAGCACTTGGTCCTTGCGAGGATCAAGGGGGAGCTACACCCTTGCGCGGGTGCTCCAACGAGGACTAGTGGAGAGTGGCGACTCTCCGATACCTCGGGAAAAAGATCGCCGTGTTCCTTGTCCCCTTAAATTCTGCATTTATTTTCTAGCACTTACATTCTTGCAATTACTTTCATAGAATTGCCATGCTAGAATAGGATTGGAACTTAGGGTGCAAAACTCTAGTTGATCGATTGTCTAGGAACACACTTAGGCACCAAGGGGTGAATCATGGGCTAGTAGGTTTAATTCCGCAAGAATTTTTAGAATTAGCCCAATTCACCCCCCCTCTTGGGCATCTTGATCCTTTCAAGTGGTATCGGAGCCGATTTGCTCTAAATTAGGCTTAACCGCCTAGAGTAAAGATGTCCCATGGGGATGGACCTCCTCCCATGTTCGAGGGAGATGATTTTCCTTATTGGAAGATTCGCATGGAAGCACATTTAGAAGCGATAGATGTTGGATGCTTCCGTGCCGCTTCTCAAGGACTCCCAAAACCCAAGGATTCAGCTAACCTTGTCGGTGAAGAGGCTAACTATGAGAAGTGGAATGCAAAGGCAAGGAACGCTATATTCCGCGGTCTTTGCAAGGATGTGTTCAATCGCGTTAGGAACCACAAGGACGCCCATGCACTATGGTCCGACCTTTGTGCGCTCCATGAGGGAACTAAGAGTGAGCGTGAGGAACGCTATCATCTTGTTATGCGCAAGTTAAATTCTTTTGAGATGAAAGCTAATGAAAGTGCTAATGAGATGTATTCCCGTTTGAACACTATTGTAGAGGAACTCAATGGGCTTGGACTCAATCAAATGTCGCCATCCGATGTTGCAAGAAAGATCCTATGTGTCCTCCCCATTGAGAAATATGGGCACATTGTCACCGTTCTTCACCAAGGTGATCTTTCCAATGCTACACCAACTCAAATATTGGGAAAGATCAATGCTCATGAGATGTACATGCATCTCACCCCCGAGGATGGCTCATCATCCAAGAAGAAAGACTTGGCCCTCAATGCAAGTCACTCAAGAAAAGGCAAGGCCAAGGCAACTCATGATGATTCTAGTGATGCTGAAATTGATGATGTGAGTCTTGCTCTCATGGTGAAGAAGACCACCAAGATGTTGAAGAAGCTCAACAAGAATGGTGTCAAGTTTGATGGCAAGAAGAAGAAGTTCTTCACAAGTAGCAAAAGGAAGCCCATCTCCGAAATAGAGTGCTTCAAGCGCCGCAAGATTGGACATCTAGCTCATCAATGTCCGGAGCCTCCAAGAGACAAGAAGTACAAGAAGAAGAAGGGCAAGGACAAGAAGGATGACTCAAGTGATGATGAAGAAAAAGAAAAGAAGAAGAAAGACAAGCATCACAAGAAGAAGGAAGAAAGAAAGAGCATCACAAGAAGAAGGATGGCAAGGCATATATTGTTGGTGACTCGGCTCACCGATATTGAATCTTCTTGTGGGTCATCCGATGAGGAAAGTGATGATGAAGGAGTGGTCTGCTATTGGCATTGGATCTTCACCACCTCCGCAAATCTTGCCATCATCATCTACTCCATCCCACTTTTGCCTTATGGCTAAAAGTGAAAAGAAGGTACATTCCAAACATGGTGATAGTGATGATAGTGGTAGTGAAAGTGATAGTGATGATGAGTATGAGTCACCTACCTATGATGAGCTTGTCAAATTGCTTAGAAAGTACTCAAAAACCATCATTAAGACTAGAGGAAGATGTGATGAGCTTGATAGTGAAAATACTTCTCTTCTAGAAAAAATGGAAGCTATGCAGAAAACTAGTGATGAGCTTAGAGATCAAAATGAAATCATGTCCTCTAAACTCAAGGAACTCAAAGCTTCTTCAAAAGAGCTTAAAGTTGAAAAAGAGAACCTTGAGAAGAAGCATGATGAGCTCAAATCTAGTTAAGAGGAGTACACAACTATTAAAGTTGGTCATGGGAATCTAGCGATGGCTTATGAGCTTCTTGCCGAAACACATGAGGCTACTAACAATGTTGCTAAGAATGATGTAGCTACATCATGTGATGAGATCATTGAGCAAGGTGCTAGCAGCAAAGGCAAGTCAGTGGTGGTGACTCGAGAATTATGATGACTATGTCAAGATAAAGAATGAAAATGAACAGCTCAAGAAGGATCTTGAACAAGCAAAAATCGGTCACACCGTCACTATTGAAGATGAAGGACTAGCACTTGAGAATGAAAAGCTCAAAGAAGAGAACAAAAGACTCCACTTTGAGATGTCATGCTTGAAGCAATCAACAAATGAGTCACTTCTAGAAGAGAACAAGAAGCTCAAGCAAGAGAAGGAACACCTCAAGATTGGATTGAGCAAGTTTGCAAAAGGAAAGTCACTTCAAAATGAGCTCTTGATGAACACCGTGATGAAGACCGATAGAAGTGGCATTGGGTTCAAGGCACATCAAGAGAAGCAACATCAAGCAAAGCAAGCAAGCCAACAAAAGCAAAAGTCAAAGCCAAAGCCAAAGAGATGTTTTGAGTGTGGACAAGAAGGTCACTTTGCTCATGAGTGTGAAACTCCACCACCACAACCCTTGCCCAAGCATGCTAGACCCTTTGCATATAATGCTCATTATGTGGTTAGAAAGGATTCAAAAGGACAAGTGAATGTCACCTTCTTAGGTCCCCCAATAAGAATAGGCCTAAGCAAATTTGGGTTGCAAAGTCTCTAGTAGAGAAAGTCAAGGGCCCTCAACAAGTTTGGGTCCCTAAACCTCAAGCTTGATCTCTTGTGTGTAGGTGAACTACGGGACCGGTGGAAGTCATTGGGTTATTGATAGTGGTTGCACTCAACATATGACCGGTGAACCTCGTATGTTTGCCTCACTAGATGAAGGGGAGCAAAATCAAGATAGGATCACATTTGGTGATAATTCAAAGGGCAAAGTCAAGGGTTTGGGCAAAGTTGCAATATCAAATGATCACTCTTTGTCAAATGTGCTTTATGTTAAACCATTGAGCTTCAACTTGCCGTCGGTGGGTCAATTGTGTGATCTTGGATTCAAATGCTTGTTTGATGAGAAGGAAGTGATAGTGTCAAAGAAAGAAGACTCAACCGTGATATTCAAAGGCTTTAGATACAACAATCTCTATCTAGTGGATTTCACCTCCGAAGATGCAAATCGAATGTTTGTTTTGTCCAAGACTTCACTTGGGTGGTTGTGGCATAGGAGGCTAGCACATGTTGGGATGAGTACACTCAAGAAGCTTTTGAAGAAAGAGTTAGTGAGGGGCTTGAAAGATGTTAAATTTGAAAAGGACAAACCTTGTAGTGCATGTCAAGCCGGCAAGCAAGTTGCAAACACTCATCCAACCAAAGCTTTTCTATCAACTTCAAGAGTGCTAGAGTTCTTTTGCATATGGATCTATTTGGACCAACTACGTACAAGAGTCTTGGTGGGAAACTCCATTGTCTAGTGATTGTTGATGACTTCTCAAGATACACATGGACCTTCTTTCTTCATGACAAATCCGAAGCTACTCCTTGCTTCAAGAAGTTTGCAAAGAGAGCTCAAAATGAATTTGATGTCAAGATCAAGAAAATTAGAAGTGACAATGGCAAAGAATTTGACAACACCAACATTGAAGCTTATTGTGATGAAGTTGGGATTAAACATGAAGTCTCATCCACCTACACACCTCAGCAAAATGGCATAGTTGAGAGGAAGAACCGGACCTTGATCACTCTAGCAAGAACAATGCTTGATGAGTACAACACCCCAGAGAACTTGTGGGTTGAAGCTATCAACACAGCATGCTATGCATCAAATCGGTTATATCTTCATAAGTTTCATGGCAAGACCCCCTATGAACTGCTCAATGGGAAGAAGCCGGACGTCTCCTACTTTCGGGTGTTTGGTTGCAAATGCTACATCTACAAGAAAAGGCAACACCTAGGGAAGTTTCAAAGACGTTGTGATATTGGTTTTCTTGTTGGTTACTCATCAAAATCCAAAGCATATCGAGTATTCAACCATGCCTTTGGTTTGGTAGAAGAAACATATGATGTGGAGTTTGATGAATCTAACGGCTCCCAAGGAGCAATTGAGAATCTTGATGATGTAGGTGATGAACCATTGAGGGAAGCAATGAAGAACATGCCGGTGGGAGACATCAAGCCTAAAGAAGATGATGATGAAGTGCAAGTCATTGACAAGCCTTTCTCTTCTTCAAGTGTGCCTCAAGATGACAAGGAAAAAGATGGGATGACTCGAAAATGAAGACACTCATGTTTCCCATGAACAAAGAGAGGCACAAGCTCAAGATGTTGATGCTCCTCAACCTACTCCTCAAGTGGTTGAAAAGAGAATTCCCAAACTCCACGATCATCCACAAGATCAAATCATAGGGAGTCCATCAAGGGTGTAATGACTCGATCTCAAAGACTTGCTAGCTTTCTTTGAACATCACTCGTTTGTTTCTTGTGTTGAGCCAAAGGATGTAGGTGAAGCTCTTCAAGATCCGGATTGGGTGAATGCCATGCATGAAGAATTGAACAACTTCACCCGCAACAAGGTTTGGACACTTGAAGAGCGTCCCAAAAATGCAAGAATCATAGGTACCAAGTGGGTGTTCCGCAACAAGCAAGATGACCAAGGCAATGTTGTGAGAAACAAGGCAAGGCTCGTGGCAAAGGGGTTCTCTCAAGTTGAAGGCCTAGATTTTGGAGAGACCTTTGCACCGGTTGCAAGACTTGAAGCCATCCGTATCCTCCTTGCATATGCTTCACACCATGAAATGAAACTATTTCAAATGGATGTGAAGAGTGCATTTCTTAATGGTTTCATTAATGAGCTTGTTTATGTTGATCAACCTCCGGGTTCGAAGACCCTAGCTGTCCTAATCATGTTTTCAAGTTGTCCAAGGCACTTTATGGGCTCAAGCAAGCCCCTAGAGCATGGTATGAGCGCCTTAGGGACTTCCTCATTGAGAAGGGGTTCACCATCGGGAAGGTTGACACCACACTCTTCACCAAGAAGCTTAATGGAGAGATCTTCATTTGTCAAGTATATGTTGATGATATCATCTTCGGCTCAACAAATGAAGAAGAATGCAAGAAGTTTGGTGACATGATGTCAAAAGAGTTCGAGATGTCTATGATTGGTGAGCTCAACTTCTTCCTTGGTTTTCAAATCAAGCAAATGAAGGAAGGGACCTTCATATCTCAAGAGAAGTACACCAAGGACCTCCTCAAGAGGTTTGATATGAAGGATTGCAAGCCAATCAACACTCCCATGGCATCTAATGGGCATCTCGACCTTGATGTGGAAGGTAACTCGTGGATCAAACTCTTTACCGCTCTATGATCGGTAGCTTGTTGTACCTCTTTTGCATCTAGGCCCGACATCATGTTTAGTGTGTGTATGTGTGCTCGTTTCCATGCCGATCCTAAGGAAGCTCACCCGAGTCTTTGTCAAGAGAATCCTTAGGTACTTGCGGCTCACCCCAAGCATTGGTCTATGGTATCCCAAAGGAGCAAGATTCCAACTTGTTGGCTATTCCGATTCGGATTATGCCGGTTGCAAAATTGATAGAAAAAGCACATCCGGAGGGTGCCATTTGCTTGGGAGGTCACTTGTCTCTTGGTCATCAAAGAAGCGCGAACGGTGTTGCTCTATCTACGGCCGAAGCGAGTACATAGCGGCGGGGCTTGTTGTGCACAAATCTTGTACATGAAACAAACCCTTCTTGACTATGGAGTGAATCTTGGTCAAGTGACTCTATTGTGCGACAATGAGAGTGCAGTAAAGATTGCCAACAACCCGGTTCAACACTCTCGCACAAAGCATATAGATATCCGCCACCACTTTCTTAGGGATCATGTCTCTAAAAAGGATATATCTCTAGAAGGTGTGAGAAGTGAGGATCAATTAGCGGATATCTTCACAAAGCCATTGGATGAATCAACCTTTTGTAGGTTAAGGAATGAGCTCAATATCCTTGACCTAAGCAACTTCACAAGGAAGAGGTGAAAGGTGTTGTCGGTTGCATTGCATTGTTTATAAAGCACGTCTAAATTTCTGTAATGCATATAGGGCTTGTCTAACATGGTTAAGATAACACTCTTTGGAGGTGTGAAGAAGCTTACCCTTGGTTCAAACCTGACAAGCCACCTAGATTCAATTTCCAGTAATTTTGATTTGCTTGTGTGTTGCTCTTCGTTTCTTTTCGTTTATCTTTTGAGCAACCTCTGTGTTCGTCCATGAATTGAGAAAGCTTTTTGATGCTTTTATTGGTTTAGAAACTCAAGCTCATGGCCATACGTTGTTCCTCGCTCGTGTTTGTTGCTTATTTTCAAAAATCATTATAAGCCTATGATAAACTATTTGAAAAACTGAGTGTTTGAGAGTGAGGATCTCATATTGGCTCCAAACCGTGTTTAGTTGTCTCTTCAAAAGTTTGGAAATCAATTGGGAGCAGTGCCGCGAAGAAAAGAGCCAAATCGGCTCTTTGAAGAGCGCCGGGACGCGCATTTGGAAATCCGGCGGACGCGTCCGGCGACCGTGAAGAAGAACTCGGTGTGAACCAGCAACGTGCCAGCGGCCGGACGCAAAACGGTGATCCTTCCGCGTCCGGCGACCGCGTACCGCACCGCGTCCGGCGAAATCGGTCGAGCGAAGTCTTTCGATGTCTACGGTCGGCGTCCGCGGTTCCCGGACTCACCCCGGACGCGTCCGGCGCAAAGAAGACAGAATTGGTCTATTATTTCTGACGTGTGGGGCCCCCAACTCTTTCTCCTTCAATTCAATCGGCCCGCGGCCACTCTCTTCCTTCTCTCGCCGTCCGTACGCCGCAGCACTGCCCTCAAACCCTAACCACGCCGCGTCGTCTAGCCATCCGCGCCACCCAGCCATTCGCGCTGCCCTGTTCCTCCTCGAGCGCGCGCTAGCCAGCCTCTGCCGTGTGCCTCTCCGGCCGCCGCGCACACCCAGCAAACCAGCGCCGCCCTGGCTCAGCCCGCGCCGCCGTGGAAGTTCAGCACCGCTGCCCGGACCCCATCTTCTCCAGCAAAGTTTCAGCTTCGGTCCGCGGCATTCCTCCCTAGTGCTTTCTCTACGTGATTCGCGCGCCCATTGGCGATCATTCACTCCGGGGAAGCTCCTCCATGTGCGAGCACCTCCACGCCCGCAAGGTGTTCGTCAAAATGCCCAAATCATTCTCTACTCACCGTGTGTTGATCTCCTTCGATCAATTTCTTCATGCGATGATCCCACCTTGTGTCCAAGGGTGCCCGCGTCGTCCTCTCTTACCTTCTTCACGGGAATTTGAAAATGCAATAGGTATATATCCTAATTCCGTCTATAATCTTACCTAATGCTTTGCTTCAATAGGGTTTCTAGCTTCTCTAGTCTCATGCTTACTGGTTATATATCTCTCCCTATTCTATCTCTTGTAGCGAGCCGGTTATTTGGTTGTCTTGTCAGTTGGCAGTGTCAGTGGCAGTTTAAACCCTAAGCCAAGCTTGCGGGTATGGATTGAGGCCAAGCCTCTTAAGACATCAGTTCATCCTCTCTCAGTGTTTGGTTTACTTGATCTGCGGCGTCGGTCATGCCCAGTGCAAGGGCACGGGCGGGGGTTCGGGGGAGATGATGATCCCAATAGGAGACCAAATCTTCCTAAGATGGTTGAGAAAGCAAAGGGTAAAAAGGTCTTGGCCATTAGGAAGAGGAAGAGGCAGCCATCAGATGCACAGGCAGTAGCAGAGCGTGCTGAGAGGAGAGCTCGCAGAGGTGCAGGCATAGTGATCCAAGAGCCTGGATCAGCAGAGGCAGAGGCAGAGGCCCCAGAGGCAGAGGAGATCACACTTGAGCAGCAAGATCTTTCTCCTTTACGACGGTCCTCCCGTGTCAGGACTCTCCCAAAGGAGACACGGCTCGGCGATCCACGGGAGTCGGAGTCCCTCTTCTACTCCACGAGGCAGCCCGGCGGGGGCTCTACGGGACCTAGATTGAGTACGGAGGAGCGTTGATGGTCGGTGCAAAGAAGATACGAGGCTATCGGGCGGTGGACATAAACACCTGGTTTCCACCTTCCGAGAGAGAGAGCTGGTGCACCCTATTACACGGCTTTGCACAAGTCCCGGTTGAGGCTTACGAGGCAAAAGTCAAAGATCACCAAGCGAGAGGATAGTGATAGCCGACTCTTTCTCACATGTGTTGGGCCGGGCCTTCGAGAGAGTATTTGGGTGCACGGCCGGGCATGATTGATCTAATTGGAAGATCTCGCGGATATATTCCGAGAATGGGTGTTAGAGTTCTATGCTACACGTGGATTGCTCCAAATCATTCACTTATTTCATACACCATTCGTGGTCGAGACGGAACTTGTCCAGTGAGGAAGCCGGGAACTTCTTGGGGATTTCGGAGCGGCCCATCAAGCTGCATCGGTTGTGCTTTCCGGGAATTGAGCCACCCCGCCGTGCACGGGGAGGAGTAGTGCCACCTCCCGAGATCATGAGAGAGGTCTTTGGACCTAACTTTGGTGCGGGGTCGAGCGGGACACCACGGGATGAGCTACGCCTTGCTCGAGTCCTTGATCGATTCAGAGGTACACAATTCTTGCTAGGCCCGGTTTCGAGAACGGGTTCACTAGGCTCCGGCGGTGGGTAGTGTCACATCTTGTGAGGAAGATTCCTTTTGACATCGGGATTTGATTCTTTGTGATATGGAGGATGTTATCTATGGGAGCTTCACCAAACACCGGCTAATGCACTATGCTCATTGGATCACCTGGCTCATCTATAGAAATGGTGATCTTCAAGACTCGATCAGAAAGGAATATGAAGATCCGCTGAATTATGAGGTGTTTGGCTCCTATGATGCTTCACAGATTGTCAGAGTCACCGCAGATGCTCCTCCAGTCATTCCTCACCATGGAGATCCGATTTACGAGACGGGAGCGAGCGGGATGCTAGAGTTGAGCGGCTAGCGCGTAGATGAAGAAGCAGAGCTTGCGAAGGCGAGGCGGCGGGATATGAGATCACTACCTCGGACTCGAGGATGATGAGGAGTACTACATTCCAGTTCGTCCTCCCCTCATCGCATGATGCGAGGCGGCGGTTCGGGAGCGGCCATTGAGCGCTTGACTCGGGTACTTGACGGGTTGGTGCCAACCGGGAGCGTGCCGAGGAACGGCATGAGATTGCTCTAGCCGAGATACGAGCTCGCCGGGATGCACAACATCGGCTACAGAAGCGGCAGACTGCAGACTATGACTTTGATTGCTTCACTATTTCAGCGAGACGGGTGCCACAAGTACCTCGGGAATTCTTCCCTCGGACCGAGTCGGCCCGGCGGGACGGACTTTGGGAGTAGGACCTTCTCGGATGCCGATCACGAGTGCGGGCTTACCGGCTTCGGGCATAGCACCTTTTTCTCCAGCGGTTCGAGTGTCCCCCTGGTTTTCCACGGATCTCCACGGCTTCTCACCTGTTGGCTCTCATCATTATTCACTCCGAGACTCGGCGCGGCTCATCATCGAGCCTCCTACGGTGCACTCCACGGGAGAGGCGACACCGAGTACATGAGACGGCCTATTCAAGCATGACTCGCAACCTCGCGGCGGCAAATTCCTCCGTGACGATGTGCACCGGCACATCGGGCACTATACCTTCCTCAGTGGCTTCTACAGATCCTCTTCCTACTACTGAGGCAGTACCACAGGTGGCTCCTACTCTTCCACTCGCTACACCGTCAGAGCCACAGGGTCACCCAGAGATAGCTCCAGTCACGGTGCCAACCACGGAGACAGCGACAGTTACAGTGTCAGTTGAGCAGACCCAGACCGCTTCACCGCCAGCACCACAGCCAGAGGGTCAGCAGGCTCCTGTCACTCAGTCCCACCAGAGCTCAGATGACAGCCCAGATGATACTGCAGCGTTCGTCATTGCTCCACATGCTCGTGAGACCGGCTCGTCTGCTCCTTCCACCCTCGGCCTTAGGTTTTGGTCCTTGATGCCAAGGGGGAGAGTTGGGAGTATGTAGACTTAGGGGGGAGCTCATAGCTTGGGATTTGGTTCTTTTGATTGATACATTTGCATGCATCATGTTTACTTTATGCATTGTATGATATGTGTGAGGTACTTTCAATCGCGGTGACATATGCTCTTCGGTTTGGTATCACCTTCTATGTCACCCGGCTCTTTGCTCATATGTGCTTGGCTTCCGCGGTTTACTCGATTTCATATGAGCTATGCTTTTGTCTTGTGCTAACTCGTTTTTGCGAGATTATATGTGCACAGATCTTTTGGCTTGATGTCACATGAGTCATTCTAATCTTTGCTCTTATTGTCAAAGGCTCATGTGAATCAAGCATGCTTGAAAACCTCAACTAAACTCTTCATACTCCAGAGGTTGTCATCAATCACCAAAAAGGGGGAGATTGAAAGCATCTAGGCCCTTTGATGTGGGTTTCGATGATTGATGACAATATAGATTACTATGACTAACGTGTGTTTTGCAGAAACAATGGGAGTTAGGTCATGGTAATGGAATCTCAGGCAATTGGTTGTCATGCCCTCTTATCGATAGAAATCGTTTCGGTTTTCAAAGGATGGACGACAAGGTTAAGGACGGTTAGCTCCGATTGTCGATGGTGTTGAGAGACATCGGATTAGTCGTTAGGACTTTGTTTTCTCCTTTGGCCATACTATTAAGGGGGTGCAAATGGGTAGCTTGACCTAGTTGAGTCTCGGGTTTAGGTGTGGTGCACACTTTGGTGAAATCTTAGCGCTAGGAAGTTACTAGAGAGCCCGAGAGTGTTTGGAGTTGCCGCCATTTTCAAAAGATCGGTGATCAAGTGAAAATGGGCACTTCAACAGCGCCGGATGCGCTGCCAAGGGCGCCGGACTCGTCCGCGCGCATGCTTGAGCCGGCCTCGGTCTCGCCCCGAGCGGCGGACGCGTTGGCTTGGCGTCCGGCGGGCGCCGGACGTGGTGGAGAGAGTTCCAAGTCTTGGGCAAGGACCCGGCCTCGGTCGGACGCGCCGGACGCCGTCCCGGACGCGTCCGCGCTCGCATCGTAGCCCAACGGCTAGTCGGCCGTTTGAAAGTTTCTAAGCGCCGGACGCGTCGCGGTGGCGGGGCAGCGTCCGGCGCTCACGACTGGTGCGGGGATAACGGTTGGATTTCAGCCTTGGCTATAAATACAACCACACCCCCTCCATTTCGGTTCTCTTGCTCACTTGTTCGGTGATAGCCACCTTGTGAGAGCGGGGAGAGTTGCAAGAGCCTCATGACTTGAAGAGATTTGAGAATCCATGAATTCATGAGCAATCGAGAGTAGCTAGTGTGCATCCACTCTTCTCTCTAGGCTTTGCGAGGTCAAGTGAGAGTTTGTGCTTGTTACTCTTGGTGATCGCCATCACCTAGACGGCTTGGTGGTGATTGGAGCTTGGTGATCATCCGGCGGTGCTTGTGGATGACCCAACTCATCTTGTGAGCGGTTCTTGGCGATTCACCGCGTCGGAGCGACGAAGAATCAGCCCTAGAGAGCACTTGGTCCTTGCGAGGATCAAGGGGGAGCTACACCCTTGCGCGGGTGCTCCAACGAGGACTAGTGGAGAGTGGCGACTCTCCGATACCTCGGGAAAAAGATCGCCGTGTTCCTTGTCCCCTTAAATTCTGCATTTATTTTCTAGCACTTACATTCTTGCAATTACTTTCATAGAATTGCCATGCTAGAATAGGATTGGAACTTAGGGTGCAAAACTCTAGTTGATCGATTGTCTAGGAACACACTTAGGCACCAAGGGGTGAATCATGGGCTAGTAGGTTTAATTCCGCAAGAATTTTTAGAATTAGCCCAATTCACCCCCTCTTGGGCATCTTGATCCTTTCACTAAGTCACACAATAAATTTCATGATTTTTGGAACAACAAATAAATTATTAAAATTAAAAGAAGAAGCCTTTATTAATTAAATGAGCTAATTAATTAACATGCATAACATTGCCCAAAATCAGATTTCATATTTTTCCTAGATCAAGCATCTCATGAGAGGGCTACACAAAAATTTTCATAATTTTTGGAGCTCGAATAATTTTATACAAAATAGACAAATACTAGCACTATTGATTTAAAACTAAATTTGAAAATCATTTTCAAAAATGAAAACAGGCACGCGGGCCGATTATGCCATTTCGGCCTAACTCGGCCTGCGGTGTAGCGCGGCGCGTGCGGCCCAGCGCGGCGAGCGCGGGCGGCGGCGGCAAAGAAGTGGCGGCCCAAATGGGCAGCCGGCCCAAGCGACGCGGCAGCTGCACGGCCCACGCGGAGCGTGGCGCGTTCGCGGGCGATGAAAGCCGACGGGCCCACCCGTCAGCGACCCAGGGCGGAGGGCAGTGGCCTCGCCGGCCGAAGCTCGACGCCGGCGAGCTTTCCGGCGACGGGGCCGGTACCACCGTGCTCCTCTCGACCTTGCGCACACGATAGGCTAGAAGATGGGGTGGATTAGGATGGCGAGCTAGGGCGGCGGCGCAAGGAGCGACTCCGGCGGTGGGGTTGACGGCGACGGCGGCGAATACGCTGGCGCTGGGGAAGGAGATGGCTAGGACGTGTGTGTGTGAGCACCAGGGTACTAAGGCGATTCTAAAACGACGAAAATGGAAGGTGATTCCATGGCGGGGAGTTGGGGCCTCGGCGGACCCGAGCTCGCGGCCATGGCGGTCATGGCGGTGGCGCGGAATTCGGGCTCACCTTGCGATGATGTGAAGCACGGTGTGGTCGGGGAAGAAGGGCAGCTTGTGGCGGAGCTATGGCCGTGGCGAATTGGAAAATGGTGGAGTGAGGAGGAGGAATTCCGGGGCGACTTGGTGACGGGCGGTGGCGATCGAGAGAGAGAAAATGGGGAGGAGGAGAAGGTGGAGTGGCCGGCTTCGGCCTTGGGCGGTGCAGCGAGGTGGCCAGGAGCCTTCGCGACGCCCTCCACACGCCTGCTCGCGCGGGCAAACCGGGAAGAGCCGGGGTGACGCTCGGCGGCCACGGCGTCGCGGTGAGCAGGGGGAGGCATGGCGATGCACCGTAGCAAAAGTAGGGAATTTTTCCCCTTTTTCAAAAACTCTAGATTTCATATTGGAACATAAAAATCTTCCAATGTAAAAGTTGCTCCAAATAATGAAAATGATTTTGCTTTTTGAAGCATATCAAAATTCTAAGTATTTTTGAAAGTAGGTTTTCAAATTTGAATTTGAATTTGAACTCAATCATCAATCAAATGCAATGTCATTAAACACTTTAATGATGCTTATGCTCATGTAATTAGATGCAATTTAGGCAATAACACTTGAAGTGTTTGACCTTTCCTTAAGAAAATCTCGTCCCGAGATTTTGAAAAACGTACCCGATCGGAATAGAAAGATGGATAAGTATTTTTCAAATAGTCCTCTCGTTCCCATGTTGCATCTTTCTCACGTGATTACTCCAAACCACTTTGAACAGTTTCACCACTCGACTGCGAGTTACACGCTCTATAACATCTAAGACCTTCACCGGCTTTTCTTCATAGGAGAGATCGATTGTAATTTGATACCCCGACTTTAATTTCTTCTTCCGAGATGCGAAGACATTTCTTCAAGCGGGAGACATGGAAGACTGGAAAGATAGTTCCCATTTCAGGAGGTAGTTGAAGTTTGTAGGCTACTTTTCCACACTTCTCAATGATTGGATAAGGTCCAATATAACGAGGCGCGAGTTTACGCTTCACACCGAAACGTTTCACACCTTTCATGGGCGACACCTTGAGATATACATGGTCACCCACCTTGAACTCAATAGACTTCCTTCGCTTATCAAGCATAACTCTTTTGTCGAGCTTGAGCGGCTTCCATATTTTTTCTGAATTTTCCGGACTTGCTCTTCGGCATCCTTGACGAAGTCACTTCCATAATACATTCTTTCCCCAGTTTCTACCAAATTCAAAGGAGTCCTACACTTCCGGCCATACAAGGCTTCGAAGGGAGGCATCTTGATACTCTCTTGATAACTATTATTATAAGAAAATTCTACTAGAGGCAACCATTTGTCCCATGGTCCTTTACGGGATATAACACAGCTCGAAGCATGTCTTCTAGAATTTGGTTCACACGCTCGGTTGTCCCGGAAGTTTGCGGGTGATAAGCCGATTTGTGAAGTGTTTGAGTGCCAAGATCTTGTTGGAGACGTTGCCGAAATGAGTCAGAACCGGGTTCCCCTATCAGAGATAATAGTCTTGGGTATACCGTGGAGACGAACTACTTGTTCAAGGTAAATCTCAGCATATTGGTGTGGACGGTAAGTAGTCTTTATAGGAATGAAATGAGCCGACTTTGTCAGACGATCAATGATCACCCAGATAGAGTCAAAACCCTTTGGAGTGGTTGGCAAGCCAACAATAAAGTCCATGCTTATTTCTTCCCACTTCCAATCAGGAATAGATAAGGGTTGCAGCAATCCAGGTTTCATGTGTATCGCCTTAACACGGCAACAATTGTCGCAACGAGCAATAAAGGCTGCAATTTCTTTCTTCATTTTGGGCCACCAGAAGTAAGGTTTCAAGTCTTGGTACATCTTACTACTTCCAGGGTGAATGGACAACTTAGAAGAATGAGCTTCGGATATAATTTGAGTCCTTAGCTCTTTGTTGTTTGGCACAACAAGTCTATCCTTAAACCAGAGAATTTCTTGATCATCAACTCTAAAATGCTTGGTTTCTTGCACTTTCATCTTTTTCTTGATGCCTAATACACTTTTATCGGTCTTTTGCAGCTCAATGATTTGGTTTCGAAGAGAGCATTCCACCGTGAGATTATGAAGAACAATAGGATGAAGAAGACGAGACATATGAAAATCTTCAACAACTAAGGAGTGGCAATGTGACTTCTGCTCAAGGCATCTCGCAACCACATTTGCCTTGCCAGGATGATAATGCACTTGAAGATTATAGTCCTTGATCAACTCCAACCATCTTCTTTGACGCATGTTCGGCTCGGGTTGAGTGAAGATATATTTGAGGCTTTTATGATCGGTATAGATATTGCATACATTACCAAGTAGATAATGTCTCCATATCTTTGAGCATGAACAACGACGACTAACTCTAAGTCATGAGTGGGATAATTGACTTCGTGTTTCCGGAGCCGACGCGAGGCATAGGCAATGACTCGGCCATCTTGCATAAGAACACAACCCAAACCGGTGCACGATGCATCACAAAATATGTCAAAAGGCTTCTCGATATCCGATTGAGCTAAGATAGGAGCGGAAGTCAACAAAATCCGCAAAGTATCAAAAGCCTTCTCACACTCTAGAGTCCAGAGGAATTTTTCATCCTTTTGAAGCAACCGTGTCATGGGCTTGGCAATTTTAGAGAAGTCCTTAATGAAGCGACGATAATACCCAGCTAGACCAAGAAAACTCCGGACTTCATGAATGGAAGTCGGGGCTTTCCGAGTCTAACACCTCTTGCACTTTTGAAGGATCAACGAAATTCCATCTTCGATAACACATGACCTAGGAAAGGTACCTTCTTCAACCAAAACTCACACTTGCTGAACTTAGCATAAAGTTGATGCTCACGCAAGCGGGTCAAGACAATTCTCAGATGCTCAGCATGCTCTTCTTCATTTTGAGAATAGATAAGAATGTCATCAATGAAAACCACCACGAATCTATCCAATTCGGGCATGAATACCTTGTTCATAAGGTATGTTGAATGCTCCGGTTTGGTTTTGGTAATTAATGACACTCAACGTTACTAATGCTTCGCTCTAAGTGTGGTTAGACACATAGCAACGTGACGGTGGATGATGGAGCATGGTGATCACGCTGATGAACATGAAGGATGTAAAGTGATCGAGCTCCGACGGAGGCCCATGGAGATCAAGGCAAAGGTATACTTGATAGGGCTTTCCGGTTTGGTGATCAAGACACTATAGAGAGTGTGATCACATTTAGGATCGATAACCGACTATCAAGAGGGGTTTCCTCGGTTCATTCGCGGTTCTAAGTGCCTCTAGTTGTGACTTTGCATGATGCATGAGAGGCTAACTAGAGAGCTAACCCTTGCGCGATATTTCATGAGTGAAATACTAACTCCAAGGCTTGAGAGTGGTTCATCACATGGTGGAGTTAGTGCACAATGCAAGGGAATTGAACTGGATCAATTTGGAGCAAGTTTGGCGCATGAAATGACGATCAAAAGGCGCCGGACGCTGGTGGCAAGGGCGCCGGACTCGGCTGAGACGCGTCCGGCGGCTTGAGCGCTGGCGCGCGCGTGGCTTGGCCACCGTTGCGTGCGCGGACTCGGTCCGACGCGTCCGGCAGCCTTGGACTTCAGCGTGGCGTGCGGCACGGGCGGCTAACGCGCGGCGGACGCGGCTTAGGCGCGTCCGGCGACCCGGACGCCGAATTTAAACTTTACGCTCGGGGCGCGCGGCGAGGACTCGGCCGGACGCGTGGCGGACGCGAGCGCCGGACGCCGGGCGGATCAGCGTTGATCGTCCGACGCGTGGTGACGTGGCGCATTTCAATTCCCAACGGTCGTCCCGCGCGGCGCGGCGAAGGGCGCCGGACGCGTCCGGCGGTCCCGAGCGGACGCGTCCGGCGCGTACTGCGCAGCTGCCCGTGGGGGGCAACGGCTCTATTTGTGGCTGCGGCTATAAATAGAAGGGTGGTCGGTTTGGGGAGTCTCTCTTGGCCATTTCCTTCATTCCTGAGCTATTATGAGCAAGAGACTCCCTCTCCCACTCATCTCTTTCATTCTTGAGCATCTCTTGTGAGATTAGAGTGGCAAGACAAGTGATTTGCATTGAGAGTTGCATCTAGAGGCACTTGTTCTTCGAGTGGGCTGCGGATTCTTGTTACTCTTCAGTGATTCCCGTCACCGTAGACGGTTTGGAGCGAGCGGGTGGTGGTTGAGCTCGACTTGGTGATTGTTCGAGGCCACACCGGGTTCTTGTGAGGGTTCTTGATCCTTCCCCGTGGGAGTTCGCGAAAGGATACTCTAGTGGATTGCTCGTGGCTTGTGGATCCTTGTCTTGTGTGGAGATTGCGGCTCCCCATTGGGGTCTTTGGCACCGAGCCAATTGAGCGGGCAACTCACCAAGCAAGTGCATCGCCACAACGAGGAGTAGCTTGCCGGGAAGCAAGTGAACCTCGGTAAAAAATTATTGTGTTGATTTGTGATTGCCGAGGCTTCGACCTCCTAGTGCTTGTGCTTGAGCTCCCTAGGTGATTGGCTATCTTCTACTCTTCGCGGCGGTATAATCTTCGATCATCTCTTTACTTTCCGCAAAGTAGAATTGCTTGTTGTGGTCGGTCGGGAACCACTCTTTGTGTAGCTTAAATCCCGTGGGTAGAATTGCTTGGTTGGTTTCGGTGAACCGACATTGTGTAGCTTGATCACCGTTGTTGTGTGCGCATTTGAATTGAGTAGCCTTGCATGATAGAACGGCTTGCATAGAGTAGTCGAAGCACTTGCTTTGCACATTTGCCGCCTTGCTATCTAATTGGGTTGTCTAGTTTTATTGTTAGAAATTTTATTAGGCTATTCACCCCCCCTCTAGCCATTGTGACCTTTCACGTGGTATCAGAGCCGGGCACCGTTTGTTTGAGTTGGATTAACATCCTACGGTGAAGCAATGGCATTAGTTATGCATATCAACAACACCAAGAAGGCACCATCATTTCGAGGTGATGACTATGCCAAATGGAAGCTCAAGATGAAGAGTCATCTCAAGTCAATCAACCTTGAAGTGTGGAAAGTAGTGGAGACAAAGTTTGAGCTTGTTGAGGGTGCGGTGCCAACACCGGCCGAAGAGAAGAAGCAACAAGCAAATGACATCGCCGTGAGTGCTTTCCATGAGGCACTTGATGATAAAGCTTTTGAGCTCATCAAGAACCTTGAAGTGGCTCATGACATTTGGAAGAAGCTAGAAGAAGCTTATGAGGGCACCGAAAGTGTCAAGACCGCAAGAGCCTACATGTTGCAAGAGAAGTTTGCTAGCTTCTCAATGAAGGAGGATGAGAGTGTGCCGGAGATGTTCCATAGGCTCCAAGTCATTGTCAATGAGCTCAAGGGACTTGGAGAAGAAATCAAGGACTCCCAATTCTCCACCAAGTTCATGAGGTGTCTTTCCAAGAGATTTGACATGTTGAAGACCGTCATGGTGAAGACAACCATGAAGGAGAAGCCAACTCCCAACCAAGTTCTTCAAGAGATTATGGCCGATGATGAGTTTAGAGAAGATCATGAGAAGGAAGAGTTGGTGAAGAAGAAGAAGAAGGAGAATGAGAAGAAGGATGATGACAAGAAGAGCGTGGCATTCAAGGCCACATCATCCAAGAGCAAGGGCAAGAAGAAGAAAGAAGAGTCTTCAAGTGAAGATGAACCATGCTCTAGCTCAAGTGGGCAAGAAGAAGAAGTGAGTGAACAAATGGCACTCCTTGTGAAGAGAATGGGGAAGCTCATGAAGAAGGGGTACCGGTCCAAGGGCAAGAGAAGCTCATCCAAGCCTAGTGACCATCCCATGAAGTGCTTCCGGTGCAATAGCAAGGATCATCTCATTGCCAAGTGCCCATATGCAAGTGATGATGAAGATGCCATGAGGAAGGAGAGGAAGAAGCAAGAGAAGAAGGAGGAGGAGAAGGACTCCTCTCACAAGAAGAAGAAGGGTGAATCCCATGTGGCAACTTGGGAGAGTGATTCATCTTCCTCAAGTGATGAAGATGATGATTCCAAGAAGAAGAGGAAGGGGCACGCAAGCATTGCCATTCAAGAGAAGATTTCTCTATTTGGTGCTCCATCATCTTGCTTTATGGCCAAGGCCACTAAGGTACAATCTACACCCGATAGTGATGATGAGAGTGATGATGATGATGACACCACAAAAGAAGAACTATGGGTCATGCTTGAGGATTGCAAAGGTGCTTTCAATGACTCTAGGAAAGAATGTAGGGGCTTGCGCAAGGACAAACAAAACCTTGAGCAAGAACTTATGGAGTTGAGGGCTTCTTATGAGAGTCTAAAGGTAGACCATAAGAAGCTAGAGATTGCTCACTCCAAGCTTGAAAAGGCTCATTCTTCTCTAGTTGAGAAGCAAGAGAAAGTGCAATCACAAGTGGTGATCATAGAAAAGAAAAATGTGTCCACATCATGTGATTCACTTGTTGATTCAATTGTTGTTGCATCACTTGGCCCTTCATGCTCTTATGCCTCTACTTCATCTAGTAGTGTTAGTCATGCTTGTGATTCTACACTAGTAGTTGAAAATGAGTCTCTTAAGAAGGAAGTCAAGGAGCTCAATCACACCTTGGCTAAGACTTATGGTGGTGAGGACCGCTTGCTTATGTGCTTGGGTAGCCAAAGAGCCTCTCTCTACAAAGAGGGATTGGGCTATAACCCCAAGAAAGGCAAAGCCGCCTTTGCTCCTCACAAGACTTGTTTTGTGAAGAACATTGGTAGCTATTGCAAGAGTTGCAAGCAAGTGGGTCATGTAGAGCATGCATGCAAGAACAAGAACACTAGTGCTTCCTCTTACAAGATAAATGCTTCCTACATGCTTGTTAAGAGTGAGTGTGGTGTGAGTGCTAGATTCATTGGTACACCATGGATGAGCTCAAAGAAGAAAGCTATTTGGGTGCCAAAGACTCTAGTGACTAACCTTCAAGGACCCAAGCAAAAATGGGTACCTAAAGCTTGATGTCTTCTTGTAGGTAAATTACAAAGCCGGAGGGAGGCATTGGGTGCTTGATAGTGGTGCATCAAATCATATGACCGGTGAAGATAGTATGTTCAAATCACTTGACAAGAATGACAATGGTGGATTCAACTCCATCACATTTGGTGACAATAGCAAGGGTGATGTCATGGGGCTTGGAAAGGTTGCAATTTCCAATGACAAGGATCTCTCCAATGTGTTGCTAGTTGATACTTTGAACTTCAATCTTTTGTCGGTGGCACAATTGTGTGATCTTGGCTACAAATGCATATTTGATGACAAGCAAGTTGAGGTGGTGAGCAAGGATCAAGCAAATATCATCTTCAAGGGATTTAGGCATGGAAGCTTGTACTTGGTGGATTTCAATGCTAGTGAAGCTCAACTTTCATCATGTTTGATTGGCAAGTCAAGCAAGGGATGGCTATGGCATAGGCGCCTTGGACATGTTGGTATGAAGCAATTGAACAAGTTGGTGAAGCATGATCTAGTGAGAGGCTTGAATGATGTCACATTTGAGAAGGATAGACCTTGTAGTGCATGTCAAGCCGGCAAGCAACATGGGAACTCACATCCCAAGAAGAATGAGATGTCAACTTCAAGAGCGTTTGAGTTGTTGCATATGGACTTGTTTGGCCCAACTCACTACACATCAATTGGGGGCAACAAGTATGGTTTTGTGATTGTGGATGATTACACAAGATACACTTGGGTGTTCTTCCTCTATGACAAGAGTGAAGTCTATGATCTATTCAAGTCATTTGTCAAGAGGGTGCAAAATGAGTTTGACACTACCATCAAGAAGATAAGAAGTGACAATGGGAGTGAATTCAAAAACACAAGAGTTGAAGAGTTGTGTGATGAGCTTGGAATTGTGCATCAATTCTCACCAACCTACACTCCCCAATCCAATGGTGTAGTTGAGAGGAAGAATAGAACCTTGATTGAGATGGCAAGAACTATGCTACTTGAGTACAATGTGAGTGAGAAGTTTTGGAGTGATGCTATCAACACGGCTTGCTATTATAGCAACCGCCTCTATTGCCATGGGAAGTTAGAGAAGACTCCATATGAAATCTTCCCAACATTGCTTACTTCCGGGTCTTTGGTTGCAAGTGCTACATTCTCAAGAAGGGACAAAGACTTAGCAAGTTTGATAAGAGGTGTGATGAGGGATTTCTTCTAGGCTACTCTACTTCTAGCAAGGCATATAGAGTGTGGAACTTGGCAAGTGAGCTAATGGAAGAGGTTCATGATGTTGAATTTGATGAAACCCAAGGCTCTCAAGTTGGAGATCAAAATCAAGAAGATGTGGGTGGAGATCAATTGAGCAATGCAATGAGACACATGGACATTGGTGACATTAGGCCGAGGCAAGTGGATGATGGTGATGAGGTGCAAGTGCCAACTCAAGTGGTGATAGAAGATTCCAATGAGGCAAGCACAAGTGGTACTCAACATCAAGATCAAGATCAAGGGCAAGCAAGCAATGCAAATGAGCTAGTTCTTCAACCTTCAAACATTGCAAGAGATCATCCTCTAGATCATATCATTGGTGACATTCAAAGAGGTGTGCAAACAAGATCAAGATTGGCTAGCATATGTGAGCACTACTCCTTTGTGTCATTCATTGAGCCAACTAAGATTGATGAGGCATTGAAGGATCCGGATTGGATAAATGCCATGCATGAGGAATTGAACAACTTCACAAGGAATGATGTGTGGGAGCTTGTTGAGAGGCCAAAGAAGCACAATGTGATTGGAACCAAGTGGGTCTTCAAGAACAAGCAAGATCAAGATGGATTGGTTGTGAGGAACAAAGCAAGACTAGTGGCTCAAGGTTACACACAAGTTGAGGGTCTTGACTTTGGAGAAACATATGCACCGATGGCAAGATTGGAGGCAATTAGAATCTTATTAGCCTATGCTTGTGCTCACAACATCAAGCTCTATCAAATGGATGTGAAGAGTGCATTTCTCAATGGCTTCATCAATGAGGAAGTATATGTTGCACAACCTCCCGGTTTTGAAGATGACAAGAAGCCCAACCACGTTTACAAGCTCAAGAAGGCTTTGTATGGATTGAAGCAAGCTCCAAGGGCATGGTATGAAAGATTGAGGGACTTTCTCATATCCAAAGGTTTCAAAATGGGCAAAGTTGACACCACTCTCTTCACTAAGAAGATAGAAGATGACTTGTTTGTGTTGCAAATCTATGTGGATGATATCATCTTTGGATCAACAAATCAATTCTTTTGTGAAGAGTTTGCTAAGATGATGGCTAGTAAGTTTGAGATGTCAATGCTTGGAGAGTTGAGCTACTTCCTTGGTCTTCAAATCAAGCAAATGAAGAATGGCACCTTTGTGAGTCAAGGCAAGTACATCAAGGACATAATCAAGAAGTTTGGGTTGCAAGATGCTAAGGCCATTAGCACACCTATGGGAACCAATGGTGGCTTGGACATTGATGATAGTGGAATGATGATTGAGCAAAAGCTATATAGATCAATGATTGGAAGCTTGCTATATGTGACCGCATCAAGGCCGGATGTCATGTTTAGTGTGTGCATGTGTGCAAGATTTCAAGCTTCTCCAAGAGAGAGTCACTTAACGGCAACCAAGAGGATATTGAGATACTTGAAGGGTACCCAAGATGTTGGTCTATGGTATCCCAAGGGGTCAAGCTTTGAGTTGATTGGATATTCCGACTCCGACTATGCCGGTTGCAAGATTGATAGGAAGAGCACAAGTGGAACATGCCAAGTGCTAGGAAGATCTCTTGTGTCATGGTCTTCAAAGAAGCAAAATAGTGTGGCACTTTCCACCACCGAAGCCGAATATATTAGTGCGGGGAATTGTTGTGCACAATTGCTATGGATGAAAGCCACCTTGAAGGACTATGGGATCAAGTTCAAGCATGTGCCTTTGTTTTGTGACAATGAAAGTGCAATCAAGATGACAAACAATCCGGTTCAACATTCAAGAACCAAGCACATTGATGTGAGGCACCACTTCATTAGAGATCATCAACAAAAGGGTGATATTAGCATTGAAAGCATTGGCACCGAAGATCAACTAGCCGACATATTCACCAAGCCTCTTGATGAGAAAAGATATTGCAAGTTGAGGAATGAGTTGAACATACTTAGCTTCTCCAACATGGATTGATGCACCCCATATATGACATGCCTCTCCTCCAACATAGCAAGGTAAAGTTGTTTGTTGCATCTCATGCATCCTTTGCTAGTTGTGTAGACATGTATACATGTGCATCTTGCTAGGCTCATTCATTGCAAATCAAATGAATTTGAAGGATATATGGCACCACTATTGTTTCTATGCTTGATTTGATCTAGTGGTGGCATATGACTTGTTTGTGAGCTTGTAAACCTAGTGTTGAATCTTTAGCACTTGCTCATGATGTGTATCTCAACATGGTCAAGATAACCCTTATTCTTATGAGGTGTGAAGAAGCTTACCCTTGGTTCAAACAGAGATACATTTTCTAGGCATGTGGTTTAGATTTGGCCATAGTTGATTGACTTGTTTCTCTCATCTTATGCACCCTTCTTGGTCATTGATGACAAAGGGGGAGAAGAAAGTATACACCTAGGGGAGAAGTTTACACCTAGGGGGAGAAATAAGTCACAAAGAGCAATGGAAGGGGATCAATTTTTATGATATGACCCAACCATGAGCACACAAATAGGGGGAGCAAGCTCATAGACTATTTGTTGCATATTGTGTGTGCATTCATGATGATATGGAGCATTGCAAGCTAAATTCAATATTCTTGCTTATTTGATGTATTGCTAGTATAGAACTTGATTGGTGAAATGAAGTACTAGCATGCTTAGGGGATTTCTAGACATAGAGTTTCACTTGTTCAAAGTACCTTGCTACTAATGTGATCTCATGAGGTATTTTGAGTTTTGATGGATGTCTAGATTCCCATGGTGCTAAGGAAGGTTTATTATCGCACTCCGATTGGTATCACGCTTCAAAGGTCAATTCTATAAACCTTAGTACCATTTTGGTTGTGGTAACTCTCACAAAAGTTTCATCTATGCATGTGTGCTTGTAAATCGACCAAACATTTGATGCACACATGTAGGGGGAGCTACCACTACCAAAACCGAAATTGAAATGCTTGTCCAATCCAAGATTCATGTCTTGGGCAAGCAATTCAATTTCATATTGAATTCAATTTCTATATCTTTATGAGTTTGTCGAGGGGTTGTCATCAATTACCAAAAAGGGGGAGATTGAATGCTCCGGTTTGGTTTTGGTAATTAATGACACTCAACGTTACTAATGCTTCGCTCTAAGTGTGGTTAGACACATAGCAACGTGACGGTGGATGATGGAGCATGGTGATCACGCTGATGAACATGAAGGATGTAAAGTGATCGAGCTCCGACGGAGGCCCATGGAGATCAAGGCAAAGGTATACTTGATAGGGCTTTCCGGTTTGGTGATCAAGACACTATAGAGAGTGTGATCACATTTAGGATCGATAACCGACTATCAAGAGGGGTTTCCTCGGTTCATTCGCGGTTCTAAGTGCCTTTAGTTGTGACTTTGCATGATGCATGAGAGGCTAACTAGAGAGCTAACCCTTGCGCAATATTTCATGAGTGAAATACTAACTCCAAGGCTTGAGAGTGGTTCATCACATGGTGGAGTTAGTGCACAAGGCAAGGGAATTGATTTGGATCAATTTGGAGCAAGTTTGGCGCATGAAATGACGATCAAAAGGCGCCGGACGGTGGCAAGGGCGCGGACTCGGCCGAGACGCGTCCGGCGGGAGCGCGCGCGCGTGGCTTGGCCACCGTTGCGTGCGCCGGACTCGGTCCGACGCGTCCGGCGGCCTTGGACTTCGGCGTGGCGTGCGGCCTAGCGGCGCGCGCGGCGGACGCGGCAGGCGCGTCCGGCGACCCGGACGCCGACCGAAACTTTACGCTCGGGCGCGCGGCGAGGACTCGGCCGGACGCGTGGCGGACGCGAGCGCCGGACGCCGGCGGATCACGTTGATCGTCCGACGCGTGGTGACGTGGCGCATTTCAATTCCCAACGGTCGTCCGCGCGCGCGCGAAGGGCGCCGGACGCGTCCGGCGGTCCGCGGACGCGTCCGGCGCGTACTGCGCAGCTGCCCGTGGGGGGCAACGGCTCTATTTGTGGCTGCGGCTATAAATAGAATGGTGGTCGGTTTGGGGAGTCTCTCTTGGCCATTTCATTCATTCCTGAGCTATTGTGAGCAAGAGACTCCCTCTCCCACTCATATCTTTCATTCTTGAGCATCTCTTGTGAGATTAGAGTGGCAAGACAAGTGATTTGCATTGAGAGTTGCATCTAGAGGCACTTGTTCTTCGAGTGGGCTGCAGATTCTTGTTACTCTTCGGTGATTCCCGTCACCGTAGACGGTTTGGAGCGGCGGGTGGTGGTTGAGCTCGACTTGGTGATTGTTCGAGGCCACACCGGGTTCTTGTGAGGGTTCTTGATCCTTCCCCGCGGGAGTTCGCGAAAGGATACTCTAGTGGATTGCTCGTGGCTTGTGGATCCTTGTCTTGTGTGGAGATTGCGGCTCCCCATTGGGGTCTTTGGCACCGAGCCAATTGAGCGGGCAACTCACCAAGCAAGTGCATCGCCACAACGAGGAGTAGCTTGCCGGGAAGCAAGTGAACCTCGGTAAAAAATCATTGTGTTGATTTGTGATTGCCGAGGCTTCGACCTCCTTGTGCTTGTGCTTGAGCTCCCTAGGTGATTGGCTATCTTCTACTCTTCGCGGCGGTATAATCTTCGATCATCTCTTTACTTTCCGCAAAGTAGAATTGCTTGTTGTGGTCGGTCGGGAACCACTCTTTGTGTAGCTTAAATCCCGTGGGTAGAATTGCTTGGTTGGTTTCGGTGAACCGACATTGTGTAGCTTGATCACCGTTATTGTGTGCGCATTTGAATTGAGTAGCCTTGCATGATAGAACGGCTTGCATAGAGTAGTCGAAGCACTTGCTTTGCACATTTGCCGCCTTGCTATCTAATTGGGTTGTCTAGTTTTATTGTTAGAAATTTTATTAGGCTATTCACCCCCCCTCTAGCCATTGTGACCTTTCATATGTAAAGTGGGCAGGAGCATTGGTCAAGCCAAAAGACATGACAAGATATTCAAACAACCCATAGCGGGTTGAGAAAGTGGTTTTGGGAATATCTTCGGGACGAATCCGATTTGATGATATCCCGATCTCAAATCAATCTTGGAGAATACCTTAGCCTTTGATAGTTGATCAAACAAGATATCAATATGAGGAAGAGGATACTTATTCTTGACAGTAACGACATTGAGCGGGCAATAATCCACGCACATGCGCAATGTTTGGTCCTTCTTCTTTACAAAGATAACAGGACTACCCCATTCAGAGGAACTGGAGCGAATGAAACCCTTCTTTAAAAGTTCACCTAATTGAGTTTTAAGCTCTTTCAACTCATTGGGTGGCATTCTATATGGTCTTCGAGAAATAGGAGCAGTACCAGGGATTAATTCAATTTTGAACTCCACATCACGTTCCGGAGGTAATCCAGGCAAGTCATCAGGAAAGACATCCGGAAACTCACAAACCACAGGAATATCAGCAATGGCCTTTGCTTCAGCAGCATTAGCCGTATTGCGAATGGTGGTATCACGAGGGAGCTCAACTAAGAAAGCTTCGTTATTGATAGGATCTCTCAACATTACCACACGAGTGGTAGTGTCAATAAGAACTCCATTCTGGCTCATCCAATTCATACCCAGAATTACATCGATTCCCAGACCAGGCAACACTATAAGGTTCACAATATAGGTTCGACCCTCAACTAAAATGCTCACATCTTTTACTATCTGATCAGTAGAGACGCGAGTCCCAGCGGCACTAATGCAATAACCCCCATGAGTTACAGTAGTTATGTGCTGATTGAATTTGGATGCAAAAGTAGGGCTCATAAAAGAATGTGAAGCACCCGAATCAAATAGCACAACTGCGGGTTGTTGGTTCACTAGGAACTTACCAGCGGTGACAACCTCACCAGATGGTATCTCTTCAACAGTAGTATAATGAACATTACCAGGACGAACATTTCCTTGATTCATCTTCCTAGGATGAGGACAATTATTCGCCCAATGTCCTGGCTGGTTGCAATTCCAACATGGCCTATTGCTTGGAGGGACATTGGAACTACCTTGCCCAGATGTATTCTTGGGAAGAGCAATGGTATAACCCTTGCGATAACCAGTCTTGAACTGAGGTTTCTTTTGAGGAGGACGATATCTGATATTAACAGCAGGTGGACGATTCTGAGTTCTAGGCATGATAGGAGTCCTGGGCTGAGAAGCTCCTGCATCATACGCCCTCTTGCGGCTCTTAAAAGCAGCATAAATATTGTCATTATTCTCTTGAGTTAGGGCATCACTAACAAACTCATTGAAAGTTGTACACTTGCAATTGCCCATAGATTTCATCAGCTTAGGGCCGAGTCCCCTCTTGAAACTAGCAATCTTCTTGGCTTCAGTATCAACCATTTCTGGAGCATAACGAGACAAATGGTTGAAAGCCTGATGATATTCAGTAAAAGTTTTGGTGTCTTGAGTCGGTCTCATGAACTCCGTATGCTTGATAGCCATAAGACCGGGAGGAATAAAACGTGCTCGAAAACCTCACGTAACCGATCCCGAGACAAGATTGGTATTAGCGAGGTAATGCCTTCCGATAGTTGGCCCACCAAATACCCGCTGAACCTTGAAGCAGATAAGAAGCATACTCCACTTTCAGGCCCTCAGTAAGCCTGAGCAAACGAAACCTCTGCTCTACAGAATTCAGCCATTCATCAGCCTGGAGTGGTTCTTTTGTCTCTTCAAAGGTAGGAGGCTTGGTGTCCATGAAATCCTTGAAGTTACTCTGACGATTTGGTTCCTGATGGGCATCACGACCATCACGATTTGCCAACATACGAATTGTTTCACCCATGAGACGCTGACCTTCCACCATGGTATGCATAAGCGCCTCTGGAGTAGGCGGAGGTGGAGGCTGAGGAAGACCATGGTGCTCACCGTGATGGTGGTTTTCAGCCATCTGCAGATATGCGCAAATAGTGAGTATTGATGATGTCCAAAAAGTGTGGACAAATTATATAATCATGCCAAACTGAGTTCATTGGAGAAGAAACTCGAACAATAAATAGAGGCACAATCATAAATCTCCACAAGACATTGTCATCAATAACATCACCGGGCGCAATATCGCGATGTATCTGAAAACACATTTTACCAACAACTAAAAGGTTCCCATATCTGAGGAGTTTCCTTAAGACCATTTAAAGTGAGAGATGCAACTTCTTATAGGAGGACACTTTTTAGAGAAATGGCGTATTAAAAACTTTTGAGGTAAGAAGTTTTATAAGGGAGGACAAGTGCAAAGATTATATGAATGTCCTGATGCATGCTCGATCCGTACGTCCTCACAATCCTAATTTTGATTCTGACGTTCTAGACGGTGGCATACATACATTCTCTCATATAACGTAACTAGTCGAACTAACGTGAGCGTTGTTAGTGTACCTGCAAGAAATTTTCATTTCAGCCCAACAATTCCCAATATAACACACAAGGAAAGCAGTAACACATGTTACGCACCCCCCTCCATCTATGCATATTCCCAATATACATAGATGTAGGTGCACGATACCCGAATCATCGTCAGAAGACGGCATCACCAAGAATGGTGGAAAACACCCTCACATGGGGCACTTTCATATAAACATGTGTGGAACATGTGAATACTTCAGTACCATATAAGCACTCCCCTAGATCGGCGTTTGTCCGATCATGCTCTCACAACTCACCTTACCTTGGCGACGATTCAAACATTAACACTAGCGACATATATGGCTAATTCATATATGAAGGTTACCACCACCATTAGACCACAGGGTAACAAGTGCGGTCAAGTTATCACTCTTCATACCTTAGCAAGGCGTCGATGCAATATTTAAATTTCCCCCGGGTTAGTACTTACTAAGCCACCCGTAAGTCCTTATATGGGCATAAAAGACATGAACACCGGCAACCTTTATGTTTGAAATTAAGTTTTCGCAAAAGCTTTTGTTTTATTACACAAATGACGTGTTTAGTGCTTGAACCATGCTCCGATGCCGAAACTGTCACAGAACCGACCAATTTATACAAGATTAAGTACAAATGTCCCCGCTAATACGTTGACACACATACTTTGTCTTATATAAACCCGGTAGTCCAACGAAATCACGAAGGATTTCAAACCAACTTGCAACGAACCAAGATCGTAGTAATTCAGCATAACCACATCACCTGTTACAATCTCTTACAAATAATCTACATAGATTATATAATATCGGAGTACACTCTAGTTATTACAAACCAGAATACAAGGTAGCGGAAGATACATAGTTTTGAAACAAAACCATAGTTAAGGTTTACATTGCCAGTTCAAGCTCATATCTCACAAAAGCAATATAAGGTAAGAAGTCTACTAGAGACCATGCCCAATGGTCTAGTCTTCATTCCCGGCAGGGAGAAGGCAGTAGATGCAGCAACCGTTATAGAAGAGGTCATCTGCAACAGGAGGGAATAAACCCTGAGTACTCAATTGTACTCAACAAGACTTACCCGACATGAAACAAATAAAGACTCCAAGGATTATGCAAAGCTTTATAGGTGGAGTTGGCTTAACTCATTTTGCGTAAAAGCTTTAAGTGTTGAGAGTAACCAAATTATTATTAGCATCATGTTAATCTTCATTAACCCGTTATCTAGGTTTGCACTGTGCTAAACAAGCAACCGAGTAGAGAAATACATAACCATATCGGGTTCATTATCGGCTATCTTGCGAAGTGTGATCAACCATCCAAACAACTTAAAGTTTTCAAGTATGGAGATGATCCCGTCAAGCTTCTCACTATCCGGAGACGATGGCGATTCGAATCGATTACTACCCACTGGGAAATATTCCTAACACTCTCCCTAAGACACCCCGCTAAGGGTAGCCGTAGAACACCATTCGTACAACTCGGGAATCACGGATCCGAATAGCGCCTCACTTAGGGTTGCCACCATGCCATGAGGTCGGGAATTATAACACCCGCCCGGACTTACGGACATGACTTCCCACACGGACATACCACGCCGGATATGCCAATGGATCAGGAATTATAACACCCGTCGGCGGGTGAGACTTGATACTCTTCGCGATCCGGCCTAAGTTGAGCTACTAGGCTTCACGGCGGATAACCTCGGATCCGGCCCGGCTAAGTGCTAGGCACTGTTCAACATGACTAAGATGGGCTCCATTCCTTGTGGGTAATTAATTTGCACGACGGTACGCTTCACTAACAAGGTTGGCCGACCATGTAGCTCATGCGCTCCGTCTTGCCTTCGATTTACATACACATGGTTATTTGCATGATAGCATATATAGCCAACCATGAACCATCATCCTAATTTCTCGCAAGTGATTATTAATCACTCGACTTCTACCGTTTAAGCATGGCTAAGCAAATGCTACGGTATCATATCATTAGGATTTCGGGGATAATAACTGGACAAGGAATGATATAAATGCAAGCAAGGGTGCCAATTCAATTCCTAGAACTTAATGCAACAATCATAAAGCATTTAGTAATTATAAAAGTTAGGAAGTTAAAATGCTCCGGGGCTTGCCTTTCACGAAGGTTGATGGTTCGTGTCGTGGACACTCAAGAACAACCTCCTCTATGGCGTCGGGTTCGACCACGACCCTTTTGCTCCCGAGGAATCTCCCGGCTCCTGCGGGCACGTTCCCTCGAACTCCAACGGGGGTCACTCCGCGGCGCACCTATTGCATGCATATGCATTGAATAAGTATATCGAATACATAAGTGAGGATAGTGATGATGACATGATGCTCATGATGACAAGTTGATATGATTACATCACTGGACACTCGTTTACCGAGTTCTCCGGCCTATATTCAAATCACTATAACAAGGGTTTTGAATTTTTCTTAAGAAAAGCAAACACACTTACCAGATCTACACAACTGAACATATAACAATTCATCTCGGAGTTAAAGACCTAACACTGCACCTAAGATTTTACTTTAATTAACTTAGGCACATGAAATAACCCCTATGAAACGTATTGGCATGAAAAACATGAGCTAAAACAATTAAGTAAAGGTGCCAAAGGTCATTAAGAGTAATGACCTAGGGTCAACACTCAATCCAAAAAGTCAAACAATCCCTATAATGATTAATCAAGTTTAAAGATTAATTAAAGCATTAAATAATTAATTAATTAAGCATAAATAAGGCATAAAATAAAATTACTCCAATTATGTCCAAAATTTTATTTTAAGCTACTTACATCATAACTAAGTCACACAATAAATTTCATGATTTTTGTAACAACAAATAAATTATTAAAATTGAAAGAAGAAGCCTTTATTAATTAAATGAGCTAATTAATTAACATGCAAAACATTGCCCAAAATCAGATTTCATATTTTTCCTAGATCAAGCATCTCATGAGAGGGCTACACAAAAATTTTCATAATTTTTGGAGCTCTGAATAATTTTATACAAAATAGACAAATACTAGCACTATTGATTCAAAACTAAATTTGAAAATCATTTTCAAAAATGAAAACAGGCACGCGGGCCGATTCTGCCATTTCGGCCTAACTCGGCCTGCGGTGTAGCGTGGCGCGTGCGGCCCAGGCGCGGGCGAGCGGCGGCCCGGCGCGGCAAAGAAGTGGCGGCCAGCGGCGGCCGGCCCAAGCGACGCGAAGAATGCGCGGCCCACGCGGAGCGTGGCGCGTTCGCGCGCGATGAAAGCCGACGGGCCCACCCGTCAGCGACCCAGGCGGAGGGCAGTGGCCTTGCCGGCCGAAGCTCGACGCCGGCGAGCTTTCCGGCGACGGGGCCGGTACCACCGTGCTCCTCTCGACCTTGCGCACACGATAGGCTAGAAGATGGGGTGGATTAGGATGGCGAGCTAGGGCGGCGGCGCAAGGAGCGGCTCCGGCGGCGGGGTTGACGGCGACGGCGGCGAATACGCCGGCGCTGGGGAAGGAGATGGCTAGGACGTGTGTGTGTGAGCACCAGGGTACTAAGGCGATTCTAAAACGACGAAAATGGAAGGTGATTCCATGGCGGGGAGTTGGGGCCTCGGCGGACCCGAGCTCGCGGCCATGGCGGTCATGGCGGCGGCGCGGAATTCGGGCTCACCTTGCGACGATGTGAAGCACGGTGTGGTCGGGGAAGAAGGGCAGCTTGTGGCGGAGCTATGGCCGTGGCGAATTGGAAAATGGTGGAGTGAGGAGGAGGAATTCCGGGGCGACTTGGTGACGGACGGTGGCGACCGAGAGAGAGAAAATGGGGAGGAGGAGAAGGTGGAGTGGCCGGCTTCGGCCTTGGGCGGTGCAGCGAGGTGGCCAGGAGCCTTCGCGACGCCCTCCACGCGCCTGCTCGCGCGGGCAAACCGGGAAGAGCCGGGGTGACGCTCGGCGGCCACGGCGTCGCGGTGCGAGGGGAGGCATGGCGATGCACGGTAGGAATTTTTCCCCTTTTTCAAAAACTCTAGATTTCATATTGGAACATAAAAATCTTCCAATGTAAAAGTTGCTCCAAATAATGAAAATGATAACTTTGCTTTTTGAAGCATATCAAAATTCTAAGTATTTTTGAAAGTAGGTTTTCAAATTTGAATTTAAATTTGAACTCAATCATCAATCAAATGCAATGTCATTAAACACTTTAATGATGCTTATGCTCATGTAATTAGATGCAATTTAGGCAATAACACTTGAAGTGTTACAGCCTCCTTCCTGTTGTTCTCTCTTTTTTTCATGAACTTCTCTATGTAGAAATTTAGTTGCAAACCTACCCTTCATCTCTAACCTCCACAGGAATACGTTTTTATTTTCAATCAAAGAAACTGGCACAACTAAGGATACAAGATTTAACCACTCGGCCAACATTTCCTCAACTAGCGCCCTTCTAAAAGAGATCTTCAAAGGTGTCAAGCTTCAGCTGGCACAACTAAGGATACAAGATTTAACCCTCAGCCGACATTTCCCTAACTAGCGCCCTTCTAAAAGAAATGTTGAAAGGTGTCGAGTTTATTAAACTGGCACAACTAAGGATACAAGATTGAACCATTCGGCCAACCTTTCCTCAACTAGTGCCCTTCTAAAAGAAATGTTCAAAGGTGTCGAGCTTAAGCTAACGAAGTCTTTCCTCCTAACTATTATGTAAAGCGTCAGGAATCTTGCCATTAAAGGATCATGACCATCCACAAATCTTCCAAAAAACTAGTTTCATTGCCATTAAAAATATAAAAATACAATTAATAAAGAATCTAATGATACTTATTTTTTACATAAATATTATCATTTTATTATATAGTTTTTTCAATTTGAGATGTTTTGACTCTCTAAGAAAAATTGGAACAGCTCATATAATTTGGGATAGAGCAAATTTACCACTTGTACACACTGGGTACTTAAACTATTGGGCATTACCATCTGGGTACGCCAGGAACGCGGAAAAATGAATTTTGATTCTGTTTCTTTTTAAAAAAAAATGATGAATAGTGCTAAAATTTGTTATTTTTTGTAAAAAATAATTAGAGCTCTAAAAATTCTAAATTTTTTTGTGTAGCCTCTCCATGATGTACTCTACCTAAGAAAAATATGAAACTTGAAAAATAAATAGTTTTATATATTTAAAATTTACCTTTTTTAATTAATAAATGAACTTCCATGAATTTTAATAATTAAAATAAATAAATGTCCAAAAAGAGGTGGCTTACCTGTGCTCACCTGCCCGCGTGCCACGGTGGCGGCGGCGGCCCTCCCGTGCTCCACAGGTCGCTCGTGTGGCCACAGCGATGGGGCCTTGCGTGTGTGCCCGGAGGCCCGCCTGTGCTCGCGTGCTCGCGCTTCCCCTGCACGTAGCAGAAACCGCCCAAATCATATGACCCACATACACCTGTCATTGTCGTAACGACCTCTGGCCGGTATGTATGTTAACCATATAATCTTGGTAGTCTGTCGGGTGTTCTCGGGAACCCGAATCATCCACGTTTTCAATTTTCTATAGGATCATTACAGAAGATATTGTAGTATTATAAAAGTTAGATAAAAAATATATTTCATTTTTTTGACATTTATTTTAATTATTAAAATTCAAGAAAGTTCATTTATTAATTAAAATAGGTAATTTTTAAACATACAAAAACAACTTATTTTTCAAGTTTCATATTTTTTCTAGGTAGAGTACATCATCGAGAGGCTACATAAAATATTTAGAATTTTTGGAGCTCTAATTATGTTTTTACAAAAATAACAAATTCTATCGCTATTTATCAATTTTTAGAAAAAGAAAAAGAATCAAAATTCATTTTCCCACGCTCCTGGCGTACCCGGATGGTAATGCCCAATAGTTTAAGTACCCATGAGAGTTTTTTTAGTTCGAGTACCCAGGATGGTAATGCCCAATAGTTTAAGTACCCATGAGAGTTTTTTTAGTTCGAGTACCCAGATGATACTACCCAACAATTTAAATACTCAGGGTGCATTTTACTCTTAATTATTTTATTTTAGTTGGAGAAAGAAAAGCGCAAGAAATGGATGGCGGGGCATGCTACTAGCTTCTGTTGTTTTGGAGGGGCAAGTAACCACTTCGGATCTTTTTTTTTACAAGAAAAGACTGTGAGGAAGTTCCCCACAAGAATCCCGATTTTTTTAGAAAATAGATGCGACCTGCAAATTCGCTCCCATGTCCACGGGGATTTGAACCCAGGACAAACAGCGGCTGAACAAAAGGTGTAGTGTCTTTTTTTTTGCGTTGAGTCATACCAGGCCACGGGAAGTTAAGTGAGCCAGACTCACTTCTCCACTTCGGATCTTTTGCCGGCTACAATTGGAGTATTCAATTGGTAGAACGTCCCTGCATTCGGCATGCCGTGCTGTTCAAGTACAGGCAACTATTAGGCTGTGCGATGCCGATCTCCTGCAATTAGTAATCTGCATTGCACGTTTAGTGCCGCAACGGCTTAACTATACATACATGTGTCCATGTCCACGCCCCCACGGAGATATTGATGGCCAGGAGCCCAGGACAAACAGCGCGCTGAACAAAACTGCGCAATCTCCGCTACAAAAAGTTGGTGCTGCTTGTTTGTTGCCCGTGCCTGGTGGATGATGGGTGGTCTCCTGAGGAACACATAGAACTGGGACCAGTAATTAGTACTACTAGTTAGACTGGACCAAAGGTCCAAAGCCTCGTTATTTTGCCCCCTTTTGGAGCAGATTAAAGCTGATACAGTACTCCTGTAGATGCTCTGTTTTTTTTTTCTTTGGGTTTCCTACTACAAATTTGGTCTTTTTGGGGTTTCCTAGCAATTGCAAAATTTGTGCTTCCACATACAGTAGTACTTCCTACTGTGTATATATAAGCGTGTAATAAAGCTAGTAGCTGTGAAGGAAGAAGAAGAAAGCAAAGCATGTGTGTCCATGTAGGATGATGCGAAATGTGCATGTGGACGCATGGCAGCTCGGGAAGCAAAGGTGGTGAGTGGCGACGTGCAGGTAATTACTTTGCCGCCTGTCACGCAACCTCTTGAAACCGATGGTGGCCATGGACGGACGACGTACTCCAAAGCGCTCCCGGTAGCGGGGCGGTGCTCGCGTGCAGTAGTAGTAGGTCATCAATGCAAGCAACCGTGAGACACAAGGTCGAGTACACGAGCATTGTCGCCCTCGTTTCGCTGCAGTTTTTTTTTTCCGAAAGGACGGTAAAAGTTTTGCCGTAAATTCTATTAGATGAAGAAAGAAAAAAGAAAGGCAAATGCCCCCGTCCAGTTCTTTAAGTGGAAACTGGGTGAAAACCACGTACAATTTGGAGGGTACCCTACTCCAATAACACGTCTAGGTACCAAAACAACTCAACTCACGCCACAAAAGCGCCAACTCAACTCAACTCAGCTCCACGCTTGGTCGGATTGGGACATCGACACAAGCCTCTAAACAGAACTCGGTCGGATTGGGTCGTCGACACGAGCCTCCACTTTAAACCACTAGGAGCTCCACGGCTGGGCAACAAGCAACTAAACTCGGTCGGATTGGGACATCGACACGAGCCACCACTCCAGAAAAAACTGAAAAGAAAAAAACTAAAACAAAAAACTATGCCTACTCCACCACTGACACCTACCGCGCAGCAAAACAGCGAGAACGACGAACCCAGCCCTGCCCGAGACACCCTGACCGGACCGCAATCCACAGCGACGCCTTCAAGAAGGTCACGACATCCAAGCGCCGCCGTCGCTCGTCCAAGACAGGACAGGGCCTTCGCCCGTGGAATGTGCTGTGGGAGCGACGCCTCAACAGGTGAACGGCACTCGCGAGTGTCGCCGTCGCCAGGCTTTCGCTCAAAACCCAAAGCATATGCATCGTTGCATGCTTCGGGCATGTATGTACACGCAACCAGATAGGGCAACAGTTTGCATCATATATCATTTGGTGGCTGCAGTTGACAAAAGCGCTTTAATGCAGCTGCATATATCGACCCTGAAGCATCTTGAATCTGGAATATATGAGCATCTACGAGCAGCAGCTAGGTAGAACGAGTGCGGCAGCCATAGCCATCTGGTGTTGCTTGCTGCTGAATGGAGTCGCGCGTACGAGAAAACGATCGGTCGACGACGGCGATGGCCAACTGCCGTGGTAGATCGCTTGCTTCGTTCAGACAATGCAAGTCTCAGCTCGCGCGCGCACATGAAGTGAAAGAGAAGCACGAAGACTGCCTGAGCCTACTCGTCAGCCGTCAGCGTATAGTCTGTTCAGTCCCGTATACGACAGTGGACACAGACAAGGGAGTCTCCCACACGGGCCACGGGCGGATTCGGTGTAGCATGGAGTGGAGTATGTGTTGGGGCATGCACAGGCAGAGGCAGTTTTGTAGCCTAGGTTTTGGAAGGCTCTCTAGCCGACCACGGGCGTGAGCGTCTCTGTTCTGTTTGTTGTGTGCGTGCCCGTGTCGTCGGTGCGTCCGTGGGTGCGTGTGTCCAAAACGCCGGTCTGTTCCGTGATCACGAGCGGAATCAGGGCGACAGCGCCACAGTGCGTTAATTTATCTAGTGATGAGCCATCGCTGTGGACAATTCAGAGTAAGTTCCCAGTACATCCATCCTAGTAGCAGACAAAACGAGGCTTACGTACTTGTCAATCCCTCTCGATCTCGTCTCGACTTTGATCAAATCCGACTTGACTTGATTCAGATTGAAATCCGTTGCGGTCGACATGAATGCAATTGCAAGCAAGCAAAACAGGGGACACCGGGAATTCAGTGGAACATGTGGCAAGGATGGATGGATAAGGTACACCCAAGCAAATCCACCCTTAATATAACCCTGATGTATACACTCACCCACTAATGGCATTGCCGATTGGCATGATGGTCCGCAAGCACGTACGACGTGTACGCCGTACAAGGCTACAGCAGGCAGCAGCACGCCATCGGATGCCTTGGTTGGCCCTTGGCTGCTGTCGTGTGCCCAGGCCGGCCACGCCTGCTGTGGCATTCTCCCCTCGGCTCCTCCTACTACAAGGCTGCAAGTTAGCGGTCCGCGTCGGCGACCGCGACGCCACAACCTCGCCCTCCGTCCCGACCAAACGCATGCGGCCGAACGAACGCCCCTGACGGCACCTGCTCTGCCGCTCGTCGCTCACCGTCACCGGCGACCGGCGCACAGCGATCGGGTCCCGGGGAGACGGCACAGGCGGACACGACAAACCCGCGCGTCGTCAGAAATCCTGCCGGCGCACACGAATAAACGAGACGAGACGATCCCTGGTACGATCCCGTCCGGTGCAACGCCAGTGCAAAACAAACGACCGCGGCGCACGCGGTAGCCCAATGTGGTGTGATCCGGCGCGGCGCCGCTCATTTACGACGCCAGCCTGCACGCCATCCGCGCGCTCGTGATCGAGACCGACCGACCGGCAGCCGGATCGCCGTGACACGGAACGGAGAGGACGAGGACGACGCGCTCCTGCGATCCGTCCGTCCGGTGGCCGGCCGGCCGGCTTGTCCCAACAGTAAACCTGATCTGGGGCTAATCCTAATCCCTGGCCAGGCTGGCGCTGCCGGACGGTTGTCACCTCTCACCTGAGGTCCTGAGCCCCGCACCGCCGCCCCGGACGCACGCGGGGACAGCACGACGGAGGAAAAGCCCCACAGCCGCGGCCTGCGGGCCAAGAATCTACTGTACAGCGAGAGGGACGGACGGACAGGCCGTGGGTTGGCATTATATTGTACTATCCTCTGCCTGTTGCCCGGGGGGTTAATTACCAAAAGATTGTTGCGTCTTTCCATGCCGGCACACCTCAATTATTACCACTCCGCGGCTATTGTTTAGATTCCAAATTTTACTCCCAAATTTCTTTCTATTCCCCATCACATCCGGCACACCTTGAGACTAATTAATCAAGATTTTAAAAACCACTCCGTCACTGTTCCGAATCGGTGCCACCCGAATCGGAACTAAATAAAACTGAAACCCAACCAAGATTCTCCCTCTTGTTCATCCCTTCATCCCTGGCCCTCGAGATTATTATTAGTTACTTATTCATCCCACCATGTGATCTGGACCTCACCTCGGAGGTGGTGGAGGAATGCAGGATGAGATCATGAGTGCAGCAGGGTGCGTGGTGGAAGCAAGGAATGTTAGTTTACTGTTTCTTGCACTCCAACCCCAGGATTAGCCACTAGCCTCATCCTTGTTCCTTCAACCAAAGCTTTCTCCTTTTTTTTATACACAACTATATAATATCGTACTACTAGATTACTAGTACAGTAATTTTGTTTCTGTTACTGTTAATTAGGAGGATGTTGGCAGTAATTTATTCGTAGCTCCTACCAGCCTGCTACCAGACCTTTTCCCTCCCCTGTAAACTACCACTCCTGTAGCTGTATTATTACTGGCGGTGGTGGTGTGCTGCTGCTGTCTTGCTCGGTTGCTCCTGCTCGTGCTCCTGCCTCCAGGGCGCTGCACCTTCCCCTCTCGCTTCCTCCTCCACTCCTCCCCTCCTCTCCACTGCTCAGCCTCCTCCGCCACATGGGCTCGGTGTCCTCCATGGCGTGCTGCCAAAATGTCGGTCGGGCCTCGTCGTCTTCCTTCGGTTGCGAGGGGAGCAGCAGCTAGCGCCGTGGCTGGGCAGGCGCGGCTGTGATCTGGGACCGCGCCGCATTGGCGACGGGACTGCCTGCCGCCGGGGCTCGCGCGCGGTTCTGTGCTGTGGTGAGGGGGCAAGGCAAGATGCGGCCTCTTGCTCTCGTCGCGCTTCTTCTTGCTTCCGTCCTCGGATCCACAGGTGAGGGCACGCATTGCCACTTTCAGTTCCTTCCCCCCACTTTGCTCTGGTTTCTTGGGGCCGCGCTGTGCGCCGCTCAACTGGCTCGAGGCGTAGCGGCGGCGGCGCGGAGGCTGGCTGTGTGTTTGTTTCTCCATACTTTTTTTTTTTCAGCCTGCCTGCGCAATTCAGAAGAGTGAGTGTTCTGTGATTTGTCAGGGTAACTTCGATTTCTGGATCAAGAATTTTTTTCCTCCCCAGTGCGGATGTCCTTGATTGATGTGTGGTCAATTGCGCGTAGGATGCTCTGAATTTATTAGAATTCAATGAGATTTATGTTTCTGAATTTACAAATTAAGAAGGATATACTGGAATGTCGGTGGCTTAGCATTTGTTCTCGTTCTCGTCCTGGCCTGTTTGCTGTAGCTTTCTAACTGAAACCGCTTTGGATGTCTGCATATCTATCTATCCATTTTACCCTGCATAAATGCGACGGGCATTTCCATGTCCCGTACTTGCATTGCATCATCATCTTCATCATTGCACCTGTTCTGCAGCATAGTACACTAACCTGATGACTGTAAAATTTGGTCTTAGTAATTGTTGGAGTAGTGTTCGTAATTGTAATCTTTGCCATGAACGAACTTGTGTTCTTTACTTTGATCTAGGTACCACTCTAGCCCCTTCTCCAGCTGTCAGTGATTCTCCTGCAAACCAAGGACAGGCTTCTAGTCCTCCTCAGCCTGCATTTGCTCTTGCTCCAGTAACTGTTCCAACAGGTAGTAGCTCTGAATTTCCAACACAGTGTGGCATTAAGCATTATGTTGTTAGACCATAATCAACATTTTGGTGTGTAACCCCTTACATTGCTTTGTTTCAGGGCCGGCTACTCCATCAGCGAGTCCTTCCCCAGAGAAGGCAGCTGTAAGTCCTGCTCCTCCAGTGGAGTCACAAAATGCTCCAAGTCCAGTAACTCCTCCTAAAGGTAACTCATCTTCCTTCGATTTTTTTGTTGTCCCTGAAGTTAGATATGATGTTCCAGTCCTAATGGCTGCACTGCAAACTTATGTTATGTATGTAGAGTATAATGCACCTCCTCCAGTTGAGGTTGCACCCCCTGATCCCACTGATGAGGTTCCTCCACCAGTAGCTGCACCTCCAGTTGTGGTTGAAAATCCCACTCCAATTCTTCCCGGGACACCTGCATTGCTACCTTCTGTTCAGGCTCCTGCTCCATCTGTTGTTCTCAAGGCTAATCAACCAGCCGCGTCACCTCCATCTGTTCTCAAGGCTAATCCGCCAGTCGCGTCACCTCCATCTGTTCCCAAGACTAATCCAACAGTCGCATCACCTCCATCTGCAAGTAATCAACCAAGTAGGCCAGTTGGGTCAGGTATATTTTCTGACTGATAGAAGTGATTAAGATTCTTGATTTTTCATGATTTTTTTCTGCAAAAAATCTGAACTCATGAAAATATTTGTAGTCCCTCCTTATCGACCCCCTGCATTGCCCCCTCCGGCAAATGACGTTCCACCATACCCACCTTCAGGAAGTTTTCCGGCTATTCCTCCTTCCACTTCAGGTAAATTTCCCTTCCTGACAGTACATCAAATCAATCAGGTGACATATATCTCTTGTCATTTCCCATTTCTGGAACAGCAGTCCCACCTCCGACCACATCACCTGTTATTGCACAAGCACCACAACCACAAGCAGATGCTCCAAGCAGAGATTATAAGAACGGTGAGGATAAAATCACCTATTTTGATACATCTGATTGTGTTTTAATCCTTTCTGTACTATATATTTGACTATGTGTTAATATTTAGGAAACATGGTGCCACCAGCAAAGACATACCCTCCTACAAATCTCAAGAAGCATCATGTTCCACATGCATCCCCTCCAAAGGAATCCACTGGCCAAACTGCCCCAGTTCACAAATCACCAGTTACAGGTAATCTCAGCTAATAAACTTAGGCTGCGTCCGCTTGAACATGACAATGTAGATTGATAACTAAAACTCCTCGTTTCAGGATCTGCGCCTGCAACGAGTCCTTTGCCCCAGAACGCAAACATGCCTTCAATCCCAAAGAATGCTTCATCAGTGTCACATGCCCAGCCCTCAACACCAAGTGTAGCTCCAGAACTGGCACCCACTGGTAGACCTCATGCTCAGGGACGGAAATCCAGTAATCCCAATAACAGAACAAATACATCATCTGGCCCACCTTATCCACCACCTCATGCTCAAGGTTTGAGAATAAACTTCTACCTGTTTGCCTCAAAAATAAACTTCTACCTGCCGCCTAAATATTGTCAGTTCTGAACATTGATCTAAAAGATTATCATTAAAGGGCCCGAGGTCTCACGAGCTCCAAGACAGACTGGGACTAAAAGGCATACTCACCATGCGCCTCCACCAATCCCTGAAGGTAATGTAGGCTAATATGTCTGTTTAAACATTGAATTTATTTCACACGCTAACAACTTTCACACAATTTCTTCCTTTCCAGTAAACCCAAGCTTACCTGTACACCCCCCATCCCCTTCGCCAGCGTCATCGAGGAGTCCTGCTAACAGGAAGAAAAGTACTTTCAGTGCCTTGTCTCTTTGCTTCACTTATTGTTGCCTTTTCCTCTTGTTAATAGAAATTTCCAAAACTGCTGGATTCTTCAGGTCATCGTATTTCTCCTACTCTGCCTCCAATCCCTCCCCTACCAGAGCCAAAAGCACCATCAGCACATCCTATCTGGACATTACCTCCACCGCCACCTAATTCAGGTACTGTACTTTTTTGAGATAATGAAAACAGAGTTACAGTTTTCTGTATATGTTCTCGTTCAGTTATCATTCCAAAACTTACATGTTATATCTGGTATTACCTGTATGGCATATGGTATGTGTGATTGCTTACATGTTTAACCTGTCAAATGCAGATTGCAATTCATTATCATGCCCAGAGCCTCTAACAGATCCACCTGCAGGAGCACCATGTGCCTGTGTGCTACCAATCAGAGTTGGAATTCGTCTAAGCGTTGACCTTTATTCATTTTTTCCGTTGGTCTCTGATTTTGCTGAAGAGGTAGCTTCAGGGGTAAACATGGCACAGAGTCAGGTCCGTGTAATGGGTGCAAATGTTGCAGGTGATCAACCTGATAAAACAATGGTTCTTGTTGATCTAGTTCCAATGCAAGTGAAGTTCGACAATGCAACAGCTTTTTCAGCATTTGAAAGCTTGTGGAGCAAAAAAATTTCTTTAAAACCATCAGTCTTTGGGAACTATGAGATTCTCTATGTTGTATATCCAGGTCCGTGATCTTGCTAGTGCTCCTGACTCATTTTGTATTTGGTTATTCTGTTGCTGACCAGTGCATCTATTTACGGTCCAATTCATTATCGTCAATTGATTTGGTATGCATAAAGTAGATAACAGTGTAAAAGAAATCATGCATTACCTTATTTGTTGAAATTGTTAAAAAATTTCGCCACTAGTTCTCACTAAGAAATATGAATTTTGTGCAGGGCTTCCTCCTTCACCGCCTTCAGCGCCAGGTGTTGGGGATGGGGCATTTGGCAACAACAGAAATGCAAGGGCAATGAAGCCTCTTGGGGTCGATGTAGAAAGACCCAAGAGAAAAGTGAATGGCAGCCTCATTGCTATTGCTGTTTTGTCTACTGTTATAGCATTGATTATTTGCTGTCTGGCTGCATGGTTGCTGATACTCAGATTCAGGGGTCCGAGCGACACGGCTCAAGGATTCCCACGTACTGTACTTCCAAAATTTTCTAGGTCATCTGGTATGTGTAACTAACCTGCTAATATTCTGATACATGCACCATGATGTGATGCAATTTGCACTAGCTAGAATGGCAGTACTGTTCTCCAATGAAGTGTTGCCACTGTTGAAATTCATCATGAACTTATAGTCGATAACCATTTTTTTTTTTATTTGGCAGCGCTTTCCAAGGGAAATTACATTGCTTATTTGAAATGCCAGCTAGTAATGCTTGCAACAACTTTTCAGTTAAAAGGCTTTCTCTACAGTTTCTGCATCATGTTACGTGTCCTTGTTAGAATAATGTGCACATTTTAGGCTGTACTAGTTTTCCTTCTGACACATCTCGAACGATTGCAGGCACAGGTCACACACTTTTAGCTGGTGCTGGTCGCTATAGTTCACCTTCAGGTCCATCAGGCTCACTGGGCTCGAGCATCGCAACATATGCAGGGCAGGCAAAAACATTCAAATTTGCTGAGATTGACAAGGCCACAAATGGCTTTGATGATTCAAAAGTACTTGGAGAAGGTGGCTTCGGATGTGTCTACCAGGGCACACTTGAAGATGGAACAACGGTTGCAGTGAAGGTTCTGAAGAGATTTGATGGCCAAGGTGAGCGAGAGTTCTTGGCTGAGGTTGAGATGCTGGGACGTTTGCATCACCGGAATTTGGTCAAGTTGTTAGGCATCTGCATTGAGGAGAATGCAAAGTGTCTGGTATACGAGCTTATTCCAAATGGCAGCGTAGAATCCCATTTGCATGGTATGTATACCATATCATCAAGTACATGTCGAAGTTGTGAAAATTGACTTACAGCAATGTGATTTGTTCTGTTTTTGTTTTCTGTCTGCTCACTGTAGGAGCGGACCGTGAGACGGCTCCACTTGATTGGAATTCCCGTATGAAGATAGCCCTCGGGGCAGCGCGGGCACTTGCATATCTACATGAAGATTCTAGTCCTTGTGTGATCCATCGCGATTTTAAGTCAAGCAACATTCTTCTGGAGCATGATTACACACCAAAAGTGTCAGACTTTGGACTTGCCAGGACTGCAAGGGGAGAGGGGAACCAGCACATCTCTACGCGTGTCATGGGAACATTTGGGTATGAACTCTCTTTCTTATTAAATTGCATTATATAGACAAAACCATGATCATCTTGCTTTGTTATCAGCTATGTTGCACCGGAGTATGCCATGACGGGTCATCTTCTTGTAAAGAGTGATGTGTACAGTTATGGAGTTGTATTGCTTGAGCTCCTCACTGGTAGGAAACCTGTGGATATGTCTCGGCCTGCCGGGCAGGAAAACCTAGTTGCATGGGCTCGACCCCTTCTAACAAATGTTCTGAGCCTACGCCAAGCCGTCGATCCACTTCTTGGCCCTAACGTTCCACTGGACAATGTAGCAAAAGCAGCTGCCATTGCATCAATGTGCGTACAACCTGAGGTTGCACACCGCCCCAGCATGGGTGAAGTAGTGCAGGCCTTGAAACTTGTGTGCAGTGAGGGTGACGACTGCCTTGCATCAGGAAGATTCAGCCAGGAGTTGCCCATGCAAACTACAGCAATTTATGACGCAACTGGCATGGAAGCTGAGAGGGTGCTAATATCCGAGATATATGGCTCCACACCAGTCTTTACTCCAGCTGCTGATTCAGATTCTTTTCGCAAGCAGTCAAGTTCAGGCCCGCTGATGACAGGCAAGAACATGAAGTTCTGGCAGAGGTTGCGAAACCTGTCAAGGGGCAGCATGAGTGAGCATGGTGTCTCACCAGACTATGAAACCCGCTCGCAATATAGTGGTAGGTGAGGAAACTTTTGTTTGGCTTCATTTAGAAGACGGATTTGATACTCACTTGATTGGGAACAGAAGACTTTCAAGCTGAGCTACTGTAAATTATGCATCTGGAGATAAAAGCGTTCAGGATCTCATCAGAGTGGCAGAGTGGAGCCTGAGCTTTGGATCGCTGGAAATAAACTCTGCTGTGGACTGCTGGGATCTACCTGCAAATTGATCGGTTACAAACCACATACAGGCTATACTCCAGAACCATGATACCCCACTTCCTTTTAGAGCTTGTTAATTAGAGATTTTGAGTTCTTTCGTCTATTTTGTAGTTTACTTTGCTTAATCTTTTGTTTGGTAAGTTGTTTGTTAGGGCTGTTGATTTGTATAGATTCAGACTACATTTCTTTGGGCTTGTGGATTTCGATAGACCTGTTGTACACTGACATATACTGGTCTTGAATGAGGATGATAGGTTCTTGGTTCTAACCTGTGACTAGTTGCTTCTTATGAATTACATCTGATGTTCAGAAAAATGTTCTTGTTTGTTGTCTACTGAACATTTCTAATGACTGCGATTCTGGATCCGAGAAGTAATGAAGGTTATCTAGCACAATGGCAGAGGTTCTCTCTTTTGAGAATATACTGAACATACATACACATACCAGCAGGGGTTTTCTCTTGAGAATATACCGGACATACATACCGGCAGGGGTTCTCTTTGAGAATATACTGTAGTATGAGAACCAGCTTTTGTAGTTTGAGTTCGTGATTTGTTCAATCAGTTGTTTATTTGTGGTTATATCTTGTTTGTCCAGTTGTTTTTAGGGCTATTGGTGAGTATGAATTCAGACAGGGCTTCCTGTGGCCTTGTTGAATTGGACTTGTACAGTGACATCCTCTGAAATGAGAGTGACAGATTCTTGGGTGAATTGTTCTGACTAATTGTTTCAGTTCAGATCTGTTCTGTTTGGGAAGAAAGGTATCCAAGTCCACGTATTGGAGACAAAACCAATTTGAGTTAGCTCTAAGGCCACTTTCTCACTTTTTTTTCTTGAAGTTCCATTGTGTTGTTGAGTTGAGGTGGATCACTGACAGAAGCTTCGCCTTTGTCTCAAAAAAAAAAGGGTTGGCCTTGGATGCGCGCAAGTTTCCTACCCCACTTTGTTTCCCAAAAACGCACGTTTTCATAATTTTTTTTAGGAAAAAAATCGCACGTTTTCATGGCACTAGTGTTTTTTTTTTTTTTTTTTTTTTTTTTTTTTTTTAGAAAAGTTTTCATGGCACTAGGTATAGCACACACTACTCATGGTTTTAGGCTTTAAGACTGATGGTGCGTGTAGGATGTGGGCCTTTAGAACGGCTGCACTAGCAATTGCTCGATCCAGTCTTATAGACGACAAGTGGAGCTGGCCTCGCAGAATTAGCCGCGATCGATGGCCCAGCCCAATTACGTCCATAAAACGGTCCACTCTGTTTTTCCATCAAAATTCCAGTTAAGGGAAAATCACGGCCCACTCCCTGATTCTAAAAAAAAAAAACTTTAGAATTCCCTACATTGTCTTTCACTACAAGGCGCACAAGCACATTAGAAATTAAAATTTAAATCGTTTATTAACTAATAGTTAGCTTAAATATTTAATTATTACTATCTAATTATCTTAAGTTTATAAATATAAATAATGTTATACAAACAAATAAATAGTCATCAAAGTGTAAGTTGCAAGACTGTGTCATGTCAACCTATGCCTTATAAAAGAGAATGGAGTGAGTATTTTTTTTTTGGAATATAGACAAAGAAGCGTTGTTATTAAATCCTAAACTAAATACAAAGAAACAGAAACACTTGTGTTAAGGCCTTGTTTCGTTCGGGAAAAGTTAGAATTATTCTAACTGTAGCACTTTCGTTTGTATTTGATAATTAGTGTGGTCATATACTAACTAGGCTCAAATAAGATTCGTCTCGTGATTTATAACTAAACCGTGCAATTAATTATTTTTTATCTTTATGCTTAATGCATACGTGCAATTTTTTTTTTTGCAACAATACGAGCAAAAGTTGATGTGATGAAGAGAGAGTGAAATTTTTTAAACTTTTTTTGCTTCAATCTAAACAAGGTCTAAGTGAAGTATTTGAATTCAAGCGAAAGAAGAAATTTAATTAACCAGCTGAAAAGCTCGATTCACAACACCACTCTTGCAGCATAGGTGCGACAACCTATGCGCCATTTGTACGTGTTTTGCTTTCAACCACAATTGTTACTCCTAGGTAATTGCTTTATCGGGAGATCGTGATATTCAATTTGAAACTTTCAAAATTAACAAAGTAAAAGAACTATTTGAAATTTCTTCTTGCTACACTGTTCACAGCTTCCAAAGTTGGACCCATTGTGAAAAAAAATAAAGACCGCGGTCATGCCATGAACCCGGTGAGATATGTTGCGTCCCAAAGATTGTTTGTCCTATTGTTCACATATAGTTAATGAAAACAAATTATTAATATAATGAGTACATCCAATCCGTAACATGTCCACGAGATCATCATACGCTACTTGTCTCCTATTGTTCTACTTCTTCTTTTACCTAAAATGTAGATGAATACGACAAATGTTAGTAACAACGGTCACCATGAAAACTGAACCAAAGATAAACATGCCGCATTATTGCAGAGTATCAGTACCAAGAGGGCAAAACAACCTGTCAACCTAATGCAGTTTTTTATACAAGCATGTGTTGCAGCTCCATGATATTTAATTTTATTATAGTCGTTCAAAATGAATTTGACAGTCGTCCTTGGTCCTTACTGGACATCCATTGGAGCTGTAATCAAGGACAACTACTGTGGTTGTACTGGGCGGTTTGCCTTAGCTCTGATTTGAATCTCCATTGCTAAATGTTCAAGAAACCGTACGTTATTTTCAAAGAAGGGAAACAACGATTCCGCAAACACCTACCGCTCTAGATTATCAAGTCCAGGCTAAGCGACTACAGAATGTTGGATGTTCCTATGGCATGTAACAAAACAGATATAACCAATTCATTCCTCTTATCTCTAAGAGAATACTTTTTTGCTTCATTGTGATGAACGTAGGATAGTACCTAGAGTGGAAGCATAAAAGCTTAGTAATATCAGTTTGCAGGTACGAAACAAGAATATATAGGTGAAACTGGTTTTAAACTGGGAATGACAAAGATGAAATTATGGCCCTTCTTTCTGTTTTTATTTTCTGTTACTTGTAATATTTACCTTCTGCAAGCATTGGTGGCATAATGATATACATGCAAAACTGATATAATTTCTTGAACTTCTTATAAAATTAGCAAAACATGTTTCTAAACTAAACCTTTGCCTCCTTATTGTCAAAGGAAAATAGAGGCATCATTTACTCTTGTTTTTTTTTTCATTTTTTTTTGTGTGTGTTTCATGAATCCTACAGCGATGGCGTATTGGCCTCGAGCCTTATATTCAGACTGGTGATGGTAGCGTAATGAGACAATCTAATCATGTCCAGATCAGTCCCACTCCTCATGTCTAATCATGTCGTCCTCTTCCTTATGCGGCTGCACAGCTATGCCCTTCTCAGCCAACTTCCTCGAAATCGAGGCCGCATCAATTGTGTCATATTTTAGGGAAAAAAGTATTTTCTTTTCTCGCGATATGTTTTCTAGCCTTGATCTTTAATAGTATCTTATTACTACATAGAGTCCAGTGTACATTTACCGCTTCAAAAAGAGAAATTGCCATTCCAAATAGAGAACTGTTCTAATTTGATAAGGGGCTGTGAATTAATGTGTCTAGGTATGTACAAAGATAAAGAGTCCAATTGTCCCTCCAAGTAGTTCAAATTACTATGAAGGTAAGAAAACAACACATCAGTGCTCTCAAAAAATGTTCGAGTCATTCGGTGTCGAATAACACCATGTTCGAATCACATTATAAAACTATGGATTGAAGCACCGTGTGCATAAACCACCATAGAGATGACAATCAATAGCAGTGAGAAGTGCAGTCTCTGCTCTAGCCTCGATGCAAATCAATCAACATTCAGAATCACACCAAGAAATATAATCAAAATTCTCATCCACTCCTATAGAGCTAACTTCAGAGAGATCCCAGAACCATTCAAACAGTGATGTGATTCACCCTAGTTCAGGCAAAATCCACATGACAGCACCAAAAGTCACACTCTGAGCTGACCCAAGTTAGAAGCTCCTACTCCCTAAACACATAAACCAACCCTCACGGCCTCACCTAGTTGGGCCAGCTCAGAAGATGCCAGGGTATCCCTAAAATATCCAGTTTATTTAGAACCCAGAAGGCTAACGGAATTTCTGCAACTCTCCAGAGGATACAGTGACTTTCATGGAGAAGAAGAGGATCAGAGATCAATCTAAAAGAATACTGGACTTTCATGTTTGGGTTCATTCCCATCTGAGTTACCTAAGCGCTAATTATGGGTGGAGCTAATCTCTGTCAAATCTATGGCTTGTATTTCAGTTCTTCAGCATTGATTTGGTTTCGGCTAGCTATGGACAGGTGACAACACTATGTTAGTGGAACATCCTCCAAGCCCGTGAAGGACTTAGTTGACTGGGAGCATATAAAACATATGAATAATTGATTGATAGACTGAGACTGTACAGAGAACGGACAAGCTTTACCTAATGGAGAGAAATTGGCATCCCAAAATCATTGGTAAACCACTCCAGATCAGCCCCACCTGTGTCTAATGAAGTCGTCCTCTTGTTTGGGCAGCCGCACAGCCATCAGCTAACTTCCTCCACATCACCACCACAAGTCGAGGACGTATATCCCCTGTTCCACAATGTCGCCCCTCCGATCGGGCGGCGTCCGACGGACACCAACGCAAACAGCGTAGCAGCATCGTGACGGAACAGAAGCTGGCGTCGGCCGCGGCCGCAGCTACCGTGGAGAGGAGGCGACCATGGAGATGGAACTGCTCTCCGGCTGCACCCTGGCCTCTCGAGGATCTTCTCGGCCGTAATCTTGATCGACGCAGGAAACACGACGCCTTTCCGGATCCTCGTTTGCCGGAATCGCACGGGCCGTGCGGGTGAATCGAAGGGGCCCATCCCTATCGAATCCGCCTTGCTCCCGCTGGATTAGAGCGCCACCATGCCGATCGAGGTGCCGATGTTGATGTAACCAAGACAGGAGTGGAAGTGGTAGGGGCACCGGCCGTGGGGACGTCGCGGTGGATGGCGTCGTGGGCTGGCTGCGGGGCGAGCGCGCCGAGGGCGGCCGCGACGACCGCGGAGGGATGCACTGGGGCGGCGGCCGGCTGGAGGAGCTTGGTCGGCGCTGAGGGAGTCCCGGCGCAGAGGGAAGCGCCGGTGGGGGAGGGCAACGGAGCTGGGGGAGTCGCGGCGTTTGTATTTCACGGGCGGGAGGCTGGGTCTGCGGAGAGGGACGGGAAGCCGGGCGGAGCGATACTGCAGGGTAAAGTTTCGCTTCACCTGTGGACGATTGTTTTTACCGTGTATTATAGTAGTAGAGATTGCTATCAGCAAGATGAAGCGTGCGAGACCCCCGCATTATTGCAGAGTATCAGTACAACCTGTCAACCTAATGCAGTTTTTTATACAAGCATGTGTTGCAGCTCCATGATATTTAATTTTATTATAGTCGTAATTACAGTCGTCCTTGGTCCTTACTACAGGAGCTGTAATCAAGGCAACTAGTACTCGGTTTGCCTTAGCTCGATTTGTGCCAAGAAACCGTACGAGAAGGGAACGATTCCGACACCTACCGCTCCAAGTCCAAGGCACACGATTAGATAGGACGATGTCTACTGAATTGTCAAGCTTTTCATTGTGATCCTCACTGAACCACGCTTAAACATACTAGTGATTTTACCACGTACTGAGGGATGCTTGTGGGCGCGATCGCGAGGAGACAAACGCAAGCAGTCAACGCTGCTCGATCCGACAATTCGACACACGCATACCAAACCACCATTGGAATTTGGGGTTAAAAATGAAGCTGGGAGGACTACTCCAATCCAACAGGCAACACTATCAACGATCAACAAAGGCAGCCCTCAGCCTCTCACATCCGAGTATGTGCACTGCTTTTTATTCACCCCGAAAGCTCGAAGCATCCGAGACGACATGGGTATGGGTAGGCGCTCAGCTCGACCTAGCAGACGGCTCGAGCTCCCACGTCAACGGCTACAAAAGTTTCGGCTTTCTCTGCGTCCTTGCCCTGCCCTTGACCTCCTGCCTCGCTCTCAATCGATGGTCTAGATATAGCTGACTACTCCTCCTAGCTTAGCTCGTCTGCTGAAACTCGGCATGCTTGGTAACATCATCATCGGCACCGGAGGTAGAGTAGGGAGATGATGTGGAAGTTCATGCAGCCCATGAACCGTGCGTGCCGTAGCTGTAGACTGTAGAGACTGCTAGCTGCCTAGTAGCTCGGTTTGAACAGTGGCCACAGTGTGCCGTGGGCCGTGGCATGCCACAGTGTGGCCCGGCCGAGTGGCATATGCCACAGTGTGGCCCGGCCCAGGGGCTTCATGGATCGGGCAAAAGGGTGTAGGAGTAGTCAGTGCTAGTGGATAGGAGCCCCACGGAACAAGGAGAGTTGCATGCCTCGTGATGCGCCACACCATACCACCAGAGCCGAGCTTTTTAATTTGTTGACACCCCGTACCGCGTCGATCCACGCAAAGAAGAAAGCGTGCGAGGCCGGGGAAAGGAGCTTAGGATTAGGCTTTCGTCCAAACCTTTCTTGCCTTGCAGATCGATGCAGACACGCAGCAGTGAGCAGTGTCGTCTCTCTCTCTCTCTCTCTCTCTCTCTCTCATGATCGATCGATCCATCCATCTCTTTCGTCAATACTTTGATCGGCTGATGATCAGCTGGCAACAACACAGCATACATGCATGGACTGATGGACCCAGATGAAGACTGAAGGCATGCCGCAGTAGTTTTGTGTGCTAGGATGGGCCGGCCCGCCGGGACCAGGATAAGTGCAACGCAATGCTTGTGCTCCTCACCTCTCTCTCTATATATATCGATATCGATCGGACAGCGAAAGACAAGGATTGCATGTGATTGTAGTACTGAACTCCGTATGTCAAAAAGGTAGCACATGTACGTATGGTAGCATCCGAGATAGCTGAAGGTGCATGTGAAGGTGTCCATGCATGCATGCACGCAAGCAGCAAATAACGGTACGCGCGTTTCCGCCGAGGACAGAACACGAAAGCGCAAGCTAGCAAGGCAGGGCGGCGTGCAGCCGTGCACTCGAGCGTCGTCATCGATGGCGATGCGTGCGCAGCCCCTGGCCCCGTTGACAAGAGCGAACAGATCAGTGAGCCTCACTCTGTCAGCATCGGCATCGATGTGCATGTGCGGTCATGCTGCACTCTCCTCTGCTGCATTCACACATGCCACACTACATAAAAACTTTGATGCGAAGAGATAGAGATACTCCTCTTTCAAAACCTTTGTGGTAAACTTTCGTTGCAAAGAGATAGAGATACTCCTAGTAGAGTACTCCTACTGTGCAGTAGTGCATTGCCAGCCAACAAACACCGTGGCGCTCTCTCTCTCTCCCTCTTCTGACTAGGAAAGGGACACGTGAAGACACGCGCTTGTCGCGTAGCACTTGGAAGCACGCCCAAACTTTGATGCGCGGAATATTTGATGTGGAAAGCGGGGCAGGCCAATGCACCATCACCACCTCTGCTGACCTCTCTAGTACTCCGACGATCCATCTCTCTCTATGACTATTTATCAAAATCCCCGGCCGGCCGGCCCTATAGCTGTGTTGCGCCATTCCAAACTTAGACTACCCGCACTCATCAACCTCTATATTCATTCCTCAAAAGGAATATTCTGTCCTGGTCAGCAAGATTCTCTAATCCATACCATTTTTTCCCGCACTCATCGAACCTCTATATCTCTACTCAATACCAGTGGGACCTAGGTGTCAGTTTTTTTCTTGTTTTTTTCCCAATCTCTCTCTCCTCCCTCTTCTCTTTCCTTTATCCTTTCCCATCTCCCCAAACGCGACGCCCGCACTCCTCGTCGTCTCCGCCCAGCTCTATCTCGAGGCCATGGTGGGCAGCTCCCCCTCCGCGCAGCTCCATCCCGATAGCGAGCCGGCCGGCAGCACCGCCCCCTCCTCTCTCTCCCCCTTCTTCCTCTCTCCCGTGGCAGAGACGCCCGGCGGCGGAGCTCCCTGCTCGCGTCCCGGCCGGGCGGACCACCTCGCCGGAGCAGCGGGTCGGCCGCGCGGCGGCGAGCGGCGGAGCTGGCGGACCACCTCGTCGGAGCAGCGGGCCCAGGCACTACGTGTGGGGGTGAACGCGGCCTCCTCGAGCTCCTCCCTCCGGCGGCCATGGCGGGTGGCGGCCTCGTGCCCGGCTCCTCGAGCTCCTTCCTCGTCCTCGTGCCCGGCTCCTCCCTCCGGCGGCCATGGCGAGCTGGCCGAGGCGCCGGCGGCCTCCCTCCCCGGCGGCCATGGCGAGGCGGCCCGTGCTCGCGGCGCCCCTCCCCGGCGGCGGCGGTCCTCGGCGGCCATGGCGAGGCGGCTCGGGAGGAGGCGCCGCCGCCTCTGCTGCTCCGGTGGGCGGAGCTCCCCATGGCACCTTCCTCTCTCTCCTCCGGCCACTCTCTCTCCTCGAGCGGGCCCCGCAGCTCCTTTGCGTCTCTGCCGTACAGACGCCACAGACACCGGCCGGAGCGGCTTCCGCAAGCATTGCGGTAGTGTTTGCGTTCGCCGCTGCAGCGTTTTTCTTACGCAAAAGCTTTTGCGTAAGCCTTGCAGGTCCCCAGTGCAGGTAGTCTTACAAGCCTGCAGTGCAACGCTGGATTATTACATGGTGGGTGCAACGCTGCACTGCATGCTTGCTCAGTTGCTCCCCATCATCTCCTCCAACTCGATCAACTCGTAGCAGTGGCCAGCAGCTACAGCCACCACCAATCCACCATTCATTCAGAGGCTCACATGTCAACAGTGCCGCCCCGGCCTCTCGCCGCCGGCCACTCCACCCATACACATTGTAGTAGAGGACCACTACTTCCAGCTAGTAGGGTACTATACCGGCCACGACAGGTCAAGGAGTACTAGTACATAGTAAAAAAAACTTGTTATTATCCTCCTAATACATTTTATTTCCTTGCATGATCACTTAATAAGTACTTGCTTCTTGCTAGAGTGCGAGTTTAATATTTTATGACAAAAAAACATACATAGAACTACAAAAACCATTGGACAGCATGCATATAACTATATATGAACAGAGGAAGAAAAAAAAAGACAATGCATGGGTTTATTGTGTCTAGCAACAGCAAGATTTGAATGACAATTTGAAACTGGGAAGGAACATTTGTTCTCGTGGCCGGGCAAAGGCTGCCATGAAATCATGGAGATTCCCCAAAACAAGACAGGACAAGAGGGGAAATGCAAGCATATGTAACGATCACCGAGGCAAGGCCAAAAGCAAAGGAAGAACATTGCTCCTTCGTAGTGGCGAATTTAGAAAATTACCTCATTGGGGTCAAGGACTAATTAACGGGGTCAAACATGCATTGATTCACTATTTTAAAAGTAATTTATAGGTGAATAAGAAGACTTCTAGTGTTATTTTTAGCAAGTTACCAGGGTCAGCTGACCTCGATGGTTACATATGCTAGATCCGCCCCTCCTTCTACGTCTGCAATCATGCTGTACATGAAAAAAAAAACTACCACAGCGTACTGAAGGAGAAGAGCCAGGAACACCACCAGTACGACGATGCCCTCAGTCCCTCACCAGTACGACGATGCCTTGCAAGACCACACAAGTATACTCTACTAGTACGTGTGTGATGATAGGTGAACACGACTCTCTTCGGAACAGACACATCATTTTGAAGAGTTGCCCAAAAAGCTCTGATACACTACTAGTAGTAGGAGTAGAAGCTTTCACTGATTTTTTATGCATATAGCTTATGTAAAAATTCTAGTAATTTTACCACTCGTGGGCATATTTAGAAGCATGGGCGTGGGATTAAATTTGTTACTATGGGTGGATCTTGTGGCTTGCTTGCTTCAGGAAAAAAGTGAGCTATTCCTAGTACATACACTACAGTTAATTAACTAATACAATGCCCATTCCTTTAATTTTCACCTACGATAATATATTTTATACTATTCAACGGGGTGCTTTTTTCTGTGCCGTGAGGACATACTGTCATGGAGGTGATCAATGGAGCAGAGATGTGTCTGTAGCATATTTATTCTTGTTAACAATGGGACTAGTGGCAACTTTATATAGCTGTCAAGGTGTTCAATGTCTCATCTACCACTAATGGAGTAATGGAGCACAAACTTAATACTTGTGGAGAATTGGGTTTCCTCTTTTCGGTAAAAATGATTAATTGGCTTTCTGGCATTCTGTAGAAGGAATAAACTACTGTCAGTGTAACTGTATATAAGAAAGTAACGTACCTGCTGCATCAAGGCAATTAAGCTTAATTATATAAGCAAAGGTTTTTTGTGACTTATTATGTAACTCACACTGATCACCACTTACAGTACATGCACAAACTACTTATATCTGGTGGCCATATCAATGTGAGTAATAGTTCTTTCTTTTGAATGATTTTTTGAATAATTACTGCAATTTTTTATTTCATTTAAACATAACATAGTTATAAATAGCAGACAAAATTACATCCAAGAAAATGTGATCAGAAATATTGATATATGCAAAACATTGCAAGCTGATTAAGAAAATCAATAAACATCATTCCAACAAAAGAACCTAAGTTAATTTTATCATTTTACATCGATATATGCTTGTGAGTAGTTAGCATACTCCTGCAAAGTTTTATTTTCTTAGTACAATAGTATATATCATACCACAAAAGTCCATGAATAAGCAAACTTTGCAATTTTTAATTGCTAATGTCTTAAAGAAAAACTATATAACTGTTAATATGTCGCGCATTTCCTTCGCTAATTACACTTCAAATCATTTCAACGACACTTCAAGACTAGAGAGAACTTGAACGTTTTTTAATCAGGTATATGCATAGCCGCATAACATGACAGAGTTATTCAGTAAGCAGTGAATTTGCGAAGTGTAGAGCTTCCCGTACAAACTACATTGCTTACAGATCAAGTTGCTACATACTGACTACAGATATAGATATACAGTCCATTCTGGCTAAGAACATGAATTGTTGACTATGATATAATAGCAAAAACATTTGCAAGTCCTCCATATATATATTATATTGCACCTTGAATGAAGTTTATATATAAGAATTGAAATGCCCATACCCCCCAAATGAACATTGTATCAAAATAAGTGCCAATAAAAAAGTGAACTGGATTGGATCGATGATCCGACGACTTACCCAATATGATCGAGCAAGTCCATGCATGCCAGTCGTACGTGCTCCAGCTCATTCAGGATATAGCTCATCTCGTCCATGGCGAGCTACCTATATATGGGATTGTATTATACTGACGATCAATGATGTCTAGACATGCCACTTGCTGCTCTGGTGGTGGTTCCCTTGCTCGTACGCCGCCGACGAGGCCGACGACATGCAGGGGTCGAAGCCGGCCATGCTGAGTATGTCTCCGTGGGAGAAGGCCCTCAGCCCCAAGAAGTCTCTAGTGAGGCCTTCGTTGCCACCTCCGGCAGCAGCATTGCCGCCACCGCCGTTGCCGGCGTCGCGATCAACCCTGGTGGTCCTCTCCTCCGCTCCAAAATGATGAGGTGCCCCAAAGCCGAGGGCACCAGCGCCACTGCCAGGCACGTTACTTGCAGCAGCAGCCGCTGCCGCGTTGGCAGCGCCAGTGCCAGCATTGGTGGTGGTGCTGCTGTGAGTGCCCGCCATCTGTCCCTGGTTCGACGGCCGGCTCAGCGTTGCACCCATCTGCGCGGCCTTCTGCAGCAGCGCGGTGGCCGACATGTGTGCCGAGGCCGCCGCTCCACCAGCGGTGGACGGCGAGAACCCGACGAAGCCGCTGAGGCCCACCGCCGTGCTCTCCGCCGGCGTGGAGCTCCCCATGTAGTCCTGCTGGTGGTCTAGCGGCCTCGCTGATCCGAACAGGGCCGAGTTGCCTGCGCCGGGCAGCTCCAGCTCCTGCTGATGGTGCGCCGTGAGCCACGACGACGTGGAGAACTGCTGCTGCTGCTGCTCCCTCTTGAGGCACAGCTCTTGCAAGGACATGCCACCGTGCCCGCCGCCCATCGTCTGCGACGGGTCCAGCACACCCGGCGGCAGGTGCAACCCCGCGCTGCCGTCGCCGCCGGAAGACTGCGAGAAGAGCATCCCCGGGTGGTGGTGCTGGCCCGCGACGACCGCCGCCGCCGCAGTCACCGCCCTCGCGCTCTCCTCGGCGAGCGCGTCGCAGAAGGCCCTGTGCGTGATGAAGCTGTCCCTCCTGCACGAGACGCGACGACCATGCATGCACACATCGATCATTTCATTAATTGCAAGCACCGTAAAGGCAGATGGGCATGGTCCATGGCGGCCATGGGCGACGTGGGAAAGCAAAGAAACCTTGAGAAGAGGGTGCCGCAGTCGCATCGGTACTCGCGCGTGCCGCAGACCTTGGAGTGCGCCTTCCAGTCGGATTGGACGGCGTAGCGCTTGGCGCAGCGGTCGCACTTCCACTTCTTCTCGCCGTGCTTGCGGCTGAAGTGCTTCTTGATGCCGGTGAGGTCGCCGAGGGCGCGGGCGGGTTCGTGGTGCACGCACCCGGGCTCCGGGCACACGTACACCTTCTTGCGCACCACCTCCTTGGGGTTGCGCTGCTTGAGCTTCCAGGGGAGGTTGTGGCCGCGCCGGTGCAGCTGCAGGTTCTGGTCCCGCTGGAACCCCTTGCCGCACACCTCGCACACGTAGCGGTTCGTCGCCATCAGCGTCCGCGGCGACAGCGCGATCACCTCCGCGTCCGGGTCTGAATCCGATGAATAGATAGGCAACGAATTCAGGTGAGCACGGTCGTCGTCTATCCATCGCATGCATCGATCGAGAAGAAGACCATGGTAGTGGTAGGTGCATGAATTACTGAATCGGTAGATAGATCGGCTGACCTGGATTCCCGGGGAGGCTGCGCTTCTTCTTGGCGGGAGGCGGGGCGGGGTGGGACGAGACGCTGGTCTGGTCGCCGGAGGCGGAGGTCAGGTTAGACATGTTCTCGTCGGCGGCGGCGGCGGCTAGCTGCTGCTGGTGCTGGTGCTGCTGAATTGCTGCCAGATCCTTGAGCATCATCTCGCCGATCGATCGATAAGATATATCACCAGCTGCTTGCTCCTCCCTGATGATGCTCACCTGTACCTCCTTGCTTCTGCGGATGACGATGATGGGTGGTGGTGGATCAGATCAGCTTGCGCGCCCGCATGCAGGATTGGGGTGTAGAATTGAAGCGGAACAGGCACCAGCAGCAGGACGAGATCTCGCTCACGGGCGGGCGGCTTTGCGCGACCCGATCATGTGCAGTGGTGCAGCCGTGGTGGTGGTACTTGCAGTTGCACCCAGATCAGCTAGTGCCTGTCGCCCTGTCCTGCTCCTGAAGCAGCTGCAGCAGTGGGGACTCAACTCGGGACAGCCGGCCGGACTGGGGACGGAACCAAGGACACCTAGGCACAGCAGCTAAGCTAAGCTAAGCCAAGCTATCTCCTCTCCTTGAAGTTCGAGGGGACGTCGTGCTAGCACCACCACCACGCCGTGGAATTAATTGGCACCGTCGTCCATGGAGGGGGAGAAGTGGACCGGAGCTCGCCCGCTGCCTCGGCTGGTTAAGCTGATCAATCAGACTGGAGGAAGACGACGATTAGAGAGAGGAAGAAGACGATGGAACGACCTCTGCTGCACGGTGCGTGCTAGGGTTGATAGCTAGCTGGAGGCTTTTAGAGAGAGTCGAGGCCGGCCAGGTGGGGAGAGGGAGGGAGGAGAAAGGAAGGCAAGAGAGAGAGGGAAGCAGGAGGAGGATGAGGGGGGAAGCACAAGGCGAAAAGCGATTGTGCAAATCGTCACCCGATCGATACCCGCAATCACACCGGTCTGGTCTTGCGTTGGGTACACTTGTTTGCTCAGTTGCTCGTCACTGCCCTCAGTCCGGAAGCAAACAGCGGCTAGCGAACACACACGGGGAGCGGGGCTTTCTGTCTTTTCCCCTGGCCTTCTTTGCTCTCAGCTCTATCTCTTCCAGCTGAGCTGAGCTGAGCTGATGCATGCACTGGCCTCGAGAAATCCCTTGTACCCTCTGCTGTTAGCGTTCTAATCCCATTCCAATGTCGTCCTTAGGGGTCTAAATTACGATTCTGTAGATTGCCCATAGGGGTTTAAATTAGAGCACTGCACCACGACACACACAATCTTAGGTTCCTCCCCTTCTTCCTCCCGAGCGCTCCCGGTGGGGGCGACTCGGGAGGCAACCTCCGTAGCGCCTCCGACACCCTAGTCCCGGTCCTTCCCCTTGGCCGCCGTCGTCGCCCTCCGGCGTGCGGCGGCGGCGGCCACCGGCGGCCCGAAAAAGGTGCCCGTCGGGTTTTTCCTCCTCTCTCCACCTCTCCTTCTCCCTCCCAGTCCTCCACCGATGACCTTCCCTTGGAGCTCTCCCGGTGGGCTCATGGCCGGCGGCGACCCAGATCCGGGCTCCCACGGGCCGGATCTGGCCTTCTCCAGCGTGGATCTGCGGTGGCGCTGGGTGGCTGCCCTCTCGGCGGCGGGGACGCGCTGGGCTAGGTCTGGCGGTCTTCCTCTGCCGCGGGTGGCCGCGCGGGCTCGGGCGCCCTCCCCTCCTGGGTCCGGCGGCCGTGCTAGTGGCGCCAGGATGGATCGATCTGGCGTTGACGACCACGCCGGCATCCTGCCTCGGCGCGCCGTCTCCTGGCTCGTGGCCTCTAAGCTGGCCGCGAGGGTTTCCTCGTGTCCGCCGTGCTTGGGGCCTGGGAGGCCGGCGTTGGCGACGCCCTTTGCTCCCCCTGCTGCCGTGCTCGGGGCGGCCTCTGCCAGATCTGGGTCCACGGGCCATGGATCCGGCGTGGTGTCTGCCTAGGCTCTTCTTCCAGCGGTGGGGTGGGGGGTCAGCGTTGCTCCGGCCTGCGGTATTGTGGCTGCAGTCACGGGCTGCGGGTGAAAACCCAGCCCGGTCTTCACCGGGCAAGCGACGGTGACGCCATTGGCGCCACAGACCTCCTTGGAGGCGTCGCTTCTTTGCCTCATGATCCTGCGTCCACATGCTGGATTCTGGGCAAAAGCCCAGCCTTAGCTCCGTCTAAGGCCGACGACGGTGGCGTCCATGGCGTGCCTGGGCGTCACTTCCTTCCAGTTGGTGTCGTTGAAGAATCTTTGGCCCGTTGCTTCCCCTCCGCAGCTGGTCGGTGGCGTCCGTGGTTTCTGCCGTGCGGCGAGTTCCTGGAAAATTCCCTTGTCGTGCCTGTGTGTGTGCTTACATTCTACCGTAATGGTTTCCTGCTGTATCTGACCTCGTCGTTGCTAGCAGTTTCGCCGCTAGCAGTTTCCTTGTTGATGGATGCTTTGCTGTTCATGTCGTTGGCCCCTCTCTAGTAGACGCTTTGCTGCTGAGAGTGTCTTGGCCCCTCCCCCCACGGATGCTTTGCCATTGGGGAGTTGTTGGAACACGGTTCTAGCAGATTTAGATATAGCTTGACAATGGTCCAACTATTATCATAATAAATGAGGGTTACAAAGTGGGTCCGGTAGGTAAGATCACGGCTACCATGGGACAACACAACACACCTTACAAGTGCGGGGGGCTCCTTTTATAGGCAACCACCACCCTCTCACCCAAAATGACCACCTTACCCCCGAGGGAAAACCTAGACCCTAATTTCTCGTCCCTATTACACGTGGGACCGGGGCGCCCTTGACCGTCTTCTCATCTCGGCGGCTTCACATGGGCTGCGCATTGAGTGGGCCGCCTAGTGGGCTGGGAGCCCCCCATGGCCGAGTTGGGCCTCTTCTTCTCGGGCTTCTCTGCGGCTCGACCGAGACCTTCACCGGCTTGAGGAGACCTCCTCCAAGACATTGGGAACCTCCTCCATCCTGAGGAGGTTCCTTCTTCCTGATCACCTTGGGGAACCTTCGCCATCTTGGGGGACCTCCGCCATCTTGGGGGACCTCCGCTGGCTTGAGGAAACCTCCTCCAAGATGTTGGGAAACTCCTCCATCTTGAGGAGGTTCCTTCCTCCTGGTCATCTCGGGGATCCCCGCCATCTTGGGGGACCTCCGCCATCTTGGGGACCTCCGCCATCTTGGGGGACCTCCGCCGGCTTGAGGAAACCTCCTCCAAGATATCGAGAACCTCCTCCATCTCGAGGAGGTTCCTTCCTCCCGGTCATCTTAGGGGATCCCCGCCATTTTGGGGGACCCGCCGGTCTCCTAGAGACCTCCGTCGAGTCCCCGCATTTACTCGGACTCATCGTGGAGCCTTAGCGTCCAATCGACATAAACAAGGTGAGTCGGTTTAGAAAATATTAATCATGGGGGGCATTTTTACCTCCGTCGCTCTACCGCGGCCCCAACATTCCCCTTGAGGGTTAGGCCCACGGAGGCGGGCCTAGCCATCAACTCGCCCGAGCGGCGGAGGCTATGCCCCCCGGCTCGTCTTTGTTGGGCCGAAACCTCCTATCTTTTAAGAGGTTAGGTTTTTCCTTTTTATTTATTGGATTCTTATCCGTGTTGATCTTGCCACAGGATTGGTGGATTCTTGGGACCATTGGTTAAGGACCGACTCGTCCCCTATATAAGGGGGGTGTGGGCAAGGATTTGCAACCCCTCTCCATGCGCCACTATTTTTCTTTCAGGGCCTTTCTACCCCGCTCAGCCATCTGCCGCGGAGGTCCATGGTCTTTGTGAATTTGCCTTTTGACGCGGAGTTTTTCTACTCCTCTTTTATTCCGGCGGAGGCTTCTGGGCCGATGGCAGAGCTTATTACCTATGATTTCGGTTGTAGCAAAATGACGGCGAGAGATGATTTCCAATTTGGAGTTGCGTGGTTTTCTTCCTTCGGCCGAGCCAAGCTTAGGGCTCGGAGAAAGTCCCTAAGCCACCCAAAGGCTATCTTGTTGTTTTCAAGGATTTCTTTACCGCGGCCTCCGCTTCCCATGTCATGATTTTTTAGGCTTGATTTTGAAGGAGTTTGAGGCTCGATTCATTACTTGACTCCTCACTCCTTTTTGAGTCTCGGTAGGTTTATGTGGGCGGTGGAGTCCTACGGTGGTACTCCGGATGTGGATATTTTTACGGAGCGTTATGAGTTGCGTAAAAGCTTGACCAAAGACATTTGGCGAGGATAAGGTAAAAGCTCGGTTTGGAGGTTGCACCTTTATGGCTAAGAGGCATCAAGCCGAGTCTCATCGGGAGATTTCTTGGTGTAATAAGGGTAAATGGGAGCCGACGAACTGGATGGAGTATTGGTTCTATGTTCACACCGATGGTGTGTACGTTCTCGGTGATGTCGGGGAAGAGGTCACATGTTTTCCTTTGGCTTCGTGATGAAACCTATGGAATCACATACGAATCGAGGCCAAGTAATCGTTCCTCCGCTCGGAGGGATTCTTGTAAGAAAGCTTTTGCTCTTGCATGCCGATATTACGGAGGTCGCGATCCGGTGGAAGAGATGATAGCCTCGATTCTTGGCCTCTTGCTAAGGAGAAACCAAAGTTCAAAGTGGTGAACGTTGAGTTGCTAGTGTTTGGAGGGAAAGCAGTGGTCCCTTGCCCTCGCTTTGGTCTCACCCTCCCCGATGGTAGGTCTCGCGACTATTTTGTGGAGGCGGTCGGGAGGAAGACGTACGACCGCTTGGGGATGTGTCCGAACGCGAGTACCTTGCTCGAAAAACCGAATACGGCATTATGCCTCTTTTGAACCGGGTCTTTGAAAAGTTGGGTATTTGTTATCGCTATGAACGAGTTGTTCCGGAGAAGGTCCTTCATAGGCTTGGTAAGAAGGCTTTGAAGAATGCCCCCGCGCGATATTGCTAGGGCGAGAGGTAGGGAAGCGCAGTGCTCGACATTACCGTGGCTGCGGCCAAGAAACGGAACAAACTTTCTACCAAAATTGTTGGGTCTCCGATAGTTTCCGAAGAGGCTCGTCGATGAGGTTGAAGTTTTTTGCGAAAAAGAAGACTCGGCTAGGTCTTCGGAAGAAAGGCCTTTGTTGGGATTAACGGCTAAGGTAAAGAGTGCCGAGACTCGGTGTTCTCCGTTACTGTGGTAGTTGGGCCGGGCTGCGGCTCTCATCAACCCTTTTCCCGGTGTCCTCGATGAGTTTTCCGGCTCGGGAGGAGGTCGGTGCGGGTGACGCCGAGCTAGGTGAAGGTTGTGCTTTTGTTTCTTCGGAACCTCATGTTCGGCCTCCGCGCTTGGAGGAGGTATCCGATGAAGAGTTAATACATGGTGCTCCGTGTCGGGGACCCGTAACGTGGCTTACCATGAAGTTTACGCCAAGGAGTCCTTGGGTGGAAAAGCCTTTAACGAGGTGACCGCCACTAAAGGTGATGGTTTGCCTTTGCATGTGTTCACCGAACTTCGTGATTTTCCCCTTTGTTGTGTTGTTCTCTTGATTCATGCTTGTTCTTTTGCGGCTAAGTCGATCGGAGCTACCGGAAACCCGGGTCCTTCGGCGAGATATCGGTCTTGGTCGTGTTGGATCGGCGGGTTAGCCAACCTCGTCACCGGCGAGGTTCGGCGCTTTTTGCCGGGTGGCACCAAAGGTTATGCCTCCGGTTTTTGCTTTGGTTTCGTTTTCCTTCAAACTTTATTTTGGTTTGTTGTCGATTTTTTATCATCTTTTCCTTTGGTTCTCGGCTAAACTTAGCGCCGAGGTTCGCGGTTTGTCTCCGCTTTTTGGCTTGGGCCATGCTAGTTCTCCTTGTGCGGGATTCGGGCTTCCGCCGCGTGCGGGGCTCACCACCAGGCAAAGGTAATGCCTTTTCCTCTACGGTATTTGTTTTATTGTTTACGTCAACCGACTTAGATTTGCTCGGTATTTTTTAGTGGCCTCGACGTGCTCGCTGCGTGGAGCCTAAATGTCCACAATGCTTCGAATGTTATGGAGGTTGATAGGTCGACATAGTTTTTGTTTTTGCTGTTCTTTGTCTTAGTCATTGGTAACCCTTACTTCTTTGGTTTGCGTTTCTTGTTTCTTCACGAGACCACATTGGAAGGTACCTTGATAACTGTCGTACGAACGGCCGCTGCTGCGCCTTCAATTGGAGCATCATTGTCTCGGTATGACCCGAGCTTTTGATTTATTAATTTCTTGTTGACATGGTCCATTTCTTTTACTTTTATCATGATACGCTTTTGTCTATGTTTTCTCTCAGACTCGCCACCTCTCCTCTTCCCTCGAGGGCCGGGTTATGGAAGAGGTGCTAAAGCGTACAAAGGCTATAGAAGCTTTAAAGAAAAAGGTTGAGGCGGTGGAAGATGAGAAGCTTGGACTCGCCGCCAAGGTCTCCGATTTGGAGGCAAAACTCAAGGCCGCCGAAGAGGCGAAAATCATCGCGTTGAGCGTGCTAATAATGTTGCGGAGGTTGTTGACGGCCTCCGCGCTCAACTAGCCTGGCGAACGGCAGACGGCGGAGATCCTCCGCAAAGAGTCTCGATGGTGTGAAGAGTGAACTCGGAGAGTATTAGGATTCTTGGTGCGAGAGGTTCTTTGAGTCATACTTAGCCGCACTTGAGGAATTTGGGGGTGTTGCGTCTCCGCTACCCTCCGAGTGCTCGGCTTTTGGCCTGATGACTTGGATTAAGGATAATCTTACCAATCTATCACTCTTCGTTGGTGGTGTTTCCGATTTCGCCGCTATGACTTCCGCCACGGCAATGGTCAAGTCTTTGTTGCGCTCGGTTGCTATGATGTTGTGAATAAAGATTTTACCGTTGTCTCCGGTGTGGCGGAGCTTGGGAGAGTCGAGCAAACCGTGCGTAAGACCGTCCAGAAGTTTTATTAAGACATTCGGATGAAATTCGGCCGGACGGAGGCCGTTCTTGTAGGCGATGCTACACGCAAGGTGAGGATTGGTCTTTGGGGTCTTTATCTAGCTTTCCTTTGCATTTTTTTTTTTGCACTTTTGTTGTTCATTTTCTTTGCTATTGGTTCTTGAAGGCTCGGACCGGAGGTCGGATGCCGATGAAGCTTGTGATGAAGGGTGTTCCTGTCCTTGGAGATACGTCAAGGCCAAGCTCCGGCGGAGGCTCTCAGCCACTGTTGAAGGACCCGGTGCAATCCGAAGCTAAGTCGAGCCTTCGGCCGGAAGCCCGATCAGGGATCCGATCCTGAGACGGAGGCTTTTGCCCATTCGGAGGCCGGGAAAGGTCCCGAGACCGAGAGGACAACGTCGGAGGAGCAGATTAGGCGCCGTAGGTTGCCTTGGAAGAACTACTTTTGTCTTGCACCGTGGTTGCGCGTATTGTGTTTGAACTTGTTGAAGATATCGACACGAGTTTTGTGGTTGTATCGCCCTACACATGTCTTTAAATTGGGTCCTATGTAGGTGGTCGACCTAGTTATTCTTTGGCCCGGTGAGGGCTTCAAGGGTTTTTGTAATTTATTTTACTTTGCTGCTTGTAATGCCCGTTTGTTGGGGCTAGAAATGCAACGACGGAATGCAACCAGTCAGAATGCAACCTTTTTCTGTCTCGTGCTCTGGTTGCAAGAAGACCTCAAGCAGGTGTTCCTAGAGAAGGCGTCGGACGGAGGCTTTGCGGAGACAACCTCAGACCGGCTTGTCGGAGACAGGGCATGTCTTGGAGGTTCTCCTCCTCCGGGTGGCGAAGGCGGGCTCGGGAGCGGAGACAACCGAGACTTTGTTTTGCGAGGTTTGAAAATTGTACCCTTAGTCTCGGGGTGTTTGCTAATGTTTTAGAGGCTTTGGTGGGATTCTCACAAATGGTTTTCGGAGCCTGGTAGTTCGCTTGATGACGCTACACAACATGTCTGTCTCACAATGGTTTTTGCTAAGATATATGATTTTTGAGGCTCTCTACCTTTCTCGTCTTTTATCTCGTTGTACGCGTGCTCTCGCTTTTTCGGTGACATTCACTTTATTTCTAGTTACAGCCATGTCTTCGTCTTGGTTGGCTGGAGTTTGTCAGCATGTTCTTGATTTCTTTGTGTTGGAGCATAATCTAGTTTTTCGGAGATAGGGGGATGTTACAAAGTTTTACGCGGCATCCCCCCTATAACCCTTTGGGCCGGGATAACTATTGATGAGGTGTGGGCTCCTGTGCTCGGGTTATTTTCTTTCAAAGAGCTTATAGCCTTGAAGGTTGTACACTGGAGCTATTGGTCATTTTTGCAACTGTGGTGTTGGAATGCCTTCTGAATTGCCTCTGGACTTCGAGGTCTTTGGTGCAGTTATGCTATTTAGCATAGTTTGCGCGCCTTACTACCTTCTCTTGTTTTGCGGTAACCTTCTTCTTGTCGGTCCTGTTGTGGTCTTTCATTAGAAGTTTTTGGTCCAGTAACTCTGGTATAGACCTCCGCTAATTTTTTAGGTTCGTGCGGAGGTTGTAGGATTTCGGTAACTATTGAACCTATTTCGGCCTCTCTTTGCCTAAGCCTTTTTGTCAGGTCTTTTCCTGATTTTTGATAGAGTCCGCTTGATTGGTGGTTTTGGTGTTTGAAGAGATGGGACCTTTTTTCGGGCTTCTAGCCTACTCAGAGGTCGCTTCATATCCTTCAATTACTGATCAAGGCTGGATTTTGAAGTGATCTCAAATGGTGCGTACAGCTTTTGTCGAATATTGCAGCTCATTCCGGCATTTGCTTTCGACTTTTGTGATATTGATGCGGGGTTCTTTAAATATGTTCGGGGGTTGATCGATTACGATGGTTTTACCTTGTTACAAGCCTCATCTCCAACTTGGATTCTGTGTGAGGAAAAGAGTATGAGCCGGTTTTGGTTTTACTAGGTCCTTAGCGCGTTGTGGGCCTACTTGGCCATTGTAAATTTTTGCTGCGGTTGCAGTTTGTTTGTTTGGATGCTCTTTTTGGTGAACTCGTTTTTTACTAAGCTTTTGTATGTTAATACCTCCGCTATGCGAAGTGAAGGCACATGCCGGGGGTTCTTCCTCAGGGCTTTAGATTGGCTTTTCTAGTCTAACATAGTCTAGGAAAAGGCCGTTATTCTTTTGTGCCGTATGCGCTCTTCCCTTCGTATACTTGTGATAGAAGACTTTATCTCCTATGCGAATAGGCCTGGTAAAGAAGGGTTATCATTACTTTGTTAGAGGCTATCCCTCGATGTGTTTCCTCCCGTACCGGAGGTCTTGATAAAAGAAAAAACCCGTGCAATCACCGAGGCCGCATGTCGAAGGCTAGAGAAATCGCATGAAATTGCACGAGTTGATCTCCCGCATTTTTAGAGACTTTGAGTATTGCAACTTCGTCAAATATTGACTTGCTAGCTGGCGAGTCTTTCGACATAAAAAAGGCGATCTTTCACCACTCGATGCAAAAGATTGTTAGTCTCAGACAACACAAAGTTTCAGTGCAAAAGCCTTATACGGATTGTACTTCAAAGATAACGCAAAAGCCTTAGCAATGCGAATTCGGTGCCCATGTAAGTTTGGGACTTTTTCCGGGATTTCGGTAACAGGATGACACAAAAGCCTTAGCTCGTGACTGGTGCCCAAGTAAGTTTGGTTCTTTTTCCGGGATTTCGTAAGAAGCTAACACAAAAGCCTTAGCTCGTGACCGATGCCCAAGTAAGCTTAGGACTTTTTCCAGGATTTTTTTTTTGGTGGCCTTGGCCATGCAATACCATGGCTTGCGGAGGAAACATCCGCTAATTTTCTGATCATCTTTGTTCGCTGTGGCCTTGACACCACTTGGTTCATGACAGAGGATTCTCCTCGGTTATCCAAAGACCTCCGACTTGGTGGTCGGAGCTTCCGCTTGCTCTGGTCCCCATTCAAATTTTTCGTTGGCTTTGAGTGCTTTGAAGAAGGGGAGGCTGCGTTCAGCTGATTTGGAGATGAACCTGTTCAAGGCTGCGATTCTTCCTGTGAGTCGTTGGACCTCTTTTTTGCTTGATGGTTCGGCATGGCCAAGACGACTTTTGTTTTGTCTCGGGTTGGCCATGAGGCCCTCAGTCCGACGACATACCCCAACATTTTTCCCCGCCGACTCCAAAGACGCATTTCTCCGGGTTTAACTTTAATCCGGCTTCCCTAAGGTTTGCAAAGGTTTCCTTGAGATCTTCTAGATGGTTTTCCGGTTCTTTGCTCACTACGGCGATGTCATCGACGTAGGCTATAATGTTTCTCTCGCAACCGAGACCTTAGCACGGCTTGCACCATTCTCGCGAAGGTTGACCTGCGTTCTTAAGCCCTTTTGGCATTCGTATGAAACAAAAGTAGGTGCCGGTTGGGATAGTGAAACTTGTCTTCTCCTCATCTTCTTTCCCGAGCCGGACTCGATGATATCCTAAAAAACAGCCTAAGAGGAGAATCTCTTGCACCCGGCGTCCTTATCGACCGAGGCGCCTATTCTTGGTAGCGGGAATGGGTCTTTTTTGCATGCTTTGTTCAGTCGGTGAAGTCGATGCACATGCGCATCTTCCCATTTTTCTTTGGGACTAGTACTACATTTGCTAACCATTCCGAGTACTTCACCTCTCTTATGACATTGGCATCCAATAATCTCTGTACCTCCCCCTTGGCGGCCAAAGTTCGTTCCTCTGACTTTTTCCTCTGCCTTTGCTTCCTTGGCTTGACGTTTTCGTTCAGATCTAAGGTATGCTCAATTATGTCTCTCCCTATTCCTTTAAGGTCTTCTGCTGACCATGCAAAGACGTCTCTGTTCTTAGACAAGAGGTTGAGCAATTCTCTCCGTTCCTCCTCTGATAGGCTTGCTCCGATTGTGACCTTTCTGTTCGGCACTGCTTCATCAAGTGGTACTGTTATCGTGTCCTCCTGATCTTTCATGTCTGTTTTCCCCCCTGGCATGTCCGGTGGCTCATCTGTTGCTACTGTGTTTGTGTTCCTGTGGGCCTTGTATATGGCTCTCTCTATGTTTCTAGCTTCCTTCTGACTTCCACGAACTGTGATGATTCCGTGCAAAGTCTTGGCATTTTCATGCAAAGGTAACCCATGTGGATGGCCACATTGAACTTGTTAGCGAATCCTCTTCCTAGGATTGCACCTTTGTAAGGGTAGTATATGTCTACTATGTCAAAGGTAATGTATTCCGTTCTCGCCTTATCCCCATCTTGAAAGGATACGGCAAGGAAGTTTTCCCGAGTGCGTGAATCTTTCTACCTCCGAATCCTATTAGAGGTGTATCAGGGGGTTGTAGCTGAGACCGGCTGAGTTTCATTTGATCAAACACACTTGCGAAGATGATGTCTGCCGAACTCCCGAGTCAACCAAGTATTTTGTTTATCTCCCATCCCGCCACGTTTGCCTTTATGACCATCGCATCGGTGTGAGGGTAACTTTCTAATCGGAGGTCCTCCCTCGAGAAACCGATCGGGCCTTAGACCATTCTCGTTGTTCGGTGAGTTCCTTGTACAGCCACATTGTTTGCCAATCGGAGGTGGTCTTTTTTTTGCCTCTTCGTTTCGAACTCCATCGCCGAGCCTCCGGCTATTGGCAGTATCATTCCTATTGTGGGCAGAGCAGAGTGTGGATTCATCTGATTCTCAACCGAAGGTTCGGCCTTCGGTATTGCGCCGGGAGCGAGATGGCCCGCCGCGGAGGTCGGTAGGGCATCGTATTGCCTTTGTTGCGGAGGCGGAGGTAAAGCCGCATACCGCTTTTTGCCGCTTGTGCCGCGACGATCGAGGTGTTTCTATCATGGAGATTTGCGGAGGTCGAGTGTTTATGTACGTCACCGTGCCGTCGTCCCGATGGGCGCTTGGTTGTTGTACCGAGATGTTTGGTATTGCACAGTCGCCACGCCGCGAGAGATGGTGGGTAGTACTTGGGTGTGCGACGTTTCGGGGAAAGCGCCGTTGTTGTACCCCGGGAAACTTGGGTTGTACGCGATGATACTTTGCGGAGTGAAGGTGTGATTCACTTGTCCGGCTAGTTCTTGCGCAGTTCCGTGGCCGCGCTTGCTCTTCATCCCGTCCATTGTTTCTTTGGTTTTCGGGCAGTCCTTGGTGCTATGCCCTTTTTCTTCTCCATGGAAAATGCAATAGTGCCTTCTTGGTTTCGGTTCTTGTTCCAGTTCTTGGCCTTGTTCTTGTTGAAACTTTGGTTGTTCTGGGCTTTCGTATCTTGACCGTTCCCTGGCTCTCTGTCTGCCGGGCGCTGAGGCTGGCTGTTCTGCACATTGAAGACCTGTCTTTGCTGAGAATTCTGTCTCGTCATAAGACTTGTTGTCTCTATGGCCGTTCCGGGCTGGAAAATTTTTTGCTCGCCTTCGCCTTCATCCGGCCTTTTCCGGAGGTCATTGTCGATCGATCGCAATACTTCTCAAATTCCTCATGCGGCTTCTCCACGGTGGCTGGTTTTTCCCTTGCTAAGTGGCTTGCGAAGGGCCCTATTCGGAGACCTTTGATTGCTTTGCTTCAATTGCGACTTATTTGTCCGGCACATCCGGTGCCTTTGCTCGAGGTGCAGGAATCTCTCGGAAGTAATCCCTTAGCGGTTCCCCCTTGTCATGTTTGTTGCTGAACGGATTCTGCGACGACAAGGATTCACTTGAGAATCCTTTGAAGTTGGCTATTATCTTGTCCCTCAGGTTTTCCCATGAGTAGATTGTACCGGGCTTCGGCATAGAATACCATGTTAGGGCGTCGCCCTCGCGGCGATGACGAAGGATTTGGCTAGGACACCTTTGTCATTTCCTCCCGCGGAGGCTACCGCGCCTCAAAACTCATCGGAATTGCCGTGGATCTGTCTTTCCATTGTACACAGGCGTACCATGGGTTTGCAACCCGGAGGCCATGGTGCCTCCCGGAGGCCTTCGATAGTGGAGACTTTGGATCGAACGTCCACCGGTAGACCATGATCGGAGGTGTTTCGATCCCCGAATTCCGGTGGGCATTGCAGCCATGTATTGGCCGAGCCGTGGCGTTGTCGTGGTGTTGTTTTGATTCATTGCTATGGGCCGCATGCTCGGATTTCGCTTGCGTATCGCCATTTGCTGCCTTATCTCTTCGGCCTCGCGAGAGGTCTCGCATTGCCCGAGCGTGGCCGCTTGCTCGCTCTCGGCCCTGTCTCTTTTTGCTTCCATGCGTTGCCTTTTGGCCCTCGGTAGGCTTACCTCATCGTTCCGGGTCTTGGTCATTGGACCGGTTCGCCGGCGGTGGTTCATCTTCGCCGTGACCATTGTCATTTTCTTCGCCTTCGTTACCGCTCGGAGGCATATGTGCTTCTTGCGGACCTCCGCGGTCTGCCTCTTGGGGTGGCTCGGGTGCCTCCGCCTCGGGCGGCAAAGACGTCTTCGCCGAGCGGTGGCGGCCACTACTTGCTTTCTTGTTCGTCCTCCTTGCCCCCGTACCAATAGTGGGCGGTCTTTGATGGTCGGTGCGTCTCCGCAAACGTCTTGGTGTCTTTGTCGCTCCGTCAGAGGCGTCCTCATCGTTGACATGGCAGCACCTCCGCCAAGGACCCAGAGTCTCCGGCCCGCCAGCGGAGGCGTCTTCTAAGCCGACCCGGCTTTGTCTCCGTCGCTAGCCTGATGTCTCCGCTGTGCGGGCGGAGACGTCTTCTCGTGGTCGGAGATGTTCTGAGGGGCGAGTAGGCGCGGTATCCGACAACGAGCATTTGACCTCTGGTTTCGTCCTCGGAGCCGACGTTGGCGGTTGCACCGGACATATGCTCGGAGGCCTGGCGGAGCCTTTGTTGAGACTCGAAGGTCTTGTGCATGACGTCGCGAGAACATGATGTCCTGGTTTGAGCTCGCGGGTTCATTCTTGTTGTCCTCGCCTCCTCCCTCCGGGCGGAGGCGGGGTGCTTCGGGTTGATCTTCTCGGCCTCCGCGCGTCGGAGGTTCTTGCACCTCCGCCTAAGCGGTGGTGCGTCTCCGCACCGCGGTGGCCCGTCCTCTTGTTGGCATCTCGTGAGTGATATCCTCGGCCGGACACACGGGTGGGCGCCAACTGTTGGAACACGGTTCCAGCAGATTTAGATATAGCTTGACAATGGTCCAACTATTATCATAATAAATGAGGGTTACAAAGTGGGTCCCCGGTAGGTAAGATCACGGCTACCATGGGACAACACAACACACCTTACAACAAGGGCGGGGGCTCCTTTTATAGGCAAATTTGCTCACCCTCTCACCCAAAATGACCACCTTGCCCCCGAGGGAAAACCTAGACCCTAATTTCGTCCCTATTACACGTGGGACCGGGGCGCCCTTGACCGTCTTCTCATCTCGGCGGCTTCACATGGGCTGCGCATTGAGTGGGCCGCCTAGTGGGTGGGAGCCCCCATGGCCGAGTTGGGCCTCTTCTTCTCGGGCTTCTCTCGCGTCTCCACCGAGTTGGCATTGTCTTCTCTTGCTCATCGGGGATCTCCATTGTCGACCCCATGTCTCCGCATGGGAAACAAAGACAATCCCTCGGAGGCTCGACCGAGACCTTCACCGGCTTGAGGAGACCTCCTCCAAGACATTGGGAACCTCCTCCATCCCGAGGAGGTTCCTTCTTCCCCGATCACCTTGGGGAACCTTCGCCATCTTGGGGGACCTCCGCCATCTTGGGGGACCTCCGCCGGCTTGAGGAAACCTCCTCCAAGATGTTGGGAAACTCCTCCATCTTGAGGAGGTTCCTTCCTCCCGGTCATCTCGGGGATCCCCGCCATCTTGGGGGACCTCCGCCATCTTGGGGACCTCCGCCATCTTGGGGGACCTCCGCCGGCTTGAGGAAACCTCCTCCAAGATATCGAGAACCTCCTCCATCTCGAGGAGGTTCCTTCCTCCCGGTCATCTTAGGGGATCCCCGCCATTTTGGGGGACCTCCGCCGGTCTCCTAGAGACCTCCGTCGAGTCCCATGCATTTACTCGGACTCATCGTGGAGCCTTAGCGTCCAATCAGACATAAACAAGGTGAGTCAGTTTAGAAAATATTAATCATGGGGGGCATTTTTACCTCCGTCGCTCTACTGCGGCCCCAACAGGAGTCGTTCTTACTAGGTTCGTGGGCGGATGCTTTGTCGCTGTTGTTGGTTCGTAGGTGGATGCTTTGCCGCCGTTGTTGGTTCGTAGGAGGATGCTTTGCCGTCATTGTTGGTTCGTAGGCGGATGCTTTGCCGTCATGGTTGTTCGGCTTGTGGGCGGATGCTTTGCCGCCATGGCTTCTCGGGTCGTTGGTGGATGCTTTGCCGTCGTTTCCTGGGTGGATGCTTTGCCACCGCGCTTCGGTCTTTGGCAGAGGAAACCATTGCGTTCTTCTTTTAATCGCAGGCACAGGGAATGGTCTAGGGTGTCGAGGGCAGTCGCTCTCTTTGTATCTTTTATGTTTCTTTGTATCTTTCTTTTGATCCTTTGTTTATCCCAGGTTACTAACTACTATCTTAGTGGTTGGTAATTTGTGCTATGAGGGTTCTCTCATAGCTGACTTGTAATTCACTCCTCTTAATGAAAAACGGGCTATATTCCCTGGTCGCGAAAAAAGAGCACTGCACCACTTGCACCCTGCGCTTGTACATTACTAGCAGTAGCACTACTTGTGACTTTGTGAGGGGCCGGTTTCTTATGGCTCTAGGGGAGAGCTATTCAGCTCCTTGAACCAAATGGTAGTGTAGAAGACGGCTCCAACAACAAAGCCATGGTAGGAGAGCTGAGTGGTGGAGTCGAGATTTAGGGCTTGTGTGGCTTCTCCATGGCACTGCATGCCCACATGGATATAGAACGCACCATATTTACATTGTTACGAAAAATGCTATCACAGTATTCTCAAGCGCCTAGTCCAAAAGCAATCGTGAAACATGACAGTTTGCTTACAAGAAAAAGAATGGTGTGTCTTCTCTCTCGCACGAGTCCGAATAGGAAGCGCTAGGGTTCGGATGAATCAGTTGCGGTAGCTAGTGGCTGAAAGGGGGTAACAAATGGTTTTGGTGACCCATGATCTCCTATCGTGGACACAATGACAAGCGCTTCCACCTAGGACCAGGCAGGGTCTAGATATGGTTGTCACCCTTCTTTAGGGGCTGCATCCCTGACAAATTAATTTGCACCCACCACCAGCAACGTGAGCGTGGCCTCGGTGGAACATTTGGGGCTAGGCACTTTTGGTTTAGATAAAAAATCAAAACCCTAGGACCTTAGCACCATGTCTGCTCTAGTTATCACACTTATCAAAATCTGATTGACCTCACTGATAAGTTCAATATCCCTACTTGCGAAACATAAAAACACAAGCAAGAACTCGAAAGAACACAACTACTTATGTATTATCAAGCACTCAGAGTTGGGGTTTCACCATCGATGACGGAGACTATTCGAAGATAGATTGATCCAAAGAAAAATCAAAACCCTAACGCTAGCGTTGTCCACTGATTATAAGAGCTAAATAAGGGGCGTGCATAGCCCCTCGATGCATCCCCCCCTCCCTCCCCCTAATAGTCTCAAAGATGAGACACGACCTGGCAGGCCAAAAGATAATGTCGTATACTCCTAGTACTAGGAGAATCTCGACACTAACTTGTTATGATGTTTCTCTTGATTGCTCTTGCTATGTTTCTTGTTGCATGTGAGGATGTATGGTCAAATATAGTGCTATGCAATATATCTTCAAGGATTCTAGAGTGACAAATTAGCAAAAAAAAATACAATAAATAATGGATTATGTACGTGGCAACGTGTGAGCATTACATAAGGCCAATAGATTCTCACTTCTCTACAACACAATATAATTTATAGTGATCAAAGGACGATTGTGCATTTTTAAAGATTTCATGGGTGTACTAGATGCTACTCACATTGTCGCAACACCATCTTCGATCATATGATCTTATTAGGTACATTAGTAGAAATGACAAAGCGTCACAAATATTTTTGCTATGATTGCTTTTGATGTACAACTAACATATGCATCTATTGGAACACCTAGGGCTATGGATGACACAAGTGTGCCCTTTCATGCATTAACTAGGATCATGACAAATTTCCAAACCCAACTTGTAATATGAATGGCTAGTAAATTGTTGAAATAACATTTGTAAGATAGTGTCCTGATATGTTTACTCTTTAATTAACATGTGTGCTTAGGAAAAATAATATCATGCATGGTATCGAATACACAAATTGTTATGGTTACTTGGCACCATACATGGGTAATAGTGTCATATTCCGGATTGAGGAGGGGTCCTCCAAGTTGTGAGCAAAAGCGTTTTAACCATTTGCACTCAAGCATTCACAATGTTGTAGAACACACATTTGGTATGTGTGCGTCTGTGTGAAATGAAATGGAGAAGCCTTCTGGTCGATTAGATAAGGAAGGATGATTGCAACCATGTGTATCTACAACTACATTCATGAGAACCAACCATGTGTATCTACAACTACATTCATGAGAACCATGCACTAGATAAAGATTACTATTTCCATAAGTGCGGCTAAAAAATCCCGACTATGTCCAACTTTTAGATATGAAAGACATCTTTCTTCAGATGTGTCAATTACATCAACTCCATCATCTAATGATTTACAAATGGATAAATTCTATGATGACAATGCAAGGGCAATCTTTTTTTTAGATGATCATGATCATGTATGTTTCGATGTATGGTTGAATGATATGTCATGATCATCCCTACTTTTGTAAATGTCATTTGTACTCTAAAATACTATTTATTGGTAATATCATCATATAATTATTTATTTGCATGCACACTTTAAACAATCATATTAAAAATTGACATCAAATATATAAATCACGTGTACAACTAAGTCGAGTAAGCATAGAAGAAGAGTGAACTATGGACTTCGTCTGACATCTTTCGTCCATCCCCAGGAAAAAAAGAGGAGCGAACGAAATTTGTTTCTTCCAAGGAAAAGGAGTGAATTTGTTTCATCCACTCATCCTACTTGAGAAGAATAAAGGCAGAAAAAAGGGAATTTAGTTGTTGACAAGAAGAGTCATCTAGCAATCGGGAATACTTGGACCATCGTTATCAAATCCCAAGAATATGTTTGCATCATTCAGATCGAGAGACTTCACACGTTTCAAAGTTTTTTTTTCTAGAACACGCCGTAGACGTGTAATGCATTAAGCAGGCAGGAGTTTTACAAAGAAGTTACAAAACGGGGATGGTAACCATGGTTACCGAAGCCCTCCCAAAAGCTATCCACTTGCTGCAGAGTTAGAAACAGCCGGGATCCAAAAGAACCACTCAGCGGCCTGAGACACAGCTCGGCACGCTAACCACCACCAAATAAAAGGAGCTTAAGAAAGATAGTCTGAGCAGAAACAAACTAGCAATAGTTGCGGCCTAAGAAACTAGCGGAGCCCCAACCTAGAAAGAAGAAACTTTAGGTGCTTGTGACCAGCAGCACACCATGCTAGCGCCTCATCACGGATACTTGGCAGGAGGTGCTGCACGGAGGAGATGTGACCATCAAAGGTTCTTGAGTTGCGCTCCTTCCACAGCGACCATCCGATGAGGAAGATGGGGGAATCAAAGCCCTTTCTGAGCTGCTTGGGCACGCACTTGCGCTGCAGCAACCACCATTCAAGGACAGGTTCTTCCCGAACAAGCACGAAGGACTGGAGCTGTACCATGGAGAGGCAAGCATGCCAGACCTCCCGGCTATAAGATATGATGTGGTGGATAGTTTCGAGCGCCTGAACACAGAAGATGCAAGAGTAGGAGTCTTGCAGGCCGTGCCTCCATCTCCGGTACGCAGTCCAGCAGCGATCGTGCATGACGAGCCAAAAGAAGAATCTCACCCGAGGCGGCGCGAAAGTCTTCCAAATGTACTTTGCCCCCACTGGAGCGCTGGCACCAAAGAACAAGGCCGAGTAGGCCGACGCCGCGGAGTAGCATTGGTCTGCAGTCAACCTCCAGGAGAAGGAATCAGGTTCTTTTTTTTGACAATCAAACAAAGGAACTTTATTAGCAGCAAACAGCTGCAATGACGGTACAAGGTTCTATCAGTACATCATTTATAAGCTCAGCTAGCGGGCATGCTTGCTGATGAGCAGGATTAATACAAGTTATCTGTAAAGCTCTGGAAGAGCTACCAGCAAATTTGAAGGCTCATGTAGCTAACGAGTGAGCCACAAAGTTGCTATCCCTGTCTATTTTGTTAACTGCATAGGGGACTGCATGGACATGATTGAAGAAGCGCTGGGAGAATGGTTTAATTCTCCAATCAGGAGGGTGTTGAGGATTTCCTTTGCTAAGGAACTCCGCCAGGACCTGGTTATCTGTCTTAAAGATGATCTTCATTGCTTGGAGTTTTGCTGTAACTATTGCCGATGCAGACAGGGCTGCAGTTTCAGCAGCAAGCACCGTTGGACAGTTCTGAACCTGCATTTGAATTCTCAGATCAAAGCTGTTGTTGGGTCCAATTATGAAAACGCCGAGCCCAACTTTCCTCGGCTCAGGAGAAACGCCGTCCGGTCTGATAGAGGCATCTGTGAAACAGACTACCCCTTCAGAGTTGTCTAAGTCACCTGCAGAGGAACCAAGAGAGGACAACCTGTCTAGGTTGCCCTTATTAGCTTGTTTATTTGCTTTGGAAGTTGTCATTTTCTCCTGCACAAGGCTCATGATGTTGAGGTGTGCTCGATTCTCATTATTCACGTGCAAAACAGTTGTGTTTGATTCTGGGTTGAGGAAGAGCAACCCAGACCCGCATTTCTTGGTTTTGCAGCGTGTTCATCAGACTCAATGGAGGCGCAGTGAAACGCTTTGGACCTGCAATTAATTCAGGAGACAAGCAATCTTCTTTCTGATGTTCAGCTGAGGCATTCTGTTCTCCACCTTGATTGTAATCAAGGTTTCCTCGTAGTGAGCATCCTGTAGAAAAGAAGAGCTGAACCTGTGGTTGTATTGTACTGCTTGTTTTTCCAAATGTCTTCGGTGCAGTACATTTTCCTGATTTTTGATTGCAGCAATAGAAGTGCTGATGTGAGCCTGCACTGCAAAATGAACCTGCAAAACAGTCCACTTATGTTTACGAAAGCGAAAATCATTTCGAGCCTTCCAAATGAACCATAATGAGGACACATGGTTTTTACCATAACCATTGTGTGGACCTTTGTGTGATGAGTGATTATCAACATACCAACACAAGGCGTGTGTGTGTTCTTACTAACCGATGGCACGCGGATACGTGTCAAACAATGGTGTCTCTTGGCTCATGTTGTCTACAGGTGTCGAGCTCGGAGATGGTGGTCGACAGTCGGTGAAGATCAAGTAGGGCGTGCCGTGCTGACGGACCGGGTGCGGTGAAGGGCGGACGTGAGGCTTGGATCGAGGGACCCGAGGACCGGGTGGCCGGCCCGTGGTGGCCGATACCGGGACATCGACGGCGCAAGTGTACATGGCGGGGACGCGTACGGGCTACGCTACTCGCGGAGGGTTTGGTGGTTTCACCTCAAAACCATCGGCGGCGGGTTTCCCGGTTTGCGCCTCAAAACCGGGGCGGAGGTCCCGTGCGGATGGACGACACATGGCGGCATCGGGGAGATTGCTTGGAAGCAAGGCTACCGGTGAGGAGGCGCGGTGGCCGTCGGATCAAGTGAAGCCCGAGTTGGACCCTTGTGCCCCGGCTAAGTGGTGTGGCTCTTCATGTATCCAAGGGCAAAGAAGGAATGTAAAATAGACTTGCCCCTATAAATAAAGGATGAGGGTCTCCCTTCCTCCTCACCTCTTCCATTTCCATTTCCTCCTTTTAGGATTTCCCTTCCTCTAGTTGCTGTGTGAGAGAGAGGTCTGCAAATCTATTGATTTGTACTCGAACCATTGTGTGGCAAGCAGAGCGCCTAGTCTCTGCTGTTTCCTCCGGGATTAAATCATGTGTCTGTGATCCTTGAGTTGAATTTGTGATTTTCCCGAGATCCCTTTTTGCCTCTTGTGTTCCCAACTCGATTTCTTTGATTTGAGGCCGTTTGAGATGATTTTTCTTGCTATGGATTGATCTAGGACGTGAGTGAAGTGATTCAAGTTAAGGAATTTGTCTAACTCCTCACGAGATCAGAGATCCATGGAGTTTTTCCTCTAGGTGTGCTCAAGATCCACTTTTGGGGATTTTCGTGATTTATTCCTCCTTTCATCGAATTGAGCGATGATCTCCTGGAGATAGCTCCCAACCGCATCGGGAACATACCCGTGAAATTTGGTTCCAGTTGGTTTTGATTTGGAAGAGAAATCAAGTTTTGGGGACTTTTCCCGTGTTGTTCCCGCAAGAACCGGCCAGCCGACTTGCAAAACCGGCCAAGCCGACTTCGCCGGCCAAGCCGACTTGGGTCCAAGGTAAACCGGCCCTTTGGACAACCCGGCCAAGCCGGCTTAGGTGGAGACATATAGTTTCTCTTGTTCAAGTACCTTGCTTTAATATGATCTCATGAGGTATCTTGAGTTTTGCCAAAAAAGGGGGTTGTCATCAATTACCAAAAAGGGAGATTGAAAGCTCCCGCCGGATACGGCCGGCCGTCGGCCGCCGAGTCTCCAAGCCGGCCAAGCCGACTTGAGTGCCCTCGTGGCTGTTTTGGTTGCTTTTTGTTCATCCGGTCTCCGTTTCGCGCACCGTTTGGTACTCCGTTTTGTTGTGTTTTTTTCGTGTAGGTCGTTTCGGTGCGGTCTTGTTTTCCGCCGACCGCACTCCGGAGCTTTGTCATGTCTCACTTCTCCTCGATAGAAGTCGAGATTTGCGTTTGCATCGATTTGCGTTTTCGATCAAGTAGTGATCCACCGTGTTCCTAGGGAACATCCACCCGTCTCCGTGGTCGTGATCACTCCGCGTTGTGTTTCGGTTCTTGGTGTGTGAATCTGGGACATAGGCTGGATTTCGAAAGAAATTTTTGAAGCTCCCATTCACCCCCTCCGCCGCTCTTACCGGTCCTTCAATTGGTATCAGAGCCGGTTAAGGATCACTTCATCTTAATCGGTCCGTGATCCCCGAAGGCGACATCATGGAGAACCATGGGCTTGGAAAGCCACCGCACTTCGATGGCAAGAACTATCCCTATTGGAAGATCCGCATGTCGGCGCATCTCCAAGGGATTGATTCGCGTGTTTGGGAGATCTATGAGAATGCGGACTACGTGGTACTTGCTGCCCGTGTTGACCAAGCACAGATCGACCAACACAAGGCGAACAACACTGCTAGAACTGTCTTGTTTTTTGCTCTTTCTATGGAGGAATTTGAGCGTGTTTCTGATTGTACCACTGCTCGAGAGATCTGGTCTAGACTGCAGAAATACCATGAGGGTACTGTCCATGTCAAGACCAGACTCTATGAGACACACAAGAGAGAGTATGAGAACTTTGTTCAAACCGATGGTGAATCTTTGATTCTTTGTTCACTCGCTTTCAAACCATCGTGAACAACATGAGGGCAAACAACCCTCAGATGCCCTATGACGATCATCAGAGAGCGCTTAAGCTTCTATATGCTCTAGATACGAGGGTTTGGGAAGTGAAGGTCTTGGCGATCATCGAATCGCCCGGCTATGAGACTCTCACTGTGGATGAGCTATTCAGTAAGCTCAAGTCCACCGAGATTGACCACCGGACGCAGGCGAGGATCAAAAATCCGTCTGCCCCTACCATGGCTTTGGTCTCAGGTACAGGAGGTTCAAGTTCTTTGACTAACCCCTCATAGCTGTCTGTTGCCTTGTCTTCTATAGTCTCAGCTACGGAAGAAGCGAGATGGAGGCTCTTGGGGATGACGAGCTTGCCTTGGTGATTAGCCGGTTCTCACGGTTTCACAACAACCATTTGAATCGCCGGCGAGGCATCACCAAGCAAGGATGCTTCGATGTGGAGATCCGACCACTACATCGCAAGCCGTCCCCACCCCGACAAGAGCTCCTACAACAAAAACGACCACGCGCAGCGCAAGGACAAGCATGAGTCTTCTCCACCCAAGTACAAGTACAAGTACAAAGGAAGATTTAACAAGGAGGCGGTCAAGAAGAAGTTCCTGGAGAAGCAAGATGCGAAGCAGCGAGCTTTCCTCGCATCCCTCAGTGATCTCGACGATGACTCCGACAACGGCTCACCTCCAAGTGATGATGAGGCCGAGCAGAAGGTCGAGAACAAGTTCAACGGGCTGTGCTTCTTCGCTGACTCCAAGCTTGGAGGCTACTGCACCATGGTGCTTGACGAGTCTACCCCAAGCATTGAGAAGAACGATGACACCGAGCCCGAGGTAGAACAAAATCTCGAGTCCCTTCCGCGAGGTTGATAACTTGACTACCACTTTGCTTTGTCAAGATGCTTTGCTTAAGCGTCCGCTCGTGAGAGGAAAGAGTTCAAAGCTAAGTGGGAGCTTGCTGTCAAAGAGCTTGAGTTTGTTAAGGAACCTGTGCCCATCTCTGATGAGTCTGAGTGTGATGCTTGTGCCATTCATATGGCGAACCTAGCTGATGTGCAATCTAAGTATGTTGCTTTGGTAGATGAACTTGATGAGGTTAGAGCTAAGTCTATCATTTTGGGTCCTTACAAGTCTTGTGATGAGTTGAAGTCTGAGCTAGGTGAGAAAATGATTGCCATGCTAGAGAAAACTAGTCAAGTTTCTAGATGTGCTTGTTGTGAAGCTTTGGAACTAGAACTAGGCTCTTGTAGGCATGACAAGAAAAGGGCTGAAGAAGAAATCACAAATCTTCGGTCCATGCTCAGTTGGTTGTCTTGCAGTGAGCCGCAGCTTGGCATGATGATGAGTCAGTTCAAGAAGGGAACTGACACAATGGGATTAGGCTTTGCTACGGGTGGGAAGGGTGAAAATGTTTTTGGCAAGGTTGGTGAACACAAGTGGTATGAGTGCATCCGAGAAATCCACCAAGCCTTCCACTACTCCCAAGTTGATCAAAATCACTCCACCTCGGCCCTAACAAGCCCAATGTGAAAGATGGTGTGTTTGAGGAACCTCCCAAAGCTTCACCTCCAAAACAAGTGTGGACTCCAAAACCAAACCACCTAAGGAACTCACTTAACACACTTCCCGACATCTCTATTAAACCCCCTCCAAAGAACAAGCAAACCCAAAGAGTGATCCATACCCATGAGAGAGTGAGTCGACCACCACCCAGAAGAGAGGTGTATCACTGTGATTATTGTCACCATGATGGTCACTTGTTTGAGTTCTGCTTTCGGAGGAAGAGAGATTAGTGGTATGAGTATGAGCTTTTCCATAACTCTACTCATGGTGTGTTTGCTCCACGTTTCCAGAGGCACAGTGCTAGGCCAAGAGGTGCAACACCTCAAGGACCTAGGCCTCAAGGTGTGAGACCACGAGGTGGTCGTGCCCGATGGGGTTCAGGTTTTGCTTATGACCTTGGATCTCGTGACCGTGGGTTTCAGTCTTACAGGATGAGCGGACCACGTTTTTCTCATCGTGGTGATCGCTCTACTCAGATGGGACATGGCATGCATGATGCTTTTGCTAACACTTCTCATGGGCGAATGAGCCAACACTGGTTTTCTCCTCAGTTTACTAACCCCAGTGTTGGATCATTTGCTCATCCCATGTCTCGTTATTGATGCAGGATGAAGGGCTGGAGAACACGTGGCTAGTTGTTTCCAGTTGCTCTCGACACATGACCGGGAACTCAAAATGGTTCTCCAGCCTCACCCAAATGAAGTGTAGTGAATACATTACATTTGGGGATAACAGCAATGGTAAAGTGCTTTCACGTGGGTCCATCCGTCTGAATGAGAATTTTGTGCTTAAGGATGTGGCCTTGGTTTCAAACTTGCACTTCAATCTGCTTTCTGTTTCTCAGCTTCTTGATGACGGCTTTGAGGTTTGGTTTAAGCTGAGAAACCAAGGATGTGGCTTGTTATGTTTCAAATCGCATTTTCCTTCGAGCTTTTATGAAGAAGACCTCTTATGAGTTGTGGTTTAACCGCTTGCCAAAAGTGAGCCATTTTCGGGTGTTTGGCTGCAAGTGCTTTATCTTGAAGAAGGAAAACTTAGACAAATTTGAATCGAGATCTTCTGACGGGATTTTTCTTGGTTATGCATCTCATTTGCATGCTTATCGAGTACTTAACCTTGAAACTAACCGTGTCATGGAGACTTGTGAAGTCACCTTCGACGAGACCGCACCTTGTTCCTCTCCTATCTTTGAAAGTGCAGGTGATGAGGAGATGAACAAGAGCATTTTTGTGGAGGAGGAGCAGGACGATGCCGATTGGGGTGATCCCGAGCTGACTCCACCGGCTGCCCCAGTTGACCCTGTGACGACTACTTCGGTTGACGGCCCCACTGCTACATCCTCCACCACATGGGGACCGTACGACCGTGCTCCTCGCTTGTTCCAGCCGCACCCGAGGAGCTCCAGTGCTTGTTGAGGGGGAGGCATCTTCATCAAGAGAAGCACCGCGACACATTCAGCATCGCCATCCTCCTTCAACCATGATCGGTAACATAAATGAGCGGGTCACTCGCAACATATCTTATGAGATTTCGCACTTTGCACATTCTGCTTTTGTTGCAAATTTCGAACCCAAAGAAGTGGTTGAGGCATTAACTGATCCAAATTGGGTAAATGCCATGCATGAGGAGCTGGAGAACTTTGAGAGAAACCAAGTGTGGGTTTTAGTGCCACCTCCACCTCAATGTCATCCCATAGGAACCAAGTAGGTGTTCAAGAACAAGTAGAGTGTGGATGGGGTTGTGGTGAGAAACAAGGCTAGGTTGGTTGCTCAGGGGTACTGTCAGAAAGAGGGGATAGATTATGAAGAAACCTTTGCACCTGTTGCCCGTTTAGAAGCCATTAGGATTTTCCTAGCCTATGCAGCTTCGAAAGGGTTCAAGCTGTATCAAATGGATGTAAAGAGTGCTTTTCTGGATGGGTACATCGATGAGGAGGTGTATGTGAGGCAACCCCCAGGTTTTGAAAATACTAAGCATCCCGACCACGTCTTTAAACTCCACAAAGCCCTATATGGTCTCAAACAAGCCCCAAGAGCGTGGTATGAGCGACTGAAGTCCTTTTTGCTGGGCAAGGGTTTTACCATGGGGTCGCTTGACAAAACCTTGTTTCTCCTCAAGCATGGCAGTGACACTCTCTTGGTGCAGATTTATGTCGATGACATCATTTTTGGTGGTTCGTCACATGCTCTTGTTGCAAAGTTTTCAGATATGATGAGCAGGGAGTTCGAGATGAGCATGATGGGCGAGCTGACGTTCTTTCTCGGGTTGCAAATCAAGCAAACCTGAGAAGGGACATTTGTACATCAAGGCAAGTACACGAAGGATCTTCTGAAGCGCTTCGACATGGGTGATGCCAAGCCACTCCAAACTCCCATGTCGACCACGACTGCCTTGGATGCCGATCTAGAAGGAGAATCCGTGGACCAGAAGGAGTATCGCAGCATCGGGTCGTTGTTGTACCTGACGGCGACGAGGCCAGACATCCAGTTCGTCGTGTGCCTTTGCGCACGCTTCCAGTCTTCACCGCGCACTTCGCATCGGCAGGCCGTCAAATGCATCTTGCGGTACCTTCGCTTCACTCCCGAGCTTGGACTATGGTTCTCGACTTCTTCATCTCTTTCTCTTTCGGGTTATTCTGATGCTGATTATGCGGGTGATCGAATTAAGAGGAAGTCCACTTCGGGAACTTGTGGGTTTTCTATTTCCCAATCCACGTGTGAGGCTGAGTATGTCGCTGCTGCTGCGTGTTGTTCTCAGTTACTTTGGGTGGTTGCTACCTTGAGAGACTATGGGTTGAACTTTAGGAAAGTGCCTCTTTTCAGTGACAGCACTAGTGCCATTAGCGTTGCTAAGAACCCAAGTACTCCACTCAAAAACCAAGCACATTGAGATCCGATATCACTTCTTGAGAGATCACCAAGAGAAAGGAGACATAGACCTTCGGCCGTGCGAACCCATGAACGGCTTGCGGATATCTTCACAAAGCCCCTCGACCAAACCCAGTTTGCCCACTTGAGAGCGGAGTTGGGCATTTGCTATCCTTTTTAGAGTGGGGTAGCTGTATCTTGATGCATAGTATGATCTTTGGCTTTAGTCTTTGCTTTTGTTTCTTTGGTTTTCATGTGTATCATATTGCATATCATCTTGCATCATATTACCTTTATTGAGCTTCATGACTATAGCAGTTTTTTATTACATTCATGCTCTTGCTAGTATGTCTTGTGTATGTCTCTTGGAGCTTGCGGCTCGGGCTTCTTCGATCACTTGTTACATGTTATGAGCTAAGCCTCTGTTTTCTAAATGTGAACCGCTTTAATCTTGATGCAACTCAAAAATTGTTCACCTTTGAGATGGCAACTAGCATGTGTAGGTTTTGTGAGAACCTCGTTGCTTTCATGTGTATGCTTGAGTTGCTATGTCTCATGTTTCTTGAGTCATTCACTTAGCTCGGATCTCTTGATAATCTTGTGCTAAAACTTGATGTCTAAGCTAAGAAATGATGAAAAGTTTTGAGTTGGATCTTTTCTGTCCCACGACAATGTCACGAGATTGCTTCTCATTCATTCGAGTGAGATAACCTTGGGCATTGTAGTGCTAGTCCACCACCACTCGTGACGAGACAGCTTACCACTTGCACTAAGGGATGAACTCGGCGTGGTTGAAAAACATGATAAAAACAATCTTTTTGGCGGACAATTTTGATCCTCTCATGCACACATGTCTAAATGAACCCTTGTTAACTACTATTTTAACTCTAATCAATGTTGTAGTTACAAGTGTTGTTAGGTGTATCTTTGAAACATGATGTGTGACCGTTGTATGGGGTAGTTCACTCTTGTATACATGTGTTAGCACTTGTTTGATCTCCTGCTTATATGTGCTAGGTGCTATTCTTTTTGGTGAACACCTTTTATAAAATGTCCAACACCTGATCAAATGCTTATGTTTCATACTCCGTACCACTTGATCAGCTTGAGCATTGGTTTTGTCTTGTGCCATTTGCTATACACTTGCCATACTTGCTAGATCATCCATGTACTCAAATTGCTATACTTGTAAAGCTCTGTCATTTTGCATTTCTTTCATGGCATGATTTGAGGGGGAGTTGCAGTCTCTTTTGATCCAATCTTGATAAGTGCATGAGCCAACAAGGGGGAGAAACATCCACAAACCCAGAGAGTTCATTTGTGAGTATGCATCTGTCAAGGGGGAGTTGCACTCTGGTTTGAGCTGTTTTTGCTCGATGTGTTGAGCCGTTTCCTCTTCTTGAGGGTCTAGCTGTTTCTCAGGTGCTCTTTGCTTTGCTAGTGGTATTGAGCCTTTTCCTCTTCTTGAGGGCTAGCTTTGGTTGTCTTGGTCGTGTCGAGCCGTTTGCCCATGTCTTTGGGGACCAAGTTGTGACTTTGCTTTGCTCATTGCAAATGACGTTTTCTCGCTTGTCTTTGGCTCTTGGTCATTTGGATGGGTTGTCTCGGTTTGTGTTGGTGTTGACAATGCACTCATCAAGGGGAGATTGAGGACACATGGTTTTTACCATAACCATTGTGTGGACCTTTGTGTGATGAGTGATTGTCAACATGCCAACACAAGGCGTGTGTGTGTTCTTACTAACCGATGGCACGCGGATACGTGTCAAACAATGGTGTCTCTTGGCTCATGTTGTCTGCAGGTGTCGAGCTCGGAGATGGTGGTCGACGGTCGGTGAAGATCATGTAGGGCGTGCCGTGCTGACGGACCGGGTGCGGTGAAGGGCGGACGTGAGGCTTGGATCGAGGGACCTGAGGACCGGGTGGCCAGCCGTGGTGGCTGACAGCTGGGACATCGACGAGCGCAAGTGTACCCGTCTCCAGGGTCGTGATCACTACTGCGTTGTGTTTCGGTTCTTGGTGTGTGAATCTGGGACATAGGCTCTGGATTTTGAAAGAAATTTTTGAAGCTCCCATTCATCCCCCTCTGGTCGCTCTTACCGGTCCTTCACATAAGGTGGTTGATAGTCGAAGCATGATATCATCAGAGGTGTTAGGAGAGATCAGATAGTCCAAAGCCTCTTGGATACCATCCTGTTCATTTGGAAGAAAGGAAGATTTTATAGAGGGTCTGCTAGAAAACCAGACCGCTCTTGAGAAGTCACAGTGAAAGAAGAGATGGGAGTCATTTTCAGGCATTCCACAGTAAGCACAATTTTTGTCAATTTTTGATGTTAAACTCCCAGCTCTATTACCTGTAGCCAGAGCTTTCCTTATGAGTCTCCAGATGAAGACTTTGATATTGGGGGCCATGTATTTGTGCTTCCAGATTCTTTGGAGAATGTGCATAGACCCTGCAGAAATAGTCCTTGGACCATGGATAGGAAGTTGGACCCGCAATTGCTTGTTAAGGTATCTAAAAGCTTCTTTGGTGGAGCAATCTCCTTTTTTGAGGGGGTCCAAATAAGCGCATCGCCTTGAGAAGAAGGGACAACAAGAACAATTTTAATAATAGCAAGTAGCTTGGTTATCAAAAATCTGATTGATGAGGTCAGTGTTCCACTCAAAAGTTCCTGGATTCCAAAGATCAGAGATACGACTAGGAAGTTTATCAACGGTTATGGGTGAATTTAAATGATCATAAATTTCATTCCATATAGAACACCGGGGAGACGACCAAATGTTGGAGTCGCCTTTATGAACTTGAATAATGCAGTTTTTTATTAGGGTGTCTTTAACAACCATGATCGAAGACCAGAACGCTGATTTAGCGGGGCTCCTTTGTGAAAGCCAGAAGCTGGAATTTGGGTGGTATTTGGATTTTAAAACCTCTGAAAGAAATTTGTTTTTACCTATGGCAATCTTCCAGGCCGCGTTTAACAACAAGCTCCTATTTACAGTCATCAAGTCTCTGACTCCTAGACCTCCTTCTCTTTTGGCTGCATATGTCCTTCCACGATCTGAAACTGAAACCTGCAGTGTCATTTTCTTCCTGAACTCCTGCCCACCAAAACTTCCGTATAATCGAAGTGATCCTGGAGATGAATTTCTTGGAAAAGAGAATGGTTGTCATGTAATAAATAGGAATCGAAGACAAGACAGAGTTAATGTAAGTGAGTCTACCAGCATGATTAAGTTTGTGGGCTTTTAGCTTCGTAAGTTTAGCTCGAATTTATTTATAACGAAATTATAAGCTTTGGTCCTATCATTATGATTAAAGATCAAAGGATGACCTAGGTAAATGGAGTTCGGCATAAGGTCATGAACAGGAAATATACTCTTTACCTCCCTTTTGGTTTGTTCATCTACATTCCGCTGAAAACAATAGAGAATTTTGCCATATTAGGAGTTTGACCTGAGGCTTTGCAGAAAGACTGAAGAATGGAGTTAATCTTTGAAGCTTCCTCTTTGTTAGCTTGCCCACAGATGATGAGGTCGTCAGCAAAAAGGAGTGAATGAATACTGGGGCAATTTGGGCCAAGAGTTATGCCCTGGATATGGTGAGCTGAGGAATACTGTTGTAAACAAATTGAAAGCTCATTGATAGCTAAAATGAACAGGTAGGGAGAGAGAGGGCAACCCTGACGCACACCACGTGCTGGATGAAATGCTGGAGCCTGTTCGCCATTGATGATCACAGACATGGTAGTTGTAGATCAAAGCCGGTCACAGATCAAAGCCACTTCAATCATCATTTGCACTGTGACTGCTCCGCTGATGTGCCTTACCCAATTGTTGTTTTGCATAGCTTCTGCCACCGTGCACCTCAACTTGCGTGGCCGTACAGCTGCAAACACCGTGGGCGCTAGGAACTGCAGGCTGCAGCCGTGCAACCATCTATCGGTCCAGAAAAAAGTGGAAGCACCATCTCCCACAGAGAAGGAGGTAGCAGCCTGGAACAGGGCAAGCACAGCACGCTCGTTCGTTGAAGGGTAGAGGCCCTGCAGTCGCTCTTTCCAAACCCATCTTGCACGTAGAGCCACTCCAGCCTTCCTCAGATCAGAAATGCCAAGGCCGCCAAGCTCCTTTGGCAAACACACCACCGGCCAAGCAACCTTGCAGTGACCCCCAGAAACTTTGTCCGTACCAGCCCAAATAAAACCTCTCCTCAACTTGTCGATGGTCTCAATTGCCCACGCCGATAGACACAGAACCATGGACATATGAATAGGGATGGCGCTCAGCGTTGCAGTGACGAGCGCAGCGCGCCCAGCAGTGTTCAGAAGACTCCCCTTCCAGCCAGGGATCCTAGCGGGCACTCTGACAATAAGTGGCTACTCGTCGGGCCTCTTGAGCCTGAAAACCGAAAGGGGCACTCCAAGATAGCGGCACGAGAAGCTTTCCAAGCGGCAGGAAAGGGTAGTAAGGGTGCGCTCCACCTCAACCTCAGAACAGTGAATAGGAATTGCCATTGTTTTGTCAAGGTTGGTAAGCAAACCTGATGCAAGACCGAAGATATTGAGGGCTGCCCTCACCACCAGCAGATCAGCTTGAAGGGGAGCCACAAACAGGACCAGATCATCAGCATACAGGCTCACACGGTGCCCTTCCAAGCCTCTGATAGGAGATAACGACCCGTGCAGCTCCAGCCAGCGGAGGAAATGATTGAGCACTTCCATTACAATGACAAATAGCATAGGCGACAGGGGATCACCTTGCCTCAACCCCCTTGCATGACAGATCCGTCTACCAGCACGACCATTGAGCAGAATCCTCGTGTTGGACGAACTCAGCAAGGCAGATAACCAGTTCCTCCAGCGTAGACCAAACCCCATATGTTGTAGAACTTCAAGGAGGAAGTTCCAAGCCACATTGTCAAAGGCTTTTGCTATGTCAATCTTCAAAAGGATGCACGGGGTTCGCTTGGCATGAATGGATCTGCAGGCTAACCTGACACTGCGGAAGTTGTCATGAATACATCTCCCGCGAATGAAAGCACTCTGGTTGGTCTGAACTAGCTGAATGGATCTGCAGGCTAACTTGACACGTTTCAAAGTGATTTGGACACTGCTACAATTCTTGAAATCAAAGCATACTCCTATATGTATACCTGCCGAGCATATACCACGGTCCACGGAGCAGATATAACATCAAAACATGGTACACACAACCATCTGACTTTACCTTTGTCGTGCAGATGATGATAATGCAAATGCAACAGTGTGGACTGTGCATATGCGTGTGTATCCAACGAACTATGGCCGTCTACCTGCTTTCAGCAACGTCTCTTATACCTCCGGCGTTGGGTTTGGTATCTCGATCGATTGCCCTCGCAAATGCAGCTCGACATGCCTTTCAGCAGGTATCTACGGCGATTAAATTAGGGCACGCAGCCTTTTTGATTGGCCTTTGAAAGTGGATTGGAAAAGCTAGACAGAAAAAGGTAGGTATGATTTCGTTGGGGAGATGCATGATGGGCTCTCGATTATTCCATTCATTAGTATACAATTGTTAAGGAACGAAGGAGAGAGAGAAAGGGGAGTGAGGAGTGAGTGGTAAAGAAAGGTAGTACACTACTAAGCGATCGAAAAGGGTTAGCTTTTTGCGTTTACACATACTACATGATTGGCCACTCGATTGGTGGTAAGCTCTTCTTCTTTCACAAGAGGCTGCTGCTTTATTACTACTATAGTTTACTACTCCATGAAATGCCTATATGCATATGGATCAGTAACACTCGGCATGCATGTACTCCCTCCATATAGGAAAAGAAAGTCGTTTTGGACATGATTGCGCTTACCAAGTACTCCTTCCCTAGTGATTAATTAGGGTGTATTTTCCCTGTCTGTCCCTAATAAATACGGTAGCGGCTGCATCTATTCCGAGAAAGAGTCAAGGTTGAGCTGGCTAGCGCAGCGAGTCGCAGATCTTCTGTGGGGGATGGTTGTGAGATCGATTCCTGGTGTCACAATTATTTTTTGCTGGTGGACTATTTTTGCATGGGTATTTTTGCATGGCACTATTCCTGCGCTCGCAAATTTGGTTCCCGTTTCGGCCGACTGCTTCATCTATTTAAACGCTTTAGCTTCCGGCATCTACTTCCTTGCCTGCTGCCTGCTTTTTCGTTAACACCATGCTTACTTGCTTGCTTGTCCATCTTCCGTTTTCTCTTGTAACAATTACTTAGAACTAAATTTAGCCTATGCTACTCTTCCTGCATGTAATAAAAACCGAATGTCTTGCTGCCATCTTCTTTTGCTGCATGTAACAAAAATCTTGGGCGATGACGGAGTCCATCTTGACGAGCATGCGGAGAAGAATGAAGGCGGCGCGTGTTTACTGCCGTGCGCGAGCGACGAAGTGGGCGACGAGCATGCGGTGCGATTAATGAACATCGAGCGGAGAACCGGGGCGACGCGGAACGAAGCGGCGGCAGGGGTACATGCGTCAAAAAAACACCCCACCACCGAGAACGACTTCCTTTAGCACAAATGCTCCGTCGTCTAGAACGACTTTAATTTCGTATACGGAGGGAGTATGTGCTAAATTTTGCATGTACTATCTTTGGCCTTTGGGCGCAAGAGGAGTGTATACAGATGTACTCCTGATGCATGTACTCGCAAATGTTTTGAGTAATGAATATCGTGATAGATATGCATGCATACTCAAAACAAAGCTGCTGAAATGTGGACTGAAAACGAAGCACTGGAAAGGTTGGGGCTACCTACCAGTACTAGTACGTGCGTAGAGAGACGTTTTCCTGGACGATGAATGTGAACCGTGACATAAGGTCAGCTGATAATAATCCCATGAAGAACAAAAATGTCAAATCGAAGTGTGGGCACATACGGCTGGCTGATCGAGCCGCGCCCCAAGAAGCGGCAAAGCGAGCAGGCTTTGGCCTTTGCAATGTCAATATGTCAATGCGGTATGGAGCGCATGGACTAGCGTTTCAGCGGTTGGCAGACTTGCAGGACGTTGCTGCTGCCTGTTGGGGGAGCTCGGGGAGCTCAGCTGGCATTCCCAGCCGTAGCCAAGCGAGCGACGACGGAGCGAGGGCATTCAGATGCAGCAGGTGCAGGCCAGGGGCCGCGCCGCGGGAAGAAAACAAAACAAAACAACAGGAAGCGACACATTTTGATGCAAGCGCAAAGCACCCAATTTAAAGCCTGATGATATCGCCTGATCCCTGACGGAATGGACCGGGACCGGGACCGGGACCGCTACCAACGAAAGCAAGCATCTGATGGATCCCTTTAGTTTGCCCTGACGCCGAGCGCGACTGATGCAGATCGATCGATGCAGCTGTGCAGGCTGCGGGCGAGCATCAGTGAGCAGTCAGCGAGTACATTGGCTTCAGGTTCAGGTTCAGGTTCAGCGAGCGAGTGGTTCAGGTTCAGGTTCAGCGAGCGAGTGAGCGAGATCGAGCATGCAAGCTTTGACACCGCCGCGCCTTCCTACCCGGCGGCGGCCAGACGACGCCAGCTGAACGCCGCCGCATGCGTGCTCGATCGGCCAGCCGACGCGGGGGATCCAAGGCTAGCTGCACTGCAAACGTACGTACGTACGTACCCGTCACTGCATACTGTACAAGAGAGTCACCAGGGATCGCAAGCTAGCAACACTATGTCAAGACCTGGTCGAAAATAATCGATCGCCCTACTAATCATTCAAAAAAGAAATATAACCGATCACCCTAATCTTTCAAAAAAAATATATGCAATCGATCGCTCTCAAGAACCATTCAGTCGATCTGCACTATGCCTGTGACTGAGCAAAGATTATTGGCCGTCCGGGCATGCATGCAGGTACGGACATGTACAAACAAGCAAACAGACAAAACAACATGGACACACACCAACACCACCGTAGACTTTACTGTAGAGCATAGCATAGCATGCGAGGAGGGTCCTCCTCCATTGGAAAAAGTTTACGGCCGGCCGGATCGGACCCGTGAACCTGGGTCCCGCCTAACTTTCAAATTCTTTCTACGGGTTCAAATTCTCCCTCTATCTGAAAATGGAATGGAATTCAATATAGTTTCAAGCTTGAACATTGTGAGTCGTCCGAACTAAGTTACATAGAAAATATTCAGTTTTTAAGATACCAAACATACATTATCTGATTCATCATGACATAATTTTTTCATAGGGTACCTATTTTGTGTTATATAAATATATCATTACTTTTTCTATGTACATATTTAAACAAACTTAAAATTCAACAAAAGTTAGAGCTATTATTATTTTTTCTTTGGGACGAAAGCAGTACTAGCCGCTCATATATATCCAAACAAGTAATCCAACTATCTTTTTCTTAATATATAATTGGTATTTATTATGTGTTTTTTTTTCAAAACTCTTTTATTTGATCGATTCCTTTGGAGCCAAGCAAGGAATAATATACATATCGCCGACAGAAACAGCAAAGCTTGGTCGGTGCACCGTGCACGGATGCATGCACTTCCACGCGAGTTAAATTCCTTTTGTGATCATTTTCAGCGTGATGTGGGTGATTAAGGCAAGAGACCCGGCATGCAGTGTGTGTGCATGTGCCGATGTGCAGTTTCATTCAACCAATCGTGCAATGATTTTTTCCGTTTTGCAGACTAGCGGTTGTAGTTCCGGGCCCTGTATAGTACCACACACATGATCTATTGCCTGCATGCATTGCTTTTCCCCCTAAAATCCAAAATTGTTTTGCAGTGGGTACATTGGACGGAACACACGATGGGGACTTGCTGTACCCTACGGGATCATTTTCTATGCAACCGTCCGCGTGATCATGGCCCCAATGTTGTCCGGAATCCGATGTTGAGCATACTATTGTTTAGGGCTTGCTATGCATTGAGGCAAATGAAGAATTGTGACCCATTTTTAATTAGGCAAATGAAGAATTGTGACCCATTTTTAATTATATTTTCTTTCATCTTTTTAGTACTAACTCAATGTCTTTAATAGAGAGACTATGTTAATTCCAATGATACGGGCTAGGAAAACACAAAAAAAAAATACTAACAAAGAAAGAGAAGGAGCATGCCATAATTTTGGCATAGAATTTAATCATCGTTGAAAATAATAGCCATTTTGTTCTATTACGTTTTCTAAAAAAAAAATATCCTCATAGACTACTATATATTACAAGGTATCATGAAGTAACCCCTAAATATAAACTACCCTTATAGCTTTATGAACATAATGTAAAACCACATTATGATAGATCTAAATATAATCCACTCTGCTATATAATAAATAATCTAGGTATCCTTTAAGTTCCCATCTAAATCACCACTTCAGCTTGTATTGAACATAAACTAAAATATCCACTCAAATTTATATCCCCCAATTATCAACAATGCTAATCTGGGAAGTGCTTAGATAACCATAAATTACACCTGCCTATATATATTTGTAGTTGCCCACTTATAACTACTTACATACAAATTAATACAACTTCAATGAATACCCCCCTTCAAATACCTTCTTTTGTAAGTGAAACATTGTGACATATCTATATTGCACCATAACTTTAACACTATTATTTTTTTAACAAAAAGGTGAGCATATGGATAGCTAATTTTATTGCTTTTAGGTATTAAACAAGAATTATTGATGCTTATTATATCTTAGGATTCTAGTAGCATGTGTAAAAAAACGGATTGACGGTCTAGTCAACATTTTTCTAAAAATGATATCTTTTTTTTTTGGTCAGGTGTTACTTAGTCTGTTTTGTTTCATCAAGGAAATCAGATACATCATCGTGAAATTAAGTCATGGTCAATTTGAGTCTTCACATTTTTTCCCAATATATAAAGAAAATTGTTCTAGCTTGAAATCCTCATCATCGAAGACATATTACATATCCAAAAACTCTTCATACACAATGTACATGTAGACTTCTGCAGTTGTACTCGAAAAAGGTTCCTTTTCTCTTTAATTTTCCCTCAAAAGAAGAGCATATATAATTGGACTCAGAAAAGATGCATGTATATATTGTACTCGCAGGTCCTTGTCCCAGATGTTGACGTAAATCTTCCTATATTCGAAACTGATGATGATGACTCATTTGAAGAAGGACCGGAGATATAAGTATACGGATGGGGCCAACAAAGCAAGCAGCAAGTTGGCAGTTTGTGTGGCTGCTAGCTAGCTAAACCACATGGTTTACCATTTCCCTCGTGTTGTTGCCTTGTTGTCCATTAGCCCGTGACGTTGCCTACCCAGCTTATGTACTTCGCTACAGCTGCCTTGTACTACTCGCTTGTCGGTGACGTAGACGGTAGATAGCTAGCTAGGATGATTACTGACTATGCACGCGATACAACAATTCGTTTCCACCGAAATAACAGCGACGTCGTCGTCGGCATCCGTACGAATAATCTACTCCATAGTGTGTTAAGCTTTTAGTACTAATAGCTATAGGTGTAGCTTCTTCGTTCAAATAAAGAATGGGTTTGTCGACATAGATTTTTATATATATTTAATCTCTCATGGATCGGAGGAGCATGCTGGTAGATTTATTTTGACTCTACTACCATGTTAGCTAGCTAGCTGTTGCATTTTTTTTTCTAGTGGCTGGATTATGGCATCATCAAGCGGTCCAAAAGGTTAATTATTTATATTAAAAAATAAAGAAGAGGCGAATGGTTGGTCTGCAGAAGAGATCAAGTGATGGTCGACAAAGATGAGAGTCCAAAGAAGAATGATGTCCGATCATCAATCAAACAAAATGACAGTTGACACGGGACAAATAGTTGATGGCCGTGCGTGGTGAAAGAGAATGCGTGTGATGTCACTTGACTCAACACACCCCGCCTTTTGTTTTTGCACCCTACTACTGCATTGGGTTGGGTTGGGTACGGTTGCCGAAAAGAACAAAAACAGGTCAGCATGCACTACCGCGCAACAGCCTGTTCATTTGCTCTTATCAGCGCTTCCAGCCAGCGATTCAACAGTGTTTTTCTCTCACAGCAAATCAGCATCAACAAGAATCAGCCAGCCAAAAACGATCAAACGAACAGGCGTTTGGTGTACACTCAGCAAACATACCGACAAGAACGTTCTTAGGCCTTGTTTAGATCGACAATTTGGCATGCCAAATTCAGACGTTCACACACTGTAGCGCACTGTAGTAATTTCGTTTGTATTTGTGAAATATTGTCCAAATATTGATTAATTAGACTCAAAAGATTCGTCTCACAAAATACAATAAAACTGTGCAATTAGTTTTTGATTTCATCTATATTTAGTAGTCCATGCATGTACCATAAGTTTGATGTGATGGGGAATCTTCTTTTTGCATAGTGCCAAAGTTGAGAGTTTGGGGTGAACTAAACAAGGCCTTAATTAATTTAGTTTTGTTTTAAACATCATATATTTCAAAGCAGTGTGCGGATATATATATATCAAATAGATCAAATTTTATCGCTAGGACGGTGACCCTAGTGATTGAGTACAAATTACTGTGTGGAATTGGTACGTGTTCAGAGTATAAAAGCAAGAGGTAGATAGAGCGTAGTTTGATCATTACGTCATAAAACAACAAACTACATTCCAAACAATAAATAAAACAACAAACTAATTAAGGCCCTGTTTGGTTCCAAGGGACTAGAGACTAGGGACTAATTTTTAGTCCCAATTAGTCTCTAAATTACCAAACATAGGGACTAAAAGAGGGACTAATTGGGACTAGTGGTCCATGGGTAGTCCCTAGTCCCTAGTCCCATGAACCAAACAGGGCCTAAGCTATACCAATTATCAAATGTAGTGGAGAGTTGACATACACCAGAACGGGAGACACCTAAATTAAACTCTACACATAAAGTGAAAAATTTACCATTTTTTATACTTTTTAATGAGAAAAGGTTTCACCCGCTTACTCTAGAACAAAAGGTGAAGTTTTAACGCGTTCTAGCTACAAACGTGCCTGGCAAAGTGGCAATACCATATTTTGTATTTAAAAAAAAAACTATGAGAAACAGGAAGAGACCAGTCTCGGCGAATTACAACAGGCCCAGAGGATAGTTGCAACCGTGGGCTTGGTTAAAGCTGCCGAAAACAATTGGGCCAGGCTAATTTGCCAAAAACCATACAGAAATGGGCCATGTCTCTCTTTCCAGTCTCTAAGTCTCTAACAAGCAAAGGAACCGTTAAGAGGGAATCCAATGGGCTGAACCGTTACGAGGGAGGGACAAACGATGAGGTGGATCCTGGGCCAGACTGAATCGTGGCCCCACCGTCGAGGCCACCAGGAACCAAAGCCCAGCGAGAGGTGGCCCAGTGGTATAATAGAAGCCGGCCCAGCGCGCTTCTGAATGCAAAGCAAAACTAGCTTGCAATCTTGTTCTATAGGGTCGTACAGCAGCATTGTCAAGTGCATTCGGCATTCCCCTGAAAAAAAAAAACCGGTATTGTAAGTGCAATTGCTAGTCCCTGGCACGTGGATCCCATCTCGCACCTGTTCTATATGTCAGCGACTCTAGATGCCCTTGCGTGGTGCGGAGGAATAGGATGAGAAGGTCACGGTTGCGGCGGGCAGAAAACCACTGAGCAGTGTGGAACGCATGAATTTCTTGGGATTTAGGGCGTCTCCAGGTGATTTCACTAGCTAGATCCGACGTGGAGGCAAGAGAAATGGAAAAGGCGTTCTTGCTAGCTAGTACGTCGTCGCTAGTCTCGCACAGAAAACAAGACGACGCTCCCATCCGTGCCCAATATCCAGGTGAGAGAGAATAGCAGTTCCAAAGATCAAGTAATTAAAAATGTTAAGTTACACAAGGCCCACACGATGACATGGATGGTAAATCGCTAGCTGCTGACTATTACCGCTGTGGAAGCCCTTATAGAGGATATTTATAGGATTCATTCACTTTAGTTTCATAGAAAAAAGTTCCAATATTCCATAGGGGACCTTACTATTTCTAATCTGATTCTGATCACCACATGATGAATGCATCTGGAGCCGGAGGGCATCTGAACTCGGATCTCGCGAACTGAACTCTGCTGCCAGAATGAGAATCTGTAGCGCTAATACCAAGCACTGCCCCCCGATTACACTACTGTTCTAGTAGTAGTAGAGCACGCCAGCGCATCTCTCATGCATGTCAGCATGTGTGCACTGTACTTAAACTATTACTACTGTGATTGAATATAAAACTGGTCATCGTCTTCTTCAAGCTGCTGCCACTAGCCGCCAAACAATCTGACCCAGAAAAATCAATTATTACTGGCACGCTGGAATTGCACGCACGCAGTAGATGACAAACGAGTTGCACGCTACTATAGCTAGCTGACACGGTGACGTGGCTTACGATCCTCCTCCCCTCTCCTCAGAAGTCGACAAGGCAATTATAAAAGCTCCCTCTGGCGCTGTTCGCGTCAGCGGCTTTGATTGAGGATGTGCTAGCACTGTCGTCATGTGCTACTCTTGTGTAGCAGAAGAAGCTGGCGAAACCCATAGGCCTTGTTGATTTCAAATTTGGTGGCCAAAATCTGCATAGTAAGTGTCCCATTACATGGTAGCAATTTTGTTTTTATTTGGTAATAATTGTCCAAACATTGATTAATTAGACTTAAAATGTATGTCTCACAAAGTACAATAAAACTGCGCAATTAGTTTTTTATTTTATCTATATTTAGTACTCCATATATGTGCCAACATTTTGATATGACGAAAATAGAAATTCTGCATAGTGAATTTAGAGCCAAAGTTTGGAATCTTAAACAAGGCCATAGTTTCACCAAACGGTAATGCAAAAAAAAAAAAAAAAAAAAAAACTCATTCTGTGGTGTTTTGCACAATAGACACAGAGGTGAAGAAGAGCCGTGCCAATAGCTGCGTTTTTTTTACCGCTCGGTAAACCGCGGTTTACGCGGTTACCGAGCTAACCGGGCCGGTCCGGTTCGGCCGGTCCGGTTCGGACCGGCCCAAAATTCGAATTTGAAGTTTGAAAAAAAAATGCTAAAAAAATTCCTAAAAATAGCTCTTGAATTATGGAACCCAATGGTGTAAAAATTTTTGAAATTGGACGTCGAGTGATATGAAAGAATTTGAATTTGAGTTCGTTTAAAAAAAAAAAAAAAAAAAAAAAGGCGCGGCCCGTTAAGGCCCATTAGGCCCAATAAAGACGGAGAGGCGCATAAGGCGCGTGCGTCGCGGTGGGGGGTCAACGCCTGAAAGTTAATCCGCGCCTCCTCTCGTTTTCCGCTCGCTAACCGCGCCGCAGCGCATAGGCTGCCGAACCGCCCGGACGGGCGGTAACCGCCGGTACTCCGGTTTACTGGCGGCTATTGGCTGTCCATGACGCTCCGGACAGTCGGTTTACGGCTTGGTCGGCCGGTTTCCCTGGGGAGTCTTCGGCGGTTAGCCGCCGAGTAGGTGAGTTTCTATTTTTTTGTTTTTTTTTTGTTTAGAGTACTTTTAGCTCTAGGATTTAGGTAGGATATGCTTGTAGGGTATGTTTTTGGTCCCGATCTATGATTTAGGTAGGATTTTATAGTGTAGGGTATGATTTAGGTAGGATTTGGGGTAGGATGCATGTATTTTTTTGTTTTATATTGTTGATATACATGGAATTTAGGTGTGGCTTAGTGATTTAGGCACTTGATATATATTCTTGACATACATTTCGTGCACTTGGTGTATTTATATATTGGTATGTGTATGTTGTTGTTCGTTCATGCGGGTAGACAATGTCGGGCGAGACCCCACGATCGTGTATGGGAGCATGGTCAAAACCTTGCTCCTGGATGGTATTGCAATTGCGCGTAAAGTGACGAAACATGGCGGTGGTTGCACTAGATTCAAGCAAAGCATTTGGCAGGGCGCGGGGCGGAGGTCGTGCATTGCAACAGAGTGCCACCAGATGTGCGTGCCTACTTTCGACGAGAGCTTGACGCAACCGCGCAAAGAACCACTGAGCGGGCTCGAGTAAAGGTGGCACAGAGGCGGCCGCACAAGAGGGAAACCAGCCCCTTGGTGATGAGGAATATGAGGCTCGGATGCGGGCGGCAATGAACATGTCGAGAACACAACATGAGTACGAACAAACCGTTCGACGGAGAGGAGGTCATTACGAGCGTGGCGGGGTAGTGGTAGTGGCGGTGGTGGTGGTTCGCGTGGGGGAATCCTATTCAGAGGATGTTTAGTAGAAGATCGGGATCACGAGGGAGACTCGTGGTGGTGGACGACTATAATGCGGCAATGGGTGGGAGTAGAGGAATGTACCAACCAAGGATTGATGCGGCAAGTGGACACAAAAGGGGAAAAATGCAAAGGAAGCAATTGGTAAAGCTTGGTCAAAGTGGTTCCATTACATAGGAGTCCGGGGAAGAAATGCGGACAATCCGTACTTTGTCGGTGCGGTCCGAGAGACACAGAAGCATGGTAAGTACCTATAGTTGTAGATTCTGGCATTTTTTATCTTTGCATATTCTCATTATTTGCCTATGGTTTTCAGGTGAAGGCATCGATTCACCCTTTGGAAGGGAGATTGATGGCAAGTACCTCGCTCGTAATGAGAAAGACTTGCAGACTAGGTACGCAAAGTTTAAGACCGAGTGGCCCACCTTTGGCGTCACGTTGATGTGTGATTCGTGGACGGCCCCACTAGAATGAGTGTCATAAACTTTCGATATATTGCAATGGGATCACATGGTTTCACAAATCTATTGATGCAACTGGAAAGACTCAAGATGCGGACTATCCGTACTCGGTATCTCCTAAACAATGTTGTGCTTCTTATCCTTTTTTTTCGCGGATACGTACAAGAGGCTAATATGTTGTGCTTATTTTTCGGGAGATTCGCAAGGTGGTGCTTGAGATTGGCGCCGAGCATATTGTCCATGTGGTCACCGACAATGGTTCCAACTTCAAGAAAGCTTCCAACGCTCTGAAAGATGAGTTTGAACACATTGTTTGGACACCTTGTCTGGCACACACCATAAACTTGATGTTGAAGGATATTGGAAAGAGGACCGATCATGCAGGTACGATAAAATCATGCAAGCGAATTTCAACTTGGTTGCACAACCATAATAAGTTGAATGCAATGATGAGGAAAGCAATCGGCGGTGAGTTGGTCAAGTGGTGTGACACTAGATTTGGGACGAACTACATGTTTCTAGAGAGCTTTCGTCAGAACGTTCGTAGTTCTTGCGGTGGATGTCATCTCCGAGTTTTTGTCAAGCAAATGGGCAAACACAGATGAAGGTCGTTATGCTCGGTCAATGATGTCAAACGTGCGGTGGTGGGATGGATTGGGATACATCGCGAAACAGCTTGCACCACTTTACAGTTCCTTCGCCGCCGATAAAGACAAGGAGGCCAACATGTGTCAAGTGGTCCTCGAGTACCGTAACCGCAAATCGAGATGCAGTCGTTCTTTGGAAGAAATGAGCACACATGGAAAGAGTATGAAGCTATAATGGACCGACGGATTCGTGACGTGTACATACACACGTATGTGGGTCCGGTATGATATATACGACTTATATTTATTCCTCCCGCTATATATGTTCAACATGTTGCTTATTTTACTCAATATGTTTGCATTGCTGTTCTAAATCCAAAGGCTGCATACACTATGGAACCAAGTTTGGCGATGTTTTTCGGACTCAAGGAGGCTTTTCGAGAATGACGGATGTCAACACCGCCATGCAAGGCGTTGCGGGGAGGCCGAGGTTTTTCGACAAAAGTTTGGTGAGTTTGGCACGTAACGCGGAGAGAATGGCACGGGATTACAGGACCTCCGCATGTAAGAGTACTCTCGACACCTTGTTGGTTTCCTATATTTGGATACATAGCTAACATGCTTTGTTGCACTTGCACCCGGTGGTGGACGATATTTGGGAAAGATACTCCTAATTTGCGGCGCCTTGCTTTGCGGCTTGTTTCACAATGTATCTCCTCAAGTGGATGCGAGCGGAACTGGAGTACTTTTGCCTTGCTGCATACGAAGGTTCGCAATAGGTTGTCCCATAACAAACTAAACAAGCTTGTTTATGTCCGTACAACCTTCGGCGCGACTTGCGGATGTGACCCCACCAAGGCAGGATCAAGTAGATTTTATTGACCAGTTCGCCGAAATATCAGTGTATGACCGTACGAATCCGATTAGAGAATGGATGGAGTATGGTAGATCCAACAGTGCTCCGGTTCTTGATGAGGATTCGACGACGTCGACGTCCCTCGCCATCACATGTTGTCGTACGTTATATATATATATATATATATATATATATATATATATATATATATATATATATATATATATATATATATATATATATATATATATATATATATATATATATATATATATATATATATATATATATATATATAAATGTCGATGTTGGGTATATATGACATCTTGTATTTTGACTTGCGTGACTTTTTTTGTTTGTGTTGGCAGTGACCAAATAGACCCACACGATCTACGTCGGGCTACAGGGCATGATAACGTCAGTGATTGGGCCCGACACAATGTGGGTTCCGATCACCTCGGGAAGAGAAAGATGCACATGTCGCCTCCTAAGGGTCAAGAGAAAAGGAAAAAAGGAAAAGGAAAGCCGTGACTAGCGACACAGAGGCGAGGATGAGAATCGAGCCGCCATACTATTCTCGAGGATAGCCGGGCTCGTGCTAGTGGTGACTCGACAGTGCGACGATGACGGTGACGGTGGCGGTGGCGGTGGCGGTGCCGGTGGCGTGGCGGTGGCGGTGGCGGTGGCTATGAATGTGGTGGTGGTGGTGGTGGTGGCTATGAAGGTGGTGGTGGTGGTGAAAGTCATGCCGGTGATCCTCGTTACGCGGCTCTTCATTTCACGGGTATCCATTGCACCTACATTCGCACGTTTTTTCTATCAATGCCTACTAATTATGGTTGATTGCAAAGGCGAGACCGACTTCACACATTGTACTCAAGACCGTGACCATGGGCAACCGTCATCGCAAAGGAGATGGAATGCACCGACGGACTACGACACCCCACAAGACTCTTCTTCCTCCTACGGTGATACCTCACTGACCTACTTATAGCTATCCCATTCCCCGACGTGAGCGTGCGGCCTCGCTAATAAATGGGTGTTTGAATGGGAAGACCTGAGTTTTATAGAACATTAGTTCGGGATTGGGAGACAACGCGAAGATGGACGGGCAAAACTTGGCAACAATACAAGGCCGAACCGCTCCAGAACAGGTATCTCTCTTATGTCCACCGCCGAATATGAAGCGTCGTGCCGATATGGGGTCTTCCCATACATCCTCCGGAGTGAATGAGACTATGTGGTTGTTTGTATGCGACGACGTGGTTGTATTTGTATGCGACGATTTATTTGTATGAGACTACGTATCGGTTTGTAGTTGTATTTGTATTCGACTAAATATTATTGCTTTATTGACGTATGCTAATTAGTACCACATTGTGTTGTATGTGAACATTAATAGGTGGCAAAAAACTACCCCAAAAAGTGTTTATTCAAGCAAAAAAAAAAAAACCGGTTCGGCCGGTTCTACCGAAAACCGCCGGTAACCGGTGCAAACCCGCCCGGTATACCGGTACAAACCGGATGAACTGCGCCTTTCGAATTCAAATTTGAATTCGGGCGGTTTTTTCCGTAAACCGGTCGAACCGGCCGGTTTACCGTTACCGGAGGCGGCCGGTCGGTTTAAGTCCACCGGTAAAAAAAACACAGGCCAATAGACACACTGCTGGGGTGCCCCATTATTGTGGTGCAGATCAAGCAGTGTTTTGCACACCACCCTACCCCCTTGGATCCATCGCTAAAATTGTGGGCCGGTTTCGTGTACACGGGTGAACAGTGTGGGATCCTGTGCCCCCGCCCACGGATCCCCAATTCCCACCCACCTCGCCGGCACATGCCTGCCTGCCACCGGGTGCCCCGTTCCCCGCGCGCGCAGCCATCCCGTCGCCGCCCTCGATTCGATCGCCGTCGCCTCCCTCGCCACGCCACGGACGCCACGCTGCCACGCAGGCATAAGCCGCGTAGCCTTGCGGCTGGTGCCTGCCCCTCTGATGCCTTCCGTTCCGGCGGCGGCGGCGGCACTCAGAGATGAGAGATCGTCGATACAAATACAACACCGACGGCCCAGATCAGCCGAGGGAAAGAATGGAGGAGGACCAAGCCCGCGCGAGAGAGATGCCTTTGCTGTCACTTCTCGCCCGCGATCAAAGTTAGAATTAACAGGCGGCCATTAGCGTCGCGATTAAGTGTTCGCGGTGACGTCGGCCTCCACTAAGCACGCACAGTACACTGCACTACACGTCGCGCTAATTCAGCTACGTTTTTGTATGTTATCATCTTCCGGGTCCGGGGGTTAAGATAAGATAATCGGCTTCGTTCCAGGTAGGATCCACTGCAATCATGTGCGCTAGTTTATGCTAACTACATTCACGCACCTCGCGATTAGCAGCTTAATATTAACTTACAAACCTCGCATCTTGAGAACGATCGAGGAGTCTAGGACAAAACAGAAGTTTGTTTTTTGCTTGCTTGCTGCTGTGAAAGAGAAAAAAGAGAGTAGTAGTATTACTCCTGAGTAATCACATTTAAGTCCTCCCGTTTGTTACCAAACACCCTGTAAATAAAACTCTTTCCCAGCCCAGCACCCTGAAGCCTCTCCAAATCGCACAGGCCGTCGGCGCGCGTAGTATGTACAGCCAGCACATGGATGCGATGCGACGGCGATGCTCGGCGAGCGGACGAGGCCGGCAGACGGACGGAGGCGGAGCTAGGCGCAGAGGGCGCCGAGCTCCCTGAGCCGAGGCACGAGTCGGCCGCTGAGGTGGAGCGCCATGAGGCCTTCGAGCCCGCCGACGGGGTCGCCGCCCACGAAGAGCGCCGGGACGCCGGCGCCTGCACCCTCGGCGGCCGCGAGCTCCTCCTCCTCCGCGGCGCCGGCGTCCAGCTCGATGACGGTGGCGTGCGCGCCCACCGCCTGCAGGAGCCGCTTCATCACGTGCGCCATGCAGCAGCCGCGGCGGGCGAAGATCACCACGGGGCTCTCGCGGACCAGCCGCCCCACGCGCGCCGCGGGGGGCTCGTCCTCCCCCGCCGGGTCGATGGTCAGCCCGCGACGGATGCTCACCGCCTGCATGCTCGACGTACGCCTCGACCTGCCTGCTGATTAGGAGTAGCTAGAGCCTAGTGCGTGGACAGAGGACGGCAAGGGACGACCGGGACGGGACGAGGTCGATAGCCTGACGGCCGGGGAGCGAGGAAAGGGGGACGCGCACCCGGCGCGTATATATAGCCGGGGCGGCAGTGTGGTGCGGCACACCACATGGCCAAGCCCCCGGCATATCGGCGGGGCGGGTGGGTGACGTCAGGCGAGCGGTGACGAGGAGGCGTGGGGCCGGAGGTTGCGTCACGTGGCCGGGCCCGAAGGGGAGGCGCCAGCGCCAGCGCCAGCGCCACCCGACGAAGCGGAGCGGGTGGTCAGCAGGATGACTGGTGAGTGGTGAGCACTGAGCTTGAGCTGATTTTTTTCTCCGTGGACGAGTCATTCGAGTGGAGGTGACGAAAGAATCTTCTTCAATCTGCGTGCAATTGCATCAAAGCCTTCGCTCGAAGTTCGACTGTACTATTTTTTTTTTCGAAACCGTGCTCAAGCACGTTTTTGTCGACTGTACTATGATTCTCATCTTGGAACAATAACGATGCGTGGCATACTAGCAGAGACTTTCTCGTTCTGCGTCACTGCGTGCAAGTGCAACAAGCCTCTCGATCCGCCTCTCGAAATTCGACTGTACTATGATTCTCTTCTTCGTAGAAGGATCCATGGCATGCTAGCAGAGACCCTTCTCGTACTGGAGGCCTGAAGCGAGCAGCGAGCCGACGCGCACGCCGGCAGCCGGTGTTTCCGAGACGGACGGACGGTGGACGACGGACGGACATGGCGTACCAACTGGGTTTCGTCAAACAAGAAACGTACTACTTGCACTGTGAGTGCATGCGTGCCCCAGCAGTACTGCTAGTACGTCAGCACGACGCGAGACTGCGTTTTTTTTACCGGTCGGTTTACCGCGGTAAACCGCGGTAACCGAGCTTCCCGGGCGGTCCGGTTCGGTTCGGTCGGTTCGGACCGCCCAAATTTCAAATTCGAATTTTGAAAAAAAAAATACTCAAAAAATTCCTAAAAATAGCTGACGAATTATACAAGCCAATGGTGTAAAAATTAGTCAAATTGGAGGTCCTTTCATATGAAAAAATTCAAATTTCAGTTGGTTTTAAAAAAAAAAAGCGTCGGCCGTTAAGGCCCATGAGGCCCATTAGGCCCCATAGGGCGCATAAGGCGCCGAGACTCGCGGGGCGGGGGTCAACGCCCCAGAAGCTCCTCCTCCTTCGCCGCCCTCGTCGGAGGCCCGGCCCGCCCGGCCAACCGCCGCGGAAGGCGGTTTACCGGCGGGCCGCCCGGTTACCGCGCCGCCGGGCGTGCGCACGAGACCGCCCCGGAGTAGCGGCTAACCGCTCGGTTTGGGCGGTAAACCGAGCGGTTAGCGCGGGGACCGCCCGGGAGAGTAGGTAAGCTATTTTTTTTAATTTTTTTTGTTTAGAGTACTTTTAGCTCTAGGATTTAGGTAGGATATGCTTGTAGTGTATGATTTTGGGCCCGATCTATGATTTAGGTAGGATTTTATAGTGTAGGGTATGATTTAAGTAGAATTTGGGGTAGTATGCATGTATTTTTTGTTTTATATTGTTTATTCAAGCAAAAAAAACCGGTTTGCAGCGGTTACCGGAAAAACCGGCCGGTAACCGCCACAAACCGGCCGGTTTACCGACCGGAAACCGAACTACAGCGCGTTCAAATTCAAATTTGAATTTCTCCGGTTTCCGGCCGGTAACCGGACTTACCGGTCGATTTACCGAGTCCGCTCGCCTCCGGTCGGGATGAACGGAACGGTAAAAAAAACACAGCGCGAGAGCAGCGCCCGTGGCGTCATCGCCACGCACGCTGTCTCGTGCGGCGTGCATGGTGCGCGCGGCGCGGCCGGCGAGGCAAGGCCAGCGCGCGGCGCACCGGACACGTGCCACTGCGGGCGCCCGTTGACGTCGCTGTTACGAGTGTTGGCTGTTTGTTGATTCTCCCGTCGTCGTTCCCCGCCGCCCGGGGCACCCCACCCAACCAACAAGCTAGAGCCCACATCCCAGGCCAAGCCGAGCCCAGCGCCCCAGCCCGACGAGGAGACGTGAACGGCGCAGATTCGCGCAGGTCGGCGTCGTGTGTCCGGCCCGCGGTCTCCCCTTCCGATCCCGTGGCGCTGGCCGTTGACGGGTCGCGATCGCGGGGTGACGCCACGGTCACTGCACCCCACCGTGTCATCCTGTACGTGACGGGAGTAGTGCACGCGCACCGCGCACGCACGTCGATCGGCAGCCGTCCAGCCTACAGGACTACCGGAGGAGTACGTACTACCAGGGCACGACACGACCGGTACCGGGTGAGTTGTCGGCGGCCGAAACCAAAGAACAGCAAAACCGACCGGCCGGCCGGCCAGCAAGGAGCCAAGGACCGAGACAGGACTACTAGTAGGGTTGACTCGATCGGAATGCATGCATGCATGCCGAATTGCGTCAAGCCAGGCACGATGTGATGCACATGTGTGACACGTCATCGGCCACGCGTACTTGTATAAGCGTCACTCTCGATCATGCATCACACAGGTTCTCCACTGGCGATCGAACGGCGGAGACGAACTGTACATGCACTGCATCCGCCCGTAAACACTAGTAGGAGTGGTGCCGTAAATGTATCTGATAATAACGACAAAGAAAGTTAAAGTATCAGTGCGTTCATAGGCACCAATGTTATCTGAACAAAAGAACATTACTTTGTGACAAGTGCAGCTGCAAGCAGACGTCGTCACGGCTGACATATACACACTCCAGTCCAATCGCTTCTAAAGTCCTGCCGCCTTTCGATCTATCCGATGCATCGATCGACCGGTGCTGCATGCCTGCATCTTTATTTATTTCTGTTATTGTATATGTTAATCACACTCCGGTGATGCATAGATGTATGAGATGTCTGATTGCACTGCGATTAACATACTTCGTCGATCCAAAACCCAACCATGCATGTGAGATGATGGTGAGAAGCGGTGGTGGTGGGCAATGCCGCAACGGTGGCCCATCAGGGGTTACGCTTACGTGCGCCGTCGGCACTGCCACTGACCACTGCAGCTGCTAGCAGCAATTGCGTCCTCCACCAGTCCACCGGCACGCACGACGCACGTCCATCCATGGAAATTGAACGGGAGCGAAACGAAATGGCCGTAGTTTTCTTATCCCGTGGGTGACCCGCGACACATTTGGTGGAAAGCCCGCGCTTTTGGTGCTGATTTGCCGCACTAGCTTCAGGAGATAGAAAGATTTCTTGATTGATTGGCCGCTTCGTGTGGTGCGGCGGCAATGCCATTGCTTGCCAGTAGTATGTGCGCTATCGTCGTCGTCGTCAGCTTGCATTATATATTATTATTACTAGTATTATATTTTGCGTGGTAATATCCTGTGTGTTAATTATATGTCTCTTAGCTTGCCTGCATGTTCCACGGCTCTCTCTGCTGCCACAGCTGGCATTCGTGCGTGGTGGAGGGATCATGGATCCCTGGTCCCCGAGAATCCATGAATCTTCTTCTATCGAATCGTATCTCCCTGGAATATTGTCGATCGACCGGCTGCACCTGCACGTATACATCGATAGGTAGGCTCAACTGCTCAAGTCAACCGCCTGCCCCCTCTTTGTGTGGTACTACTTTGGTGTGAAGGTGTGGTGTACGTGGTGGCTGTCTCATCAGTCATCATTAGCGTTCGTTGCAGATGTTCAAGTAACAATACAATCAGGATTATCAATTGACTAATCTGGCTCAGTAATCAGGAGTACATGTCTATTTCTTTTATTAAATCAGCCAAAACTAACAACTACTTGATGTAATATTTCAATTCGTTTTATATAAAAATATAATATTTCAACTCGTTTCTCATGTTGACGTTGATCCAAGGCAATCGACGAGATCAACAATAGTTGCAGGAGATTCTTCTGGACAGGGAAGGATGGTTCCATCAGGGGGAAGTGCATGGTGGCCTGGCCCACTGTCTGTCGGCCGACGGACCTAGGAGGCCTAGGGATCCCGGACCTCCGGCGAACTTCGATAGCCCTACAGTCAAGGTGGCTCTGGCTTCAGCAGACGGACGAGGACCGCGCCTGGTCGCAGCTGGCGATCAAGGTGCCAAGGGAGGTGCACGACTTCTTCAACGCCTCCACGTTCACGATCCTCGGCAACGGCCAAAGAACCCTCTTCTGGACTGCAAGGTGGATCGACGGCCTATCTGTGCGCGACATCGCACCGTTGCTTCTCCACTACGTCGGACAGAGAGACATACGGGAGACCACCGTCGCAGAGGGACTGCAGCGAGGTCCGACGGGTCGCACTTGGGTTCGGCAGATTTCTGGGGGGATTTCGGTCACGGCCACCAAGCAGTACCTCAACCTCTGGCATCGGATTGACCAGGTTGCTCTCTCCTTGGTGGAAGACCGTGTTGTCTGGAGACGGACAGCGGACGGGAAGTACACCGCCAGGTCGGCTTACAGGGCGCTTCTCGCGGGTTCCCACCCTATTCCTGGATGCAAGAGGATCTGGAAGACATGGGCACCACTCAGGGTCAGGATCTTCCTCTGGCTGGCCATCCGCAGGCGGCACTGGACGGCGGACAGGCGACACAGACACGGCCTGCAGGCTAACGACAACTGCTACCTCTGCGACCAGGAGCCGGAAACGATTGACCACATCATCGCCGGGTGCTCCTTCTCCCGTCAGGTCTGGTGGGCCATCCTTGTCATACTCCGAGCTGACACCTCCGAGATTGGAGCCCCATCCATTGGGCAGTGGTGGGACCGCTGGAGAGCAAAATGACAAGGGACCAAGAGGGAAGGAGCAGACACCTTGTTCGCCATCATCGCCTGGGAAATCTGGAAGGAGATGAACGCTAGATGCTTCAGAGGCGCGGAGGCCAACCTACACCAGATCCTCAGCAACATCAAGCACACCGCCGACCTGTGGATCGAAGCCCGGGCGCGGAAACTAGAATGTTTAGTGCGTGAGTAATCCGGTTGTAAGCGTTCCTGGGGTGGCGAGCGGAATTTAAAATTTGTTTTCACCCAGGAAAAACTTGTAAAAACTCTATTCTGCTTAATACAATGATGCGCAAATCTTTTGCGTATTCGAGAAAAAAAACATCGATGACGGTTCCACGCAATTTGTCTAACATGCAAGCTAATAAGCTACCTCCTTACCTTAGCATGTTGTATTGACATTATGAATGATCGATCGATATGCGTGATTGCGTGAATGGCCGGGTCCATCCATTAGATAGAATTATTGAGCGCTTTGCTAAAGTAGGCTACCGCCTTACCTAGCATGTTGTCGTCACCACGTACTCACCATGCACCACCGCCATACATGTACAGTACTCTTATCTTCCTCACGTTCGCGATGCAAGCTACAGTAGCCCAACCAGCCCATTTATACGAGCGGTATCTCGTAGAAAGCCACTAGTATAAAAGGAACCTTTCATTCGGTTTCCTTAACAGCCCCGCCAGTAAAAACTACAGACGGGTGAAATAAAAAATCCGCCTGTGTAAATCGGTTTACACAGACGGTTTCGATTGTTGCACCCACACCCGGTAGAAAAAAAGAGACGAGTGACACCAGTGCTAACTCCGGCTGTACTAGTAATGCAGCGTAAGGAGAGGACATATTGTTCCCTCAAAAAAAAAAAAAAATAAGCAGAGGACATACTACTATTGTCTTCAAACACTACTGGATCGTCAGCCAGAGCCCGAGCCCGTGTACGTGTTGTGTGCCCAAGTCGCCTCGCAGCGCGGTCGCCGTTCTTGATGTCCGTTTCTTCCTTCCGAGCCGCGCGGCCGCGCCGATCCAAGATGCGCGCCCGGCGGCCACATGCACGCGTGGCCGGCAGGCCTCTGCGCAGCACGCCACGCCACGTCCGGTGCTGCTCTCCTGTGCGGCAGCAACCCATCCATTTGAACCTGGGGAGGGGCCGATTCACGGCCGAGGTGCCGGCGATAGTCGTGGACCAACCGTGACGAGTCGTATTTGTTGAGCTCTTCAGCTTGTGGTCGCACAATTAGTTATCTATGTAGTACAAACGTTAAGAATTCAGTAGTTAGGTTTGCTGTTTGGGTTGTTGATGGCTTCTCGCCACCATCATCTTAAGCGGTCTTACGACCATTCCATTCCTCTTAATGAAATACAGGCATATTTGCCTGCTCGCGAAAAAAAGACAACAACACTTTTGGTTGACTAGGTAAATACCCGTGCGTTGCAACGGGAAAATATAGTACCGCGATTTTTGGAACATCAATATTATATAATTTAAATAAAGGCTAGAAAATTACAATGTATGGAGCAAATAGCTATATTAGATATTACCGCAACCAATCATATCTGTAGTGAAATGAAAATATCATTATTCATATGCATGCCGATATAATACTCAAGACCTGCTAGAACTGAAGCCTTCCATTCAACACTATGTAGTTTCTCTTCGGATGCAACACTCTGACTTGTCCTCCATCTTTTGGGGATTTAGAAAAAAACTGTAAACATGAATTTGTTGGTAAGGAAACGGTGGTAGGCGAGGACCTCAAACACTAAAGTTGCAAAACTAAATTTGACACGCCGGCAAAGAACCTGAAAGCAGTACAATATCGATCGTTTTGAAGAAATATTCAGTATTGAAATAGCTGTAGTTATATCAAGCAAGAGCATGGGCAAGTTCCCTGATTTCAATCAAAGATGGGAGAACGTTCTCAAGCAGCATTCCACTTGCACCTAAACCAGCAATTACCCATAGTGCACAACATGTAAAGAAGAATTTTTTCTTGTCACTCTGCCTCACCAAGAACACCATGAACAAAATAAAAAATTTTCAACTCTTGACTAATAGGGGCTTAAAAGTATAGCAATTGCAATATCAGCATCCCCTTTCCACAGGTTCTGAACCCGTTGTCGTACTTCATTGAAACAAACCATGGCAAAGTTCTGATCTTGTTGCTCAGTATATTTACTACTTAGTATTCGTTGACCTGAAAAGTTATTATATCTTTTGAATTATCTAATATTATGTACTCCCTCCGTCCCTAAAAGACATCATTGCGTTTCCCAAGAAGCAACTTTGACCAATTATATATTAAAAAATATAAGTATCTATGGTATATAATTAGTATCATTAGAAATATCTTTGAATCTAGTTTTTTAATAAATTTATTTGAATATTTAAATATTGCACATATTTTCTATAAATTAAGTCAAACTTATGGTACGCTTCCCACGGTGACATTCTTTTAGGGAGGGAGGGAGTAGCATGAGTTGTCAAAAAAATATTACTTACCATGTTGGCATTAATATCTCCAAATAAGACCTTGTTAGATCAAAATTTGTTACCTCTAAATTCTATTGACTGCAAATGTTGTTCTGGGATTGAAACTTTAGCTAACAATATAGATTTTATTCCTTAGAGCATACTTTCTATGAAAATCAGAGTAGTTCACCCACACCTAGAACACTTCAGCATCTCTTGATGTTGTCAACTTAGAATGAATTTCGAAGCATGTTTCTCTGAATGCAGTTCAAATAAAAAATCTTTCCTTTCTTGTAGAAGGGCAAGAGAAGTGCCTTCACTTTTTTTCATCCCAAATTGACCTTACCAAAAATCTTTACAACTCTGCATAAGAAAACAAAAATAAGCCATCATGGATACATAAACAATTATTATGTTCAGCAATAGCGCACAAGAAGAACGCGGGCACGAGGGCACGACGGACGCAGGCGGCGGCGGCGGCGGGATGTGCTCCAGCCATGGGGAGCAAGGGAGTGCCGGTTTCCTTTTCTCGGGAGAGCGAGGGAGCGCCGGGACGGGGTCGACTTTCATGGAGCCTAAAAGTGTCGCGGGTTTTCTTTTGCGGGTGGGATCTTTGGATCATGCGGGAGGGAGAGAGAACACGAGAGAGTATCATGCGGGGGAGCGAGACCGCGGACGGGCGGCAGTTTCGTGGCTAGGCAGATGGATTAGCCATGCGGGAGGCTATTTTTAGCCGGGCAGACTTATTAGTTTAGCCGTGACTATAACAGCAACGGATCCTATGCAAACTAAACATCCCGTGCAAACTTGTAAACTAACGATCTAGACCGCAGGATGTTAATCCAAGGGGGCGCATGAGAGAGGTGTAGGGGGGATTTTGCACTTAACCGTGTGATTAATCACACGGTTACAAATCCCTCCTTCCATGCGCCCTTGGATTAACATCCTGCGGTCCAGATCGTTAGTTTACAAGTTTACACGGGATATCTAGTTTGCATAGGATCCGTTGCCACATCCGGGTCTTGTTAGGAGTAGTGTTTCGTGGCCGGGCGGACGGATTAGCCATGCGGGAGGCTATTTTTAGCCGGACGGACCGATTAGTTTAGCGGTGACGATAACATCCGAGTTTTTTTAAGGAGTAAGATTCAATCAACGATTCAACGCTACAAGCACAACGATTCCGTTCCCCGCGTCAGAAACCGGAGGAAAAAGGAAACGAGGCTTGTCGTTCGTGGGCCGGTCATCTTGCCATGTGCCTGTGCTGCTGGGCTTAGCGGTTGCGTGCGGCCCAGCTAACACGATCGGCGCCTCGGCGGGGTTCTTCTCGTAGCCGTGCACCTCCTCCGCCCCTACCCCAGACTGTTTCTTTCCTTACGGTTGAAAGGATCCCCCTCGGCCCGCGAACCTCCGTCACGGGAGCTCCAGCATCCCCGACGTGTGACCCAGTACCCCGGATGGTCACTCCCGTCGGTGGGCCACCGTCAGGATTCAGGATGGCCCAGCAAGCAGAGACAGAGGCGGAAGGAAAGCGCGGCATCTCACGAGAAATTTCAGCCTCAGGCGCGAGCCGCGCGACCCCATCCACGCCCGTGACCTTTCCTCCTCCCCGAATCCTTTCCTCTTTCCTGGCGACAAATGAAGTCCAGTCCAACGCCAGCAGCGCCGCCGCCTCCACCACCAGCGCCACCGTCTCCACCACAGGCTCCGCTCAGCGTCGACCTCAACCACCACAGGAGCGCCGCCCCTGCCATCACCGCCGCCTCCCTAGGCATCAGCACCTGCCGCTGGTCACCACTCACCAGATCCGTCACCCTCGCCCTCCAGCCACCAGATCCGCTGCCCGGGTCCTCGTCTCCGGCCCAGACCCATCCCCGTCGTCCCCTTCAATCAGGTTTGGATTTCCCTTTTATCTTCCCCACCTCTCAACTCATCCCCATGTAAGTGCTTCAGATCTGAATATCCATGATTGTTTAGGGTTTGTTGCCTAGGCTTTTAGGGTGACCAGGACGAAATTGGTTGTGCTAGTGTACGCAAGATGATGGACCCACAATATTGACGGCCTCTGACAATTTTTTCTTTTATGTATTATTTTTTTAAAATAATTGGTCTAAATAAAATTGTATTGCATAATTTACATCAGTGACAAGAGAGGGGGAATATTGTCAGAGATAATTTCTTGAGCATTCACCATAATCGTAGTGCTAGCTTCCATCATGCAGTCCTCAAATCTAGTGCTTTTTATTTGTCAGAACTTTTTTGCTGCAGGTAGATGCAGCAGGGAAGAAATATTAAAGCTTTACTTCGTAATAATGATTTCCCATGTTAACTATGCATTGCTATTAGGGTTCTGTTGACAAGTGCCGGTTTAGTGTTTCACATGACACTGCATGTAAATCTTAGGTTTTTATGTCCCTGCTCAATGCTAACCTTTTCTTTCCTAGGTTCAGTGCATCATTGCAAACTGAAGGTGCTGCAGTAGGAGCCTCTTGGAGATAAATCTGATAAAATGGAAGGGGAAGCATGGAGAAAAGCTTTAGTTTGTCTCAGTGCTGCTTCAATCCTTCCCTCCTGGATTGTGAAGGGTTGTACCATAGTACCGGCTCACCATGTTGTTTGCTGTTGTCTGCCATCTCACAATACTGCAGGATTGATGGTAAGATGTAGTATGCTACTCTCCTTATATTCTTGATTTCTTTCTATTCTTTTTGTATGGGAAATTTCTGAGGTAAATCATGCAGTGTGTATGCTAGAGTGAAAGGGAAATCATGGTCTGATGCATGATTGAACTAGTGCTGGCTAGGTGTCTCAAGTATGCAGCTCTATACTTCTACAGTTCAGTCATAGTTCTTTTTTCTTCTTTGGTATGGTGAACTGTACTCTAGATTTAGGTTGTAAATACTTGGATTTCCATGAGCGCTACAAGCAGCATGAGCACTTTGAGCAGCAGCTTAGACTGCTTATCTTTATTCTTTCTAATGTACTCATGGGTGCCAATTTGTGGATGCTTGCGTAAATTGAACTATATAAATTGTCCCATAACTTCAAAAAGGAAAAGTGATGTATATTAGAATATTGACACCATGCAATTTCTCCTGCTTGTGTATCTGGTTCATCCGTAGTCACTGAAAATGCTCCTTTGTAGTGCTATTGAGTTTGCAGAGGTTAGCTTCTAGGTGAACTTAGTACCATTTTTCAAGCACTATGGAGATTGATTACGTATTTCCAGAAATACTAGAAAGTTGGATCTGTCCCTAGCAATTTACTGCAGTCTGAATCTTTTTGTTTCACTTGATACAGTTGCCATTGCTACCTGCTGTGTCTTAATACAGTTGTTTGCTTTCATTGCTTGCTGTAACAGTGCTCAGTGGATGTCCTTAATGCTTATTGACCAGTAGCATTTGGCACTTTGCATTTCTCAGTACCGTAGTCCGAACCAGGTAACCTCTTCTCTTTTTTGAAATCTCATATGCGATTCAAACATTCAGCTGATAGGCTTTAGTGTTCTATTATATATCCTTATCTGTGCACAAGTGTCAGATTTTTGTACACTAGACAAGGTAGCTCCTTTCTCATTATTATTTTGGTCTTATTTGTGCTATCTTGCTTGCTAATCATGTAAAATAGAGTCCTGGTTCCTAACTACATGCTGTCCATTTTTCCAATTTATTTCCTTTCCTAGTTTCTTAGTCATTTGCTTCCAACAATTGAGTATCCAACCTTAGTCACTTGCTTCAGTTTGTTAGACATTGAGGATGACATGTTAGAAACAACACGGGTGTTGTTCTGTTCAAACCACCAGTTTGGTGTTTCTCTACCTGATTGCAGTAGTTTCTCTACCTGTTACTACCCTACCTGTTATTACTCTCCTGGAATGATCCTATAATTTTTTTGGTCGTAGGGAGGGACTATAGATGGATCATCTCGTGCTTCAGCCAACATGGCCATTGAGTTATGTGGTGGCAGGAAGTATTTTGTGAAGATGTAGTCTTTTGTTTATCTACTAGGACTGATGGCAACAAACAAGAAGTTCGAAGGCCATGTGTCATGCTGGGTATTTTGTGCAAGGGAGGTATTTTGGTTGTGGATTCCATCGCGCTTCAAGGCATCCATGCTGGTTGTGGAGTGGCAGTTACATGTTGCCTATTCACTGCATACTGCCCAAAAAGCAGATTGCTACCTGTAGACTTCCTAGGTCAAGGAATGTCCATTTCTTTTGGCTATCTTGCGCACAAGTGCTGCACACTGTTATGAGATAGCAGCCAGCTACTAGTTGTGTTTGAAGATAGATAGCAGCTAGTTGGAAGTTAGCACTTTTAACTTGTGCTGCTCCCTGTTAGGTACCTAATTAGAAGGTTGACTAGGAGGCACTAATTATTATATAGCTTTGTATTCATGAACAACTTGAATGATGTTCTAAGATTGTTGAATATAATATTTGTTACTTGAGTGCGGATGAATGAATTCCTACATCAGTTGTATTAGTGTGAATTAGTTGTTGTGAAAGTGGCTTTATAATGGCTAATAATCAATTATTTTATTCAGCCAAATGACTGAAAATATCTTCCCCGACGGAAGGATCCAGGCCCGACGGTTGTGTAACCGACGGGAAAGCCATTTTCATTCCGATAGTTGGTGAACCGACGGAAAGCATAGAATGATCCCCGACGGTATGAACGACAGGGAAACTTTGAAATTTCTCGGCAGTTGATCGACCGACGGGGAAACTTTCTCTGACGGCAGGTCGAAAACCGACGGCGGATACTTTCCCTGACGGTCTCAACCGTCAGGAACTGGTCCGTGACGGGTTACCGTCAGGGAAACTTGACTTTCCGTGTCGATTTTTCCCTGACGGGTAATCCCTGACGGTAACCGTCACGGATACCCTTTCCTGACGGTTCTCATGGTTTTTCCTGACGGAACTGGCCGTCAGGAAAAAACTGGACTGGGGTAGCGCGCACCTGCAACTCCTCTCCCACACCACCTGAAACCATGCAACACCAGGAGAAAATCAAATTTGATTTGTACCATATCGACGCTTGTGCTAAGCTTTACCTTAAAAAACTTTTAAAAAAGCAAATTTACCAAACCAACAGTTGAAACTAAGTTATGATTGTAGAGTATCATTATGTTATTTATTATGAACTTTTTAAAAGAAGACACATGTTGTTAAACAAAGATTGATGAATATACAGAATTTTCATTTTATTAAAAAGTACGATGTTCTTGGCTCTTGGAAAAATTGTTCCTCAACATATTTTACATTCTGGAGAAATAATCTTGAATCATGAGAATAAAATTCTAGGTTTGGATGATTTTTTTTTGTAATATTTACTAGAAAAATAGACCATACCAAGGATATTGCGACAACTTTAGATATGTCGTTGAACATCACACATGCTGGCACACACTCGTCTTTGCCTTCCATTCTTCAGACCTCTTAATTTGGTCTTTTGTCGAGCAGGCTCGCAATCCGACACAGTCTTCTGATTCTACGTTATCGACATGAGTCACGCTTCACGTGAAGAGAGGGAGACAATGGGAAAGCAAGGGATGATTTACCACTGGGGGCAGGGGGCACGAGCCCCCCTTTCCCACTTATCGCGTCCACACCCATGGAGCCGATGGCTAGAAGAGGAGGTTTAGGCCATGTTTTACTAAAACCATAGCTTCGTGTCTTCTGAGTAGAAGACCTGGGCAACATGATTGGGGCGGCGTGGCTGGTACGCGTCGAGAAGGACGCGCGCCAAGATGCACTCGAAAAGGCGGCGTACGAGCGCTTGCAGCATGCTGTGCGAGCCACCGCCATTAGTATCCTGCACAGCTCAGGCCATGTTAACAATATCGAGGTGCCCGATCTCGAGGCCACGTGACTTGCTGGCGGCCTCCTGCCCGCGCGGCTCAGGCAGCCGCTCTTGCTTTGGCGAGACCGACGAGCCTAGACTCGAGGTCGGGCTTCCTCGAGTGCCACTGGGGGAGGAAGTGTCAAGGGAACTAAAGGAAGGGAGGCAAAGAGATAGGGGGTGGTGGGGAGAGAATGAGGAAGCGATTCAACGGGAGCCCTACTTTTATCGTAAAATTAGTGCGGTCTATGGAGGTAAGGTAATTATATTTTTCCCTGTTGTATTGGCCTACTACTGGTGTGAATTATTCTGCTTACTATCATCCGTATGGACCACATCTAAACAACTTCTTTGCTCCTGACTTGCAAAGTTATTCCGATCAGTAATTCACAGTGACTTTGAGCCTAAAACCAGCCATCCAAGCAGAGCCGTAAGCGTTGGTATGGAGCACAGAATTGTGCTTACTATCATCCGTATGGACCATATCTAAACAACTTCTTTGCTCCTGACTTGCAAAGTTATTCCGATCAGTAATTCACAGTGACTTTGAGCCTAAAACCAGCCATCCAAGCAGAGCCGTAAGCGTTGGTACGGAGCACAGAATTGTGCCCATCTGCTGCATGCCTGCATGTATAACCACTGATGAGCCACGTTGCTTCAGGGCACCATGTATTTTGAGCCTCTTCTATTTCTCGAGTAACTTTCAACCCTTTTCATTCTGCAGATTGGCGGCTCTTCTCTCCCTCGAACGCCCAAGAAATTCGTGTCGGAAGGCCGAGCAAGACTAGTTTTATGGGGGCCAATGACTGGGCCAAAAGCCCACGCACAACCTGGAATTGCATCCGCCGTTCGGCCCTTCTTGCCTTCTTGGCACGTAGTGCCCGTACAGGTTTTCTAAAAAAAAAAAGGTACAGTCGTAATGTGATGACAATGCCATGGTCGTCGTCGGGTTGTTGGTCGCTGCTGCTGCTGCTGCTAGTAAACCACACTGATTTGAACGCTGTCGTTGAACCCACCAGCAGGTGCATGGCCTAAATCTGATTGGATCATCTCCAAGAGTTTGCTAAAACTCACTTGCAAGTGTTTAAAATATATGGCAAGTGAATATTATAGTATCTCCAATAGTTTGCCATTTAGGATTGGCAAAAATCAAAATAGTAAGCCCACTTGTAACCGATCAACTAGCTAGTGGTTGCATGGCAACAAACAAGTGGTTGCATGTTCACCCAAGAAGATGGCAACGCGATGGTAAAACGCCTACCACGCGCAAATATGCGCGTGAAGGACCGGTGGATGGCAAGTTGGGAAAATTTGCCAAGCTATATGCCAAACTGTTAGACCTTGATTTTCCTAGTTTTGTCAAAAAAAAACAAGGATTGCAATAAGTTTTGGCAAACTCTTGGAGTTGCTCTGACATTTCTTCCGACAGCATGGGAAAGCTTCTTCTCCCATCTCATCTCGTTGTTGTTGTTTTTTCTATTTATATATTGTGGATATATAGATATTAGTACTTGGATAGATATACTATAAGTAATCTCAGTGACCAGAAAGGTTGCAAGAAAGCTACGTGATGTGATAGGAGCCGAGAGAGACGGACGAGCTAAGTCGAAGTTGCAAAGCGGCGGCGCACGGTGGATGGAGGGTGGAAAAATCAACTCCGTGTGAATGGTTTTATTAATCATGATCACCTTCACGATACATGTTCTGATGTTCATGTGTACTTTAACATATGGGTTTAGATTTTAGAATCAAGGCGCGTTGGCGTTGCGGTCACGATCGAAGACGGCCACGTGGCAGCGACCAGTACCGTGAACTACTTTCCAGTTTTAGCAACGCGCCGTTTGAGCGTGCCATTATGCCAGTACAGTACGACGTACGAGCCTTGTGTAGCTGTGCTCCCGGTAGGCGGCTGTGTACATCATCAGCGTGTGCCGCCAGCTGGAGGGAGGAGGTCCTTGCTGAATGTCACTACCACGAACGGTTTTCCGATAGAGTCCGTTGCGCAACTTGCAAAACCGAGCCATCATGATGTGTGACACAAAACTCGTGCGCATTGTCTTGTTTGTTGCGGGAAAAAAGAATCCCAAATGCAATGTGACAACAACATACCGGCCGCTGGCCCAAGAGGAATCCGTATGGCGTAGGAATATTCAGGTTATTATGCTAGCAGGAGCCAGAGGCGTTGGGAAAGGGATGCCCACTACAGTAGTATTCATCATCTGGGACACTAACAAAAATCAAAAGCAGAGCTTGCGCACATGGTAAGACATTGCTGCGGGTGCAGTGGCCACAGGCTACATGCAAGATGTGCGATGCACACGACAGGCTACATGCTCGAAAAGAAAAGGTTTGTGGAGCGCGACAAGTACACTCATGTGCATGTATCTGGTGTCTTTATGAAAGAGCCGGAGACGTCCTAAATTTAAGGAAGGTTTCCTTCTCCAATAGCACACCTTAAACAATATAAAAAGTCAAGAATAGATGCTTCTGTATGGGCACGTGCGTCTTCGTTGGGTGTGTCTGTCATGAGCTATGATTTTGCATACTATATCAGTTTTTGTGTTATAAACATTGACACTCTTCTTTTATGAATCTATAAACAAAGTTAAAAGTTCAGAATTTATCTTCTGAACTCAGTACCCTGCAGTTGACCAATAGCAATGATGTTTGGAGTTATAAGTGGAGAAATGGCATCTTCTCCACCAGCATACTGTCAGCCGAAGAGAAAGACTTTTTTTTTTTTGGCTAGTTTTGCAGGATAGGCTTAGCACCAGAGAGATCTTCAGAAGAAAGAACATGGAATTGCCAAGCTATAATTGTGTCCTTTGTTTCTTAAATTCAGAGGAATCATTGCATCACCTCTTTCTTGATTGTCCTTTTGCAATATCCTGCTGGAATTAGTTGGGGCTGGCTCACCTCTTTCTTGAGATTATTGTGGCCATGTTTTGGGCAAATATGGTTTGCTAGGGATGATATGATATTCAGAAATCGGCATCACTCTCTTTTTTCTCGAATACGCAAAAGATTTGCGCATCATTGTATTTAAGTAGAAGAGAGTTTTTGCAATGTTTTCCGGGGTGGCCACAAGGTTTTCAACACGCTCCGCCACCTCCGGATTGGTACATAATGAATTACTCACGCACTAAACATTCTAGTTTTCGCGCCCCGGCGTCGATCCACAGGTCGGCGGTACGCTTGATGGTGTTGAGGATCTGTTGGATGGTGGCCTCTTCGCCCCTGAAGCATCTAGCGTTCCGTTCCTTCGAAATCTCCCAGGCCACCAAGGCGAAGAGGGTGTTAGCTCCCTTTCGCTCGTCCCGTGCCACCTCTGCCTCCACTGGTCCCACCAGACTCCGATGGTGTTTGCTCCAACCCTTGAAGTGTCCGCTTGGAGGACGGCTAAGATGGACCACCAGATTTGCCTAGAGAAGGAGCACCCCGCGATGATGTGGTCGATGGTTTCTGGCTTCTGGTCGCAGAGATAGCAGTTGTCCGCCGCCTGTAGCATCACTCTCTTTAATCTTGCAAACTGGTCTTCAAACATGAACTAGCCAGAATTAAGCTCAGGACCAAGAATGACATCAAGAATAGTTTACAATTATTATGGCTAGACAGTTTTGTGTAATGAGGCTCGTATTTTTTGTAATTTTTTTTATCCTAACTTTGTACTCTGTGCATTTTTGTTTTTAAGTTTAATATAAATTCACAGTAGGAGGGAACCCCTCCTGTTTGCCTCAGAAAAAAAGGAGAGACAGAGCTAGAGTTACATATTGTTTCAGGGACAAAGGTAATCCTTTTTCCAACAAACAAAATTGCGAATATTCACTTCTCGAGGTGTTCAACCATCCTAATTTTAACAGAGTTTGTGAACATGAATGTATCAGTCAAGTGATGTGGAAGTGCAATGCTCACCGAGTCAGCGACCGATCACTAAGCGATTGCCGTTGCTGTCCCACACCTACGGGCCACGGCATCGGCTTCAGCGCTTTTCGCTTTTGCATGCTCCGGTGCTGTGCGGTGCTCCCCTCCTCGTCGCCGTCGGCAGCTGTTGTTCCTTGGCCCCTTGCTGTCGCCGTCGAGTTGACAACGATAGCCACTGATCGAGTCACCGATTCGCCGTGGTACAACGTTCGGGCTGACTTTGACATTGGACCGGCAGGTCGTCCCCTACGCCAGCTAATTTCCTCCCAAATTCTTCCTGGCCCGGCCCCGCCTTCAAGTCGTGTTTTGTCCACTGCTGTTGCTGCTGCTCTGCACGCACCTTTCGGCAATTCGATCGGCTCCAGCATCCGATACGAATACGAATATACGATATGCCCAGGAACCAGGTGAAGGAAGGCTGGAAGTGGAAGGGCGTTGAGGCCAATCCAAACCTGAACCCTGCCATCAATCCGAGTTTGAGCACTGCAGCGCGCAGGCGCAGGACACACACAGGAACAGGATACGGTGCAGACATTTCAAGTGCAGATGCAGTGCTCACCGATCGAATCGTATTCAAACATTGATACGAATGCGAACTTGATACGAATGCGAACTCGGAACTCGTACACTATCTGCTCTGCTGTTGACCCCTCATTTAGCAAGACCAGCGCGGACAAGGACTGTAGATACAAAAGATTCCACTTGACGTCGGCCGTTCTGGTTTTTTATTCTGACTCTTTCGTTGGCTGGCTAGTGAAGAACCGCCAGGATTCGGAGTAAGCACGTGTGTTTGTCCGTTCTTGCACGCACGCACCATTCGTCCCAAGTGTGGGTGTGGCTCACAAAACTGCACTAGGCCACCACCGCATGCAAAAGTTACCCGGTGGGTGCTGCGGCTGCGACCGCGGCCGCCGTGGTAGAGTAGAGGCAGTGGCGCCAGACTCACGAGCACAAAGCTTGTCAGGCTCATATGAGGCCCTGTTTAGATTGCTAAAGTTAAAAAAATTAACACTATAGTATTTTGTTTGTATTTGATAATTAGTGTCTAATCATAGATTAACTAGGTTTAAAAGATTTGTCTCATAAATTGTAGATAAACTATGTAATTAGTTAATTTTTTATCTATATTTAATGCTTTATACATGGATCCAAAAATTGATGTGATGCTATTATTATGAACAAGTTTTATAAAATTATATTTCATAATAAACCTATAATTATGCATATTTGACATCATGATGCTATTACTCTTTTTTTATAATTTTAGTTAAACATAGAATAATTTGATTTAGGATAAAGTGAAATACACTGTATTTAGTAGGAGGTAGTACGTACACATACGTCCCCACCACCAATAATTCACACGGCCACACCCCATGCACCCTCACTAATTGTCAGTGCAGCACCGGTGCTGTAGCAAAGACAGGTATGCCAAATTACCTCGGATGATGAATGCCATGCAAGGGGAGCTCATTGCTTGTCTCCAGGGCATTCAAGCAGTGATATCTGCTGGTGTGGGTCATGTGGTCATCGAGACAGATGTTGTGGCCGTCGTTCAAGCAGTGCTTTCTCATGAGTACGACCTCAGTGAAGTTTTCGGGTTAGTTGAAGAGCTTCGTAGTTTTTTGAAATGGAATTTCATTTTCTGGAAAATTCAGCAGCGCCCTCGCGCCTGTAACAAGGTAGCACATTTCCTAACTTGTCTAGGTAGTAGTTGTGAACCGTATGAGAAACTCCTGTTGGACCCCATACCGGAACACATCAAAGTTGTAATTGCTGATGATTCAACTTCGTATGAGTAATGGAAATCCATAATTCTCTCGGAAAAAAAAAAGAGAGCAATGACAAATTCATATCACGAATTCAAGTCAAATAGGACAGGGGCCCACAGAAGCACGATTTTATTTAAGATCTGCAAACAAATCAATGGCGAGAAGTGCAGCTACGCACTAGGCTACTCCAAATAGCAAGAAGCTACAAGATTCCATTGCTCGGTGTACATACATAGCCCCGACACGTTAATGGTCCAGAGTACGTATACGTACAAGTTGTTGGCGCACGTACGTGTAGAAATAAATAGATCTCAGTCTTACCAGCGGGTCAAATGTGGTCCAGAGCGGCCAATCTGATCATCATCTCTGAACTGTCTCGATCGCATCAGATCAGACACACAAACAGGAATTAATACTCCTACTAGATTTTAGTGCTAGTTGTTCCTTGAGAAAAGTAGATTAGTGCTAGCCCGACGTGCCCTGTGCCCATACTCCAATTTATATATATCAAGCAAGCAGGGTTATGGTTCTGGGACCGTACGTGCACCGATGCACACGGTTACTAAAATAAGCTCTGCCTTGGACGCGGACGTCGTCCGTATCTCGTAGCTCCCTGCCCTGTTTCGAATAAACGACGTAGCCACGCAGGGTAGGGTAGGGCACGCCACGCACTCGCGCCCGGGGTGCTGTACCTGTATTGCTGTGCAAGCAAGAGTCCACTGCATGCCCCCGACAGTCACAAATCACAAATCACTATGGCATTGGCGATTTGGCGGCGTGCCATCACGCGACGACCACGTCGTTCCAACCGCGACCGCCCCCGGAGGCTGGAGTGGAACATATCTAAGCTGCTGTTACGTTACGTGGAAGGAGCAAGCTGCTTTATCTTCTTCTTCCGAGTGACGTTTACTTTGTAGTTTTCTCTCTCTCTCTCTCGTGTTTCTTCCTTTGTATTTACAGTTTCGTCCTTGGGACTCCTGGTGAATTAAACACGTGTCGAGAAACGCACGGTGTGACTTTACTAGTGATTCGGTTTTCAGGTTGGATCGTAAAGAGAATCTAAGGCCATTTGGTGAGGTCATTTGGATTTATTGGCACAGATCTAGTAGTTTCTCTCTTCAAACAGTCTAACCAAAGGATTTGTTTGTATCGAATAAAAGTTTACTGGCACTCGGTTTGGGTCGCTAAAGTTTTTTTATCAATTAGATCCTTAAAGTTTAGTGACTTTTATAGTCCCTAAAATACCAAATATTCTTATTAAAAGTGACAAAACCATAGTGCCCTTTAGTCCTAAAGGGGTGACTAAACTTTAGGGATCTAAACCAAACGTGCCGTGAACTAAAATGAATAGATAAAGATTCACATGCACCTTACTCCATATTAATCTACATCGTTTGCCAACTAATAAACTAATGATTTAGAAACTAAAAACAAACTACTTTAACACACTTGTTTACTATCTAGCTTAAGTTTTGATGAGTAAAATTTAGTCATGCCATAATAGTCAGAACCATTTTTGTGAAAACGTTTTTTTTTTTTTTTTTTTTTTTTTTTTTTGAAGAGAAGTGAAAACGTTTCTACTGTAAATGTACTAGAAAGGTTAGAGGTAAAAGAACTTGTAGGAAGGCTCAAGAAACAAAGAAGGAAGGAAAGGAAAGAAAAAAATACAACAGCATGTCTGTCCATGTAACAATTGAAGGAAAAGTGTATTTCTTCTTTGCTCGGTGGATGACCATGGCAAATTCTTGACGAAAATCATCTTGTCTGATCCTGGTTGTGAGCCTCAAAGATTAATCTATTTCTTACTGTCCAAATACACTCTAGCTAAGCAAAACAAGAATTTGCATGAAGAAAGGTACTTGAAGCTGCCTTGTGGAGTCTTCAAAGATAACAGATGGCTCAAAATATTAGCTAGGGTAGAAAATGTTAACGAAGTACGTTAGGTTGTAAGCCTTCAGAGATGAATCAATTTCATACTGCCCAAATACTTCAGCTGAGTAAAATAAGAATTTTCATGAAGAAAGATACACGAAGCTGCCTTCTTCAAAGATTACCGAAAGTTGAGATCAAGAGCTGGGGTAGGAAATGTTAACAAAGTTCCAACAAGACACACCGCAAATGGACAATGTAGGAATAAACTAAAGTATCTCCGTGATCCAAAGAGCAGAGTGAATTAGTCACTCGATGCCACAATTTGCTTGATTCTTCATCTGGCCTAGTGCAGAAAGGAGTATGTCTCTTATTTCTTATTCAAACCAAGTACAAGAAATAATGCTCTTAAGAGATTGTCATGTAATGGAGAATCCAAGATCCTTGACAAATGTAACCTAATAAAATACCGTAGTACTCCTACACAAGATGTTCTAGTAGAGCAATATCGTTGGCTTAGTGAAGAATGTGATAAAGAATTAGGGTTGTCAACCACAATCACAGGATCGGGTTCCAAAATGCAAGAAGAAAAGGGGCCAAATCGGAGCATTCCCCCCGTTTGCCACCTCAGTCGCAACTCGCAACCGTTTACTAATGCCATAAATTCGTCTCTTTCCCCGCGCCCCGTTCCTCCTCGCTCGCTCGCTACTCGGTAGCTCGCTTCGACTTCGTCGCTGCGCCTCCTTCCTCCCACCATCTCCGGCACGCCTGCCACGCGCCGCCGTCGCCCCAGCCAATGGAGCCGATGGAAAGCCAGCTGACCGCCGTCGCGCTCTCCGACTCCGACAGCGGCTCCGTCGAGGGCGCCGCTGGCGCGGCCGAAGCGGCCGACGCCGACCTGCGGGCGCTCCGCCGCCTCTCCGAGAACCTCGCAGCAGCGTTCCGCTGCCCCGACGACTTCGCCTTCCTTTCCGACGCGCGCATCGCGGTGCCCGGCGCGCCCGACCTCCGCGTGCACCGCTGCGTGCTCTGCGCGCGCAGCCCCTTCCTGCGCGACGTCTTCGCGCGCCGCGCCGCCGCCGAGGACAAGGGCAAGGACAAGGACAGGGGCAAGGTGGAGCTCCGGGACCTCCTCGGCGACGACGTGGAGGTCGGGTACGACGCGCTGCGTCTGGTGCTCGACTACCTCTACAGCGGCCGCGTCGCCGCGCTGCCCAAGGCGGCCTGCCTCTGCGTCGACGAGGACGCCTGCGCGCACGTCGGCTGCCGCCCCGCCGTCGCCTTCATGGCGCAGGTCCTCTTCGCCGCGTCAAAATTCGACGTCGCCGAGCTCACCAACCTCTTCCAGGTCCGCCCCTCCATCCCGCTCTGAACCCTCTCTGTCTTTGTCACGCCACGGCACCACGCACGACGCGCCGCCCATGTTGGGCAGCGATTCATGGCGCCTTTTTAGTTTGCACGATTTCTGTTACGCGTGTTCATCACATCCGTTTCGCATACTGCTTTTGCACATGCTCCTCGGATGAAACGTCTTTTGTTTTTCCCTGATTGCATAAGCAAAACACTGTTACCCATCTAAATTTGCCTGTTATAGTGACAGTAAGATCGTGCTGATAGATAGTGTAATCACTGGTAAACAGTTCTGGACTTCTAGATGTAGACCAGGACAAGTTGAGTCGTGTGCAATTGACAGCTGCTTGCACGTGCGCACAACAGCGCTGTTGCAGCACCTAAGTCAATCAGTCAGCTCAAACCACGCTCTGAAAGTCTGAACCACTGATCCATTGGTCCAAGTTCAGTTTGATCAGAGACTTTATCTGGACAAATGTGTTTTACTGGCTAAAAAGCTGCTCCAGGTTCATGAATTCACCTAACCTAAGATGTGTTGTTGGGTAACTTTCAATAACTGTGATGAAGATATGATGAAGCTGTTTACTAAAAAGCAACTTTTGTAGAGTACTGGGTACAAACACCTCAAACTCTGCACTGTCTATTTTGGGCTGCTTGGAGACTGATAGTTTACATCTATATACAGAAAGGATAAACGTACAAACAAAAGAAGCCGTCATAGTTTTTCCACATAATTCTTACCGTACTGGTAGATATAAGATGACTCAACCATCTGTGGAGCCCCATACTTGACAAGTACTGTCTGGGTCCTTATTTGTAGCAGTAGTTCAACAAACCCAAGAGGCTATCACTAGAAATGAAAATAAAACGGTCTAAGAAGCAAGCAAATTGCTGATGATGAGTTGTTCTGTAGGTTATGGTGAATACCTTGCATACAAAATCTGCTATTTACCTAGAGCTTCTTCACTCCACTATGAAGAAAGTAACACAAGTTCTTCTTATCTACTTACTTCCCCATTTCTGATAGCGATTTTAAGAAAATACCAACAAGGGGCCTGGAACTGTTTTTATGTATTCTTGTATGTTTACTACACATTTAGTTCTTTTTCAAGAATTGCTTCTTGCTCCCCCATCCCCCACCCCACTGTTGCTTAATAGAAGTGACACTGATTTGCAGTCATGGCCATTTACTATTCTTGCTTAGTATGTGTTAGTATTGCTATAATTGTTTATTAAATTTTCTGTTTTAACATACCATAACTAAGCCACGTGATTCTCTCTGCAGCGGCACCTCCTTGATGTCCTTGATAAGGTTGAAGTGGACAACCTCCCATTGATCTTATCTGTTGCCAACTTATGCAACAAATCTTGTGGGAAACTGCTTGAGAGATGCCTTGATGTAGTAGTTCGGTCAAATCTTGACATGATTGCTCTTGAGAAGGCGTTGCCTCCAGATGTTGTCAAAGAAATTGTTGATGCAAGGCTAAGTCTTGGATTAGTTTCACCGGAGGACAAGGGCTTCCCTAACATACATGTAAGAAGAGTACACAGAGCACTGGATTCTGATGACGTGGAGCTGGTCCGAATGCTACTCAAGGAAGGAAAAACTAATCTTGATGATGCATATGCATTACACTATGCTGTCGAACATTGTGACTCAAAGATCACAACAGAACTTTTGGATCTCGCACTTGCAGATGTTAATCATAGAAACCCAAGAGGTTATACAGTTCTTCATATTGCTGCTATGAGAAGGGAACCTAAAATCATTGTCTCTCTTTTGACCAAGGGAGCTCGGCCATCAGATCTCACATTTGATTACAGAAAAGCAGTACAGATCTCTAAACGACTTACAAAGCATGGGGATTACTTTGGGCCTACTGAGGAGGGCAAGCCTTCTCCTAAAGATAGATTATGTATTGAGATACTAGAACAAGCTGAAAGAAGAGCTCCGCAACTGGGAGAAGCATCAGTTTCTCTTGCGACAGAAGGAGACTCTGCACGTGGAAGGTTGCTCTACCTTGAAAACCGAGGTAACCTTTGTTTTAGAAAACTAGGAGGATTCCCCGCGCGTTGCAGCGGGCATGAAAGAGGAATAAAAGGTGAAGTGCACCTTATATGTCAAGATAAATTGCTAGTGGCAAATCATAGTGGATTGGTGAGGTGGACGCATTGCATTAAGAGATATAGATAGTGGGTTTGATAGTGGATGCTAAGGTGGACACGTTGCATGTCTAGATAAATAGATAGTGGGGTTTGTTTATATTAGAAGTATAGATGCCTTCCGAGTAAAGTCCTTACCAGACTTAAATATTAATATCCCCTAGAGAGATTAGCACTACTACCCTATTCTAGATCACACTTTGAGCTCTACCACTGATATTAATTGCTATATTGTACCTTTTAAATGACTCTTTATATGTCATAGTAGTACTTAAATCTGCATTATATGACCTAAATTCCCTATTTTTAAAAAAATACTAAGAAGCAGGGTTAATAAATGGTTCGATAAGCACAAAAGTTTTGACATAACTTGAGGGTAAAAAATCTACTGGAATTAATAAAATCAAAATTTCAAAAATAAAATTTTCTTCACAATCTCTTCTCTCAAACACAAAAACACATATATTTGCCATGTGCTCCCCCCTGCCCCACCCCATTACGTACCGCATATTAACCTCCTCATGCTCACTACATAAAACATGGGGAGAAGAGGGGATCGACATAACTAACAACACATTTCCATCCCAGTTCTCTAGCTCTCACACAAAAACATAGACAAAACATGCTTCTATTAATATTAATATTAATATTAATATTTTTTTATTAGAGTAAGTATATGTATTATTGTGCAACATGCTAATGAATTGACATACAACCATTTATTAATTGTCAACAATCATCAAACTTTTATCTTGATGACTCATATACTAATACATTAATGATACTAACAAATTATTAAACTTTTTTTAATAAGTATGACATATAATATGTTGTTACTTTTGAGATATATGTATATTTCAACAAAAACATTTGAACATGTCTAAACGTTACTGTAATATAATTCTCCTTGAAAAGAAAATTCATTAAGCATCTTGAGAAGTAATAAGAAAGGTTTTTGAGTACCCTAGGTGACTATATCTTCCTAACCTTTGATATTCCTTCCGAGTAAAGTCCTTACCAGACTTAAATATTAATATCCCCTAGATATTAGCACTACCACCCTATTCTAATCACACTTTGAGCTCTACCACTGATATTAACTAGGCAAATTCTCCACGCGTTGCTGCGGAAATTGCGAATTATTGGATTTAGTGGTATGATGACGTGGTGAATAAAGTAGTCTTGTCGGCATGACATTACAATTGCATGTGCTAGTGGATTTTAATCGTATATGGTAGTGCATTGTTTAGTTGGACAATTTGGATTAAACTTGCATTAAATCTTGCTTAGTGGATGTGATAGTGGATTGCCTTGTTGGATAGCTTGCATGTTAAGATAATTAACTAGTGGGGTTTGTTTATATAAGAGATATAGATGTGTATAGTGCCATGGTTCCAGAATAATTTGCTCAGATGTGGCTGGTGGTATTGAACAGATAGCACTGTTCTTTGTCAATGATTATTTGAGTATCTTCCATGCTTACTTATGTCTTTTTTTAATGTTATGCAGTTGCTTTAGCGAGGATATTGTTCCCTATGGAGGCAAGGGTAGCAATGGACATTGCTCAAGTTGACGGAACCTTGGAATTTACCCTTGGTTCTAGTGCTAATCTGCCTACCGAGATACAACGGACAGTTGACCTGAACGATACTCCTTTCACAATGAAAGAAGAACACTTGGCTCGGATGAGAGCCCTATCCAAAACAGGTGACCTCAGCTTCCTCTTTCTTTAACCACAGCACTTTATTTTGAATATTGACTTCAACATATCTGTTGTGATGGAAGCTGAAACTTAAGGTTTTCTTTTTTCAAATGCCTATAGGAGTTTACAGAAATCTTGTAGAATAAATTACATAGTAAAATAATTAGATTTGAATCACTATGTGAGTCAAGGACAACAATAGATTCGGTCTGAAGGTGTACATTTTAATTGGCCACGCCACAAAGTTTTGATCTAACCTCTGGATTTCTAAACACTTTTTTTTTTTTTTTTTTTTTTTTTTTTTTGCTGTGAAACTCAATTCTAAACACCTGTCTTGGATGTCTCCATGGCTTGGAAGCTGTAGACATACTGTCGCATTTTCTGTTTCTCTGATTCAACCTGGACTAATCGCAAGATGAATTCTGTGTACCAGTGGAACTCGGAAAGCGTTTCTTCCCACGGTGTTCAAAGGTACTCGATAAAATCATGGACGACGAAACTGAGCTGGCTTCCCTCGGACGAGACACATCCACAGATAAGAAGAGGAGGTTCCATGACCTGCAAGACTTGTTTCACAAGGCATTCAGCGAGGACAAGGAGGAGAACGACAGGTCGGCCCGGTCATCTTCCTCCTCATCGACGGCGTCGATCGGAGCCATCCGGCCTCGGAGATGAAAGTTGAAAGGAAACATGGGCTCTGTTTCTGTCCCGCCATTTTGGTAGCTGATGCAACCCCCCTGGTCCTAACGGTGTTAGCGTCGCCTGATATTCTCCATGGTCAATCTTTTGGCTATTTAGAGATCGTAAGCATGCTCACTTGTGCTTGTATATGTATAGTATTAATGCAGAACATTTCTAACTATATACTAGGTGGTAAATCGGTATTGGAGATTGTAATGGCAATAGTCATAGCGTGGCATAGTCAAATTGCCGCGCGTGGTTTTGAGCAATTAACGAAGATGCACCGCTGAAAGAAGACTAGCCACAGTGGGGCTTCCTGTACTGATTCTTTTTTTCGCACGGAACTGAGAAAGAAGACTAGTCTCTGCGACTACACGTAAGCGAACAGATGCACCGCTGTTGGGCCTATTGGGCCACGAATGAGTCTACTAGTACTTATGGCCTGTTGCGATTCTGGCCTTCCGGCGACCCGTCCATCGACCGCATCAACGAAAGCTAGCGTGACCTCGCGCTGCGCCGAACTTCGTGCCGCCGTCCGTGGCCACTGTACACCACGTCACCACCACGACATTCCTAAATCTCCGAGTTGCCATGGCCAGCGAGCACGATTCAGTACTCCCTGCATCGTAAATTTGTCTAGGAAAGTTCAATCAAATTTTCTTATAGCAAGATTGAAACAATTATGAAAACTCGTCTAGGAAGAGTTCTATATATTACGACAGTTGTCACGTTGGATACCTCATTTTGCTATTTTTTTCCCTTTGTTTGGCTAAATGAAAATGTATCTAATGTAATTTGTTTTATTAGGAGTTCTATGTATGACGTTTAAATTAGGTGTCCATATAGACCGTAGCAACGCAAGTCAACGATAAAATTTTAGTACTTCGTTAAAATTTAGCCCTTAATTTTAAGCCAAAGTATCCAAACATGGACTTAGTTTCTAGCTTTCTATGTAAGATGCGGTTTTCACCATAATTTCCTGCCATGTTTTTTTTAGTGGCGAGTGAAAGGGAGGCTCACATTGAAAGTCATTTTTTTTAATAAAACACCTTGAAAGTCAGTTTAGTGCTATATTCATTTGCTTGACACATGGCGAAATCTGATTGGATGGATACATGCATGGATGGCTAAATTTCGATTAGAGCGGATGTGTGGATGGTTAATAAGTCTTAAGCAAATCAAACTTGAAAATTGAAATGCGTCTTCCTCTCAATCCGTGAGTCTTCCGTTTGAACTTTGAACCACATGTTGTTCATTCATACCAAAAATGAGGACATTGCAGCTGAGCTCACGAAACCTAGGCCAAGCCGTACTGCCGTGGATGCGTGACCGCTCCCTGCAACTTTTCGCTGCAGCTGCAGCCTGAAAAAGCCTGCGCCATTTCCTACCACAGCGCCTAGCGCCTAGCCTTCCTGTTGATGCTACCAGGCTACCAGCCTACCACAGCGCTGTGGACCATGACTCTGTGAGCGCAGGTGAGGCGACCTCTCTCTGTCTCTCCCACGACCGACGCCGGGCTTCAGCGTTGCGCGGAGACAGCAACGACGTGGTCACAAGGCCGACTGCATTCGCTGCGACCTGACCCGACGACTGCCCGTGCCGAGCAGAGCATGGCACGGACTGCTTGGCCCCTTCGCCACAGGAAAGAACAAGAACCTCGTCAGTCGTCGAGGTACAAAGAGGGGAGAGCCCTGCCCAGGGCACTCAGGGCAGGGGCTCAGGCTCAGCTCTGCCCTGCGTGCGTCTGCTAGCTTTAGCAGCAGAGAAGAGTCCGTGACCGTGAGCGACCTCTGCTGAGCCTGGACGGTGTGGCGGCCAAGCCGTTTGCTTGCTCTGCCGGCCGGCGCCGCGGCGTTGCGTGATGGGTGCAGGTGCAGTCCGCCGTCCGCGGTGGCAGAACAGGGCGGCCTGGTCCTTGCTCCTCTTCTTGGTCGTCGTCCTGCCTCTTCTCATCTCCATGGCCCAAGGTGAGCTGAGGTCCTCCGTTTGGCGTTTTCGTTTAGCCATAACGCTTTGCGTTCTCTGAACCTGAAGCAGTGCCAACCTGCTATGCAGGCGGCGATCAGGAGCCGGAGCACGTCGGAGAGCACCGCCAGATCGGCGGCGGAGGTCATGCCGTGGAGCAGCAGCAGCAGCTGAGCAGGCTGGGCTCGAGGCCGCCGTGCTGCGACCGCAAGTGCGGCGCGTGCGCGCCGTGCAAGGCCGTGCAGGTGCGCGCCGGCGCCGCAGCTCAGCGGGAGCGGGGGCTTCGCCCGCTGTGCGCCAACTACGAGCCCGTCGGGTGGAAGTGCCGATGCGGCGCTGCCGTCTTCGATCCTTGACACCACGACAAGAGGTTGTGTAGTACTACGGCTCCGTCTTCATTCAACCCATCCATGATTGAATTGTTGCATGCAAACTCTGCAGAGAATATGATGGAGAGCATGTGAATTTGCATCTGCCTTAGGCAGTCCCAATGCAGACTCTATCATAGAGTCTAAACTTATCTATTACCTCGAACATTGTGAACTTAGAGTCTAAATAAGACTTGAAGTCTTGTTTTTTCTCACTCTTTATTCAATAAATATGGTGCCACATCAGCAAAATACCATAGATAAAGTATAATAAATAGTCTTGGACTTTGTGATAGAGTTTTGCATTGTGAATGTCTTTAGTAGACTTGTGCTGGATCGGTGTTAGATACTACTACTACTCGTACTGTATAACATGATTCGTGATAATAAATTCCTACCTGCTTAACTTTAAGAGATGATGTTGTTTATTAGCCAGTCATCTGCTTCAGCTTCTTCTGTGGAAAAAGAAGGGAGAAAATTCCCCTGCGTTCTCTTCTCTGCTGTTCATAATAGTTTTGCCCTGCTGTGTTTCTTTTTCCCTTCTGCGCCAGAACTCAGAACAGCACGTTTTGACACCATGTTGACATTTGTAAATTGGAGCACCTTGAATATACTACTGCTGTGTAATTGTACTCACTGATTCCCGCTTTATTCTTTTATATATATGGATGGACTGTTTTATATATTATTTTTTTATCCCACTGTTTTATACTGTATTCGGTCCTTGGAGATCTTTTTTTTCGACTGGAACCAAAGGTTTTTGCAGATTATTCCAGTTCAAAACAGTCACTGACTCACTGTTCGAAAACAGCCCGGTACAAAAACGCATATGGCCCCTTTCTATCGATCGTGGACAGCATAATCTGGCTCAAAAACGATGATCTACAGTCCGGCCCAGCATGCATAACAGGCCTCGCAACGGAACGTGTGGAGCCCAGCCGAAATACTCCTTTTTAGCTTTTTCTTGCCTAGCCCTGCCCATTGCCCAAGTAAGTACTCCTAGCTTACTGTGGAGCCCAGCCCAAATACTCCTTTTTAGCTTTTTCTTGCTTGCCGCCTTCTCTTCTGAACAGACTCCTGCCTTTTCTCTCTCTGAAAGCATCAAAGCACCAACCATAGTTCATACTTCATAGTCAAGCTCTGTGCCAACTCATGCTTTGCCTCCTCTGTTGTGCTACTACTACACTTGCACACTTGCTGGATTATTTTTCTTTGCAAAAACTGGCCATTTTAAATGAGTTTGAACTGAACTTTCACCCAAGGCAGATAAGGCTTTACAGGGTAGCATCTGTACTTGTGTTCGCAGGGACAGCAACCGGAGCAACTTAAATATTTTTTAAAGTTTTTTATTTAACCTAAACTCCTTTTTTTATAGCAACACAAAGTAAACTAACATTGTCACACCAAGCTATTTGGCGTTGTAATTTGAGTCACTCGTGTCCTCTTTGCCAGATTAGCCTCCTGTGAGTCACTCCATGCATATTAGCCATTAACGTTGCTAGGTTAAAAGTCCATGCCAAGCACAGTGTCGTGACGAAATGGCTTGTTTGTTCCTGAGGATTTAGGATTCCGTGTTGCTACTTCTATTTTAAAACTTTAATAATGCCATGTACAACTCTATCTTGAAAATGATAACAATTCAGTATACAGTAATAACAAGTCCAAAAGCATCTTGAGTTTCCGGGACGGAGCTATAGTATATAGAAATAGAATCAAAAAAAAATTCTGCACCGGAGCTATTAATTAAAATTGTTTCCCCCCGGTCCGTCTCTCTCATCCATGAGCTGCAGCACAGCACGTACAGCCTGCTCTGTGGCTCAGCTATGCTGCTGCAGTGCTGCTTGCTGACTGTCCTGTTAGAACTTTAGATCATCTAGGGTAGATCTAGCAGGGTACTCTTGCGGGTATTCCATGTACATCGATATGTTGAACATGAACACAAGAACACAACACACAGAGAGAGAGAGAGAAGCAGAGGGAGAGGGAGATAGGAGAGATAGAGAGATGCATACCGAAGGGCTTGGGTTAGTGTAGCGACGGGCGATGGAGCAAGTCGAGCGGTGGCGCCGCCGGTGGGGTCTTCCGTCGGCTGCGCGCCATCCCTCGGGATCGGATTAGGGAAGAGGAGTGGGGTGGGGCTGCGTAGTGAACCTCGTGGCTCGAGCCGTGGCCCTCCCACCTCCTCTTATAGGCACCGTGCGACAGGGGCCCACCCCAAAGTGTTTGATCGGGCTCCCCCGATCGGGGGCGATCAAAGGCCCCGACTCGGTCGTTGGACCGAGTCGGGAGGAGATCAACTAACATTCTCCCCTTGATCTCAACATATACCTTACTTTTGACATTTTCACTTTTACACATTCCATTACAAATTAATGCATAGAACCGCTTCATCGTCACGGTCAATTGCCGATAGAATTCACAACTACAATACATATCTCTCGTTCGAAATAAGTTCTTTAACTTTTGGGCCGTTTATTGTCCGAAAAACATAGGCTATACCATAAACCCATGTCGACCGTGTGTTCCGAACACTTTGGGTGGTAAGCCTTTGGTAAGCGAGATCTCGCAAGCACTTTCCCGTTACTTTTACGTTCAATACCTTAAATATGATTCCGGACTTTCTCCTTTACAACGTAAATCTTTATGTCAATGTGTTTGGTATCACATTTGACTCGTTGTCTTAGGAGTGAACAACTTAAATGGTTATTGCTGTTGTGCACCATCATCAACTCCGGGTATAAGTTATCTTAATCATTTTGCCTGTCCCGTGGCCTTGTTACATGCTATACCTTAACTTTGCATCACTGATGATACAAATAGTTCTTTGTTGGAGCTTTTCCACAATAAAACTCCAACTGCGAGTGTTTAGAATGTGGATTTCTATACACATCTCGCCATAAACAAACATTTGTACCCACAACGAGAGTACATACTCTTTCCTACTTAGCATGAGGCCAACATTCTTTACTCCATTCCAGTGATCTATATCTGGACTGGTCTTTGCCAAATAACCCGGATATGTGAACTGTGTTAGGGTAATGTCATACTTGCATTCTTTAAGCTTCCAACAGCTGAAGCATATGGTACCATAATCATTTGAGCTATTTCATATCGATTCTTGGAACATTATAGTTCTCAAATCCATTACCCTTAACTATAGGAACAGGCGTAGGTTTTCACACTTGCATACTTTATTTCTTTAGAATCCTTTCTAAGTATGCCGATAGTCCTAATACCCCTTTTCTTTTATCACGGTGAATTTCCATTCGTATAACAAGATTCATTTCACCGAGAACATTCCTATTGAACCTTGAGGACAAGAACTTCTCCTATAGTAGATTGACATCATTACTAGCAAGTAAGATGTCATCCTCATATATAGGATTTGGAATGAATTTCCCATTCTATAACTTTGCACAAAAGCAATTGTCCCCTCATTCTCTTTAAAAACCCAAACTTTCTAATTCAAATCAACTATGATAGTTGACTTCTTTAGGCGACATCCCTTATGCTCTTTTGCTTTCGACAAACTCTAAGGTTGTGCCTGTAATCAATTCCTTACAAATCCCTGTTGGGAAATGCCGTCATTACTTTCATCATAACGTATCGCTAACACATATTGTAGTGCATTCTTTTGCTTTGTGTAAACTTTCAATTCAAGACATGCTATATATCTTCACATATTTCCTTTGGAGTCACATATTTTGTCTTGTAAACCCATTACGGTCTACTGTTTTGGCTCCATTAGGAATTACTTATGAATCCCAACCATCATTGGTAATCTTTGATTTCATTTTAGCATGCTTAGCTCATTGCCATTTAGACAAGCGAGTGCTTTCATAGCTTCTTCTTTGAGATGGTATTACCCTCCATTTGAATTTCACCATGTCTCTCATTTGGGGTCGTTGTTCTTGGTTATTGCTAAGAGGCAATTGATTCTATAGTCTCCTATATCATAGGATACGTATCTTCATACCATGCTCCCCCATTACTCCATCTTCTACAAAGATAGTGTATCTTCAAACTTTCTTATTTGGGTTTATTATGTATACCTCATATGGCGCTTAAAGCACTATCTTGGTATTTCTTATCTTTTCATTTTCTTTTGGGGTATCATTATTATGACCGTTGTACTCCCTCAACGATCATATTCATACTTTATAGATCACACTTGCTCTAAATTCAAACTATTCAATGGGGAATATCTTTCAATTGTCTTTATCAATTACCTTTTCCCGATTTATATCAGATTTCTCCCCCTCGAAATATGGCATAAACTTTGTTGCCATACTTTCGAAAACATTCATAACTTTTAAAAAAAATGAGGAAACATTTATCACTTTACTTTATTCACATGATCGAGTCATGCAAAACAAAGTTATTTCTAAAAAAAAAACTTTTGGGAGTACATTTTCTCATTCCACTTCATGAACTCAACGATTCCTTTAATACTTTTGCAAGTTACACTTGCGTGTCATTCTTTTCTTTAGGTTCATCTCGTAACTTTCTGTTCTCCTTAAACTCATTGAGTGCTTAATGACTATGACATAATGGAAGTGCACGGTCAACACTAAAGCACACGAGTCATCGTAACTTTCTCCCGCCGTGCGAGATGAGTACTATGCCAAACTTCACCGCTATGCGGGATTTGATCAACATTTGCACTATGTTAACTTTACCCCGCCATGGGGTTGCTTTGTCAACCTTTTCTCGCTATGCGAGATAATTCCCTTTAAGGAATATAAGTGCCATAATGGCTCTCAGGGCATATTCAATCATCAGAATCAAAATATTCCGAATACTTTGTACCACATACCACACACATGGTTAATCCGACGTTGGTCAAATTAGACATGTATATGACTTATTACAACTTTTATCATAAGGTGCTTGAAATTAAAATATTCTTTATAAAAGGAGCACCTAAAATACATTTGTTAAAAGTTAAAACACTTATTAAACTAAACTCTTCCTTTCTTATGTCATATCCCCGAAACCTTTTCTTTTCAAGCTATTCTTTGAAGAGAACATTATCCCTTAAACAATTGACTTTTCTTCTTACAAAACTTGCCCTTAGGCCTTTCATCATCTCGAGTCACAAGTGCCTTATTTCTTTCGCCTTTAAGAATGAAAACACGAAGATCCTTTGTCCATTAAACTTTTAAACTTTCTTTTGTATTCTAAATCACCGATAGGTAAAAAATAGAATAAAACATCATCTTTCTATATTAATTCCACATCACCGTTGGGCGAAATGGAATTAACATTTGAAAAACTCAATAATCTTATAACTTTCTTCAAATTAAACTCTCCCGTTGGTTCGAGTTTAATTAGAAGATAATCTTTAACCTTGCACGGCGGAAACATGTAAAAAACAAGTCTTTATCTTTATGTATTCTCCGAAAATTGGTCACTTTGATGCAAAATATATCGAGAAATAAACTTTAAGCTCATAAATAAACTTATAATATTGCTATCATCAACGTTGGTCAGAAAATGACAATATTATAATTTAACTTTATCAATAAACCATATGTTCCTCCAACTAAAATTTTCCCGTTGGTTCCAACTTTAATTAGAGGACAATCAACTTTAACTTTGCGGCGGAAAACGTGACAATTTCTCAATTATTCTTCTTTAGAATTTGGCCCGAAGGCCTACTTTTGTCGGCAAACCGGCGTTCGCGCGTGGCAAGCGACCCATCTCCCCCCCGCGCGCGAGCACTCTAGCGGCGGGAGTATTGCATCTATAAAATTATCAGTAACATCATAATATTGCTATTAATCAACGTTGGTCAGAATAATAACAATATCACAATAACTGTAAAAATTATCCATTTTCAAAATTAAATTCTCCCGTTGGTTCGAATTTAACAATGAAAACGACAACAACTTTAAATACGCAGCGGAAAACTTTAACTTTGTATAATCAATTTTTCAGAAACATAAATTAACTTTACTTGTTCTACGAGCCAAAATTATCGTTGGACAAAAATTGGACGAGAGATTTGAATCAAAATCGATTCAAAATCATTTAAATATGACCGAAACTCAAGTTTCGGAAAAAGAAAATTGAATTTTTTGAATCTTTACTATGCAAATGGCCAAATCGGCCCAAAACCGCCGCACAGCCCACGGCCGCACGCGCGCGCTCTTCGGCTGTGGCGGCCCTGCAGCCGGGCGGCCCGCCTAGCGCTTTGCTTTTTTTTTTTTTTTTTTTTTTTTTTATTTCGGCTCACCGGCCCAACCGGCAAAACTGCCCGGCCCACCTTGGCCTTTCCGGTCCGGCCCAGAGAGTAAAATAATTAAAAGAATGGCGCGGCCCAAAGGAGGGGGCACCTGGCCCGGCCCAGCAAGCGGCCGCGTGCGCCCCGCCTGGGCCGACCTGGCCCGAGTGATCACGGCCGCCCAACGCGATCGGACGGCCGTCCGTTGATCTCGCGCGATCAAAACCCGCCGAGCCGGCCTGATCCCCGAAACCCTAAACCATTCACTCCTCTCCTTCCTTTGACCAGCAGCAGCGCCGCGGCGGGTGGAGAAGGCACCGGTCGGCAGCCACTCGCCGACCGCCGTCGCCGCGGCGAAGGCCGCCGGGCTGATCCGGCCGGCTTCCTTCTCCATTCTTCTTCCCCATCCTCTCTTGACCACTGCAAACCAGCAGAGCGACGGCGGCTGCCGGCCATGGCGGTTCGGAGGAGGACGGCGCCGCCGCCGGTCCCCTCGCCGGCGCGCGAGCTCGCCCTAGGCAGAGCTCGCCGCCGTCGAGCGGACTGGGCGACGGTGCCCTGTTCCGCGTGCCGAGGCTCTACCACTTGGTGGTGAGGCCCCGGGTCGGCTCTGTTCTGCGCGCCGGCGAGCCCACGGCTCAACCGGGCCGTTGGTTCGCCGTGCGCCAGCCATGGAGGTGGACAACGACGGGAACCGGACGGTCGCAGCCCGAGGTAGGGAGAACATTTCTATTCCCCTTTCCCCGATCTGCTCTGTTACTGTTGGGATTAGGGTTCATGGTTCTTTCGACCTGATCCGCACCGGATCAATAAATTAACATATTCCCACACACAAACATGTGCGGTCTGTCTTTGTTCTACACCTTAACCCGATCTAGGGTTAGGTTTCTTTTCTGATTTCTTTCTTTTCCACCCGATCTAGATCCACGCCTAGCCAGGCTTTGATACCATTGTTAGAACTTTAGATCATCTAGGGTAGATCTAGCAGGGTACTCTTGCGGGTATTCCATGTACATCGATATGTTGAACATGAACACAAGAACACAACACACAGAGAGAGAGAGAGAAGCAGAGGGAGAGGGAGATAGGAGAGATAGAGAGATGCATACCGAAGGGCTTGGGTTAGTGTAGCGACGGGCGATGGAGCGGTCGAGCGGTGCGCGCCGCCGGTGGGGTCTTCCGTCGGCGCGCGCCATCCTCAGATCGGATTAGGGAAGAGGAGTGGGGTGGGGCTCTTTGTAGTGAACCTCGTGGCTCGAGCCGGTGGCCCTCCCACCTCCTCTTATAGGCACCGTGCGACGGGGCCCACGGCCCGGTGTTTGGCCCGGGCTCCCCCGATCAGGGGCGATCAAAGGCCCTGACTCGGTCGTTGGACCGAGTCAGGAGGAGATCAACTAACATGTCCATGTCCGTCCTGCACGAAGCCACCGTGCGCAATGCATTGCAACGGCAACAACAGGAAAAGGTCACGGTTTCAGCAACTGTTTCGCCACCACAGTCCACAGAGCAGAGAGAGCACAGCCATCTGGCCGCCGCCCATGGTGGACCGCCATGAATCCCAAACACACAGAGCCGAGGTTTGCCCAGGACCCCAAGAAACAAGAGCGCCGCACTGCTAACAGCACCAAAGGGCTCCTTTTACTTATAAAACAGGTCTAAACCCATATACTCCATAGAAAGTTGGAGTTTGTTTAGTTTTGATGACATGAATGCATCTTAATAAACCATATCATTAAAGAACAAAACTGCTTGTGGCCATGGCGCGTAGCCAGGCCGTCCACGTTAGCAGAATTATTTTGCCGCGTCGGATTTGAAGATCGACGGTTCACGTGTCTCCTCACGCCAAATATATATTGGCTCCAACCCTAATCCTGCCCCTCCCTCTCCCATCCCCAGCCGCCTCTCCTCCCTCTCCCTCCTCTCTTCCAGCCCGATGGGGGCTCCTCCCGCGGCACGCTTCGCGGCGGCGCCCGCCGTTCCCAGCGAAGCCACCCCCAAGCGCGGCTCCCGGGTGAGGTGAGGGTGATGCAGCCCGCGCGGCGGCGAGGGCGATGCAGCTCCGGCGCGGTGGCCGTGACGCGGTCGGGCCGGCCCGAGTGGCCTCTTGGCGCGACGGCGGCGCGGATCTTGGGAAGGCCCTCGGCGCCGTGGCCCCGCACGCCTCCTCCCTCTCCATCCTTTTTGCGGTGGCGCCTCCCGGCGCGAGTCTGCGCCCTAGCGCAGCGGCCCCGGCGTTGTGGCCCCCAGCAGCAGCCCAGCGCGGCGCCGGCATGGTGGTGCAGTGGCACGGCGCCCAGGCACCGAGGCACGGCCGCCCCTCAGGTCTCGTTCGTCTTCTCTGGGCTGGTGAGGCTCCGTCCTACTCCTTCCCCTCATCCTCTTCCTGTTGCGTAGCAAAGAGGAATTTATTTGGGGGCGTTCCTCACCTCCGTCCATTTTCCTCTTCGTTCTTTGGGAATCTGTGTTCAATCCTCTTTGATTTTGGGGAATCGAGGGATTTGAGTTGAATCCGTTTTGATTCTGGGGGATTCGAGTTGAATCCACTTCAACGGGGTTTCTGTGAGCAGTCAGTGAAATGTAGATTTCCACTTCGACAAGTTTTCATGAGCCGTCAATGGAATGGGAATTCTGAGGGATTGAGGAATTTCCATGTTAGTGTCGTTTGAAGGTATGCTGGTACTGATTTCTGATGGCAGGTATTCGGTTAGCAGTCAATGGAATGGGAGGGTTCAGATTCTTCCAGAAATCTAGAGGAGGCTAAAATCGCAGGAAAAAAATATAGAATATATATTGAAGAAGAAGACTATTCTCTTGTTGTTATTGCTTGAATAATAGGTTATAAGATTAGCGAAGAGGATGTTGAGTAAAAAGGAAGAATAGGGGAGTGCTTTTGATGACACATTTTCAGATTGATACATATGTGGTCAAAACTAGATGATTGATGCTCTTCTTATTTTCTATATAGGCTTTAGCATTTTACATGGACATATTTTCACATATTGGTAGCGCCATGGATCCTAATGAGGACAGATGGGGAGTCCTGATGGTGCTATATTATAATATAAAAAAAATGCATATTTATAATTGCTGGAAGAAGAAAATATTCCTTTGCTAACTGCCAATATATAATAAATTTATAGTTGCTCATCTTTACAAGATAAACACAAATCTTGTATTGATTCTCTTAATTTATATGCAGGGATGAACTTCAGAAGACCAAAGCACTCCAATGCTCTCTAGAATGAAACAAAGAGGTCAGCCTCTGCAGTTCCTGTTAGAAAGAACTGAATTAATGGTATGCATTCAGTTCCATTCCATCTCCCTTTTTCTTTACTAACAAATTTGCTGACTGTCTTTTCTATTGCAGAGCTGCACACAGTGAGAAAAATGTAGTCCTTTTACATGGGTGCAGGTCAGGAAGACAGGAATACACAAATAAAGGTAAAATGCCACCTCCTTTTGATTTCTAATTGCTATAAGACTTTAGAGAAACAAACATTAATACTCAGGGTTGATGGTCTGGTTGGCATGAAGGAAAAAACTTTACAACATTGCTCATGTAACATCAAACCCTGAAATAGTTTTTTTATATTGTCTATTTGGCTTCTTTGTTTTTGCTAAGAAATGTGATATATCGCATTAAGCAATACATTGGCTTCTTTAGAGCTACATGCCTTGGGGTTTGGCCAAAAGGTCCACATTTAGCCAAAAAAAACTTACACCATCTGATCTAAATTTATAATTGGTCCTCGCAAAAATAAACATGATTGTTGTTCACCAACATTTGGTCCAGTCACTATGACTGATGTTTTTGGGTATGACTACTATGGAATTTCAATGAATTAAACTCTCTTTCTATTTCTGAATGGAGTTGGCCATGCTGTTGCATCTATTTCCATCTGATCAGATTTGGCCTTAACACTAATTTTAGATAATTATGTCAAATCTGATCAGAATGGGAGCGTGGGTCTGGTCTCAAGACCATTAGCCAGCAGGAAAACTGGGAAGGTTTTATTGCTATTTTGATGCCCAAAGATATGTGTTGATAATGTGTTGATAATTATACCATACATATGTTTCCTTCAGGGGTTCCTAAATATATATGCAGTGCTAATCGTGGTGTATGCAGTTGCCTTAAACAATTTATTGTGCTCTTGCAGGTTAGGGGTGTTGGGCTGCTGAATAGAGGAGCGGTTTCAAGGTAATTTGATTCTCTCTAGCATTTTTTGCTTTGATGTAATACCTGTCTTGCTAGCCCATGCAAATTATTTTGGGTGGCCAGATTGATGTTTTTGGGTAGCTGCATCATGCCTATCCCTGTTGCAAGCTGTCGCAGCTTGGTGTGGCTTTGGCATATGCATTAGTGGTCTTCAAGATAGATAGAGATGCAGTGCCTATCTATGGAGTCGAGATTAACATGCCCTCTGTTGGGGACGCAAATCCTTGTCGTACTGTTTTCTTCTGTTTGTAGGTGCACTGCGTCGCCCTGGCTATGAGCAGCTTGCTCTGCACAGCTAAAAAATTGCCTTTTCCTTTTGTAGTGCAGAGACAATATGCAATGACAGTTAGTTAGAGCCAAAGAAAAACATTGTCTCATGTTGGTGTTTACATTAAAAAAATCAGCCATGGCCAACTATATGTTGCTATCTCATGTGTGTGATTGCAAAGTGTGGTCTTAAGATGCTCATATGTTGATTACCATGACATACTTTCAGCAGCATGTCCATCAAGTGCATGTAGGAGGTTGCTTGTTTGATTCATGGGCATTTTCTTGTGTCCTATGCAACGGTGAGATTTTACATGTAACTAAATGACAGGGTTACTTGCTACATGGTTGATAGGTATTCATAAGCACCACTGCTTCCTAACCACAACAACTATATCAATGGAGTTCCACCTCACCCCCAATGCTCCAGCTCCTTCGGCGGTTTCGGGTAGTCAACAACTCATCCAATTTGCAAAAAAGTAATCTGGTTGTGTCCTATCCGTTCATTTACTTTCATATTTACCTTTCCATTCATTTGATCTTGCTATTTCTTTACATTAATTTTATGCGGTCAATGCTATGCCAGGTCAATCGGAGACCTGCGGTACTGATGTAGCTCGAGAGGCACATGACCCGCGGTACTGATGTAGCTCGAGAGGCACTTGAGTGGCAGATTGATGGTAACATGATAAAATCAATGTGTTTCATGCTGTCTGGTGAATGTTTATTAACATTTTCTTCCTGCTAAACAGCCGAGAGGGAGCTCAGTTGTGTTCACCAGCCAACGAACGACTCAGACAATGACTATGACTCCTAGGGCAGATGCTGGCGTCGCCACGGTATGTTACCTAGCATCAATACACACACAAAGAGCAATTCATCTTGAAACCATCTTATCTAACAGAGAAACCAAAATGCAGATGACTATTGAGTCTGACAGGAGCGGCCATTGGTATTGAGCTCCACAACCCCGTCCACTTCCAGTCTTCCACCGCCTCATCAACAACGATCCATTGCCACGAATCGTTACCCAGTACCTATGTTATGTATCTCCAACTGCATGGATCCCAGAAACCATTGCTATTGTTTGTAATATTTTCTACCCTGAACAACATACCGAACTTAGCTACCATCTTGACATTTGAACTGCTATGTCTTATGGCTGATGTTGCACCTCTCTGTATTATCGACATATCCTATTTCTATGTTTATGTCTGAACCATGTCATAATCTTTATTTATTAACCTACTATGTGATTGAAATATTTGCACGGCCAGTTACTGCGCGCATGGGCGCGCGCAAATCACTAGTATCTATAAATTTCCAAACACATGCTAATTGTTAAATCATTCCTATGAGCACAAATTTATGCCTTCCAAAGACCTCATGTTCAAAATGTCTGAACAAGCGCTCGTTTGCACCAGTTTGTGCTGCTATGCCCCTCGCTTCATCCTAGTAAATGTCACCACTGAAACAAAGCCAGGTCGCTTGGTGATCCATTATTGTCTTCATGGGGACGGTTGCCAGGTTCTTAACCCGTTCACCACATAGAATGTCGGTGTCCCAATAGCCACCAACGCATACGCTCCGACAGCCCTGGTCTTCGTAACTGGATCCGCATTTTCCACATGATACTTAGCCCTGTCAAAAAAGAAAAAACAATTAGTATGGTAAAATTGGCACTATGAAGATCCAGATTAGTTTCATGAAATCACAAAACTAATCTAAATCTTGAGAGATTGAATAAGCATGCAACTATCAAAGCACAACGTGATTGATGATATCAAACTTGCTGCCCTTAAAAGCAGCACTGAATCAGGTTTGTACAATTTGTGAACTTAGTCAATTCTTGAAGAAAGTTCTTTTTTCTACACAAGTTGTGTTACTTACTCCATTTTCTGTGCAAATATGAAGGTATTAACAAAATCCAATCGAAATAGACTCGGGCTATACACAATGTGGATATCGACCACAAACACTATGAACCGTGGACTCAAAGCTATCCTGCTCATACACAAGGTGGGAGTTGCGACAAATCTACTATGGAACAACAAACAAATTTTGATTGAACAAGCAAAGAAAAAGTGAAAACAACCTTTTTAGGTGTTCAACATGAAACAACCAATAATGCTGCATCGTACCCTCGTACACTCACCATCGCCAGACACGACGCGGGAAACTACCTGCTTTGTCTCTTGGCTCACCACCGTCAGTTGAGAAACGACGCCAGCTCTGCGAGAAAACTCCTGATTAATATAATAGTTTACAGATTTATATGCAGATGATGAACCAGAACAAGTTAATTATATTATGAAGCTGAACTCACACCGTGAGCACGAGATAGTACTCCTACAAACGAAAGCTAACATAGCAAGTAGGTTTTTCTACGAAGGAGGGAGCCCATGGCATAGCGATGGTTTGTGTAAATTGCACGAGATCAGAGGTAGGTGTTTTAAACAAACTAAAAAAACACCTACCTCTAGGTTACGACGGACGGCGGCAGGGCGGATCCGTGGCGACGCGGGCCCTAAAACTTGGTGGATCTCCATCCCGCTTCCGCCCATGGATGTGGCGGCCGATGATCCAGAGGAGCCGCAGCTATGGCGGCCGACCATCGCCAACGCAGATCGCAGCGCAGCCATGGTGCGTCCGCGGCAAGGGTTTGGTTGGCTATTGCTGGTTGTTAGATGAGGATTCCCGTTATGGCTTCCCTTGTGTTTTATGCACGGTCGGACACTTGTTACGGCAGGGGTGGTGGACGTGTCGAGGCACTGAAACGGATACGGTATCGTACGGCCGGCCCACGAAAACTATCTGGACAGTTTCCGACTCCGTTTTATTTATTTCCGCGTTAAGAAAAGAAGGAACTGTCAGGCCCTTCGCCACAGGAAAGAACCTGAAGGCCCCCATCGGTTCTGGATAGCATAATCTGGCCCAAAAATTGATGGATGAGCTACGGTCCGTCCGGCCCAGCATGTATATAACAGGCCCAACTAGTATACTATGGAGCCCAACCCAGCATACAGATTCAGCCATTCAGGGACCATTCCTTCTTTCCATAAAGAAAAACAAGATCGACGACAACCTCTTGTAGATTCAGGCTATTCAGCATCTTGCCTTTTGACACCAGCACAATACTACAAATCGCTTGCGAAGTACAAGAAGGACAAGGAGACAATTCGAATTTCTAGCTCCGGCTTTCAAGTTCCTTTGCGAAGTACCAGCATCTTGTTCATTTGGGGTGCTTTTTGGCTGAAGGTGACGCTCACACGGTTGATCCCAAATTCAAATCTCCATCGAGATTCCCTGTGATTTTCTACAAGAGAGAGTACGCAAATGGCAAGAACATATATTTTTTTTAGAGAAAAGGGGAAACACCCCCGCTTTTGTATTACCAAAAGCAGAACCATCATTCAAGTTTGTAGTACCAGTGCTTAAAAGCACGACCTCACCCTCAAAGGTTCGAAACAAGCGAAAACGAGCTAAGCTCGACAGACTCCGAGTTCACTGCTACTCTCTCAGTGCCCAACCTCACATTATCACTCGGCGGAACAGAAATATCATGAGGACCTTCGCCAGCGCTTTCATCCACCAAACTTGTGTGTTCCGACGCCGAAAGCAGAGCATCCAATGGAGCCGATTCTGATGATGAAGCCGTCATTGACTCCCTCCACTGGAGTTGAGGGCGACAGCTTGCTCTTCGTTCCAGGTGCTCCACGAATCGCTCCAACTGCTGCTTGATCTCCCCCTTGTACAGCGGCATCCATCTCTTGATCATCGCCATCACTCTCAGCAACATCTTGTTCACACCAATCCACGCGCTTCCCCGAAAACATCGTTCATTTCTTAGTTTCCATAATGTCCATAAACTGCGAGATGAAACAATGTTAATCACAGAATGTTTCTTTTTGGAGATCCACAAACCAGCAACAGATTCATAAGTCCTACCAATATCAATATTGAAAAATATTGAAAAACCGATTGACTTCGGTCCATAACAGATTAGCCACAAAGCCATGAAAGAAAAGATGCAAAATTGTTTCATTCTCGGTACAAAAAAGGCAAGATAAATCAGCCACCTCCCTCCTTTTAGCTAGATTATCTCTTGTTAACAAGCGGTTCTTGGTTAACAGCCATAAGAAAATATGTACCCTAGGGGGTATTTTAATACTCCAAATAGCATTCTCATGAATTGGGGTAGCCCCCCTATGAGTGATCACAAAGCATAAAGAGATCGAACATTATATTTCCCCGAGGAAGAGAAGGACCGAGATAATGTGATCCTCTTCCTCGACAAATCTACAATTTCCATTACACTACACGAGATCTTGCCACAAGGCCATACCTCGGAGTCTACTTGTTCTCCTAAAAGTAAGCATCGGGGTCTCTCCATCCCGAGACTTCACTCACTTGTCTTTCCTTGTTGGTCATTAATGACATAGAGTGGCCGGAAGACGGTTGCCGGGGATGTGTTTCCCATCCATACATCCTCCCAAAATCTAATTTTCTTTCCATTTCCTATATTCCATTTGATCCCTAGAAGAGCAGCTTGCATAGCCCAGATTACACCTTTCCAAAAAGGAGAGGCCCCATCTATGCTACAACAAAGGAAGTTAGGTTTGTTTGTCTTATATTTGAAGTCAATAATGTTTTTCCAGATAGCCTCCTTATTTAGTTGATATCTAAAAATCCAAGCCCCTAGGAGGGCCAGATTTAAGCTTCTTAGATCCAGGACCCCTAAGCCACCATCCTCTTTTCTCATAGACACAAGTTGCCACCAAATGGTATTTGTGGTTATCCACATTATCATTCCAAAAGAAGTGGCCCATATGAGAATTGATCATATTGATGGCCCACTTTGAAAATTTGATCACTGATAGCAGATAAATTGGGATGCTTGATAAGCAAGCTTTTAGCAAGGTAAGCCTTCCTGCATAAGACAGGAGTCTACCCCTCCACCCAGCTATTCTCTTAATTATCTTGTCCACTATAGGTTGTAGGTCCTGCCTCCTCAGTTTTGTATAATGCAGTGGTACCCCTAGATATTTGATGGGGAACTCACTTCTCTTACAGCAGAAAATTTTGACAAAGCCATTAGAGGCATCCTCATCTAATCCTAATGTGAGGAGCTCACTTTTATCATAATTGATCTTCATCCCAGATAATTTCTCAAAACAAACCAAGAGCCACTTTAAAGTAGCTGCTTTCTCAAGGTTATTTTCTAAGAACAGAAGGGTGTCATCAGCATATTGTAGGCTGATGATCCCTCCCTCTCTAACTTGAGGTAGCAAACCAGTAATCATTCCCACTTTGGCTGCTTTCATAAGCATTTTGGAAAAAAAACATCAGCTACTAAGTTAAATAGCAGAGGAGACAAGGGGTCTCCCTATCTAAGCCCTTTCCCAGGTTTAAAAAATTTGCTATTTTCATTGTTCATCCTTATGCACAAGGACCCCCCTCTCACTACTTGGTTAATCCAATTCACCCATTTACTTCCAAAACCCCTAGACTTGAGCATGTCTTCCAAGAATTGCCAACTCACACGGTCATACGCTTTTTCATAATCGAGTTTCAGTAAAACACCTTCCTCATGGCTTCTATGCACCTCATGAATGATTTCATGGGCCGCTACCACACTCTCAAGAATGTATCTGCCCTTAATGAAGGCTGACTGGTTAGACTCAATCAGCCTATTGGCCACCTGGATGATCCTATTATTTAACATTTTGGCAAAAATTTTGAAGCTACAATTCAGCAGGCTAATAGGCCTAAACTTCTTAAGAGTCTTAGCCTCTGGCTCCTTAGGAATTAAGGTAATCATGCCATAATTCAGTCTACTCAGATTTAAGTCACCTTTATCAAAGCTATTTACCATGGCTATCAAATCCTTTTTAATAATCCCCAAAATTGTTGATAAAACAGGAATGGAAGACCATCAGGGCCCGGCGCCCCATCGGCATAGGAGCCGAAAATAGCTGTTTTGACCTCTTCTTCAGAGAAGCAAGCCTCTAACAGCTCATTTTCAGCATCAGACACTTTCTCATCTTCTTCCCAGAAGTCTTCTCCTAGACTCACTCCACTATCTTCTTCTTTATCAAAAAGGTTCTTGTAAAATTCTACTGCATGCTCAAGCATTTTCTCCATTCTCCTCTATCCAACCCTCATTAGTTTCCAGCCCAAGTATCCTTTTCTTTCTGTTTCTTTGATTTGCTACAGCCTGAAAATAGGCTGTATTTTTATCCCCCTCCTGTATGTCTTTATCTCTAGATCTTTGCTTCACCTTAATCTCCTCCAGTCTCCAGATGGCTTCCAGATCTTTAGCAATCTCTTTCATTCTACTCTTTTCCTCATCTGTCAACACTCTCTCCTCCTGGATGATGTCTAGAATATCAAACTCCACAAGGAGTTCCAGTTTCTGTTTTCTGACACTAGCATTGACATTTGCAGCCCACCCTTTCACTTTTTTCCTAAACAACCTAGTCTTGAGCTGCCAGATATCAATAGGCTCCTCAAAAGCACAAGGTGTATTCCAAATCTTAAGCACTAGTTCTCTAAAGTCAGGTTGTTCTAACCACCATTTCTCAAATCTAAAGAGACCAGGCTTCTTAGGAAGCTTTTCTCCAAAATCTAAAACCAGGGGTACATGATCACTCACTCCCCTGGCCCTAGTAGAGACAAAAGATAGAGGGAATTTGTGCTCAAAGTCCGTTGTACACAGAATTTTATCTAGAGCAGCTAGGATAGGAACTTCCTGGTTATCAGTCCAGGTATAAGATCTAGCAGAATTCTTGAGCTCTATTAAACCCCAGGAATTAATAACCTCTAGGAAGGCATCAGCCCACTTCTGATTTATAATCCCATTGTTTTTCTCCTCAGCACACAGAGTAATATTATAGTCTCCCCCCAAAACTGTAGGACCATTCCAGTTAGCTAGTAGGTCCTCTAGTTCCTTCAGGAAATCAGCCTTACCCTCCTCATAAGAGGAGCCATACACTACAACTAACCTCCAAATAAAATTATCATGCACATTCTTCAGCATAACAGCTACAGTAAATTTACCCATTTTCCAGGCTATAGGTTCAAACCTCTTCTCATTAACTCCCACTAAGATGCCACCAGTAGTCCCATTTGCTGGCAAATAGTTCCACACAAAGTCTCTATGCACATATTTCAGAAAAGAGTCTTCAAAGACTTCTTTTTTGGTCTCTTGGATTCCAACAAAATCTAGACCATTTTCATTAACAAAATCATATAAACACTGTAGCCTACCATCCTTATTAAGTCCCCTTATATTTCAGAAAGCTCCTTTAATTGTTGTTGTCATTAATAACTTTTTTAGTGGATGAAGTGCCTTCAGAGGCAACCTTGGACCAAGATTGGTCAGCCAATCTATCAACTTGCTCACCACAAGGTGTTTTACTACACAAAGGTGGAAAATCTAACACCAGAGTTTCAAGAACATATATTCATATATTCCCGTCCTTTTTAGCCTTTTCCTGTTTGGCGCCTTCTCTTCTGGCCTTGTTTAGATACCAAAATTCACTCCCAAATTCCACTATGCAAAAAGAAAATTCCCCATCACATCAAAATGTTGGTATACGCATGGAGTATTAAATGTAGATGAAATCAAAACTAATTACACAGTTTTATTGTACTTTGCGAGACGAATATTTTGAGACTAATTAATCAAGATTTGGACAATTTTTACCACTAAACAACAAAATGCTACAGTGTTCGGGGGTAGCACTGTGCCAATTCGGCCACCCCCGAATCGGCCGAACTAAACAAGGCCTCTGAATGAAAGCACCGACCATAGCCAAGCTCTTTGTCAACTCATGCCTGCGGAATTATTTTTCTTTTCAAAAACCACGGCCATTTTTAAACGAGTTTGAACTGAACTGACGACGGCCTGAAGCCTGATCCTAGTGTGCACATGCCAACACTAGTGTTCTGCTAGACTGCTACAGTGCTACTGCAAGTAGGAAGCAGACATGCAATGCCATGCGACACACATAGGCAGGCAGCAGGCATCTGATCTTAGCTCTGTTCAAATCAAAGTTGATTCATAATCGATAGAGTGTTGTATTGTTAAACACAGGGTCAGGGAACAAAGTGCCAACAAAGTGCTGCAGATGGGGGAATGATCAGGCTATCAGACAAGGCTGTTTGTTGTGTTGTTGCCATGCATCCAGTAGGCAGTAGTACATATTTTCTTTCATCTGTACTTGTGTATCATGAAGAATGGATTCGCTGGGACAGCAACCGGAGCAACTTAAACACTTCTTGAAGTTTTTTCTTTAATCTAGACTCCTTTTTTTTATATTAACACGATTTATGCTAACAATTCAAAACCTCTTGCAGTGAGTCACGCTGAGCTATTTGGCGTGGTAAATTTTGAGTCACACGTACCTCTTTGCCAGATTAGCCTCCTGAGTCCTGATTCACTCCAATCATATTAACCATTAATTAACATGGCAGCGTGGCTAGGTCCAAGCCAAGCACACTGGCGTGACGAAATGGCTTGTTCGTGAGGATGTAGGATTCCGTGTCACCTATTTTTATTTTAAAACTTTGATAATGCAAAGTACAACTGTCTTGCAAATGATAACAATTTTGGTACAGTAACAAGTCAAAGCATCTTGAGTTTCTGGGCCTGAGCTAGTATGTGGAAATAGAATCAGATTCTTTTTTTTTCCAGGACGGAGTTAGTCCGTCTCATCCACGAGCTGCAGCACAGAGCACAGCCTGCAGCAGTGTTTCACCACCACGGTCCACAGAGAACAGAGAGCACAGCCGTTCATGGTGGACCGCCATAAATCCCAAACACACACAGCCTAGGCTTGCCCAGGACCCCCAAGAGAAAAGAGCACCACACTGCTAGCAGCACCAAAAGGGCTCTTTTTTACTTATAAAACAGGTCTAAAACCATATATACTCCATAGAAAGTTGTGTCTGTTTAGCTTTGACCGGACATGAATGCATCTTAATAAACCATATCATATCTACAAAGTTCCAAACACATGTTAATTGTTAAATCATTCTACGAGCACAGATTCATGCCTTCCAAAGTCCGGATGCTCAAAACGTTAAAACAAGCGCTCGTCTGCACCAATTTGTGCTGCTATGCCCCTTGCTTTATACTAGTAAATGTCACGACTTGAAACCAACCCGGTTGCTTGATCCATTCTTGTCTTCATGGGTTTGGTCGCCAATTCCTTATGTCGTTTATCATATATAATACCGGTGACCCAATAACCACCAATACATACACACCGACAACCCTAGTCTTGGTAACTGAACTCGCATTTTCCACACGATATTTGGCCCTGTCAAAAGAGGAAAAGCAATTAGTATGGTAAAATGGGCACTATGAAGATTCGGATTAAGGGTACCTATCACTAGCGATTGGACCAGGTGATGCGAATTCTCTTCAAATATTGATGAGTTTCAACAAGCATGCAATTATCAAAGCACAACGTGATTGACAGTATCAAACTTGCTGCTCTTAAAATCAGCACTGTATAAAGTTGTAGAATTTGTGAACTTAGTCAAGTCTGTCTGATGTAAGATCAGTTTTATACACGAGGCGGCACTTACTCCATTTAATTTGCAAATATGAAGGTATTAACAAAATCCTACTAAACTAACTAAGAACTATTCTGGCTATACACAATGAGGATATGCACTGCAAACACTATGGACTATGGACTCAAAGCTATCCTCACACACAAGGTGGGAGTTGTGACGGATGTACTATGAACAACAAATTATATAAAAATTAGAAACAATTGTTACAAATAAGAAAGCAAAGAAAACAAAGAAAGCAAGCAAGGTAACAAACAAATTTTGATTGAACAGCAAAGAAAAAGTGAAAGCAATATTTTTTGGCTCAAGAAACAACCAATAATTCTACACCGTATCCTCGTACACTCACCATTGCCAGACACGACGAGGGAAACTGTCTGCTTTGTCTCTCGGCGGCTCACCACCACCCTCAGTTGAGAAACGACGCCAGTTCTGCAACAAGAACTCATAATTATTAACCTAAACATGTTAATTATATTCTGAAGCTGACACACGAACACGAGAACGAGATGCTACTCCTACAAACGAAAGCTAACGGAGCCTAATTGAGTAGGTTTTTAGAGGGAGCCTCTATAGCATATAGCGATGGTTTGTGTAATTGCACGAGATCAATGATCCAGTTTTATAGGGTTACATATATGCAAAGATTACTATATACTCTACGAAACAAACTAAAAAGCACCTAAGATCACCTCGAGGTTAGGACGGACGGCGGCAGGGCGGAGCGGTCGCGGCGTGGGGCGTAAAACTTGGTGGATCTCCGTCCCTCTTCTGCCCATGGATGTGGCGGCCGATGATCCAGAGGAGCCGCAGCTACGGCGGCCCACCATCGCCATCGCAGATCGCAGCGCAGCCATGGTGCGTCCGCGGCAAGGGTTTTGGCTATTGCTCTTTTTTTTTTTTAAAAAAAAAAATGGTTTCGGCTATTGCTGGGTGTGATCAAGGGTCCGTGTGATTGCTTTGTGTTTTATTTATGCACGGACACTGAGAATACGGCCATGGACGTGCAGAGGCATTGAAACGGATACGGGAAAACTATTGGGACGGTTTCCGACTCCGTTTGTTTTTTTTTTTTTAGAAGAAACATGTATTCATCTTAGTGCTTTAAACCGCTTCTCTTTTACGGACCGGACTCCAAAGAAAAGGAAAATTACATAGAAGTTTACAACTCCCGTTCATCTTCCTCGAAGCCTTCGAGAGATCCATCCGTCACCGCCATCGAAGCCGCGTACCAATCGTCGTCAGGCACGAGCCAAACTCCACGGGGTGGAGGCCGCAAAGGAGGACTTACTTGGGCGAATCGCCGACGTTGCCTCCCGGGCGCATCGGCCAACTCTTGTACCCACGACGCATCCTTCGATTCCATCGCCGGCAACCCGAGCAAGTGCTCGGATTTTCACCAAACATGTTCCTCGAGATTAACGGGGTCAACAAGATCATCACCCGACGAAGACAACGATGCGTCGGCCCTCGACTCCAAGAGAGTTCTCCCCGGCCTCTCCGTTGACGTCGGAGTAGATCGCCATCGGAGAACGAAAGAGACCGGGAGAAATTATTCCGTCGCGCCGCCACCGCTCCGCGCATCGCCGGCGTCGCCCGGGAAGACCAAGTCGCAAAGGAGCCACGCTCCTCCGACCAAACATAGCTCCGCCGCCGAAATCGACGGCGAGCAAACCCTAGACCTAGGACTCGATTAAGACCCTATGAAGAAAAACTGGAAATCGAGGCGGACCCCCGCTCCGCGTCACCGCCGGCAGCGAGGCCGGAGGCGAGGGAACGGGGGCCGCAGGCGGTGGAGGCGGCGGCGGCGCCCCTCGGCGGTGGTGGCGGCGGCGGCGCCCCAAACCCTAACTTCCCTTCCTGTTCGTTGGTTCCATGTTTCCGACTCCGTTTGTTAACGCGTTAAGAAAAGAACTGTCACGCCATTTTGCAACTCAAAATGGAAACTCTCAATTAAATACGGTACAAAGCTGATATGGATCTCAAGGCCCACAAGGGTCCTGGATAGCATAATCTGGCCCAAAATATGATGGATGAGCAACGGTACATACGGCCCAGCATGTATAACAGGCCTCGTAGGGTGAGCCCAACTAGTATACTATGGAGCTCAACCCAGCATACAGATTCAGGGACAATCCTTCTACTAGTATAAAGAAATAACAGATCGACGACAACCCTCTTTGTAGATTCAGCATCTTGCCTTTTGACACCAGGACAACACTACAAAATCGATTGCGAAGTATAAGATGGACATGGAGACAGTTCGAATTTGCAACTCCTCGGCTAGCCGGCTTTGAGGTTCCTACCTGCTCTTGTTCATTTGCTGTGCTTTTTGGCTGCAGGTGACGCTCACATGGTTGATCCCAAATTCAAATATCCATCGAGATTCTTTGTGATTTTCTACTAGAGAGAGTACGCAAATGGCAAGAACATATTCATATTCCCATCCCTTTTAGCCTTTTCTTGTTTGCCGCCTTCTCTTCTGAACGAGATGCCTGCCTTTCACTTTTACTCTTTCTGAAAGCACCAACCATAACTAAAGCTCTTTGAGTGTTTGTCAACTCATGCCTGCGGTTAAACCACGTCGATTTTTAAGGCCTTGTTTAGATCCTAAAATTGGGAGTCCAAATGAAGACGTTCACACACTGTAGCGCACTGTAGCAATTTCGTTTGTATTTGTGAAATATTGTCCAAATATTGATAAATTATACTCAAAAGATTAAAAAGATTCGATTAGTTTTTTATTTCATCTATAATCAAACGTGCGATTAGTTTTTTATTTCATCTATATTTAGTGGAATTTGGGGCCAAATTTGATGATCCAAGGCCTTCTGTAGTGTGAGCGGTTTTGATGATGATGGGAATCTTGGCACCACTGCTTTTGAGCTGTAGTGTGCGGGCATTGCTCTGGGTCCCATTGAAAAGGGTAAACAAGGAGCAGAGTAGTATATGAAGTAAAGGACAATGAGGTACTTTTCTTCTTTGTTTATTAATTGGGCAGCGGTGCATGTAGGTTCATCGCTCCCAACCAAGTTTGGGCACCACTAGTTGTAGTGTGAGATCTAAACTTTTGCATTTTGAGCACCACTTCTGACCAACACTGCAGAAGGCCTAAACAAGGCCTAAATTTTAAACGAGTTTGAACTGAACTGACGATGTCCTGAAGCCTGACCCTAGTGTGCACATGCCAACACTAGTGTTCTGCTAGACTGCTAGCTTCTGCAACTAGGAAACAGACATGCTATGCCACACCCACACCCCACAGACAGGCAGGCAGGCATCTGATCTATAGCCCTGTTCAAATCAGAGTTACAGATTCATAATCAATAGAGTATTGTATTGTTAAACACAGGGTCATTATCTAAAAAACACAGGGTCAGGATAAGAAGATTAGCGATGATGGGCCCATGATCCCCCAAAATGATGTCAACAAAGTGCTGCAGATGGGGAGATGATCAGGCTATCAGACAAGGCTGCTGTGTGCACGCATCCAGTAGGCAGTAGTACACATTTTTCTTTCATATTTGGCCCTGCACTAGCCAGGAATTTGTGAGCGAGACACAGTCCGAGTAGGCCCGCAAAGCGTGACCTTGTCTCTGCCTCTAGGTTAGGAGGATACTATGCATTTTTTTCCTGATGAAATTCTAGTTGGGAGGGAATATTCACGTAGATACGGAGTAGTAGGTATGAACACAGGAGCTACTTTTACCCAAGGTAGATTGTTACTTTAAGTATGGAACTCATGGTTTACAGGTCTGTATCTGTACTTTGTGTCTAGTATAGAATGGATTCGCAAGGACAACAACCGGAGCAAAAATAAAAAATAAAAAAAATAAAAAATAAAAAAATAAATCAAGGTCTGTAAAGAAAGCTAGTACCTCTTCCAATGAGTCACGCCAAGCTATTTGGGTCTTGTTTAGTTGGCTAGAAATGTGACTCTGATGAATAGTAATTTTTTTGTCTTATTTGACAAATATTGTCCAATCGTGTACCAACTAGGCTCAAAAGATTCGTCTCGTGATGTACAACTAAATTGTGTAATTAGTTATTTTTCTTATCTACATTTAATGCTCCATGCAAGCGGCTAAAAATTGATGTGACGGAGAGAAAGTCATATTTCTAGCTTTTTTGCATGCAACTAAACAAGACCTTGGTGTGGTAATTTTGAGTCACTCTCATGCGTATCCTATTTGTGTGTTTCGCCTCAGTCACTCCAAGGATTTTTTTCCCTTTTTTTTTTTCAAACACTCCAAGTAGATACACTTCATGCCAAGCACATTGGAGTGACCAAATGGATGTTTGTTCTTGACGATTTAGGGTTCTGTGTTAGTTCATTTCATTTTAAGCTTTAATAATGTCATGTTCTTGAAAATTAGACAATTCTAGCATGCCAACAAGTCAAAACATTTTGAGTTTAGCCAAATTTATACAGAAAGATACTTAGATCGTATCAAATGTTGATACTTCGTTCTTTTACCAGTTTAGTTTGACTCGAGATAGTTTAGCTAAAGATTGAAGTAGAAATGTAGAATCACTCAATCGCATTTCTCTTTTCTTCTTCGAGGATGGAGGTTGTATAAACTTAGCTTAGCGTGACACATCATGTTCATGGGCATAACAAAAGCCATACAAATGTGTTGGTCTATTTGAATGAGTAGAAATGATGTCATCTTTAAAGGAACCTCGGCTTCTATTTGTTGCTTCAAGTCAATTTTCAAGACAGAATTTCGTCAAAAAAAATTTCAAGACAGAATTTGCCTTAGTTATACTCAAGGCAAAGTCATCTTACTATCCAACGATTGGTTCATGGCTAGAAGCATATTTGTGATTCTTTTTCATCTTCTTTGTAACCTTGTTTGTTTCTTGATCTTTGTACTTTGGAACCCGTAGAACTTGTGGATTTTGTTTATAATAAAAGCATAGTAGGGGTGTTTTGCCCATTTCCTAAAAAAAGCGTACATTTTTTATGCAATTTATCATTTTAGTTTTGCATTTGTTGTCATCAAATGATCAAAATCTGTAGCCCAGATGGTCACCCGCAAAAAAAAAAAAAAAAAAAAAAAAAAAAAAAAATCTGTAGCCCAGAAATGGCCAAGAACATCTGTACACGTAGGAGTAGTAGTGTTGAGCATCATGATTGGTCAGATTAGATTAGATTCAGTGGTGTGGAAGTGCCACAAGCATGTCCGGTCCAGCAAGCAACAAGCACGAATGCCAACCAACGAGGCCCAGGGTTGGATTTTGAAATCCACTGTGGCCTGCAAAGCTGCCCTGCCCTCACTTTGATTATTCCCCTTTTCTGTTTAATCCGTCAATCATTTCTCTAATAAAAATCGCATCCATGCTCTCTGGAGTCTGGTCCGGTGCAGTTCGACAGGCACGGGCACGGACAGTCACGCAGAGCACATCACAGATCACGCGACATGTGGGAACAAACCGGACCGGCGAAAGAAAACATTTTGACCCATCCCTTCAACCAGCCGAGCCAAGCAGCCAACCAACAAAACACGAGCGCAGCCTACTGCTCTGGCTCTGCTGCTGACTTCCCGTGTCCGTCCTGCACGAAACCACTGTGCGTAATGCATTGTGACGCACCGCAACAGCAGGAAAAGGTCCACCGTCACGGGGCAGAGAGCACAGCAATCTGACCGTCCATGGTGGACCTGGTGGACCGCCATGAATCCCAAACACAAAGGCACACACCCGAGGGCCGAGGCTTTCCCAGGACCCCAAGAAAAGAGCAGCACCACCAAAAGGTGCCCTGTTCTCCTCGCTGCTCGCTGCAGTGGTGCTGCCACTGCCACCCAGCCGCCCGGCTCTCGAGGCGGCGGAACGCGAGGACGTTTTTGTTGGACTTTTTTTTACCAGCAGTCAAAAAATAACGTCCTCCTATGAATGTGTGCCTGTCCCGGCCCGGCCGTCCATGTCAAACAAAAGGCCACAGTAGGAGAGAATCCAATGCGATGTGCTGAAACGGAAATGCTACGATGCCGCCGGAGTCGAAACCGATTTCCTTGGCATAGGATCCTTCTCGCGTCGCGCTCAGCGCCTTCCAAGTTCCAACCGCGTCGATGCTGCTGCTCCTTTTCGAAATCGCAAAAAATAAGCTGTTCTAATCTTTTTTGATTTTCTTAATTAAAGCGAGCGAGTGATTGATTAGTGATGAGTGAGTAACCGACGGCAGTAATGTCCATCGTCAATGCTGCAGCTGTCTGTCTCTGTCAGCTCAGCTCAGCGCAGCCCGGGCTTTTTGCACGCATACTGTGCTACGCAGACGCAACGCTCCACTCTCAGGTCTCAGCAGCGCTCCACTCTGCGTGCTTGACCGCCTCCCTCCATTTCGAATTTCAAAACCCCGGCGCCTCCTGCCCCCATCCGCCCCGCCGGCCACTGCAAAGCCAAAGCAGGCGCACGCGCACGCGCACGCGGCACGCGCCCCTTTGTCTCGCCTCGCCCGCCCCGCGCTGCCCTGCGCTCCACTCTTCCCCCTCCTCTTGTTCTTGCTAGGCTGCCGCCGCGTGGTGTTGCTTTGCTTGCTTGCCGCTCCTCTTCCTGGTACCCTGTCGGCCGCCCACCGCTTCTTGTGACGAATCCGCCGCCGTTTGCCGCCGCCGCCGCCGCCGTTCTGGGATGGGAGGGTCCGGGAAGTGGGTCAAGTCGCTCATAGGGCTCAAGAAGCCCGACAAGGAAGACTGCTGCAAGGTGAGGGATTGGGGGGAAAGGAAATCCGTGTTCTTGGTTTCTTTGCCGGAACTACCATCCGTTTTGTTTTGTTTTGTTTAATCTGGATGATTCCTGTCTGTCTCTGACATTCGTGATTCAATCCTTGCAAAGATTTCGTTGTAGATACATAGATGTCCCCATGAATGCTGCTTTCCCGCTGTCGCAGACTCAACCTTTTCCCCCCTTCTGAAGTGAGAATGATTCCTAGCTAGATTACCGTCTTGTTTGTAGTTCGTGTGGTACAATCCCTATTTCCCTTTCCACACTAGACACAGAACATAAGATTTGATGCTTTTTTAAACTCCCAGAATGGCAACCCCTGTATCTGTACCGTCAATGGCCACCAAAAGTGCCCCTTTCATTCATTCGTAGCACTTGTCTCTCAATGCTCGCTTTCTGTCCTCAGACAAGAATCATTGTGTACCGTATTTGTTCATTCGTATGGAAGTTCAAGTCTTTCTGTGGAATCGCAGCTCAAAATCTCAGTTTCTCCCCTGTACAGCTCACTCTGAATTATTCTGAAGTTTTTCATCAAGCCTGCAACTTTCCTTGCTCCTGTCCAGGACAAGCTGCCGCTCCCATCGGTGCACGGAGGACTGCGAGGCAGCAAGGGCCGCAAGTGGAAGCTGTGGCGGACCTCCTCGGGCGACCAGGGCTCCATCTGGCGGGGCACCAGAGGCGGCAGCCAGCGCTCGGCGGCGTCGGAGGCCTCGGACGACGCGTCGTCGGTGGCCGCCCCCGCGGACGCGTTCACGGCCGCCGTCGCCACCGTCACCCGCGCCCCGGCCAGGGATTTCATGGCCGTGCGCCAGGAGTGGGCCGCCATCCGCATCCAGACCGCGTTCCGCGGCTTCTTGGTACTCCCCGTACCCCCGCTGTTCTTCTTTGGATTCGTAGTGGATGAAAGTTGCCAAATTCGTGATGGATTTGCGTGTGTTCGTCGTTGGTGAAGGCTCGGCGCGCGCTGCGGGCGCTCAAGGGGCTGGTTCGGCTGCAGGCGATCGTGCGCGGCCGGCAGGTGCGCAAGCAGGCGGCCGTGACGCTGCGCTGCATGCAGGCGCTTGTGAGGGTGCAGGCGCGCATCCGGGCGCGCCGCGTGCGCATGTCCACCGAGGGTCAGGCCGTGCAGAAGCTGCTCGAGGCGCGGCGCACCCAGATGGACATCCTCAGGGAAGCCGAGGTCGTCATTTGACATTAGCTGCATCTCAGTTACCTTCTCCTTACTGAGATAGTTCAGGTTCTGAAACGCATTGAGCAGAGACGAACAGATCCTCATTGCTGTCTAATCTTTGTTTTCAGGAAGGATGGTGTGACAGTCAGGGAACACTTGAACAAGTGAGGGTGAAGCTGCAGAAGCGGCAGGAGGGCGCAATCAAGCGCGAGCGAGCTATCGCCTACGCATATTCACAGCAGGCCGATGGTGCTGCCAAATGCAATGTAGGGATGATCGACACTTCGGTTGTGATTCTGTAGAAGTAGCTGTGAATATTGATCTGATCTTTGTTCTGCCTGTTCTGCAGCCACCGAAGCTTACTGCCAATGGCCGGGTGAACCACTCCGGTATGCTGCTGAAGCACCAGAATTTCGACAAGGGCAATGGCAACTGGAGCTGGCTGGAGAGGTGGATGGCGGCACGCCCATGGGAGAACAGGTTGATGGAGGAGCACAACCAGACCAACTCCAGCTCCCCTGACTTCCGGTCCTCCAAGAACTGTGAGGACTCTTTTGATGTGCTTGGTGACTTCTTGGAACCGAATTCAGTGAAGGTGCGCAAGAACAATGTCAGCAAACGGGTCTGTGCAAAACCACCTGGGCCAACGCACGCCCACGGACATCATCAGCGCCTCAAAGCCCAGTCGATCTCGTCTTTGAGCACTGAACTGCACAACGATGAGAGCTCTGCATCATCGTCATCTTGTTTTGCATCTACCCCTATATCATTCTCCACATTTGTGACTTCGGAGAAGACTGAGGACAATGTCAGGACGAGACCCAACTACATGAGCATGACAGAGTCGATCAAGGCAAAGCAGAAGGCATGCAACGCCCAGAGGACAGTGGCGCTGAAGCAATCGGATGATAGGAAAGTCATAAGTGCCGAGTCGAAGGCCGTTCAGGTGTGATTGTTTCATGGACCTCCTTGCAGAGATGAAGCCGACTTCGACATCCTCTGTATTCTAGGATGTTTGCTAGGTGTCTTGCCACATTCTCGAGTGGTTCGGTGCTGCATTGTTGTGTTGTCCTTCTGTTGCTGGTCTGATTGTTCAACTTCTTGTTGTCAGATTGCATCTTTGTTCAGTCATTGTGGCTTTGTCAGTGGTAGAGTCTCTGTAAGATAGTTCTTTGAGTAGACAACATTGTGGATTTCTTGCCTGGGTGTTTATTTCAGGTGAAAAAAGAGGATAATTTACAATGTCCTGCTTCCAAAGATAGCTCTTTGAGTAGAAAACATTGTTGGTGCTATGTTGTGGTCTTAACTAGAAGCTGAACCAGTGTGCTAAAACACTGAATGGTTAATTTCCATCTGACCTCATAATGTGAGGCACTGCTAATATATAATGGTGCTCTCATCAAATTAAAAAGACTGAAACTACACCCTATTGGGTCTGCAAAACTAGGGGTCTGGGGTCTACTCGTAGATGACTAAATTGTTGTTTTGCCCACTGAAACAGACCCTACTTGCTGAACTGCTAGCTAGTGGTAAGCAAGACCACCTAGAAATTTTAGAAAAGTTCACAGTGGTCAAATATCACATGATTATTTGAGCTCAGTGAGTAATCAATTTACTGATTGTCAAGTTCGAAGACACAGATTCTTATCTTAGCTTGTGGAATACAGTAGTTTAAGGCCTTCGTATCATCGTATGACATTTTTTTGTAACACTTCAAGTGTTATTGCCTAAATTGCATCTAATTACATGAGCATAAGCATCATTAAAGTGTTTAATGACATTGCATTTGATTGATGATTGAGTTCAAATTCAAATTCAAATTTGAAAACCTACTTTCAAAAATACTTAGAATTTTGATATGCTTCAAAAAGCAAAGTTATCATTTTCATTATTTGGAGCAACTTTTACATTGGAAGATTTTCATGTTCCAATATGAAATCTAGAGTTTTTGAAAAAGTGGAGAAAATCCCCTAACTGCTACAGTGCCACGGCCATACCTTCCCCTGCTCCTCGTCGCCGCCGTGGCCGTCGCGCGTCTTCCCGGTTTGCCCGCGCGAGCAGGCGCGTGGAGGGCGTCGCGAAGGCTCTGGCCACCTCGCTGCACTGCCCAAGGCCGAAGCCGGCCACTCCACCTTCTCCTCCTCCTCATTTTCTCTCTCTCGGTCGCCACCGCCCGTCACCAAGTCGCCCCGGAATTCCTCCTCCTCACTCCACCATTTTCCAATTCGCCACGGCCATAGCTCCGCCACAAGCCGCCCTTCTTCCCCGACCACACCGTGCTTCACATCGTCGCAAGGTGAGCCCGAATTCCGCGCCGCCGCCATGACCTCCATGGTCGCGAGCTCGGGTCCGCCGAGGCCCCAACTCCCCGCCATGGAATCACCTTCCATTTTCGTCGTTTTAGAATCGCCTTAGTACCCTGGTGCTCACACACACACGTCCTAGCCATCTCCTTCCCCAGCGCCGGCGTATTCGCCGCCGTCGCCGTCAACCCCGCCGCCGGAGCCGCTGTTTGCGCCGCTGCCCTAGCTAGCCACTCTAATTTATCCCATTAGCTAGCCTATCGTGTGCGGGAGATCGAAAGGAGTCCAGTAGTGCCGGTCGCACCGCCGGAAACCTCGCCGGCGTCGAGCTTTGGCCGGCGAGACCGCCGCTCCTCCGCTTTGGGTCACTGACGGGTGGGTCCCGTCAGTTTGAGCTTCGCGCGCCCCGCCGCGCTCGCGCGTGGGGCCGCGTCGTTGCCGCCGTCGGCTGGGCCGGCTTTGCCCGCGTGGCCGTGTGCTCGCCGCGTTGGGCCGCCGCCGCGCTCGGCGCCGCGCGCGCGGCCGAGCTGGGCCGAGTAGCCGAATCGGCCGTGAGCCGATTTCTTTTTTGAAAATGATTTTCAAATTTAGTTTTGAATAAATAGTGCTAGTATTTGTCTATTTTGTATAAAATTAATCATAGCTCCAAAAATTATGAAAATTTTTGTGTAGCCTTCTTATGAGATGCTTGATCTAGGAAAAATATGAAATCTGATTTTGGGCAAAATTTTACATGTTAATTAATTAGCTCATTTAATTAATAAAGGCTTCTTCTTTCAATTTTAATAATTTATTTGTTGTTCCAAAAATCATGAAATTTATTGTGTGACTTAGTTATGATGTAAGTAGCTTAAAATAAAATTTTGGACTTAATTGGAGTAATTTTATTTTATGCCTTATTTATGCTTAATTAATTAATTAATTATTTAATGCTTTAATTAATCTTTAAACTTGATTAATCATTATAGGGATTGTTTGACTTTTTGGATTGAGTGTTGACCCTAGGTCATTACTCTTAATGACATTTGGCACCTTTACTTAATTGTTTTAGCTCATGTTTTTCATGCCAACACGTTTCATAGGGGTTATTTCATGTGCCTAAGTTAATTAAAGTAAAATCTTAGGTGCGGTGTTAGGTCTTTAACTCTAGATGAATTGTTATATGTTCAGTTGTGTAGATCTGGTAAGTGTGTTTGCTTTTCTTAGAAAAATTCAAAACCCTTGTTATAGTGATTTGAATATAGCCTGGAGAACTCGGTAGAACGAGTGTCCAAGTGATGTAATCATATCAACTTGTCATCATGAGCATCATGTCATCATCACTATCCTCACTTATGTATTCGATATACTTATTCAATGCATATACATGCAATAGGTGCGCCGCGGGAGTGACCGTTGGAGTTCGAGGAACGTGCCCGCAGGAGCCGGAGATTCCTCAGGAGCAAAAGGGTCAGGTGGTCGAACCCGACGCCATAGAGGAGGTTGTTCTTGAGTGTCCACGACATGAACCATCAACCTTCGTGAAAGGCAAGCCCCGGAGCATTTTAACTTCCTAACTTTTATAATTACTAAATGCTTTATGATTGTTGCATTAATTTCTAGGAATTGAATTGGCACCCTTTGCCGCATTTATATCATTCCTTGTCCAGTTATTATCCCCGAAATCCTAATGATATGATACCGTAGCATTTGCTTAGCCATGCTTAAACGGTAGAAGTTGAGTGATTAATAATCACTTGCGAGAAATTAGGATGATGGTTCACGGTTGGCTATATATGCTATCGTGCAAATAACCATGTGTATGTAAATCGAAGGCAAGACGGAGCGCATGAGCTACATGGTCGGCCAACCTTGTTAGTGAAGCGTACCATCGTGCAAATTAATTACCCACAAGGAATGGAGCCCATCTTAGTCATGTTGAACAGTGCCTAGCACTTAGCTGGCTGGATCCGAGGTTATCCGCCGCGAAGCATAGTAGCTCAACTTAGGCCTGATCGCGAAGAGTATCAAGTCTCACCCGCCGACAGGTGTTATAATTCCTGATCCATTGGCATATCCAGCGTGGTATGTCCGTGTGGGAAGTCATGTCTGTAAGTCCAGAGGCAGGTGTTATAATTCCTGACCTCATGGCATGGTGGCAACCCTAAGTGAGGCGCTATTCGGATCCGTGATTCCTGAGTTGTACGAATGGTGTTCTACGGCTACCCTTAGCGGGGTGTGCGGGAGAGTGTTAGGAATATTTCCCCACTGGGTAGTAATCGATTCGAATCGCCATCGTCTCCGGATAGTGAGAAGCTTGACGGGATCATCTCCATACTTGAAAACTTTAAGTTGTTTGGATGGTTGATCACACTTCGCAAGATAGCTGATAATGAACCTGATATGGTTATGTATTTCTCTACTCAATTGCTTGTTTAGCACAGGTGCAAACCTAGATAACAGGTTAATAAAGATTAACATGATGCTAATAATAATTTGGTTACTCTCAACACTTAAAGCTTTTTATGATAAATGAGTAAGCCAACTCCACCTATAAAGCTTTGCATAATCCTTGGAGTCTTTATTTCTGTTTCATGTCGGGTAAGTCTTGTTGAGTACAATTGAGTACTCATGGTTTATTCCCTCGTTGCGAGATGACATCTTCTATAATGGTTGCCGCAACTATCGCCTTCTCCCTGCCGGGAATGAAGACTAGACCATTGGGCATGGTCTCTAGTAGACTTCTTACCTTATATTGCTTTTGTGAGATATGAGCTTGAACTGGCAATGTAAACCTTAACTATAGTTTTGTTTCAAAACTATGCTTCTTCCGCTACCTTGTATTCTGGTTTGTAATAACTAGAGTGTACTCCGATATTATATAATCTATGTAGATTATTTGTAAAAAGTTATAACAGGTGATGTGGTTATGCTGAATTACTACGATCTTGGTTTGTTGCAAGTTGGTTTGAAATCCTTCGTGATTTCGTTGGACTACCGGGTTTATATAAGACAAAGTATACGAGTGTCAACGTATTAGCGGGGACATCTCGTACTTAATCTTGTATAAATTGGTCGGTTCGTGATGATAGCCGGCATCGGAGCATGGTTCAAGCACTAAACACGTCATTTGTGTAATAAAACAAAAGCTTTTGCGAAAACTTAATTTCAAACCTAAAGGTTGCCAGTGTTCATATTTTTTTTTATGCCCATATAAGGATTTACAGGTGGCTTAGTAAGTACTAACTGGGGGAAATTTAAATATTGCATCGACGCCTTTGCTAAGGTATGAAGAGTGATAACTTGACCGCACTTGTTACCCTGTGGTCTAATGGTGGTGGTAACCTTCATATATGAATTAGCCATATATGTCGCTAGTGTTAATGTTTGAATCGTCGCCAAGGTAAGGCGAGTTGTGAGAGCATGATCGGACAAACGCCGATCTAGGGGAGTGCTTATATGGTGCGAAGTATTTACATGTTCCACACATGTTTATATGAAAGTGCACCATGTGAGGGTGTTTTCCACCATTCTTGGTGATGCCGTCTTCTGACGATGATTCGGGTATCGTGCACCTACATCTATGTATATTGGGAATATGCATAGATGGAGGGGGGTGCGTAAATTGTGTTACTGCTTTCCTTGTGTGTTATATTGGGAACTGTTGGGCTGAAATGAAAATTTCTTGCAGGTACACTAACAACGCTCACGTTAGTTCGACTAGTTACGATATATGAGAGATTGTATGTATGCCACCGTCTAGAACGTCAGAATCAAAGTTAGGATTGTAAGGACGTACGGATCGTGCATGCATCATGACATTCATATAATCTTTGCACTTGTCCTCCCTTATAAAACTTCTTACCTCAAAAGTTTTTAATACGCCGTTTCTCTAAAAATTGTCCTCTTACAAGAAGTTGCATCTCTTGTTTCAGATGGTCTTAATGAAATTCCTCGATATAGGAACTTTTAGTTGTTAAGTAAAATGAGTTTTCAGATACATCGCGATATTGCGACCAATGAGGTTATTGGTGATGTGTATTGTGGAAATTATGATTGTGCCTCTATTTATTGTTCGAGTTTCTTCTCCAATGAATTCAGTTTGGCATGATTATATAATTTACCCACACTTTTTGGACATCATCAATACTCACTATTTGCGCATATCTGCAGATGGCTGAAAACCACCATTACGGTGAGCACCATGGTCTTCCTCAGCCTCCACCTCCACCTACTCCAGAGGCGCTTATGCATACCATGGTGGAAAGTCAGCGTCTCATGGGAGAAACAGTTCGTATGTTGGCGAATCGTGGTGAGCTTGATGCCCATCAGGAACCAAATCGTCAGCGTAACTTCAAGGATTTCATGGACACCAAGCCTCCTACCTTTGAAGAGACAAAAGAACCACTTGCCGATGAATGGCTGAATTCCGTAGAGCAAAGGTTTCGTTTGCTCAAAGCTTACCGAGGGCCCGAAAGTGGAGTATGCTTCTTATCTCGCTTCAAGGTTCGCGGGTATTTGGTGGGCCAACTATTGGAAGGCATTACCCGCTAATACCAATCTTGTCTGGGATCAGTTCTGTGAGGTTTTCAGAGCACGTTTCATTCCTCCTGGTCTTATGGCTATCAAGCATATGGAGTTCATGAGACTGACTCAAGACACCAAAACTTTTACTGAATATCATCAGGCTTTCAACCATTTGTCTCGTTATGCTCCAGAAATGGTTGATACTTGTCGGATACCTAGATTAGGGGGTCCTAAATTGGGTGAATTAGAGATGAGCAAATCGGCCTCATCCCTCTCTAAAAATCCCAAAAGCTAACTAACCAGAGAAAACCCCAATCCCCCTCGAGCTAAGCCGGCCCACGATCAGCCCACAAAGCCACAAAGCCACAAGGCCCGCCGACTCGAGCGCGGCCCGGCCGCCCGCTCGAGAAAACATTACGGAAACCGCTCGAGCGAGTGACCGCTCGAGACGGTAAATGCTCGAGCAAGCGACCGCTCGAGACAGAGACGGAGACCGCTCGAGCGAGCGCCCGCTCGAGTCCACCTACAATAATTGCCTATCCGAGGCGCGCACGTGGCTACAGTGCGTGAAATAGTGAAGAATACGCCTGCTCCGCCTAACCCCATGGCTACAGTGCGTGTGTTGACACAAAATGTGGCGCACTGTGTCTCACACACAGCAAGCCGGAAAGCCTAGCTTCAATCGGATGCCCGGGCATCTGAATCCGGTGGCGTGCCAGTCGATTTGACCTGAAAATCGACAAGGGATAAAACAGTAAGATCATAATTGGAACGTCTTTGGGTGAGACCAGACAGTTCCATCTTTACGGCCCGAAGCCACTTACGACGACACATAGCTATAGAAGCTATTTGCCAACAGATTGCGTTCATTCGGCTAAAGTAACATAACGATGTAAACGAACGATTTTGCCGAATACGGTAAATGAAGACATGTTTGAACAAGATTAAATCATTAAAGCGTATCAAACTCTATCTCAAGTTTAAAGCATCATCAAGCACTAATAACTAAAGATAAGTAACTTATAAATATAAATCTACTAAATAACACATGCATAGGCTACTTCCAACTAGTGACGCGCACGTCTAGCCTTCATAAACCCGTCGAGCATAAACCCAAGCAAGCTAATCCATCGCATGATACCACTCACTATGAATTTACACCACTCCTTACTACTAGATCAATCCACCGCATGATACAATCTAACAATAAAGAGCTAAAAGCACGTGATTACCTAACAGATCTATAAATCCTCGCTACATGTATAAACATAACCGTATCGGCAAGATTGCCGAATCGGGGTCCATGAAGAAGGAACAAACAAGTAACATGTAAAAGGAGCCTATCAGATCAAACCGATCTCTAGTCCACCGGATGACTAGCTCTAGAGTAACCCAAAGACCTGCATCTGCCGCACGGTACCCGGTCCTGTCAAGGCTTATCTACATATAACGTGAATGAACCCACAACACGTAACAATCTAGATTGATCTAATTCGGCTATATGAGCTTGATCTACTCGATATTGAATAAGCATGAAAAGAACGATCAACAAGCCGAAAAGAGCATCAATCTAGATTGGGCAAAAGAGTGTTGCAAATAATTAAACATTAAATAAAGCAAGCAACACATGGTAACTTAATGAATCTATTAGATCATGCCAAATCTAAAAGAGCCGATAACTATCTTTACTCATGTCTTAATCCGCCGCACGATACAAGGCACAAGCAAAAACTTCCCATCATTAAGCTTAAATCCGCCGCACGATACTAAGCAAAACGGATGAGACTACTTGCATCACATCTAAATCCGCCGCACGATACTAAACATGATAGCAAGGTTGCCGGGACTTACGGAGGTCGACGGATCGATTGGCCCTCTCGAAGAACTCGACGACACGACTAAAGGACTCGAAGGGTGGCACGTAGCCGGTTGTATTGATTTGGTTGTGAACCCTTATTACAATGGTCGAGGGTTTATATTTATACCCTGGACAAAACATGAAGTCCTAAGCACTCACGAACTATCTAACCAAAATTGGAAAGACAAAGACACGCTAACTCTATCCATAATCGGAGTCCTTGATCATCACGACTCCTTCCCTTTTCGATCGGCTTCCTTTTTCCTTTCTCCGCCTTCAAATAAAGCGGTTGCCGACCGCTTGGCCATTTGCCGAACACATGGAAATTAGCCGACCGCATATGCATTTGCCGAATCCCTCTCGCCGCTGCGGGTCCACCTGTCATATTTCGACCAAATTCTGGTGTTAACACATGCCCCTCAATTTCGAGATAAAAGGATTTTATTTCGAAATTGATCGCGCCTTTCATCTAGGTCGGCACTGCCGACACCCAGCCGCCACTTGAAATCTGCGCTTGTTCTTTGTCTTCAATGGCGATGGAGACTTCAACTAGCTCCATTATGGCAACGGGAACTCGGGAGGAGCTTCTAGAGGTAACCCTACTTGCTTTACCTATTTGGCAATTCTTTGAATCAATTTCCGAGATGCACCTTTTGATCCATTAGCTTCAATTTCTTCTTAAAGGAAATGAAGAATGAGATCTTGATCTCCAATCTTGCGTATCTTGGATCCTTTTTTCTTGGTCGCGGGGAGACCCCAATCCGAGGGATTTTATTGAAAAGGAAACCCCGAGGATCCCCTTTAAGTCTAGGATTGCTCCTCCAAACGAGATGGTCGAACACTTTCAAAACATGGCCTCTCCCCTCAATCACGGGATGGCGTGATTGGTACCGTAGGATGCAATCCAGAACGGCGATTTACGGGAGTCACAAGACATTCAAGACCTTTGTTTGGAGCTTTCTTTAGCCGAAATGCCGAGAAATGATTCCCTCCTTATAGCGGCTTCTCATTTTTGGTCGACGCCATCAATGCGTTTATCTTGGCCACGGCCTAATGTCGATTACTTTGTCGACATTTTCATGATGACTGGCTTTGAATATCACCAAACCAACCTATCCCTTCAAATATAAAAGCACTAGCTCACGAATGCGATCAAATCGGGGAGGAGGTTGGGCCAAGTATGTTCAGACCTATGCTTCAAGCGGCCCCGTATCGATAAAGAGTATAGGGCTTTCATGAACATGTGGTTATGCAGATTTATCTTTCGTGGCAAAGTCCAATGAGCCCACTGCGAATCACATAGTGATGGTGAAGAATTGGCTACGAGGCAAATTGATTCCTTTGGGCAAATATCGCTAGGAGCATTCTACCACATGATGCATCGGATCCTGTTCGGATGAGGAATCAAGGTGAAATCTCTGTGTCAATGGACCATGGTGGCTTCTTCGGATGTGGTTGCAACTATATATGCATCGAGATTGTTTGTTGATTTTCACAATCGAACTTCCCTTCAATCAACTATCTTTGAAGGTGAAGATCCCGGATACAAGTCTTGTCGGACATATGGAGAGGCTGCATCTTCAATCATCATTGACTTAGACCTGGGCCATCTTTTCAAGATCTTCTACAAGGGATTCAACCACATGATCTGGTTTCCCTACAGAGAGAATGAAAATTTAACCCTCCCCTGTAGATTTAGCTATGAGTGGGTTTGTATAGATGATGATTCTAAGGACATCTACAACTCCTTCATCAAGCCCGTGCCTTGCCCGGAGAATTTCACCATGGCCGGTTGATAAGTTCAACTTATGAATTTTACAACCCAAACATGGTTGCCAGGCGGTTTTGGACTTGGTCAATTACCCCCAAGGCCATATTTCTCAAGCATCATCGGACCCGGGGAGTCCTTGCTTGAATATCCGAGGCCAATAAAGTTTCAATCTTGGATGCAAGCTTCCAATATATGAACCCAATCCCTCCGGTGATAATGAAGCTTTGTTCATCCTTCATTCAACCTTTGGTGGCAAGAATGGCACTCTCACATTTTCGAGCACAAGTTCATCCTTTATGCCAAGTCTTAATGCCCTCATTCTCTTCTGATGATGAGGTACATGCTTATGGTTACCTTTTACTTTATGGCTCTGTTCTGTCTCTAAAACACTCTTTTGAACAGGACAATGCTCCTCCAAGTCCTCCAGAGGTCCAATATTGGCAACCTGGCCCTAATGCTGCTCTGGGGAATGATGCTCCAAGTTTGTCAGTGTTCAACAAAATTCCTGCTGATGACACAGTGCTCCTAAAGGATCTTAAAAGAAAAATTCCTTCCTCCCCTATCAAGGACACTGCAATTCCCAAGAAAACAAGATCAAAGAAGCTAAGCCACTCCCTCGGGTATGAATGCTTTTGACCCCTTTATTTTCCATCGCAAATGTATTCACTTATCATTTGCTTTTAACATGTGCGAGTCAATCCTCAAAGTCTGATCGGGGTAGTGATCTTGGACAACTCCCCTGGAGCCTCCACTGGCCAAGCAAACACCAATGAACTCACTAGTGGCCTTGGTATGCATCAGGCAGATGACCGAGATGAACAAGGAAAGCGGAAAAGAAACAAGAGTGAACAAGGAGAAGCAGCAAAAGAAATTCCCTCTCATCAGGCAAATGAACAAAGAGAACCCCTTCTCCAAGAGCTTCAAGTTTCAACAACCCTGATAATTCAAGATGTACCATGCCATGATATTGTCAATCCTGAAGTGGCTGTGGCATCAACCGGCCAACACATTGATGTTACCCGGAGGCAATCGATCAAGTAAGCGCCGAAGAGGTATTATTCTTACTCCACTCGGCTATTTTTTCACTTCAAACCGAATCATTCGGCTAAACTACCTTCCTTGTTCATCAACGGGATCTTGCTCACCCTCAAGCCGAGTTTTTCCCTCATCATTTGAAGAGTATCTTTGGGGATAAAGATGATGAAGTTTCTTCCAACCAACGGTTGTCATCGAGAGAGTCAAGCCAAGCTAAAGGATATAATCTCATTTCGAAAAAGGATATTGTTGCTTTGACCCAAGATTCGAGACAAAATAAGGAAATAGCGAGCTTATTGACCAAGAGCTTCCCTCTAATCTCAAGGCGCCATAGATGCCTTATCACACCTTGATGATCACTTTCTTGCTATCAAGAGAGCACACAAGAACATGTCCACCAAAGTTGATCTGGAGAAAAGAAAGGTAGCCAAGGAACAAAGAAAGGTCAAGGAGCTCTACTCGGCATCAAGTCAAGCGAGCACCTCTTGAGCACCTTAGAACCGAAGAGCTGCCGAGGTTATGAGAGAAGAAAAAACCAAACTTGAAGCTCAATTAGCTCAACTGAATGCCAACATTCGGTCCCATGAAAACAAGCTCGCAAAATGCCATCTCTTGATTCGGCTAAATCCAAAATACAATCAGTCATCAAGGAGACGCGGCAAATCAAAAGCAAACTATCCAACATCCAAGATTCTGAAGAAGAGGACCAAAAAACCCTTGATGAAGTCAACCGAATCAAGATAGATGCTCTTGCTGTTATCAATTCTTTCCTAAATGTATAGATGCTTGGCTTGTACTTGAAGATGTAGACACTTAGGCTTGACCCTGTCATACTTGAAAACAATTTCTTTTCTCTTGAAAAGTAGATAATCCTCATTTTTTTCTCTTTCTTCTCTGCTTCTGTTGCTATTCGGCTCTTCTAATTACGACTGCACTCATAGATGTGTATATCAGCCGAACGTAACTGTTGCTGCCTCAAGTGCTCTTTTTAGCCGAATAACTCTCATCAGCTATTTAGCCGACCGAGCGCATGGTAACTGAACCGCCAGTGGTGATGGGCTCGGCCCAACTCAACATCGGCCCATAAGCGTGGAAACCCTATTCTGTCGCTTGGCTTTCCCGCAATCTCGCCACGGCTCCCACGTTCATAAATAGGACCAGTCGGCTCCCACCATCATCACATTAAGCACAAGCAGTTGCTATCATCTCCAATCTCTTCCACTTCCTCTCCGCCTTCAAGCCTCCAAAAACCCCACCACCACCAATGGCGAGCGGCGGCGGTCGCACAAGCGTCCCGCTCGGGACGGCGGAGGAAGCGGCAACCGGCGCCGGCGGTGAGATCTTCAAACCCTTGAGTGTGCGGCTTGATAGTTTTACCCGATCGAGTTCCTGCCCCCTTGCGGTTGTTCAACTTCTCGATCATTTCGGGGCCGTCGGGAACACCGGCGACTACATCGCCAACGTCCGGAGGCGGGTTGCCGGCGGCACCCACACTCCTTCTTCCGCTTTCGCTCCTGCTCTGCGGCGGACGCTTGCGGAGGAAGCGGCCGTGGTGGTCACCGTCACGGTAGGAGATAACCTCCCTATCTTGTTTGCGGTTTCTTCTTGTTTAGCCGATCTTGATTGCACTGTTTGTAGGACGGCGAGGATCGGCACCGGCCAATGGCGCTTCACAGCGCCGGCCGCGGCGTTGGCCTTTTGCCCTCGCGCCGGCTCCGGCTCCGGCCCGGCTCCTGCTCTGCTCCGGCGCCGGCTTCCGCCTCGGCCTTCATCGGGGTCCTCTTCCTCGTATCGTCCCATATGGGATAGGAATGATGATGAGATCCGCCGTACGGCCGCTATGACGCCGCCGCGTACCGCCGTGAGCGGGATGAGGCGATGGAGCTTCTTGGTGAAGAAACCAAGAAGTTTGGGATCGCTCGGCTGAAGTTGGAGGACAAGCGCCGGCGGTGAGCGAGGCCGTCACCGTATTTGCTCTTTAACAATTGTTTTTCGATTTTCCGTTCTTCCCGATTCATCGCTCAGCGATCGATCTTATGTTTCTCTGCGAGACCTCCGCGGAGCTGGATCGCCTGAAGGTGGCGGCGACGGCGGCGGCCAACCACGTGAACGCCCAGGGGGCGACCCTGGCAGATCGTCTTGAGGCGATTCCTGGTCAGGTCGACCAGGTTGCCCTTCATGGCGTGCGCCTCGGCACCTCCCTCGGCCTGGCGGGGATGTCGTCCTGGACCGGGGACGACTACGCTCCAATGCCGACCGGCTTCCGCGGCGGGCTTCCTCACGAAGTCGACGACATCGAGGGCCTCCTGGCGGGATACGACGCCCACGCCGATGCCATGGCCAACGCCACCAACCCGGAGTCTGTCCTCAACAAGCTCTTCAATGAAGAAGAGGAGTAACTTGTATTAGGATTGGCGCGGGTTGTAAATAAAATTTTAATGAAGAATGTTGGTCCTCTTCTTGTTCTTGCTTGTACGTGATGATGTTCGTACATCGCATTTGCTTCTTGCAAATTTTTCCTTAGCTAGAACTTAACCGCAACACTCTTCCGAATGAAATCTCCCGAATCGCATGACATCATTTTACCGATTAGATCTTGGCACTATTCCACGACTTGACGGTTTGTAGCGTAGCACTTCAATTCTCTTTATCTTCTCCCGATAAACCTATCGGTTGAGAGATAAGATCAAACTGTTCACTTTAAATTTTAAAAAATCGACTAAAGGCGATACAAGCGTATCGGCTATTTTTTTGTACTAGATATCGGCGATCTTTACAATAATATCGGCTATTTCTCCAACTCCTTTCCTTTGTTACGAAGGCGATTTTATTCAATCGGCTATGCCACATTATGTCATAATCAGTCAAGTTAAGATCCAACTTCGATACTTGGATAAAACTTCTTAAGATATCGCCATTGATGGCTCTAGTAAGTTCTCCAAACAATGTTTTAATATATACGCATTGCCGGGTGCACAACTGACAACCCGAAAAGGTCCTTCCCAATTCGGAGACCACTTGCCGAATGTTTTGTCTTTGGTACCAATCGGCAATATTGTTTTCCAAACCAATTCTCCTTCTGCAAATTGCTTAATTTTAACTCTCTTGTTGTAGTACTTGGCAACACGTATTTTATTCTTCTCAATGTTCTCCAAGGCCTTAAGACGAATCAAATGCAAATCTTCCAATTCATCCATCATCAGATCCTTATAATCTTTATCTGTCAAATCCTTTTGCAATTCAACCCTCCTTGATCCTGATTGCAACTCCCAAGGCATCACCGCATTATGTCCATAAACCAACTCATATGGAGATGCTTGTGTGGACCCATGGCAAGCCATTCGGTAAGCCCACAATGCTTCATTAAGGACCAAGTGCCATCTCCTTGATTTCTCATCAATCTTCTTCTGGATGATCTTGATCATGATCTTATTTGATGCCTCTGCTTGGCCATTGGCTTGTGCATAATAAGGAGAAGAATTATATAACCTTATCCCCATGCTTTCGGCAAAGTCACAAAACTCGAAGAAGTGAACTGAGTTCCACGATCGTTGTAATGGTCTGTGGAATCCCAAACCTATGAATTATATGCTCCTTGACAAAACCGATCATATTCTACGATGTGACCTTTTTCAAAGGGATAGCTTCAACCCACTTGGTGAAATAATCTGTTGCCGGCAACACAAATTTGTGTCCTTTGCTAGATGGAGGATTGATCTGTCCAATTAAATCTATACCCCATCCTACGAACGGCCAAGGTTTAATTATTGGATTCAGAGCGGATGCGGGTGCTCTTTGAACATTACCAAATATCGACAATCTCGACACCCTTTGTAATATTCAAAGCAATCCTCCAACATAGTCGGCCAAAAGTACCTGTCCTCCTTATTATCCATTTCATTCGGTAAGCCGGCACTGATGTGCACCACAAGCTCCTTCATGGACTTCAAACATAATCTTCTTAGCCTCTTCTTGGCTCAAGCATTTGAGCAACACTCCATCTATAGACTTGTGGTACAACTGATCATCAAGAAGCACAAATTTAAGTGCTTTATACCTGAGCCTCCGGGAAACTCTTTGAGATGGGTCTTTCAGATAACTGATAATGTCTCTTCTCCAATCATCTTTTATCTGATCACCATTAAAAGCACCTTCTTCTGCTGCATAAATTTCACGATTTTCCCGATATCCAGAAGCAGCTTGAGCTAATTTGTTTGCTTCTCCATTGTGCTCTCTGGGTATATGATGCAAAGTAACTACTGAAAAACTTTTCAGAAGTTCCCTACATTGTTCATGGTACCCTTGTAGTACATCATTTTTGCATTCATATTGTCTGTCAAGCGATTGATTACCAATTCAGAATCACCAAATACCTCAACGGCAAACAATGACCTTCAGTTCTACCAACATTTGAAGCCCTCTAAGCAAAGCCTCATACTCTGCTTGATTGTTAGTGACGGGATATTCAATTGAAAAAGCAAACTCAAATATCTTTCCACGTGGGGATATCAAAAGAATACCAGCACCACCACCTTTGTCACATGATGATCCATCAAAAAATAATGCCCATGGGGCAATGTTAATCATATCAACGAGATAAATCACGATGTTGAGTAATAAAATCGGCAATTACTGTCCTTTCACTTTGCTTTTGCCGACTCATACTTTAAATTAAACTCGACGGTGCTAATACCCATTTGCCGATTCTCCCACTTAAAATCGGCATTGACAACATGTGTTTAATTACATCAAAACTAGATATCACCACACATTCGGCATTTAACAAATAGTGCCGAAATTTGGTGCATGAGTAATAAACACACAAACGAGCTTTTCTATAGCCGAATACCTTGTTTCGGGATCTAACAATTTTCGGCTAAGGTAAGCTATTACTCTCTCTTTTCCATCAAACTCTTGCATAAGGGCCGATCCTATTGTTAGGCTATCGGCCGCCACATCTGACTTGAAAGGCTTCTCAAGTTGTGGAGGTACCAACACTTGGTGGTGCCTTCATATATTGCTTGATCTCATCAAAAGCCTTTTTCTTTGTATGTCACTCCAGACAAATTTTTGATCCTTCTTGAGCTTCAACAATGGAGAGAAAGGTAATACTCTTTCTGATAAATTGGATATGAATCTCCTCATGAAATTGATCTTACCCAGCAATGACTGCAACTCTGTAAGGTTAGTTGGGGGCACAACTTTGTCTATTGCTTCCATGCTCTTTTTCCCAACTTCTATCCCTCCTTTGTGGATCAAGAACCCCAAGAACTCACCAGCCGAGACTCCAAAAGCACACTTATTTGGATTCATCTTTAAGCCATGTCTCCTCGTGCACTCCAGGGTCTTTCTTAAATCGGCTAAATGCCCTTCATGGTCTCTGGATTTGACTACCACATCATCAATATAGATTTCTACAATCTTGCCAATTAACTCATGAAAGATATAGTTCATGGCTCTGCGATAAGTTACACCGGCATTCTTCAATCCAAATGTCATCACTATCCACTCAAATAACCCAATGTGACCGGGACATCGAATGCGGTCTTTGCAATATCTTCAAGCTGCCATGAAAATCTGATTATAGCCGGCATTACCATCCATAAAACTAATAACTTTATAACCTGCTGGCTGCATCCACTAATAAATCGGCAACTGGCATTGGGTATCCATCCATTGGAGTAGCTTTGTTGAGATCTCTGAAATCTATGCATACCCTCATCTTCCCATTCTTCTTGTAGACAGGTACTATATTTGAAATCCATTTCGCATACTGCATGGCCGAATAAAGTTTGCTTCAATTAATCTCTCAATCTCTTTCTTTACATCGGCAAATACCTCCTCTTTATAGATTTTCCGTGGAGGTTGTTTGAAAGGACGAAATCCAGGTTTTATAGGCAACTTATGCTCAACAATTGATCGATCCAACCCAGGCATCTCTGTGTAATCCCAAGCAAAACAATCTTTGAACTCCTTGAGCAACTCTATTAATTTCAATTTATATTCTGGTTCTAAATTTGCACGATATACATCGGCCTTGATTTTGTGCTATCACCAACATTGATTTCTTCTAACTTGTCGGCCGACATGAAACCACGACCCAATTTGCCTTTGTTGCCATCAATTGGATTGCCCATTAAAAATTCTTGTCGAGCCATTTGCTTGGATCATTTGTTGATCTCTGTTGAACACATTGACAGGACCTTCTTTCCATATCTTACCCGAAAGGCAGTCTAGTCCATCATACTCCCAATAAGCAGGCTCGGAGGTGGCAACACTCACTGAATCATCAGCCTAAACAATTTCTACATCATCTCCTATCCACTGAATAAGAATTTGATGCATAGTTGAGGGTATACAGCAATTAGCATGGATCCAATCCCTTCCCAGAAGCATGCTATATGCCCCCTTGCCATCAATGACAAAGAAAGTAGTGATCAAAGTTTTGGATCCAATCATTAGCTCCACATGTCTTGCTCCACGAGTATCGAAGCATTGCCTGACAAAATCTCTAAGGATCATGTCGATCTGTGACAAATCTTCACTTGTCATACCAAGCTTTTTGAAAGTAGCATAGGGCATAATATTGATAGAGCCCCTCCATCAACAAGCATCTTGGTTAAAGGCTTGCCATTGACATATCCCTTCGGGTATAATGGTTTCGGATGACGGTTTTAAGCGGCTTGTCAAAAATTGCTTGCCGAGTCAACACAAGTTGAGCCATCAAGTCTCGGCATTCGGTCTCATCAAAATCGAATATACCTCATCTTGCACTTCTTGATCTTCGGGAGCTTTAAACTCTAATGGAATAAAGAACACCATGTTAGTATCGGCCGAAGGACCTTGTCCATCATCCTTTTTCTTAGGACGCCACCTTGGCTTCTTTTCGGCTAATTCTGTTTCAACTCTTGATTTCTCAAACGCTGAACTCTTCTCTTCGACTTTTCCATGAGACCGGGAGGGCACCTTGTCCTCTTTGCCACTGTAGGAGCTCTCTTACGCATTATGGACACTGCTTTGTGAGCCCAAGCTTGATCTGCAAATCTCTTCCTCCGATGTTCATCAAAGCTGTTTATTTTTAAGCGCCGATCGTTCTGCGGGACTTTCATCCCAAGTCTATCATGAACGGGACGGTTGACTCGAGATTGCTGATTTACTACGAATATTGATCACGCATTCGGGGCAATTGTTCTGGCGAGGCAACTTCAAGCCTTCATTCCAACGGTGTGCGAAGAAGGAACAGTTCAATGAGATTGCTCTTGTTCTCTCTGTACTCTTCTTGTTCTCTTTGGCGCACCTCTGCTTCATATCTCCGACGTTCTGCCATGAACTGCGCTCCTCTTCAATGTCTTGCTGTTCCTCATCATACTCCATCTTCTTTTCCCACGCCACTTATTCAACAAGTGTCGTGCTGTAACTCTGCGCTTCGGCTCAGCGTGTATCCGGCAATTTCCCTTAGCTGCATCTGAAGTCTGACCCTTCTCTGTTCGGCTACCTCTGAACTGTACTTGTTGCACTTCCTGCTTGGTAATTTGCCGATCAGGATCAACAGCACCACTCTCCTTGGCCCTTTCAGAGGTCAGAACCTTCATCTTTCCCTTTTCCTTGGATTCACTGGCATCAACCATGCCTATAGAGAAAGAGACCATATTCGAGGGAATGGGTTTTTGTCTACTTTCATCTTGCCATCAAATCTTAAGTGTCCATCTTGAATAGCTTTACGAATCTTTACTACGAACACTCGGCAATCATTGATATGATGAGAATTTGTATCATGGAACCCACGGTATTTCTTATCCTTTACCCCTTCGGGCGCGGCATAGGATGTCCTTACGGCGGCTTGATCGTCCTTCTTGGATTAGAAACAAAAAGAGCTTATACGCTGCTTGACATCAAAATCATAAGATCCCTTTTCTTGCTTCACCCATCGATGACCAAAGTAGGCTCTTTAGTCCAGTTCAGTGCTCTGCGGCGGCTACTTCATCTTCATCTTCATATTCGAGATGCTTCTTCTAGAAATCACGATACATGTCAACGGTTATTTGCTTGTTCTTCGAAAACGAGCATCTCTTCGAACCCTTGGGCTTGATTGCTCATTCTTTGTCAATTTTTGTGCAAGCTGTCCAAGGTCTTCAAACTCCATGCCGAATAGCTTGTCTCGATATGTGGCGGCATGCAATGACCAATTGTGCAAGTTGATCATCGGGAATAGTCGAGAGAATAGCACATGTTCTTTGCTTCTCGAATCTACGAAGATACTCCATTGGTGTCTCGGTAGTCTTCATCCTCATAGCCCAAAGATCAACCATCTTCTTCTCATTGGTTCTGTATAAAAGTATGAATGGAACTTTTGCTCCAATTACGCCCATGCACCAATGGAATTGGCCGGCTGCGATGCAAACCATGTGAAAGCCGGCCTGTCAAAGACATAGGAAAATATCGATCCTCCAAGCTTCATCGGCGCGGCTTCTCCAAGTTGCATCGGATATCTGCGACATGCTCAATGGTGCTTGGTGTCATCGACCGAGAGAATTTGGTCAAATCCGTTGGTGGCTTAACTCTTGGTGGAAGGGCTACCCTATTGTACCACTCGGGAAAGGAGATTTGTATGCATATGTCGATGCTTTGGTTTCGGGCCGAATTGATTACGCATCATGTCGGCCATTACGCAGGAGCTCATCATTTGCATCTTTTGCTCCTGTCTTCTAGAAGGCATTTCGATGCACTCTTGTACCCTGGATTCGGCAAAGCACTCGACCATGTCGGTAAATTCATTGTACCCATCTCCATAGACACTCTTACGCAATCTATTTGCCCCTTTGGAGCAATCTTGTAGCGAGATGCGGGTATATCCGTTGTTGCACCAAAAGTTACTTGACCATAAGTTTGCTGTTCGGCAACAGGAGGCTTTTCTTTTTCATCGTGAATAGCTCCATCCTTGCTTGTACCGATTATCTCTTCTCCTCCAGTTGACTTCCCACGAAGATTCTTGAGTGTTGAAGTACACTTGGTCGACAAGCTCTCCAAATCTTTCTTCAAAGCGCTTGTCAAGCTCTGCTGGACCAAAAGTGTCGGCCATGATTTTGCGGAAGGTGCCCGGAAAAGCTGTGTTGTGATTCAACATAGTGTCTCCCACGGCTTTGTATATGGCTGCAACTACCCTCTGCATCTCCTCCTCGTCGTAATGTCGAGGCCCGACCGGCGAGAAGAACTCGTGGCGGTGATTGCTTGACGATCACTCTACCACTCTTGTTCTTGGAAAAAGACATCGAGACATTTCTGCTGAAACTATTCCATTGCACTGCTCCACGATCGGCGTTGCTCCGCTGCGGCTCGTCCATGGTCACGTTCGGAACGTGGATGTTGTCAATTTCGATCCCATCTTAGATTGAGAAGTCGTCCCACCGTGTCGTGCCAAAAAGTGTGTTGACACAAAATGTGGCACCTTTGTGTCTCACACACGGCAAGCGGAAAGCCTAGCTTCAATCGGATGCCGGGTGTTAGAATCGGTGGCGTGCCGATCGATTTGACTGAAAATCGACAAGGGATAAAACGTAAGATCATAAGCTGGAGACGTCTTTGGTGAGACCAGACAGTTCCATCTTTACGGCCCTGAAGCCACTTACGACGACACATAGCTATAGAAGCTATTTGCCAACAGATTGCAGTTCATTCGGCTAAAGTAACATAAGCGATGTAAACGAACGAATTTTGCCGAATACGGTAAATGAAGACATGTTTGAACAAGATTAGATCATTAAAGTGTATCAAACTACATCTCGGGTTTAAAGCATCATCAAGCACTAATAATTAAGAATAAGTAACTTATAAATATAAATCTACTAAATAACACATGCATAGGCTATTCCAACTAGTACGCCGCACGTCTAGCCTTCATAAACCCGTCAAGCATAAACCCAAGCAAGCTAATCCACCGCATGATACCACTCACTATGAATTTACACCACTCCTTACTACTAGATCAATCCACCGCATGATACAATCTAACAATAAAGAGCTAAAAGCATGCAATTACCTAACGAGATCTATAAATACTCGTCACATGTTTAAGCATAACCGTATCGGCAAGATTGCCGAATCGGGGTCCATGAAGAAGGAACAAACAAGTAACATGTAAAGGAGCCTATCGAGATTAAACCGATCTCTAGTCCACCGGATGACTAGCTCTAGAGTAACTCAAAGACTGCATACGCCGCACGGTACCCGGTCTGTCAAGGCTTATCTACATATAACGTGAATGAACCCACAACACGTGACAATCTAGATTGATCTAATTCGGCTATATGAACTTGATCCACTTGATATTGAATAAACATGAAAGAACGATCAACAAGCCGAAAGAGTATCAATCTAGATTGGGCAAAAGAGTGTTGCAAATAATTAAACATTAAATAAAGCAAGCAACACATGATAACTTAATGAATCTATTAGATCATGCCAAATCTAAAAAGCCGATAACTATCTTTACTCATGTCTTAATCCGCCGCACGATACAAGGCACAAGCAAAAACTTCCCATCATTAAGCTTAAATCCGCCGCACGATACTAAGCAAAACGGATGAGACTACTTGCATCACATCTAAATCCGCCGCACGATACTAAACATGATAGCAAGGTTGCCGGGACTTACGGAGGTCGACGGATCGATTGGCCCTCTCGAAGAACTCGACGACACGACTAAAGGACTCGAAGGGTGGCACGTAGCCGGTTGTATTGATTTGGTTGTGAACCCTTATTACAATGGTCGAGGGTTTATATTTATACCCTGGACAAAACATGAATCCTAAGCACTTACGAACTATCTAACCAAAATTGGAAAGACAAAGACACACTAACTCTATCCATAATCGGAGTCCTTGATCATCACGACTCCTTCCCTTTTCGATCAGCTTCCTTTTTCCTTTCTCCGCCTTCAAATAAAGCGGTTGCCGACCGCTTGGCCATTTGCCGAACACATGGAAATTAGCCGGCCGCATATGCATTTGCCGAATCCCTCTCTCTGCCGCTGCGGAGTCCACTGTCATATTCGACCAAATTCGGTGTTAACGGCGTGAAATAGTGAGAAGTACGCCGGTCACTTCTCCTATTCCACCGCCCATACCGGGATTCGAGCATGACGGGCATCACTATTACACCCTGGCCGAACACTATGCCATGTACGACACCCCCTTGGAACGCGATTGTCAACTCTGCGTACCACCAAACCCATTGCTCGATCCGTCGTTCGGACCATCCACCCCTCGAAACAGGACATTAACCACTCGAGGAGTGATGGCGGGCGACGACGAGCATGGGGCCTTGATGTCTGTCTTTCCCACCTCGACGGCCATACGGCGGGGTTCCGGACGCACGTGCTCGTCACGCCCGGCACCGTACCTCGACTACGTCGGCCCACGGCCGAGAAGGACAAGCGAGGCCATCATTGACCATACCGCTACGAGGCCGGACCGGATTAAGCATGAATCCACGAGGCTCGAACCGGACCAAAGGGAGCGTCTGATCTCGGCTTGACTCGACATGGCGCCGTACCTCGGCGTCACGCCCACGGCCGGCCCTAACCACCGTGTAACCTGAGCCTCCTTGGCCTATAAAAGGGGACTCCAGGGCCTTGTATAGGGCAGGCTTTTATGCACACACGTTCCCACATTTTCACACACTCATTCACGGCTAAGTCCCGCTTGTATTCACCCCTGTACAAGCACTTCGGTGCAAGATAATACAAGTCTCCCCCCACTGCTGGACGTAGGGCACTCTTTGCCCGAACCAGGATAAACATTTGTGTTCTTCTTGCATCACCTGGCTCGCAACGCCGCAACATGGTCGGGGATATGCGCCGCTGGATCGAGGAAGAGAGCACGGGGAGGCCCTGGACGCCGTCCAGCGCTAGCCCAGACTCCGATGACTCGGACTCAGGGTGCTATGACCCGGCCCGTGAGTGTTTTCATCTCAACAACGACGTCCCGTCGGATGAGGAGACCAGAGATGGCACCGCCGCGGCCGTCCCTACAGCCAACCGGGCAGACGTGACCCCAGCGGTCGGGACATCGGCAGCTGGAGCCCTGCAGGTGATTGAACCGCGCGGACCGCCACCACAAGCCCAAGATAACCGATGACCTGAAGACGATGCTCTAGCAGCTCAATGGGCCCAGATCCGGGAAATCGAGACCAAGATGAAGGCGGAGCGCTCGAACTTGGACTTGCTCAAAAGGACCCTTGAGCTAGGCCAACTCCCTCCACCTCGACCTCTTGGCGCTCGAGGAAAGGCACGAGACGTCTTCAACCGCATCGTCAACGACGGGCGGCTAGAGGTGCCGATCGAGCCAGCCCATTTCCCCCGAGCAAGCCAAAATGTCCTTGCGGCAGCTATGTTGCTGCGGGACATGCCGGCACCCTCGAATCCGCACGCATTACGGATACGAGACGAGATCCAGGGGCTCCTCCAAGTCGCGGCCGTCCAGCAGGCCGAGAGCTCGGCCTCAAGACAGTGTGAGGCAGCCCCAGAACAACCACGGCACGAGCGGGAGGGTTCCGTCCACCAGGAGGCACCCCCTCGAGGTGGTAGAGCACCCGCTCGAGAACGCATCCTCGACAACCGCGCGCCTCAAGATGCGCGTCATGACATCAACGACAATCGACGACGCAAGGCTGCGGGCGCCGAGGACCGTGGCTACAAGGCCCATCGAGGGGGACGCTACGACAGCGACGAGGACCGGCAGGCTCCCGAGCCGCCGGGCCCTCGAGTCTTCAGTCGAGCTATCCGCAACACGCCGTTGCCAAACCCGTTTCGACCCCCCACGAGCGTGGTCAAGTATAACGGGGAAACCAAGCCAGAGCTCTGGCTGGCTGATTTCCGGCTGGCCTGCCAGCTGGGAGGGGCTCGAGAGGATAGGGCAATCATACGCCAGCTTCCTCTGTTTCTCTCTGACACCGCTCATCGGTGGCTCGAGGAGCTTCCCCCCAATCAGATCTACGATTGGGCCGACCTGGTCCAGATTTTCGAGGGGAACTTCAAGGGCACCTACATCCGGCCCGGCAACTCATGGGATCTCCGTAACTGCATGCAAAATGCCACGGAATCTCTTCGGGATTTTGCTCGACGTTTCTCCAAGCTGCGCACCGAGCTGCCGCACATCCCAGACCATGACGTCATCCTGGCGTTTGTCTCAGGCACCACGTGCAAAGAGCTCGTGCGAGAGCTCGGGCGCAACCGCCCAAAGACGGTCAACGAGCTCATGGACGTCGTCGCCGACTACGCTGCCGGTGACGAGGCCGTGGGGGCCTTCTTTGGCGGTGCCAGGAACAAACCCGCACCGCCCCCGGGAGGCGGTGAGGGCTCGAGCAAGGCCCAGAAGAAGAACGGGAAGAAGAAGAAGGGCAACCAACAAAGCTAGCGCGTGGTCGCGGAGGACGAGGTGGCCGCAGCCGACCACAAGAAGCCTCGACCCCCTCCAGATGGGGCCGTCTTCGACAAGATGCTGAAGCTGCCCTGCCCGTACCACAAGGAGCCGGCCAAGCATAACCTCGAGGACTGTCGCATGCTTCGAGGCTACTTCAAGCGGTTCGGGATCGACAAGGACGATGACAAGAAGGATAAGGGCGGCGAAGATCGAGCCAACGACAATGACGACAACGGGTACCCGCCCATTGCCAACTGCTACATGATCTACGGTGGCCCTACCACCCAGATGACACGTCGAGAGGGGAAGGCCGAGCACAGGGAGGTTTTTGCCCTGAAACCCGCCGCGCCTCAATTCCTCGACTGGTCGGATGCTCCCATCACGTTCGACCGTGATGATCATCCGAGCACGTCACCAATCCGCGCATACCCTCTCGTCGTCGACCCGATCATCCTCAACGCCCGCTTCACCAAAGTTCTCATGGATGGAGGCGGCGGCCTCAACATCATCTACATGGAGACCCTCACGCTGCTCGGCCTCACAAGAGCTCACCTCCGGCCCGGCGCCGGGGCTTCCATGGAGTGGTCCCCGGCAAGAAAGCGCTCACGATCGGCCGCATTGACCTCCCCGTCGTCTTTGGGACACGCTCGAACTTCCGTCGAGAGGTCATAACTTTCGACGTGCCCGGATTTCGAGGGGACCTACCACGCCATCTGGGCGGGCCGTGCTACACCCGGTTCATGGCGATCCCCAACTATGCCTACCTCAAGCTCAAGATCCGGGACCAAAAGGAGTCATCACCGTCAACTCCACGTACGAGCACGCCTACCCCTGCGATGTGGAGTGCGTCGAGTACGGGGAATCAGCGACGAACGTGATGGGAGCATCGAAGACTTAGCCATGATGCTCGATCGCATGGCGGCGAGCCCCTGCTCCAACGCCCAAGCGACAGGCCGGCAACCGAGCCCGCGAAGACACCAAGAAGATCCCGCTCGATCCAAGCTCCTCGGGGAGAAGACGGCGGTCATCGGCGCCTCCTCGACGAGCGCATAGGAAGCGGTGCTCGTCGACTTTCTCCGCGCAAACGGCCGACATGTTTGCGTGGAGTCCCTCGGACATGCCTGGCATACCGAGGGATGTCGCCGAGCACGCCTTGAAAATCCGTCCCGGTTCGAGACCTGTCAAGCAACGCCTGCGCCGCTTCGACGAGGAGAAGCGCAGGATCATCCGCGAGGAGGTCGAGAAGCTCAAGAAAGCCGGATTCATCAAGGAGGTACATCATCCCGAGTGGTTAGCTAATCCTGTATTGGTAGAGAAAAAGAGTGGAAAAATGAGGATGTGTGTAGATTACACTAGTTTAAATAAAGCATGTCCCAAAGTCCCATTTCCTTTACCTCGAATAGATCAAATCATTGATTCCACTGCGGGTTGCGAAGTACTTTCCTTTCTCGACGCCTACTCTGGCTACCACCAAATCAAAATGAAGGAGTCCGACCAGCTCGCGACTTCATTCATCACCCCCATGGGCATGTATTGTTATGTCACAATGCCTTTCGGCCTTGAAACACCGGGGCAACATATCGGCCCATTTGCATGCTCCATGTCTTCGAGAAACACATAGGAGAGACCGTCGAGGCCTACGTCGATGACATCGTTGTCAAGACTCGAAAAGTAGAAAACCTTGTCGCGGACCTCAAGTTGACGTTTGGATGCCTCCGAGCTAAAAACATCAAGTTGAATCCCGAGAAGTGTGTCTTTGGTGTGCCTCGAGGCATGTTGTTAGGGTATATCGTCTCCCAGCGCGGCATCGAGGCCAATCCCGAGAAGGTCGCGGCCATCATGAGAATGGGGCCAATCCGAGACCTGAAAGGGGTGCAAAAGACCACTGGATGCTTAGCTGCACTCAGTCGGTTCATTGCGCGCCTGGGAGAAAAAGCCTTGCCTCTGTACCGGCTCCTCGGAAAATCCGAGCACTTTGCATGGACACACGAGCGAGAGGAGGCCCTCTCAAGGCGAAGAGCATGCTCACATCTCCTCCTGTGCTCGTGCCACCTCGGCCGGCTCGAGACGGCATACCGGCCCGAATCCCTCCTCCTCTATGTTGCCGCAACCACTCGGGTGGTCGGCACGGTCATAGTGGTCGAGAGGCGGGGAAGAGGGGCACACGCTCCCCGTCCGGCGGCCGGTGTATTTCATCGGTGAGGTGCTCTCAGATGCCAAAACTCGGTACCCTCAAATCCAGAAACTGCTCTACGCAATCGTCCTCACCCGTCGAAAACTCCAGCACTATTTCCTAAGCCACCCGGTGACGGTAGTGTTATCATTCCCACTTGGTGAAATTATCCAAAACCGGGAAGTAGTGGGTCGAATCGCCAAGTGGTCAGTCGAGCTCATGGGCGAGACCATCACTTACACCCCACGAAAAGCTATCAAGTCTCAAGTGCTGGCCGATTTCATCGCCGAATGGACTGACATCCAACTCCCCGGTCCGAGATCCGGGCCGAGCATTTGTGGACCATGTATTTCAACGGGTCACTTATGAAGACGGGCGAGCGGCGCGGGCTGCTCTTCATCTCACCCCTCGGAGTACACATGCGTTACGTGGTGCGCATCCACTTTGCCGCCTCGAACAACATGGCGAGTATGAGGCGCTCGTTACCGGGTTGCGCATTGCCATCGAGCTTGGGGTCCGACGCCTCGATGCTCGGCGACTCGCGGCTCGTTATCGATCAAGTGATGAAAGCCTCGAGCTGCCATGATGAAAAGATGGAAGCGTCTTGCAATGAGGTGCGCAAGTTGGAAGCCAGCTTCCATGGTCTCGAGCTCAACCACATCCCAAGGCGCTTCAACGAGGCTATGGATGAACTGGCCAAAATCGCTTCATCTCGGGCGCCGCTACCCCCAGACGTCTTCTCGAAAGATCTTCACGAGCCATCCGTGAAGTGGGACTCGGGGCAGGGGGGGACCCGGCCGTTGAGCTGCTCCTACGACCGAACCCCCTCGACGGGGCCACGGTCATAGAGATCGACCGGGTTACGAGCCCACCAACCGGCGGCGTGCACCATTCCTCGAGTATCTCATTCGAGGGAGCGCGGGAGGAAAAACGAGGCGAGGACGGCGGCACGACGAGCCAAGACGTACGTCATTTACGGGGAGGACGAGAGAGCTCTACCGCCGCGGCCGGCCCGGTATACTTCAACGGTGTATCTCGATCGAAGAGGGCAAGAAAGTGCTCAGAGACATGCACTCGGGGGCTTGTGGCCACCACGCTGCGCCAAGAACCCTTGTCGGGAACGCATTCCGTCGAGGCTTCTGCGGCCCCTTTGCAGCTGGCGACGCCATCAAGCTTGTTCGAGCATGTGAAGGATGCCAATTCTACGCCAAGCAAACGCATCTTCCAGCACACGCACTCCAGATGATCCCCCTCACGTGGCCATTTGCGGTCTGGGGGCTCGATCTGGTCGGACCCCTCAACAAGACGACGGGAGGCCACACCCACTTGCTCGTAGCCATCGACAAGTTCACCAAGTGGATCGAGGCCAAGCCCATCACTAACATCCGCTCGGAGCGAGCGGTCGAGTTCTTCACCGACATCGTCCATCGCTTTGGAGTCCCCAACGTCATCATTACTGACAATGGCACCCAGTTCACAGGCAAAAAGTTCTTGGACTTCTGCGATCGGTACCACATCCGTGTGGCGGGTCGGCGGTCGCCTACCCTCGAACTAATGGCCAAGTCGAGCGTGCCAACGGCATGATTTTGCGGGGCTAAAGCCAAGAATTTTCGACCGCCTCAACAAGCACGGCAAGAAGTGGGTAGCTGAACTCCCCGTCCCTGTGGAGTCTACGAACGACCGAAAGTCGAGCCACTGGGTTCACCCCGTTCTTCCTGGTCTATGGGTCTGAGGCCGTCCTCCCCACGGACCTCGAATACGGGTCCCCTCGACTCAAGGCCTACAACGAGCAAACTAACGAGGAAAGACTAGCTAACGCCGTCGACCAGGCTGAAGAGGCTCGAGACACGGTGCTCCTACACTCTGCGCGCTACCAGCAAAAGCTGCGGCAGTATCACGAGAAGAACGTGCGCAAGAGGGATTTCGAGGTCGGCGATCTCGTGCTCCGTCGACGCCAAGATAACAAGGGGCGCCACAAGCTCACTCCTCCTTGGGAAGGCCCGTTCATCGTGGTCGAGGTCTTGAAACCGGGGACGTACAAGTTAGCCGACGAGAACGGCTCGACCCTCACCAACGCGTGGAACATCGAACGGCTACGTCGTTTTTCCCCTAGGCCTCGATGCTTTGTACATTTTTTTCTTTCCAAATGTACCGCTAGTATGAATGAATAAAAACCCTGCAAACCAGTTTCCTACTTTTTGTTCGTTCGTATGCAAGGTGGGCTCGACTTTGTTTTCACGAAGCCAAGCCCCCCTCGGGGGCTAGACCAGGGGGGACCCCCCTGGAGTCCTCGAAAAAACGCACCTAGTTTTTTCCAAAAAAGACGCTCGATGCAACCCTTCTCCTCCTCGCCTCGAAATTTTTCATAAGCTAAGCATCAGCGTCACCTCGAGCTCTTCGAGTCGGGACGATCGAGCACAGGGCTTCCCACGCTTCCGAGCTACGGCACCCCGGCTCATCCCCCTCGAAGTGGTTCGAGCGCAACGCTAGCACTTAGTTAAAGAAAAATAAAGGCGAGGAAGCAAAAAGTAATATGGAGCACAAGGGAAAAACTAGAGCAATAATAAACATCTGAGCATCACGATTTAAGGCCACTTGGGCCATTTCCATGGCCAAAATACTTGTTTTCTTACAAGGGCCTTGTTGCCCAGATTTTGGCTCGCAGGCCGGCTAAAAACTACTCCACACCAGGCGGGAGGACTTCTCGCAGCAGATCGCCTCCAAGACGGGAGCCCGGCTCCTCAGCCTCGGCCTTGAGCTGCTCAATCCGGGGGTTGACCCCTCCTTCTTGCTCGCCCTCGGCATAGGTGAAGCCGCTCGCAACGGCCTCCATCCCGGCCCGGGCGTCCTCCCTCGAGATGCTAAACCCCGAGTAGAAGATGGCCATCGTCCGCGCGCGGCGAAGACGAGGGCTTCGGATACGACCCCGCAGAGAGGCGCCGAACTCACGGACCCGGCTAGCGTAGCTCTGGCCAGCATCCGGCCCCTCGACGTCCACCACCGGCGGGAAGCCCCAGTTGGCGCTAAGGGTGTCGATGGCGCCGGCGATGTGGGCCTTGGCTGAGAGCACGCCGTCAGCCAGCGCATGGGCTGACTTTGCGTCCTCACGCGCTTCCACCAGGTCCGCCTCCAAACCTGAGAAAGAACGATGAAAATGAAATACTCGAGCAATGCGCAAAAACCGCGTAGGAAAAAAGGTTAGAGGGCTCGGACTACTTATGGGTGCAGCGGGTCGAGAGCCCTTGCTCGCGTTCTAGTGCCCGCGCGAGCTCGGTCTCCTTCCTCTGGAGGGCGCGCTCGACGTCGCGCTTTTCCGTCCGCAGCTCCTCATAAGCCTTGCCGGCGCCCTGGATGGCGAGGTCCTTGTCCGTAACCACCTGACGGAAGTTGACCACCTCCGTCTGGAGACCGCTCGCCCGCTCCTTCTCCGCTTCGAGCGCGCTGGCAAGGGCCTCCTTCTCGGCAGTTTCCCGGGTGACCGCCGCCTGCAGTTCCTTTGCATATGCCTCGACGTTGGCCTTGTCCTTCTGGAGCTGCTCCATGTCCCGGCATTTGGCCTTATAGCCTTGCAGCGCCGTAGCTACGTCCTTCTTAAGCTGCTCGAAGACTTCGTGCAGCTGCGCGTACTTCTGACGAGCGGCCTCCACCTCTGCGCGGCTTGGGCAAGCTTCTCGCCCGCATCCCGTGTCTTTGCCTCGGCCTCCTGCGCCACCCGAGCGAGCTCATCTTGAGCATTCTTGGCACCTTCCTTGGCGGCGTCCAGGGCGGCGTTGGCCTCTCGAAGGAGCCGAGCAAAGCGGTGCCGCTCGCCCTCAGCGTCTTGCCCCATCCGCACGTACCGCCGGATTTCGTGCTCGCTCTCTTGCGTGGCCCGGATGTGCGTAGATTTGGCATATGAGCGGCTCTGCGTCGTCTGAACCATGAAGGGGAAGCATTAGATCATAAATCACGACAAACTAAAAAGAAGGGCAACTAAAGTGCTCACAGAGAGAAGCCGGGGCATGTCCTCAGAGACGAGTGACAAGGCGGTCTTCAAGGCGTTCTCGAGCCACTGCCGGCGCTCCTCGGTCTCCGCTTGCGCCTCGAGCTCCCTCTGATCGTTCATTACGATCGGAGGGGCCTCGTGGTCGAGGGGGTCGGGGAGCACCAGCGGCGGCCTTTCCCATAAGGGGAACTCCTCCCGCATCTCCTTGTCGACGGAGGAGTGGAGCCTCCTCACCGCCTCCAAATCGACGCCCGCTGTCACCACCCGTTCAGCCAAGGTCATCGGGCGTTGCGGCTGGCTCCAGGAGGAGGACGCCTCCTGGGCGAGCGCCCGCGCCTCGACCCGCCTCCGCTCTTCGATGGAGACATCGGTGGGCTCGGTGGGCCCGAGACCGACCGACCGCATGTGGCATCGACGATGGCCGCCGCCGCCGTCTGCTTCCTTTGGGCTTCCTCCCATTGGTCGGCGTCGGTCATGTCCTCGAACCACACCTCGCCCGTTTCCGAGTCGGGCACGAGGTGGGGCACCAGGTCCCCCAGCAGCTGCAGAGGCTGCGGCGGCACCTGGTACGGCACCAGACGGAGCTCCCGCTCGCCGCCCTGGCGCTCATCGCCGCCTGCAGCGGTTGGCTGCTCCGCTCGCTGCCCCACCTGCAGTTGTTGCTCCTCTAGCTCAGCCCGCTGCTCCACCTGCGGCTGACGCTCCTCGATGCCTGCGGCGGCAGATTGCTCCGCCTGCTGCTCCACTGGCTCCTCCGCCTTCTCCTCCTCTTGCGTAGCGGCGGGGTGCTCCTCGAGCGCCCCCTCTCGAGCGGCGTTTGGGCCTCCCCGTCCTCGACCCTTTGCCCGGTAGGCGTCGACCTCCATATCCCGAGGAGGGGTTGGGGCCCGGCTCGGGCGAGGCTCGGCGCCTTTCCCGCCCCTGCATCTCCACATCCCCCACCGGCCGATCGGCGGGCCGCCGCGTCTCCTCCTCCTCCTCCTTCTCCCGGCGCTCCTCCTCGGCGGCGCGAGGCCGGTGGCCGGGAGGACTTGGCGCCCGAGCTCGGACTCTCGTCTTCGAGCACGATGGGCTCTTTGCTCCGATCCGGCCCGTCGCCGGAATAGAGGTCGCCGGCTCTAGCGCCATCGCCCCTTTGTCACCCGCCGTCGCGTCGCCCAGCGCGCCTGACGACGACGGGGTCTCGAGCGGGAAGGCGGTCGAGGCCGTGGTGGTGGTGGCGTCCTTCTCCCCCGTAGCCTTGGTCACGGCCCCGGCACCTGCACGGGACGCAGCTGCCATCAGCTTGCCACGCCTAAGTGCATCCTTGGCCCGCTCTAACCAAACTGGAGTAGAAGGAGGAAGGGTCGCTCCACCTGGCATTGACGGGGTACCGCTCGACCCTCCTGTGGTCTTCAGCCTTTTAGTAGGCAGCATGGGGGGAGGGATAGTAACGTCTGCAGGGAGCGCTTGGTCCTGAAAGAAGGAGAAAAACAAAAATTACTACGACGAGACGTTCACACATAAGCGAAAAAGACAACAGGAGGTGGGTCGATTGAAAAGCTTACCCCGCGGTCGAGGTAGCGCTGCTCGAGCCACCCGGCTTGCTCAAAGCGCTCAGGGGCTGTCGAGCCTCAGGCGCCCCCTCGAGTCCCTCGAGGACTTGGGGGCCTCGAGCCCACCGCTGGTGCCGCTCGGGGGCTCTGACACCTTGGCGGCCGCCCCCGTTCGGACCGACTCCTTGGCCGGGTCGGGCACGGCATCCCTTACGGGATCCTGGGTCCTGCGGGTCGAGGTCCGCTCGGCCCAGCGGTCGCTGGAAGGAGCCCGGCGAGCAGCCGGGCTGCGCAAAAGTTGAAGTGCGCACATTTGCAGCCTCATGCTGCCGGGTGTGCGCGCCCGTTGAAGACGAATGGTGGCGGTAGGAAGAGTCCCGCCGCGTCGGAGATGGCGCCCGCCTGCCATGGCTAGAGCGGCGGGGCGACTCCTCCCGCCGCCCTGCTTGAGCCGGCGACGGCGAGCGAGCGCGGTGGCTGGAGCGTTGAGACGCCCCCCCCGCTGCCTTGCCTGGGTCGGCGACGGCGTTCGAGCGCCGCGGCTCGACGACTCCTCCTGCTGGCCTGCCTGAACCAGCGAGGAGTCGTCGCGCAGAAGGCCAGGCGTCAAAGATAGCTCCTGCATGCGAGAGCGAGGAGGCGTCAGGGCTCGAGTGGCGGTGGCGCCATCGCTGTCGGTCACCTCGTCGGTTCATATGCTTCTTATCTGCTTCAAGGTTCAGCGGGTATTTGGTGGGCCAACTATTGGAAGGCATTACCTGCTAATACCAATCTTGTCTGGGATCAGTTCTATGAGGTTTTCAGAGCACGTTTCATTCCTCCTGGTCTTATGGCTATCAAGCATACGGAGTTCATGAGGACCGACTCAAGACACCAAAACTTTTGCGAATATCATCGGGCTTTCAACCATTTGTCTCGTTATGCTCCGAAATGGTTGATACTTGTCGGATACCTAGATTAGGGGTCCTAAATTGGGTGAATTAGAGATGAGCAAATCGGCCTCATCCCTCTCTAAAAATCCCAAAAGCTAACTAACCAGAGAAAACCCCAATCCCCCTCGAGCTAAGCCGGCCCACGATCAGGCCCACAAAGCCACAAAGCCACAAGGCCCGCCGACTCGAGCAGCAGCCGGTCGCCCGCTCGAGAAAACATTACGGAAACCGCTCGAGCGAGTGACCGCTCGAGACGGTAAATGCTCGAGCAAGCGACCGCTCGAGACAGAGACGGAGACCGCTCGAGCGAGCGCCCGCTCGAGTCCACCTACAATAATTGCCTATCCGAGGCGCGCACGTGGCTACAGTGCGTGAAATAGTGAAGAATACGCCTGCTCCGCCTAACCCCATGGCTACAGTGCGTGAAATAGTGAGAAGTACGCCAGTCACTTCTCCTATTCCACCGCCCATACCCGGGATTCGAGCATGACAGGCATCACTATTACACCACGCTGAACACTATGCCATGTACGACACCCCCTTGGAACGCGATTGTCAACTCTGCGCACCACCAAACCCGCTGCTCAGTCCCGTCATTCAGACCATCCACCCCTCGAAACAGACAATAACCACTCGAGGAGTGATGGCGGACGCGACCTGAGCATGGGGCGCAATGTCCTGTCTTTCCCACCTCGACGGCCACACAGCGGGGTTCCCGGACGCACGTGCTCGTCTACGCCGGCACCGTACCTCGACTACGTTAGCCCACGACCGAGAAGGACGAGCAGGCCATCATTGACCATGCCGCTACAGGCCCGGACCGGATTAAAGCATGAATCCACAGGCTCGAACCGGACCAAAGGGAGCGTCTACAGTCTCGACGACTCGACATGGCGCCCGTACCTCGACGTCACGCCCACGACAGCCCTAACCACTGTGTAACCATGAGCCTCCCCTTGGCCTATAAAAGGGGACGCCAGGGCCTTGTATAGGGCAGGCTTTTACGCACACACGTTCCCACATTTTCACACACTCGTTCACGGCTAAGTCCCGCTTGTATTCACCCCTGTACAAGCACTTTGGTGCAAGATAATACAAGTCTCCCCCCACTGCTGGACATAGGGCACTCTTTGCCCGAACTAGGATAAACATTTGTGTTCTTCTTGCATCACCATCCGGATTAGGGAGCACGCATAGAAATTTACTCGTTGGTGTGATACCCCCTGGGTACGAAACACCGACAATACTGAAGCCAAGAAGATTGCTAGTTTCAAGAGGGGACTCGGCCCTAAGCTGATGAAATCTATGGGCAATTGCAAGTGTACAACTTTCAATGAGTTTGTTAGTGATGCCCTAACTCAAGAGAATAATGACAATATTTATGCTGCTTTTAAGAGCCGCAAGAGGGCGTATGATGCAGGAGCTTCTCAGTCTAGGGCTCCTGTCATGCCTAGAACTCAGAATCGTCCACCTGCTGTTAATATCAGATATCGTCCTCCTCAGAAGAAACCTCAGTTCAAGACTGGTTATCGCAAGGGTTATACCATTGCTCTTCCCAAGAATACATCTGGGCAAGGTAGTTCCAATGTCCCTCCAAGCAATAGGCCATGTTGGAATTGCAACCAGCCAGGACATTGGGCGAATAATTGTCCTTATCCTAGGAAGATTAATCAAGGAAATGTTCGTCCTGGTAATGTTCATTATACTACTTGTTGAAGAGATACCATCGGTGAGGTTGTCACCGCATTGGTAAGTTCCTAGTGAACCAACAACCCGCAGTTGTGCTATTTGATTCGGGTGCTTCGCATTCTTTTATGAGCCCTACTTTTGCATCCAAGTTCGGTCGGCACATAACTACGTAACTCATGGGGGTTATTGCATTAGTGCCGCATTTGGGACTCGCGTCTCTCTGCGATCGGATAGTAAAAGATGTGAGCATTTTAGTTGAGGGTCGGACCTATATTGTGAATCTTATAGTGTTGCACAGTGCAGGAATCGATGTAATTTCGGGTATGAATTGGATGAGCAAGAACGGAGTTCTTATCGACACTACCACTCGTGTGGTAATGTTGAGAGATCCGATTGATAACGCAGCTTTCTTAGTTGAGCTCCCTCGTGATACCACCATTCGCAATACGGCTAATCTTCTTTGAATCAAAAGCCATTCTTGATATTCCTGTGGTTTGTGAGTTTCCGGATGTCTTTCGATGACTTGCCGGATTACCTCCGGAACGTGATGTAGAGTTCAAAATTGAATTAATCCCTGTCTTGCTCCTATTTCTCGAAGACCATATCGAATGCCACCCAATGAGTTGAAAGAGCTTAAAACTCAATTAGGTGAACTTTTAAAGAAGGGTTTCATTCACTCCAGTTCCTCTGAATGGGGTAGTCCTGTTATCTTTGTAAAGAAGAAGGACCAAACATTGCGCATGTGCGTGGATTATCGCCCGCTCAATGCCGTTCTTGTCAAGAATAAGTATCCTCTTCCTCATATTGATATCTTGTTTGATCAACTATCAAAGGCTAAGGTATTCTCCAAGATTGATTTGAGATCGGGATATCATCAAATCGGGATTCGTCCGAAGATATTCCCAAAACCGCTTTCTCAACCCGCTATGGGTTGTTTGAATATCTTGTCATGTCTTTTGGCTTGACTAATGCTCCTGCCCACTTTACATACCTTATGAACAAGGTATTCATGCCCGAATTGGATAGATTCATGGTGGTTTTCATTGATGACATTCTTATCTATTCTCAAAATGAAGAAGAGCATCGAGCATCGAGAATTGTCTTGACCCGCTTGCGTGAGCATCAACTTTATGCTAAGTTCAGCAAGTGTGAGTTTTGGTTGAAGAAGGTACCTTTCCTAGGTCATGTGTTATCGAAGATGGAATTTCGTTGATCCTTCAAAAGTGCAAGAGGTGTTAGGCTGGAAAGCCCCGACTTCCGTTCATGAAGTCCGTAGTTTTCTTGGTCTATTTGGGTATTATCGTCGCTTCATTAAGGACTTCTCTAAAATTGCCAAGCCCATGACACGGTTGCTTCAAAAGGATGAAAAATTCCTCGGACTCCAGTGTGAGAAGGCTTTTGATACTTTGCGGACTTTGTTGACTTCCGCTCCTATCTTAGCTCAACCGGATATCGAGAAGCCTTTTGACATATTTTGTGATGCATCAGGCACCGGTTTGGGTTGTGTTCTTATGCAAGATGGCCGAGTCATTGCCTATGCCTCGCGTCGGCTCCGGAAACATGAAGTCAATTATCCCACTCATGACTTAGAGTTAGGCTAGCTTTGTTGTTCATGCTACGAAGATATGGAGACATTATCTACTTGGTAATGTATGCAATATCTATCGATCATAAAAGCCTCAAATATATCTTCACTCAACCTTTTGAACATGCGTCAAAGAAGATGGTTGGAGTTGATCAAGGACTATAATCTTCAAGTGCATTATCATCTGGCAAGGCAAATGTGGTTGCGAGATGCCTTGAGCAGGAAGTCACATTGCCACTCCTTAGTTGTTGAAGATTTTCATATGTCTCGTCTTCTTCATCCTATTGTTCTTCATAATCTCACGGTTGAATGCTCTCTTCGAAACCAAATCATTGAGCTGCAAAAGACCGATAAAAGTGTATTAGGCATCAAGAAAAAGATGAAAGTGCAAGAAACCAAGCATTTTAGAGTTGATGATCAAGAAATTCTCTGGTTTAAGGATAGACTTGTTGTGCCAAACAACAAAGAGCTAAGGACTCAAATTATATCCGAAGCTCATTCTTCTAAGTTGTCCATTCACCCTGGAAGTAGTAAGATGTACCAAGACTTGAAACCTTACTTCTGGTGGCCCAAAATGAAGAAAGAAATTGCAGCCTTTATTGCTCGTTGCGACAATTGTTGCCGTGTTAAGGCGATACACATGAAACCCGGATTGCTTGCAACCCTTATCTATTTCGATTGGAAGTGGGAAGAAATAAGCATGGACTTTATTGTTGGCTTGCCAACCACTCCAAAGGTTTTTGACTCTATCTGGGTGATCATTGATCGTCTGACAAAGTCGGCTCATTTCATTCCTATAAAGACTACTTACCGTCCACACCAGTATGCTGAGATTTACCTTGAACAAGTAGTTCATCTCCACGGTATACCCAAGACTATTATCTCGATAGGGAACCCGGTTTGAGCTCGTTTCGGCAACGTCTCCAACAAGATCTTGGCACTCAAACACTTCACAGCTCAGCTTATCACCCGCAAACTTCGGGACAAACTGAGCGTGTGAACCAAATTCTAGAAGACATGCTTCGAGCCTGTGTTATATCCTGTAAAGGACCATGGGACAAATGGTTGCCTTTAGCGGAATTTTCTTATAATAATAGTTATCAAGAGAGTATCAAGATGCCTCCCTTCGAAGCCTTGTATGGCCGAAAGTGTAGGACTCCTTTGAATTGGGTAGAAACTGGGGAAAGAATGTATTATGGAAGTGACTTCGTCAAAGATGCCGAAGAGCAAATCTGAAAAATCCAGAAAAATATGGAAGCTGCTCAAGCTCGACAAAAGAGTTATGCTGATAAGCGAAGGAAGTCTATTGAGTTCAAGGTGGGTGACCATGTATATCTCAAGGTGTCGCCCATGAAAGGTGTGAAACGTTTCGGTGTGAAGCGTAAACTCGCACCTCGTTATATTGGACCTTATCCAATCATTGAGAAGTGTGGAAAAGTAGCCTATAAACTTCAACTACCTCCTAAAATGGGAACTATCTTTCCAGTCTTCCATGTCTCCCAGTTGAAGAAATGTCTTCGCATCTCGGAAGAAGAAATTAAAGTCAGGGGTATCAAATTACAATCTGATCTTTCCTATGAAGAAAAGCCAGTGAAGGTGTTAGATGTTATAGAGCGTGTAACTCGCTTGATCGAGTGGTGAAAGCTGTTCAAAGTGGTTTGGAGTAATCACGGTGAGAAAGATGCAACATGGGAAAGAGAGGACTATTTGAAAAATACTTATCCATCTTTCTATTCCGATCGGGTACGTTTTTCAAAATCTCGGGACGAGATTTTCTTAAGGGAAATTTGTAACACTTCAAGTGTTATTGCCTAAATTGCATCTAATTACATGAGCATAAGCATCATTAAAGTGTTTAATGACATTGCATTTGATTGATGATTGAGTTCAAATTCAAATTCAAATTTGAAAACCTACTTTCAAAAATACTTAGAATTTTGATATGCTTCAAAAAGCAAAGTTATCATTTTCATTATTTGGAGCAACTTTTACATTGGAAGATTTTCATGTTCCAATATGAAATCTAGAGTTTTTGAAAAAGTGGAGAAAATCCCCTAAGCGCTACGGTGCCGCGGCCATACCTTCCCCTCGCTCCTCGTCGCCGCCGTGGCCGTCGCGCGTCTTTCCGGTTTGCCCCGCGGCGGTGCGTGGAGGGCGTCGCGAAGGCTCACGGCCACCTCGCCTGCCTTGCCCAAGGCCGAAGCCGGCCACTCCACCTTCTCCTCCTCCTCATTTTCTCTCTCTCGGTCGCCACCGCCCGTCACCAAGTCGCCCCGGAATTCCTCCTCCTCACTCCACCATTTTCCAATTCGCCACGGCCATAGCTCCGCCACAAGCTGCCCTTCTTCCCCGACCACACCGTGCTTCACATCGTCGCAAGGTGAGCCCGAATTCCGCGCCGCCGCCATGACCTCCATGGTCGCGAGCTCGGGTCCGCCGAGGCCCCAACTCCCCGCCATGGAATCACCTTCCATTTTCGTCGTTTTAGAATCGCCTTAGTACCCTGGTGCTCACACACACACGTCCTAGCCATCTCCTTCCCCAGCGCCGGCGTATTCGCCGCCGCCGTCGCCGTCAACCCCGCCGCCGGAGCATTTGTTTGCGCCGCTGCCTAGCTAGCCACTCTAATTTATCCCATTAGCTAGCCTATCGTGTGCGGGAGATCGAAAGGAGTCCAGTAGTGCCGGTCGCACCGCCGGAAACCTCGCCGGCGTCGAGCTTTGGCCGGCGAGACCGCCGCTCCTCCGCTTTGGGTCAGCGACGGGTGGGTCCGTCGGTTTGAGCTTTCGCGCGCGCCCTCGCCGCTCGCGCGTGGGCGCGTCGCCGTCGCGTCCCGGCGGGCCGGCCTGCCCGCGTGGGCCGTGCTCGCCGCGTTGGGCCGCCCGCTCGCTCGCGGTGCCAGCGCTGCTGCCGCGGGCTGGCTGGGCGCCGAGCAGGCGAATCGGCTGTGAGCCGATTTCCTTTTTGAAAATGATTTTCAAATTTAGTTTTGAATAAATAGTGCTAGTATTTGTCTATTTTGTATAAAATTAATCATAGCTCCAAAAATTATGAAAATTTTTGTGTAGCCTTCTCATGAGATGCTTGATCTAGAAAAAATATGAAATCTGATTTTGGGCAATGTTTTGCATGTTAATTAATTAGCTCATTTAATTAATAAAGGCTTCTTCTTTCAATTTTAATAATTTATTTGTTATTCTAAAAATCATGAAATTTATTGTGTGACTTAGTTATGATGTAAGTAGCTTAAAATAAAATTTTGGACTTAATTGGAGTAATTTTATTTTATGCCTTATTTATGCTTAATTAATTAATTATTTAATGCTTTAATTAATCTTTAAACTTGATTAATCATTATAGGGATTGTTTGACTTTTTGGATTGAGTGTTGACCCTAGGTCATTACTCTTAATGACCTTTGGCACCTTTACTTAATTGTTTTAGCTCATGTTTTTCATGCCAATACGTTTCATAGGGGTTATTTCATGTGCCTAAGTTAATTAAAGTAAAATCTTAGGTGCAGGTGTTAGGTCTTTAACTCCAGATGAATTGTTATATGTTCAGTTGTGTAGATCTGGTAAGTGTGTTTGCTTTTCTTAAGAAAAATTCAAAACCCTTGTTATAGTGATTTGAATATAGGTTTGGAGAACTCGGTAAACGAGTGTCCGAGTGATGTAATCATATCAACTTGTCATCATGAGCATCATGTCATCATCACTATCCTCACTTATGTATTCGATATACTTATTCAATGCATATGCATGCAATAGGTGCGCCGCGGGAGTGACCTGTTGGAGTTCGAGGAACGTGCCGCGGGAGCCGGAGATTCCTCAGGAGCAAAAGGGTCAGGTGGTCGAACCCGACGCCATAGAGGAGGTTGTTCTTGAGTGTCCACGACACGAACCATCAACCTTCGTGAAAGGCAAGCCCCGGAGCATTTTAACTTCCTAACTTTTATAATTACTAAATGCTTTATGCTTGTTGCATTAAGTTCTAGGAATTGAATTGGCACCCTTCTTTGCATTTATATCATTCCTTGTCCAGTTATTATCCACGAAATCCTAATGATATGATACCGTAGCATTTGCTTAGCCATGCTTAAACGGTAGAAGTCGAGTGATTAATAATCACTTGCGAGAAATTAGGATGATGGTTCACGGTTGGCTATATATGCTATCGTGCAAATAACCATGTGTATGTAAATCGAAGGCAAGACGGAGCGCATGAGCTACATGGTCGGCCAACCTTGTTAGTGAAGCGTACCGTCGTGCAAATTAATTACCCACAAGGAATGGAGCCCATCTTAGTCATGTTGAGCAGTGCCTAGCACTTAGGCATTTGGATCCGAGGTTATCCGCCGCGAAGCCTAGTAGCTCAACTTAGGCCGGATCGCGAAGAGTATCAAGTCTCACCCGCCGACGGGTGTTATAATTCCTGATCCATTGGCATATCCGGCGTGGTATGTCCGTGTGAGAAGTCATGTACGTAAGTCCGAGGCGGGTGTTATAATTTCGACCTCATGGCATGGTGGCAACCCTAAGTGAGGCGCTATTCGGATCCGTGATTCCCTGAGTTGTACGAATGGTGTTCTACGGCTACCCTTAGCGGGGTGTCCGGGAGAGTGTTAGGAATATTTCCCAGCTGGGTAGTAATCGATTCGAATCGCCATCGTCTCTGGATAGTGAGAAGCTTGACGGGATCATCTCCATACTTGAAAACTTTAAGTTGTTTGGATGGTTGATCACACTTCGCAAGATAGCGATAATGAACCCGATATGGTTATGTATTTCTCTACTCAATTGCTTGTTTAGCACAGGTGCAAACCTAGATAACAGGTTAATGAAGATTAACATGATGCTAATAATAATTTGGTTACTCTCAACACTTAAAGCTTTTTATGCTAAATGAGTAAGCCAACTCCACCTATAAAGCTTTGTATAATTCTTGGAGTCTTTATTTTGTTTCATGTCGGGTAAGTCTTGTTGAGTACAATTGAGTACTCGGGGTTTATTCCCCCTCATTGCGAGATGACATCTTCTATAATGGTTCTTGCAACTACGCCTTCTCCCCGCGGGAATGAAGACTAGACCATTGGGCATGGTCTCTAGTAGACTTCTTACCTTATATTGTTTTTGTGAGATATGAGCTTGAGCTGGCAATGTAAACCTTAACTATAGTTTTGTTTCAAAACTATGCTTCTTCCGCTACCTTGTATTACGGTTTGTAATAACTAGAGTGTACTCCGATATTATATAATCTATGTAGATTATTTGTAAAAAGTTATAACAGGTGATGTGGTTATGCTGAATTACTACGATCTTGGTTTGTTGCAAGTTGGTTTGAAATCCTTCGTGATTTCGTTGGACTACCGGGTTTATATAAGACAAAGTATACGAGTGTCAACGTATTAGCGGGGACATCTGTACTTAATCTTGTATAAATTGGTCGGTTCTGTGACATTTTTCAAGTGAAGTGCTGATTGCTCTTAAATGACCAGGACAGATTATGTCCGGAATCAGACAGGACACAGGGTTTGGCCTTGTTTGACCTCCTTGAACTGCTGATCTTTCCGCAAACTGACAAGACAGAAAGTCTTGGTCAAAGAGCATAGTTTCCCCCAGATAACAAAGGCCCTAGAGACCTGGGATCTATGCATCACGTGCAAACATTAAAAAAAAAACTGACTAAACTTACAAACAAATTAAGGAAATAAATATTGTTTTCTTTTTATAATGATAGAAAAGCTGGTTCTGTTGAACTAACTGCAGGGTAAAAGGTATGAAAAATTAAAGGTCAAAACAGCATTCAGATCGGGAAAAAGGCCATGCAAATGAACAACTGCATCATTTTTCTTTCTTTTTCTGAGAAGACAATGCATCATGCTTGGCCAAGTTTTGAAATCTTGCGAGTACTACGTTTGCATGATTGCTTCCTTGTTCCTTCCAGGTCAGCCCTAGATTTATGAATGTGCTCATGACAGCCATACTGGAAGTGCAAAATGTTTACTGATTGCATTCTCTACTGATGAATACTGACAGCGCATTGATTGTGCTCTGCTCAAGCAGAATCTCACCGCAAATTTCTGGACCCTTTTATTGGCCTGCGGTGTGGTCAATCAATGAGTGTATCTGCTGGTCCAGACATACTGCCTGGATACAAGCAGAGGCTAAACAATCAACAAGATCACATGAATCTGTACTGATGTAATTTTATTTTTTGAAGGGAACAGGAGGGGCTTGCCTCTACTGAAATTCGCCAATCAATTTAAAACAAGCAGGTACAAATAGCAGGAGAGAACTCAAGAGACTAAAAAAGGAGGGGATGTAATTTTGTGGCAGAAATGAACTGAAAAGGAGCTAATTTTCGCTCCTCCATCTTAGATTATTATTTTAAGGAATCACTTCATGTGCTTGCCTAGGGAGCTGCTCTATGAGACCACGCTGTCAGTCTTCTGAATTCTTTAAGGCTTGTGGCGCTAATTTGAAACACTTGAAGTTTGTTTATGCAGAGGTTGTGTGCACAACACAAGTCAGCTGCAGCCGAACAGGCCTGCCCTGTAGCAAATCCTCCACTGTTTCCATGGAGCATTAACCAAAATGACAGGGGATCGGACACGGTCACTGTACAAATCTGATTCGGTTCGCACCGGTGCAAACTGCAATGGCAAAAAGACAGCACCGTCAATCGAGGGACATGACAATTGATACACTCGTGTCTCCGGCCGGTCGGTTCGCGCCGTCGCCGCCGTCGCCTTACCCTGCTAACAATTTCCCGGCCCGTCAACCGGCTTTCCGTATATATACTGCATAAGTATCGGCTTCGTTGGCCTTTTCAAGGGGCTTTTTCAAGGAGAAGGAGAGAAGAGGTGATCAGGTGAAGGAAGGCGAGAGATACTAGAGAGGAGAGAAAGGACGAGAGGATCAGGATGGCGGCGCTGCGATCTGGGTTGGCGATGTTGGGCCGCCGTAGCTGCGGTTGCTCTGGGTCATCGTCTGCCGCGACGGCCGCATCCATGGGCGGAAGGGGGATGGAGATCCACCAAGTTTTACGCCCTGCCGCCGTCCGTAACCTTGAGGTGATTGATCTTAAACCCTGCCGTCCGTAACCGATCAGAATATAACTTGTTCTGGTTCATTGTCTGCCTGTTTTGTTATATGCTAGGGATGGACTTTTAAACTGATATATATATATTTTTTTTTTTCGAGAACATGCAACCGCATATGTTTCATTAAGCAGAAGAACCCCTTACACAGTAAGCCGTAGCTTACTGACCCAAAGAAACACACACGCCACCAAGCTAGCACGTGGTTGTAATTACAAGAAATTTTTTTGCTCCTGAGCCCTAAAGCACTACAACACCTAGGCACTCGCCCTCCTGGCCTCCAGCGCACTGAGGCACCTGAAACCCGCGGACGTCCAGAGACAAACCTCCTCCAAAATCGTAGAAAGCAGTTCCCTTGGCGACCTGGACACGCCCCGAAAAGTACGCGCGTTCCTCTCATTCCACAGCGTCCAGCCCACCAGAAGAAGCAAAGCGTCGAAAGCCCGCCGAATAATCCTAGGCAAAGGGCGTCGAGACCACATCCACCATTCGAAAATATTTTGCTGACGCACTGTCACCAGGCCCTGCAGATGAAAGGCCGATAGACAGAGCTCCCAGACCTCTCTGCTGTAGACGCACCCCGGAGGATGTGGTCGGATCGTCTTGTGACCATCGATCGCCATCCAACACTTCCCATGCATGACTAACCAAAAGAAGAATTTAAAAACTGATATATATTAATCATGGGTCGTTGTTGCAGAGCTGGCGGTGTTTCTCAACTGAGGGTCGTGTGCCGAGAGACAAACGCCCTGTTCGTTTGGTCGTTTCTGGCTGGCTGATTCTCGCTGTTGCTGATTTATTGTGAGAGAAAAACACTGCTCAATCGCTGGCCGAAAGCGCTGATAAGAGCAAACGAACAGGGCGCAAGCAGACAGTCCCCCACGTCTTTGGTGCAGCATTGTTGGTTGTTTCACGATGACCAAAGTTTTAGCTTTCAGCTTTCTTTGGTTGTTCGATCAAATTTGTTATTTGTTGAGTGTGTTCATATCCCAGATTCTGAGTTATGCAAATTGAGAGTCCATGGTTCTTTAAATAGAATTTTGTTAATACCTTCATTTTGAACCTACACTGGGTTTCTATAATTGATCAAGTACACCAAATTTACAACCTGACAGTGCTGATTTTAAAGGGGGGCAGCATGTTATGGCGCGGCTAATCATATTGTGCTTGGATGGTTGTATGCTCGTTGAAACTAATCAATATCGCATGGTGGAATCATTGATAGGTATCATTCATGAAACTAATCTGAATCACCATAGTGTCAATTTTATCATACTGAAGTCTTGTTTGGCGACATCATGTTTTGGCGAGTCTTTTGGCAAAGTCAATCCTGTTTTAGCTAACTAAAGAGAACTTCGTCATGTGGCACCAAATCAAAAATGGCCTAATTTGTTTTCCTACTTTGACAGGGCCAAATACCGTGTGAAAAATGCGGATCCACTTACCAAGTCCAAGCTTGTCTCTGTGTATGGAGTGGTGGTTATGGGGGCACCGGTGATCTGGTTGGTGTATGTGACAAAGAACTGCAGCATTTGACTATGTGTTTAATTAGCCGGCAAACTTCTGATTTACAATGTCCTGCTTCCGAAGAAGATAGCTCTTTAGTCTTTGGAATCCTTAGTCTTTAGGTTGGTACTATGCTGTGCTCTTAACTGGAAGCTGAAACCAGTGTGCTAAAACAATGCAGTGGTTAATTTCCATCTGACCTGAACCTGATAATGTGAGACACAGGTAATATATAATTTTGCTCTCTAATGTGAGGCTGAAACTACACTCTATTGCCTATTAGTATGCAAAACTGGGTTCAGAGTGTCTACTGCTCGTATATATGACTAAAATTGTGTTTGGCCACTAAATCAGGTTATCCTACTTGTTGAGCTGCTAGCTAGTGGTAAGCAAGACCACCTAGAAGTTTAAGAACACTTTTTTGTGACTTGAAGTTTAAGAAAAATTCACAGTGGTCAAATGGCACATGATTATTGGAGCTTAGTGAGTAATCAAGTTAATGCCAATTTCGAAGACAGCAAATACTTATCTTTGTTAAGTGAACTCCTGATTGCTCTTAAATGACCAAGACAGATTCTGTCCGGAATCAGACAGGACATAGGGTTTGGCCTTGTTCCACCACCTTGAACTATTGATCTTTCCGCAGACAGACAAGATACAAAGTCCTGGTCAAAGAGCATAGTTGCCCCAGATAACAAAGGCCATAAACAATGCTTTCTTTTTTAAATGACAGAAAAGTTGGTTCTATTGAACAAATTGCAGGATAAAGAGGTACTTTTGTATGAAAAAAAGGAGATCAAAGCAGTATTCAGATCGGGTAAAAGGCCAAATAGGACATGCAAATGAACAACTGCATTTTTTAGGTTGTCTAAACATCACTCAACAATTTATAGTTTTCTATCACACGATGTTCTGGTGTGTTTTTGGCGATGTTCTAGACACATATGTGTCCTCGCGAGGAAACACGCCCAAAGATCGCAAGGGACACGACAGAACATCGCGAGAAACACGTCTAAACATCGCAAGGAACACGACAGAACATCATGACAAACACGTCAAGACATCGCAAGAAGAAACACGCTAGAACATGGCTGAGAACACACCAGAACATCGCAAGAAACACTACAGGACATCGTGTCACGAGAAGCTAAAAATTGCTTGAGTAATGTATAGCTTTTTTTTTTTTTTTTGCTTTTTCTGAGAAGACAATGCATCATGCTACTGGCCAAGTTTTGAAATCTTGGGAGTACTACGTTTGCATGATTGCTTCACGGTCCGTGACTTTTTCTGGGCTAGCTGGCCGGCCTAAATGCACAGTACTTGTAATTTTTTTCCTCCAAATTTTTGATTGTACAGATTGCCCATGTCCACGACTGTGTCCGCCAGTGCTTTGTACCCAAGTCATAATCTCTTGATATTTTTTTCTCAAAATTATTGGGTGTACAGATGTACACTCATGTCCACGCGTTGTGTCTGACGGTGCTTTGTAGCCAAGTCATATCTCTTGATCTTCTCCAACTAGCTCAACTACATTATGTCATGGCTCATATTTAATGAGTCCTCCGTGGCACTAGTTGAGCACTTCCAACATTACCAAGTCACCTTTCCAACATGGATATAAGTGTTGCTCACATTAGTATACATGTGGACTAAACACCTATGTGCCGCAACATAAACACATATTAATCCAACTAAGCTGTCACTCAATAACCGAAACAAAATAAGGTCATTTCACTTGTCCGCTCACCAATGTCACTTGTTCCCCATAAGTGCACCACCGGGATGGGACGAGGGCTGCATGAGCGCTTGGGACCAGGTAGAGAAGTTGCTATGAGCTTCTATTTCCAGTCATTTCATCATGATTTTGAATGTTCAAAACCGTCAACAAGGTGTCACAAAATGGAAGGAACCAAACAAAGCATGAACTTATTTTACACAAATAACTTGATTTCACATGTACGTGTTAGAAAACAAAGCTATGGACCCACTTTGAGGGGTCGAGCCAGGCCCCATGTGTGGCCATAGAGGTCCAATCTTTGTGGAGTGTAAGAAAACAAACTAGGAATCCTAGCCATCAGATGCAAGTTGTGTACTTCTCTAGATGCAGGTCACACGGATTGATAGACCCACAACAACAAATAATTTCATGTGACAACATTCTAACATTACTCATACCCCACCATGACAAGTGGGCCTTGCTCCCAGACGGAGGAGGGCCCAAGGGCCAACGGGGGTCGGTCAACCCCCTTTCCTATAGCTAGGTCTAGCCGATCACCCCCTCCCAGTGACTTATGCAAAGAAACATAACTCCACTCCATCTACACCCTTGATTTCATGACGGTTCCATTCATTAGTGGAGGTCTAGAGCACATAGATCCATGGGACCACTAATGAATATTCTCTAGAATCAAGGAAGCATCTCCACTCTCCCAAGGCACCTCTAGTACTATAAATACCTTTGGTGCTATAAAAATTAGGAACTTACTCAAACCTAGGAAATACTACTTAATGTTTGAAATCTCATTGTTATAAGGGAAAAAGGAAACAAATAAACATCGATCTAGCATACATCCATCATTTTCATTAAAGGACACATTCATCTTCTAAAGAAAAATCAATAAATCATTTTTAGCTTTGTGTGCCAACAACAATTTGATCCTTTATTAGCACCAATGGCACGAGCTATACAAGACCACATTGTCAAACATAGCATGAACTACCAATAGCAACCTTCAATTAAGAGAGAAAACAAAGTCACATATAAAGAACTATACTTACTTCGTGAGATAACTTGACATCAACATTTAATGAGGTGAATCGAACTAGGTTGAACAATCGATAAATACCTCGACTTCAAGCAACTCTTGACTTGAGACCTTGAACCATAGCCACATTTATCATCAATTTTTCTTATCTGCATTGGGTGACACAATGTGGATACTCCCAGGAATTAGAAGTAGGATACCTCCAAAAACAGAGTACACCCCAATGGCAAATTGCCTGTCTATTTTATAGGCGACTTCAACATTCACCAGCCTCGACTGCACAATCAAACAAATAATATGCAACTTTGTATAGAGGGAATAAGATATATAATGCTATAATGAAAGTAATTATGCATCCAGCAAATACACACTCATGACCAGCAAATACACAATCAAACCTTCACTAGCAGTGTTGGATGACCAAAGTAATTATGCATCCAGCAAATACACACTCATGATAAAAGAAATGCTATGATGTTTTTGGCTAAGGATCGATGGCTACACCAATGATAAAGAGGTTCAACCCTAACCATCAGGAGGTTCACTAGCAAGGCAACGCCCACTTCCATTGTTACAATCTTATAGGATTGGTCCAGAAATTCATGAGAACAGGAACAATCAGTAGATATAAACCAGAATTGGCCAATAGCAAGGGATGATCACTGCACATGCAAATAGCAAAATTTATACTGCCGAACCCCCAGACCCATGAAAGAAAGATGTGGTAGGTCCAAAATCTAGCAGATCTAGAATCCCAGCAGACCCTAAACCCTAAACCTATCCCACAGTAGCACAGGAGCAGATCTAGGAGGTGATAAAAATCGTACCAGATCCACGGTAGCACAAGGAGCAGATCTAGGAGGTGATAAAAATCGTACCAGATCCACGGTAGCACAAGGAGCAGATCTTGTAGGTGATAAGAATCCTACCAGAGGTGAGGTAGCACTGGAGCAGATCTAGGAGGTGGTAAGAATCGTACCAGAGGAGAGGCAGGAGCCAGCCCCCGTCTAGCAGCCCCCAGCCGCCTACCAATGGCCATCTCATGCTTGCTCCGGGTTGAGGTGGGGAGAATGATGGGAGGGCTAGTCAGCTAGTCGACTACTAGTCTGTGAGAGAATGATGGGAGGGCTAGTCTGCTAGTCGACTGCTAGTCTGTGAGAGAAAGTGGAGGGTGCAGGTGCTATGTGAGAGAGAACCTGACCATGATTGTTTTTTTAATATTTAACCCTAAGGGAAGGGATTACTAATCAAGGGATTAATTATCATGTATTTTGCTGACATCATGTAAAAGATTGTAGCCTGCCTTTCCTTTTGAAAGGTTTTCTTATAGCTACACAAAACGCAGGATTTTTTTTACATCCAATGTTTTCGTGGAAGCCCGAGGCGCTCGCGCGCTAGAGAGAGACGGAGAGAAAGAGAGCGTGAGCGCAATGGTGATGTTTACCGGCACTACCATGCCTGTTCGTGCCACCGGCTCGCAGGCACCAACTCGCATAGCTCCATGCCGTCTATGCCACTCCCGCACGGACAGAGATTGGGTAACTTTGCTCTGTAAAGTCACGACGCAACTTTCGTGCCTGTATCCACCGTCCAAACGAAATCCAACGGAATGAAATGATTCGCCTCTTTTTTTTTCACGCCGTGCGTTCTCAGTCTCCGTCTCCGTCCTCGTGGTCGACGCCGTGGAAGCGGAGCAGGGCGGCGTACAACGCGGCGAGGCGATCCTGCATGGTCGTGGTCCCGGCCGGCGCAGCCCGAGGCCCCGAAGCTCGCGCGCGTGCAGCAGTCTTCTTGCGCTGCAGCCGACGGCATACGACGTGGCGAGCAAGGTGGCAAGGCGGTCCTGCAGGTCGCGTTCCCGGCCGGCGCGGCCCTCTCCACGAGGCCCAGGAGCTCGCGCCCGTCCATCATGGCGGCAGCCTTCTCGCGCTGCAACCGGGCGATCATCAGCACCGTCTCGCTGGTCGTGGTCTCCGCGGCGCCGTGCTCCCTGTCAAGCTCTGCACGCTGCGCCGGTCCGCCCATGTCATCCTCCACCATTGACAGCACCAACCGGACCAGAGAGAGAGAATAGATGATGTAGCGTCCTTGACGGCGTCGAATAAGGAGTACTGTTGACGCCTAAAAATGTTTATATGTCGTCAACGGCGAAAACGAACGAAGGAGTGGCAAAATCGGCATCCCCGGACGTCGACACGCCGTGGGAAGAGGCGCCGGACGCTGGTTCGGCCCGTGCCGGACGCAGTTGAGTCGCGCCGGACGCACTCCAGTGCCTCCTCGCGCGAGGGTGGACGCCAGACGCGGCCGCGCCGGAAGCACACCGAGCGCCGGACGCGACCGAGCGCGGGCACGCGCGCGTGCGTGGCAGCGTCGCTGCGCCAGACACGGCACACGCGAGCGCCGGACGCGTCTGCCCCGCGCCAGACGCGGAACAGAAACATCCCGAGCGCGCGATCGCAGCAGACACGGGGCGTCGGACGCGCCCCTCTCGCGCCGGACGCGTCCGGCGCCGTGTCGGGCACGATCGACTCCGACCCAGGTATGTATCTTGCTCAATTAGGGGAACATAGCGCTCATGAGTATATGAAAATTCGTAATTTCCCTTTATCATTGACTGGTACTGCTTTTGCATGGTTTACTTCTCTAGCACCATGTTCTATTAATTCTTGGGCTCAATTAGAGGAAAGGTTTCATAATCATTTTTATACCGAAACTCAAGAAACTAGACGGCACACCTTACTCTGTTAGGCAAATGCGTGATGAAGCTTGTGTAGATTTTTTCACTAGAGTTAGAGAAATTAAGAATAAATGTTTTCATCTTAGTATTTCGAAAGAGATCTAGTAGATATATGCTTTAATGGTTTGAACTCTAAGATTCGTGAGAAACTAGAAAATGTTCAATTTACTAGCTTCAATCATCTCATGGAGAGGGCCGTTTTACGGGAATCGCGCCTTAAAGATTCTCGTGAGACTTATAAGTCACATCGTTCGAATACACATACTTTTGATGCTCTTTCGAGAATATTCGGATGATGATAACTATGAGTGCAATGCTGCTGAAATTAGGTGGCCGCGAGAGAATAAGCAAGTTACTTGTCCTTCTCTCAAACCGATTCAAAAGAATCGGTATGAAGAAGTAAAGTATACTTTTGATACTTCTAAATGTGACCGGATTTTTGATGAGTTACTTAAAATTGGACACATTAGAATCAATTACACTATGCCTTCGCCGGATGAGATTAAGAAGAGAGCTTATTGCAAATATCATAATTCTTATTCTCATGCAACTAATGATTGTAATTACTTTCGTCGACGAGATACAATCGGCCCTTAATGAGGGACGATTGAGCCTTGCCGATATGGAGATCAAGAAAAATCCTTTTCCTACAAATACCATTGAAGCGGGGAAGCCGGCTATCTTGATTCGTCCTCACCAAGCCGATAAAGCTAAAGGCAAGAATGTAATTATCGGTGAGCCACGTCCCGCACCGAATGTCCAAAGGAATTCGGGGCGACAAGTGGCACTTGAGAAGGATGATCAAGGCAAGAGCAAACTTACAATCACCGCTAGTTCAGTGGAAGCATTGCGAAGGCAACGGTGGTATGAGCATCAAGCGGTGCAGCAAAGACCAGCTCGGCCCGTCCCTCCGGCCCGACCGAGTCGACCCGACCATTGAGAGCAAAGAGACGCCCCAAGGTGAACAGCCCACCGATGTTTCTACAGTGCAAAGTCGGTTAAATCGATTGTTGCAATCGGTCAAATCGACTCTCAAATTCCGGAGAGGGTTCCATTGCTTCCGGTATTCATGTGACACGCACCTTTATACCACACAAGCCGGAGATTGGTGTATGGAAGCAGCAAGAGCAGAAGCCTAAGAAATTTGTGGTCAAGCCACTTTGTACTTTTGATCGACTTATGGCGAAGTACAAGCAAGAGAAGGCTGATTCCAAGAATTGGCCCATAAAAAAAAGAGAGTCTACACCACCTAAGAGAGAAGTGAAGATAAGAAGCAAAAGGGTGTAGCTCAATCGGTTGGTTCTTCTATGCGGGTTGTCCGTTCTCGTCCAACTCGTTGGGGGCCACCGGTTATTTCATCTCCACATGAGTTGCCATTGCCACAATGGGGAACTCAAGGTGTGTGGATTCCATATCCTCAAGCTCATATTCTAGTTCATCAGAGGTTGGAGGATGTGAGGCACTCTGTCTCTAGCCGATTGGAATTTCAGTCGAGCTCTAGCAAGGTGCATCAAGAGAAGACGATCAAGGCACCAACGCAGCGAGCATATGTTCAAAAGAAGGTGCAAGAACTTGAAAAGTCTACTTCCAAAAGTGCTCCATCACCTAGCATCATTATCGGGTCAATGTCGGCACCCGTGGTTACCGACAATGAACCGATTGTGATTGAAAATAAAATTCCAGCAAGCAAGCAAGAGGGAGTTGCAAAGGAAGTTCTTTGGAGAAGAGGTGAAGGAGAAACCGCCAAGAGATCCTAAGTACATGCAGCCCAAGTGGTGTCCACCAAACTTGGACAAAACTCAAAGGCGGAAATTGCAGCGCGCCGGGCAAGGAAATTGAAGAAGCAAGCTCTTGAGAATTCTCAAGAAAGTGCACCGAAGAAGGACGTTCGCAGAGCCGGCACCGGTCAAACCGATTGAGGAATCGGTCAAGCCGTAGAGGTGACTCAAGAAACAATGGAGCATGAACCGACCAAACCGATTGAAGAATCGGTTAAGCCGGTAGATGCTTGAAATAAGCGTTTCGAGAAATTGTTGAATCGGTTGCAACTCCTCTCAAAGAGACGGAACCGATAACGATGGTTTCTGAGAGTATTGGGGAGAATCCCAAAGATTTTGCTGCTGCAATTGCCAATGTGCTAGGTATGGAAGCTCCGGAAGAACAAGATGATGAGATGGTGGACTATGAGCCATCGCCAGAGCAGATCAATGTGGTGTATCTATCTTCGGATTACTATGTGATCCACCATGATGAGGAGGAACCACCAGCCGCAGAGCTCGTGTTTGCAGTGGAGGATGCTGTGTTCAAGAAGCCCGGAGTTAGAGTGGATCATCTTCGTCCTCTCAACTTGAGAGGTCACATCAATGGGACTCCGGTACACAGCATGCTTGTGGACAGCGGTGCTATTGTTAATGTCATGCCTTATTCGTTGTGCCGCAAGCTTGGGATCAAGGAAGAGGAGTTGATCAAGACCAACATGACCATTACGGGAGTTGGCGGAGATGCTCCAATTCCGGCTAAGGGCATTGCTAACGTTGAGTTGACCATCGGGAGCAAAACCTTGGCTACCGCTTTCTTCGTCGCCGACATCAAGGGAAGTTACAATGTGATACTTGGGCGTGATTGGATACATACTAATGAGTGTGTTCCTTCCAGTCTACACCGGTTTCTCATTCGGTGGGTAGGCGATGCTATTGAGATTGTCCATGCGGATTCATTGGCTGAAGTTGCGATTCTTGCCGATTCGTCCGAACCCGGGGGCATGGCGCCTTTGGCTATTTATCGGAAGAGATTTATCTACTTATGATTATGTGGATTATGCTAGAGGTGGCTTTGTTCTGTATCTCTCAAGCCGATTGACAATCGGCTAAATACAATTGTTTAATGGATAGTCACGAATGGTTAAAGCGTCGATTGGAGGAGTATCGGGCTGAAAAGACCGATGCTTATGAAGCTATTGATGACTTTGATGAGCTCAATAAGTTGGGCCAAGGTTTCACGTCGGCCGACCTTTTAGAGCAAGTTGATATTGGGGATGGTACTACACCGCGGCCGACGTTTGTGAATCAAAACTTGGAAGCCGATTATAAAGCTGAATTAATCGCGCTTCTCAAAGAATATGTTGATTGCTTTGCATGGAACTATACCGAGATGCCGGGATTGAGCCGAGATCTTGTTGAGCATCGGCTCATTCTCAAAAAGAACTTCAAGCCCGTCAAGCAACATCCAAGGCGCTTCAATTCGGCCATCCATGACCGAATAAAGGAGGAGATCAAAAGGTTGTTGCAAGCAAACTTCATTCGTCCATGCCAATATGCGGAGTGGGTCTCTAATATTGTGCCGGTTGAGAAGAAAGACAGTGGCAAGATTAGAGTGTGCATTGATTTCAGAGATTTAAATAGGGCCACTCCCAAAGATGAATATATTATGCCTATAGCCGATATGTTGATCAATGATGCTTCGGGACACAAGGTGATTAGCTTTCTTGATGGTAATGCGGGATACAATCAGATTTTTATGGCGGAAGAAGACACATCAAAGACGGCTTTTGTTTGTCCCGGATTCGTCGGTTTGTTTGAGTGGATTGTGATGACCTTTGGGTTGAAGAATGCAAGGGCCACTTATCAAAGGGCAATGAATTTGATTTTCCATGATCTAATTGGGGTGATTATGGAAGTATACATTGATGATATTGTGATTAAATCGGCTGCCCATAAATCTCATTTAGCCGATTTACGTCTTGCTTTTGAAAGAATGCGTCGCTATGGTTTGAAGATGAATCCACTCAAGTGTGCTTTTGGAGTATCTATTTGGGAAATTCCTAGGCTTTATCATTCATGACAAAGGCATAGAGGTTGATCCCAAGAGGATTGAGAAGATCAAGAAAGTTCAACCACCTACATGCAAGAAGGGCATGCAGAAATTCTTAGGGAAGGTGAACTACTTGAGAAGATTTATTGCTAACTTGTCAGGGAAAATTATTCCTTTCACTCCTATACTCAAGTTGAAGGGTGAATCTGAATTCACTTGGGGGGCAAGCCAACAAAAGGGCATTCGACAAGATAAAGGAATATTTGTCATCACCGCCCGTTCTTCGTGCACCAAAGAGAGGAGTACCATTCAAACTTTATATTGCTGCCGAAGACAAGGTTATTGGGGCTGTTATTACTCAAGAAGATGAAGGGAAAGAATATGTGATTGCTTATCTTGGTCGCCGTCTTCTTGATCCCGAGACAAGGTATGCTCATATTGAGAAATTATGCTTATCATTTGTACTTTGCATGCCAAAAGATGAGACATTATTTTTGTCAAGTACATGTGTTGTAGCATGCCAGGCCGATGTTATTAAACACATGTTGCATCGGCCGATCCTCAGTGGGAGGTTAGGCAAGTGGGCATACTCTTTAATTGAATATGATCTGGTCTTTGAGCCGTTGCGAGCAATCAAAGGTCAAGTTCTTGCTGATTTTATTGTTGAGCATAGCATTAATCTTGATGATGAAATCAATTATGTCACTATTACTCCATGGAAGCTATATTTTGATGGATCGGTTTGAAAGAACGGTCGGGGCGTTGGAATTATTTTAATCTCTCCCAACGGTCTTGTAACCGAGATGTCTAGCCGGTTGGAATTTGATTGCACCAACAATCAAGCCGAATATCAAGCTTTGTTATTCGGATTGATTGTGTTAACTTCTATGGGGGTGCAACATGTTGAAGCTTATGGCGTACTAGATCCTACAAAAGTACAGCATGTTGAAGCTTATGGTGACTCGTTGTTAGTGGTTCAACAAATTAATGGGGAATATCAATGTTTAGATGAATCACTACGTTCTTGTCTTGATACTTGTCTTGGTTATATTTCTAAACTTGCTGAATTCAAGATTCGGCATATTCCTAGACATGAGAATTACAAGGCTAATATGCTAGCTCAACAAACATCCGGCTTTGATGTTAGTAAGCGAAACTTTCATATACAAACAAAGCCGATGCATGAAGATATAAATTTTTGTTGTGCAGGAACAAATGAATTGGTTCAACCGTTCAATATGATCGGATCAACCAATTCTTTAGAAACATGTGCTATTGATGATGTCTTAAATCGGTCTAGTTCAAATGATGATTCTAATACCGATTTAGAGGATTGGAGAACTCCCATAATGAAATATTTGCAGGATCCTAACACTAGAGTTGACAAAACTATCCGGCGGTTTGCATTCAAGTTTACAATGCAAGGTGATGAGCTCTATAGGAAGACTGCTGATGGGTTGTTGCTAAAGTGTTTAGGGACTGATCAAGCAAGAGTGGCTATGGGAGAAGTCCATGAAGGTGTGTGTGGTACGCATCAATCGGCTCCTAGGATGAAGTGGTTATTAAGAAGGGCTGGTTTCTATTGGCCTACTATGATAGCCGATTGCTTTTGTTACTACAAAGGATGTGAAGAGTGCCAACGGTTCGGGAATATTCAAATGGCGCCCGCTTTGGAGCTCCATTCTATCACAAAGCCGTGGCCATTCAGAGGTTGGGGGCTTGATTTCATTGGCCAAATACACCCTCATCTTCAAAGGGACATAGGTTCATCTTGGTTGCTCTGATTATTTCACTAAATGGTGTGAGGCGGTCCCATTGAAGAATATGACACATACGGAGGTGATTGATTTTCTCAAAGAACACATAATTCATAGATTCGGCATACCTCAAACATTGCATACGGATCAAGGCACATCTTTTATGGCTAAAGAGGTGAGGGCTTTTGCCGAATCATACAAGATTAAGGTTGTTCATTCGTCTCCATACTATGCTCAAGCTAATGGCCAAGCTGAAGCTAGTAACAAAATCTTGATCAAGCTCATTAAGAAGAAGATCGAAGAGACTCCAAGGAAGTGGCACGAAGTCTTGTCGAAGCTTTGTGGGCGTATCGCATATCAAAGCATGGTGCTACAAATACTTCTCCCTTTGAATTAGTTTATGGTCAAGAAGCTATGTTACCTGTTGAAGTGAATTTTGGTGCATTCAGGTTTGCTAAACAAAATGATTTATCTCCAACAATGTACCATGATCTCATGATGGACAACATAGATGAAGTGACCGATAAGAGGTTGCAAGCTCTTAGGGAAATTGATAAAGACAAGCTGCGTGTTGCAAGGGCTTATAATAAGAAAGTGCGGAGCAAATCATTCCAAGTGGGAGATTTAGTGTGGAAAACCATACTACCTATTGGATCGAAGAGCAACGAATTTGGCAAATGGTCGCCTAATTGGGAGGGTCCTTTAAGAGTGATCAAGGTGGTGCCCGGAAACTCTTATGTGCTAGAGACAATGAAGAAGGAACGTCTCGACAAGGCAATCAACGGGAGGTATCTTAAAAAATATTTCCCAAGTGTTTGGCAAGAGGCCTAGTGTTCTTCCAGATAATGGCCGATACATGTATCGCCCTTAGAACAAAAATGGCCGATGTATACATCGCCCTTAGACACTAGCTAGCCGATGTGATGGGTATCGTTGCTAGTTGATTGCAAGCAGATATTTTCAGGTTTATTGCTAATTCACCTGAAAATAGGGGGGCATGTGTTGACGCCTAAAAATGTTTATATGTCGTCAACGGCGAAAACGAACGAAGGAGTGGCAAAATCGGCATCCCCGGACGTCGACACGCCGTGGGAAGAGGCGCCGGACGCCGGTTCGGCCCGCGCCGGACGCAGTTGAGTCGCGCCGGACGCACTCCGGTGCCTCCTCGCGAGGGTGGACGCGGAACGCGGCCGCGGGAAGCACACCGAGCGCCGGACGCGACCGAGCGCGGGCACGCGCGCGTGCGTGGCAGCGTCGCTGCGCCGAGACGCGGCACACGCGAAGCGCCCGGACGCGTACGCCCCACGCCGACGCGGAACAAACATCCGAGCGCGCGATCGCAGCGGACACGGGCGTCGGACGCGCCCCTCTCGCGCCGGACGCGTCCGGCGCCGTGTCGGGCACGATCGACTCCGACCCAGGTCGCGTTTTTGGCAACTTTTAACGTGGGAAACTTGTCGTATTGATTCCGGAGTTGTTTCCCACGGGGATAAGACCACCCCCCCTATAAATACAAGGGGATCACGGCCGATTGATCCCATCTATCAATCGAATCAAACAACTACAACAAAACTATCTCCTTTGCCCTAATTCTCTCCTCAACCCCTCTAGTTGCTGTCCGGCGGCTATCTCCGCGATTTCCGTTGGCTTTCTAGGCGCCATCCGCTGGTCCTAGAAGATCCTCCACGTGCTCATCCCTGATGGATCCTTCCGGGAGCGAGTTCGGGAGCTTTATCGGTCAATTTCGAGCTCTACATCGGCTAACCGATCTCTAGATCGGTTTTTGCCGGTCACGTGTCGAAGGCACCACGTTGCAGGTCGCGAAGGCTACCTCGAGGGCGTCCAAGGCCCACGTGTGGTGTGTTAGGCGTCGGATCACTTTTCGGCGTCAACAAGTACCATCCGTTGCCAGCGTGAATGCGTTGCCGCCGCCGCCGACATGGCCATGGCGTGCAGCTTGCGGAGGAGCTCGACAAGGAGCATCCGGGGCTGGAGGCCGGCATGAGATGCGCGCCACGAGGAACAGAACATATAGCACGGTGCCGAGGGTGGCCATGGTGGTCACCATGAGCCTTTCGGTGTGCAGGTCGCCGGACGACGCCATGTTGTGACTTGTGAGCAGCGTGGGCATCCGGCAGGACTGAAGCTGTGAAGCATCGAGCCAAAAATGGCTAAGTGTTGGCTTCGTTTTTACTTGGAAGCGTTTCCAATGTTGGATATAGAATGGACGTAGGGGATGATGGGAAAGTTGCATCGTGACTTTACAGAGCAAAGTTATCCAATCTCTGTCCCTCCCGCACATACTCTTTGCTGCGACGCTCATACCTACCTGGCCGCATCACTGCACCGCCAGCACCCTGCTACGCTGCTCCATCCCTCGGCCTCGCTCAGCGGCCGAGCGGGTCAGGCGTTCTGCTTTATTTGTTTTTGCACGTCCGCCCTTGCTGCGGCTGAGCAGGCATGGCGTTGTGCTCCATCTGTTTTTGCGAAAGGACAAGGACAAGGAGGCCGAGCAGTTGTGCCAATTTTTTTATTTGGCTCTAGCAGTATGTTTAAGTCCAAGGACCAGAGGACCCACATGTAAGTCATGGAACTTATGAAAAGAAAAAAGATAATCATGGATAAAATATACAACTATATTCATGTGTTTTCAATTCCTACGTTCTAAAAGCATCTCCAAGGGTTTTGCATTTTTCTTTGGTATTTGTAGTCATTTGCCAACTCTCAAAACAAAATGCAAAAGAATAAAAGAGGACATCTCCAACCATTTTACAATTTTGACTTGGCAATTACCCAAAATAGACAGCATAGGTGGAGGGATGTGGTGCGAGAGTCGCGCACGGGGACGTCGGAGGCAGCGCATGCGAGACAAATGCCAAGCGCGAGGGGCTTGGCATATATGCCAAGTCTCCCCTTCAAATGCCAAGTTAATGAAAATGCAAAGGCTAAATGCATAACCATTGGAGAGGGTTTTTAGTAGTTTTATGCAAATTAGTAAATGCCAAGTCCAAATGCATAACCCTTGATTTGGACTTGACATTTACTAATTTGCATAAAACTCCTAAAAAACCCTCTCCAATGGTTATGCATTTAGCCTTTGCATTTTCATTAACTTGGCATTTGGAGGGGGAGACTTGGCATATATGCCAAGCCCCTCGCGCTTGGCATTTGTCGCATGCGTTGCCTCCGACGTCCCCGTGCGCGACTCTCGCACCACATCCCTCCACCCACGCTGCCTATTTTGGGTAATTGCCAAGTCAAAATTGCAAAACGGTTGGAGATGTCCTCTTTTATTCCTTTGCATTTTGTTTTGAGAGTTGGCAAATAACTACAAATGCCAAAGCAAAAATGCAAAACCCTTGGAGATGCTAAACACCTCTACTGGTTACTTTCTGCATTTTTCTTAAATATGTTCTACCACAGCTAGCCCAGGCTACGACATCGGTGGTTCTTGGTTGCGTGTGGACCGTGATGTCATAGTGAACTTCCTTTCTTAATTGTTGTTTGAATTTTTTTTTTCATGTGATTTGTTTGAGATTCCATCAAAATGTTGTCAAAATGCTAGCAAGGGCAGTTTGTCTCGTTGCAATTATTAAATGAGAGAAATCGTCCAAAATTCATTATAACAAAACATTACGCGAGCAGTTACAGGGTTATATTATAAAATTGGGGCATGCAAATTCGATGCCAAATGTTACAGGACAATTGGCATTGTTATGACAACTAGATGTGACAATGGGTTTAGATAACAACAATCTAAAATTAAAAGAGTCTTTTTACTATGCTTGATATTTCCTCCTATTTCCTCCGGTTTCCTCCACAAAATTCTAACTCTGCTCTCATTATATTTGTGAAGGGTATCATCGTCTTTTCCCGTTGTGAACCCGTCCGCCCGTCCGCACCCTGTCCCCGTCTGCTCGTCCGGCCGCACACCCCACTGCTCTCCCCGATCCTCCCGATCGGCCCTCCTCGGCCTCCTCCCCATCGCCCTCGCCCAAGCCACCGCCGCCGCTGGCCTGCGCCGAAGCCGCCCTCGCCCCCACGCCGCGCCGGCCGCCCTTGCCCCCACGCCGCGACGTCCTCGTCATCACCTGGCCAGCACCGCCGCCGGTCCAACTCGCCCGCCCTGCGCCGGCGCCGGCGCCCCACCAAAGCCGCCACCACGAGTCCAAAGTCCCCGGCGGCCTCTCCTCGACGGTCCTCGTCCTCGCCATACCCAACGCTGCCGCCCGCCGTCCTCAATTTTCCCCTCCGGATCGCCTTCACCATCGTCAAGATCCTCTGCCTGTGCCATGTAAACTCTACTCCCTCTCCCTTCGTTGCTTGCACGTGTGCCAATTCTATTCATTCCATGTTGGCACTCGGTACATTTAGCAGTAGTATTGTTCAATTGATAGTGTCCGATTCCCATTGAGATGGTGAGCTCTCTGATCCATTTTGGTATTCAATGGCATGTTCTTTTATGCATAGGATAGATGTGAAACCTGACATATGATTAGTCAAAATATTATGTGCATTTCAGCTTGGTTGGTAATTTGGCCAAGTTGCTGCACTGAGGCATCCTCGCTGGATCAACCTGTTCAAGCATGCCAAGGATAGAATATCATAAGCAATTAAATGCCACTGAAATGAACAGCAAGTAAAATTTTCTACTATGCCATGACTTGAAAAGGGTGTTTGCTTTGCCCTGAAATCAGCAACTGTTTCTTAGGAAGTACTGAATCTTTTTGCATTTGGTTAGTAGCGTACTGAAGTATAACCGTAGGTTGTTAAAATTATAGCTGAAGTGTTGGTAATTGAGTTCACTGTATATGCACATTTGCAAATGCCTGCTGTGTTTGATAACTGTTATCTTCATTCATGAAGATGGGTTGGTTTGTATTGAGAGAGCTCACAGATGCTCTGAAAATAGATGTAATCTCTGTTTCTAACTTTATTAGTAGTTGTAGGGAATGTAAACACAATTCAGCTTGAACTGTAGTGAGCTGATCTGACATATAGGCATGTTTCGATGCATGAAAACATTTTTAGGTGCTTTGTTTGATAATTAGTTTGATTCTCTATCTTGCATGTGTAATTATGGCTAATGTTCCTCTTCATTTGTAGGATTCAAAGCTTCCTGAGGATGTGCTGGATAGATGATTCGCCAAGGATATGATTGCTGTTGCATAATAGCTAGTAAGTGAACTCTGGTGGACAGCAACTTTTAACACCATTTATTTGCAATCGGTTGCACTAGTTAGAGATGCATTACTACAGTCTGATATAATAGTTTATCTTTCTGCATACCCGGCTTTCAGTTTTGGGTCATGCAAAGTGATTTGGACGTGTAATAACTAATAAGTGGTAGTCTGCCAAAATTTCATTTCACGTATACATGACTGAATGAATTAGCGCCAGTGTACTCTTGGATAATCATGATTCATCTTTTTATTTGCATCCTGTTGATTTGCTATCAGTGCATGCACTAATTTGAATTTGCTGTAACCTGTTGTATGGATTCTCACTAACAGGAAAAGCTTGTGATAGTTCTATTTTCTAGTAAGAGCTTGTGATAGTTCTGTTTTCTTGGCAGGTGGACAACAAAATATTTAAGATCTTTCAGGAAGCTTGCATTTGTTCTGCGGTCGATGAGCTGGCTTCAACATTTGGCCCCGTGGAGCTACTCCATTGCCGTCTTTGAGAAGTTGTTTGTGAACATAATCACATTGTGCAAGCAAACATATGACATGCAGCTGGTTTTGGATGTTGTGTATGTCGATTGAACGCTTATCGTTGCGGGTTAACGTGTTTCAGGGTCAGGTTGCGCTAACTGATTGAACCCTGTGTTCAATTAAGTGTAGCCTTCTGCAGTTCGTTTATTTTGCTTCTCTTTTATTACAAACTCTTATAATTTCGTTGTTGTTAAGTAATGAAATTCGGCTTTGCCGTAGTGGAAAAAAAATGGTCGTAAGTTTTTGCAAGTTGCTCACGCTTTGGTTCTGTGTTATTCAAGCATGTTATTTCGTGGTGAAGAAGCTAATTCTGGGCTTCTTGTTGGCACTGCCTTTTCCCTTGTAAATTCAGAGGCATGATGGATCCTTGCCATCGAGAGGAAATCTGGGCCACATGTAACCTCGTTTGTGCCAAATCTCGAACTCGACTCTCTGTAAGGTGAACCGTATAACCATCTTGAATGACCCGGCCGCTCACGCCAAGACACGTTCCTTCCTCGGCAAATCCGTAACTGATTATGATTTCTACTTTTCTAGTTTGGAACAGAGCACCACACGATCGAGCTACCAACTACACAAGGCAAAGAACTAGCTATACTCTACCACCTAAAGCTACAACTAGCCACTCCCACACTGCCAAGAACTCTTATTAGTCCGATTTATCCTTTCGACATAGCACCACAGCATGACAGTTTTTAATAAAAAGATTGACAGTTCTTTACAAAACAAGAGAGCAGCAGATTCCATTCGAATAAGAGCAACCGATCACATGCCGGGGTTGATGCGGCGGCAGAACTCTAGAAAGACATTTTCTTTTTTTAGTTAGCGTGAACACATCTCTAAAAAATTACCCAACTATAATACTACTACAATTATTCATTTGACAAATATCAAATTACCATACTAACCTTGATTAGAAAAAAGAAATACAAAAACGGAATTACCACCCCTTTGTTTTGAGTCATAATTATCTGAGTTTTAGAGGAAATGGGAAGAAATTTGACACACATGGGAGGAAATTTGACTCATATGGCCCACCGGTCATACACACCAGAATTTCCTCCCGTTTCCTCTCTAGAATTTCCTCTCATTTCCTCCACCCTTTGTAGCCGTCGGATCGGTCGACGTGAGCCGTTGAATATTTTCTCAAGCATTTTAAAAAATCTCAAATTAAAATGAGCACTAAAATACATTTGGACACTAATATGGTGGTTTTAGGTGAGTATATTTCTCGCGACTCAATAGGAATGATGGAATTAGAGAAATTACATCGCATGCATTCAAAGTGTGTTGGTACTAACACATCTTAGGAGTATGAGAACGGATTTTTGGAGATAGGGAATCTAACGAGGAATAACACATCTTAGTTGTGCAACAATCAAAAATCGCTCACACGCCTTGGGTACATCAACTTTGTCATAGTAGTGACGCGTAGGAACAAAGGTAACTATCCTTTTCATTTCATGACAAGTCAAATGTATTCAATTTTGTCCAAATATCCAAATCCAAAATATAAAAAATATTCATAATAATCTTATTTTAAAATATAAATATTAGTAATATTTTCTATAAATCTAGTCAATGTTAAGAAAGTTCAACTAGCACACTTTCGATACGGGATTAAGGGAGTATTATGGTTATTACCATGTGTCGATTGAAGGGTCATGGCATCCGCACACGAGAGTAAGAGGCCCATCAAAGTATGTAGTCTAAAATGAAAAATAAAGTTAAGAATAAAACCATAATTAAAAAGAATATAAACGATCTTAAATTGTAACTAAAAATATGTAAAATATATATTTTAATAATTAATCATGAATAGAAATGACAATGATAAAATAATTAAGCTGTTTTTATAGATTTATAAAAGTTTTATTAAACTTTAGATCACCATAAAAATTCTTTTATGATATTAACTATCATAAGCTTAATTAAAAAATATAAATATATATAAACGGTTTAAATGTGATGAAATTTGATGAAACGAGACTTGAAATTCGATCCATAATAGTTTTTATTTTTCAATAATAATGATTTTTCTTTTATAGGTAGGGCTCTATTTATTATTTATCCATACGTATGCCCTCCCACTAGACCAACAAAGCTACCAAAAGATGCGATAAGAATCTTTATTGATTGAATAGAAATTTTGATTAAAAAATATCTAACAAGGAAGACTGCTGCAAGGTGATTCTTGTTCATAGTGTGTTCATATCCCAGACTCTCAGTTATGCTAATTCAGAGTCCATGGTTCTTTAAATAGAATTTTGTTAATACCTTCATTTTGAACCTACAGTGGGTTTCTATAATTGATCAAGTACACCAAATTTACAACTTGACAGTGCTGATTTTAAGGGGGGGGGGCATGTTATGGCACGGCTAATCATATTGTGATTGGATGGTTGTATGCTTGTTGAAACTAATCAATGTCGCACGGTAGAATCACTGATAGGTATCATTCATGAAACTAATCTGAATCACCATAGTGTCAATTTTATCATACTGAAGTCTTGTTTGGCGACATCATGTTTTGGCGAGTCTTTTGGCAAAGTCAATCCTGTTTCAGCTAACTAAAGAGAACTTCGTCATGTGGCACCAAACCAAAAATGGCCTAGTTTGTTTTCCTACTTTGACAGGGCCAAATACCATGTGAAAAATGCGGATCCACTTACCAAGTCCAAGCTTGTCTCTATGTATGGAGTGGTGGTTATGGGGGCACCGGTGATCTGGTTGGTGTATATGACAAAGAACTGCAGCATTTGACTATGTGTTTAATTAGCCGTCAAACTTCTGATTTGCAATGTCCTGCTTCCGAAGAAGATAGCTCTTTAGTCTTTGGAATCCTTAGTTTTTAGGTTGGTACTATACTGTGCTCTTAACTGGAAGCTGAAACCAGTGTGCTAAAACAATGCAGTGGTTAATTTCCATCTGACCTTATAATGTGAGACATAGGTAATATATAATTTTGCTCTCTAATGTGAGGCTGAAACTACACCCTATTGCCTATTGGTATGCAAAACTGGGTTCAGAGTGTCTACTGCTCGTATAGATGACTAAAATTGTGTTTGGCCACTAAACCAGGTTGTTGAACTGCTAAGTTCACAGTGGTAAAATGGCACATGATTATTGGAGCTCAGTCAGTAATCAACTTACTGAATGCCAAGTTCGAAGACAGTAGTAAATTCTTATCTTTGTTTGTGGAATAGTTTAAGGTGTTAGTATTATTGTATGTCATTTTTTCCAAGTGAACTCCTGATTGCTCTTAAATGATCAAGACAGATTCTGTCCGGAATTTTATCTAAAAAAAAAAAAGATTCTGTCCGGAATCAGACAGAACACAGGGTTTGGCCTTGTTTGACCTCCTTGACCTGCTGGTCTTTCCACAAACAGACAAGACAGATAAGTCTTGGTCAAAGAGCATAATTGCCCCAGATAACAGAAGCCATAAATATTGTTTTCTTTTTATAATGGTAGAAAAGCTGGTTCTATTGAACTAACTGCAGGATAAAGAGGTACTCATATGAGAAATAGGAGATCGAAGCAGTATTCAGATCGGGTAAGAGGCCAATTGGCCATGAAAATGTAGTGCATTTTTTTTTCTTTCTTTTTCTGAGAAGACAATGCATCATGCTGGCCAAGTTTTGAAATCTTGCGAGTACTACGTTTGAATGATTGCTTCCATGGATTTTTGAATGTGCTCATGACAGCCAGGAGCCATACTGGCCGAAGGGCCTTTTTTTTTGTTGAGAAATGAAGGGCAAAAATGTTACCGATTGCATTCTCTACTAAATACTGACAGCGTATTGATTGTGCTCTGCTCAATCAGAATCTCACCGCATATCTCTGCTGGGTCCAGAGTCCAGACTTATCTGCCTGGATTCAAGCACAGGTTCCGATTTTTTTTTTTTTTTCTGTATATACATCCAACATCGCTAAACAACCAAGATCACATGAATCTGTACTGCTTTCAGCACTCAACAGGAGACGTCTGGGGATGTAATTTTGTGGCAGAAATGAACTAAAAAGGAGCTAATTTTCTTTTTTCTTTTCTTTTTTTTTAAAAAAAAATTTTAGAACATAGCCCATGCCTTAACATTAACCAAGACTAATATCATCCATTACAGCGATCAGGGTGGGGACACCTTTCCAACCAGTTTTAAAAAAATCCTACAACCAAAAGCACAAACAAAACAATAAACTACCAACTCTAAGCTCCAATCCAGATGAAGAACCATCAACCACTGAACTAAACCAAGGCTTCCTGCTAGCATGCTCAATTTTCGCTACTTTTGGCTCCTCCTCCTTAGTCTATTTCAAGGAATCGCTTCATATATAGTTACCTACTTACCTAGGAAGCTGCTAGGAGGGCACACTGTCGGTAATTCACGCTTTCAGTTATAGAAAAGCATGGGTCTCAATTGAAACACTTGGAGTTTATAGAAGGAATGGGTACACAAAACAAGTCATTCAGATTTGAACAGAGTGGACGAAAAGAATACAAGAAAAAGTTCTCATCATTAACTCGCTCCGTCCAGAGAAGAGTGCCATTATCTAGGATTTTCTTTTTAGGACGCCAATTTCGAAGTGTTTGCTGCTCCATAATGGTCTCTATCAGAAGGCTTCTCTTCGTTCATCATGGGCATTCGATGCAACCAACGGAGTAGCGGGACTGGCAGTAAAATGGAGTGAGTAGGCAGGGTACCAGGGATGGCCATGACAGCAGCGAAACTCCACCTCTGTTGTTCGGCAATCTAGATTCTCTAACTTCCTTCACAAAAGTCACAGGTGACTTTCGATGTGCAGATGGCATCAGACATAGGGAAAATCACCTGTGACTTTTGTGAAGGAAGTTAGAGAATCTGAATAGTTGAAAAGGACATGCTATTTCTTCTTAGATGAAAACGAAACTGAAATGTGTTATTATTGTTTGCTTATGAGATAACATAATCTTCGGTTTGTAGCATGTTGGAATGTCAAAAATACCAACCTTTGAACACAAGCTTTGTTGCTAAGCTTATGTTCTACAAAATGTTCTACGCAGCGTGTAATTTTGTCAAAACTTATTGTGTTTTCGTTGTGTGTTTGGCAGTTATTGCAAAATCGTTAGTTCGACGCCTAATAAAAAAAAAGACCAGGGGCAACCTCGTGTCATTACTGGCGCGCTTTCCTAGTAGAGTACAAAATGACCTCGCGGGCAGGTGCATCACAGCAGCAGAGCGGGCGCGGGTGCACCGTCATTGGCGCCTTGGCATAGCGGCAGTGGAGACTGGAGTTCACCACACGAATCGCATGCAGTGGAGATTTTTTTTTTCTTTTTCTTTTTTAGCAGATGGGGTTGCAGGCCTGCGGCGCCGCAGCCTCAAATCCGCAACAGAATAGGAAAGGAAAATAGACGGCCTGTAGTTGTCCAGGTCCAGCGGGCCTTTTTTTTTTTTTTTTTTTGCGGGAAGGGCTAGGTGGGCTTGCAGGCAGATCCGTGGCGCTTTGCATCCTTCGTACGTATCCCACAAGACGCTGCTGATATTTTCATCAAACTAGGTAACTGCCCGTGCGTTGCAACGGGGGCAACAAAAAATTTCATCAGACAACCGATCATGACAATTTAACTTTGCACATGTGGTGTATCATGACATTGAGAAAAATATGATTGCAGATGAACCAACAGACACATGAAGTCCTAAAAAGAAAGTATGAATGTTCAAACAAGTTCTGTGGAGCAACAATCATAGATCTAGGAAACACAATGCATAAAACATAGATAACCCGGTAAGGCCAACTATACCGCAAAAGACATACTCAGAAAGATAAGACAATGTCAAATGACAAATGTATGTGAGAAAAAAGAACAGAAAAATTAGCTACACTAATCCCGTAGGTTTAAGATCTACGCCTTCATTGTCCTATGAACTACAGAACACCCCAACTCCGAACATCGGTTGAACTATATCGGATCCACCAGAAAGATGATCGTGCACCTAGTTGTTGAGCCAAAATTGTCACTGCAGAAAAGTGCATAGTTCAGACTTTAGAATGTGCAAACATGCTGAGGCATCGCAGACAAGAAAGTATACTTATTGTAGGCTATCCATAAATTTCATCCTATCTGGAATTTATTTTGCCGATCTAGATCTCTAATTTAATCCAAGAATAGTCGCATTGCACCTAAATTGTTCCACGACCAGAATAATCACAGTTTTTGTTTGCCATCCTTTATGGAGTTTGTTTCCATCACCACCGGATTATTGTTTAGAAAACAAATCATCTCCAATTTACAAACTATTACTTTCTGCAGTTCCGATTCAGCCATGCCCTTGTCCCTATCTACCTAAGCCTAACAAAGCTATAGCAGAATATAAGTTGTATGTATGCTTTTTCTGTACTTTGCCTCTTCAACTACAGCCAGAGAAACCCAACCTAATAAATCAAGCTGAACCCCACACATTTCCCAACGAACAAATCATTAGAGAAAGATTTCGCATACCTTCTTGCATAGAAGGCTGGCAAATACTTGATTTTCAGAGTGGGTTCAGAAACTATAAACAAAATATGGACACATCAGTTTTGCATCTTATTATCTCTGGTAATCAAAGAAGCCAAACAAACTCAGTAAATTTAGTCCCAATAGTACATATTCTGTGAAGCAAGAAGCCAAGATAATGTCAAAGCATCATATTGTATAGTGAATTTGTGATAATAGAAACATC